>JAPXFY010000016.1:34164965-34209965 GCA_030674185.1 Monoplex corrugatus | reverse complement strand
GAATAAAGCATATAAAGTGAATATGTGGTCAGTAGTACCATAATCTTTTCTAAATCCTGCCTGTTCTTTTATTACCTTTTTCTTCTCTGTCCCCATGCAGTTAGTCTTTTGTTTGTATGTAAGTATAGACTTTACTCACAACACTCGTCAGAGCAATTGCTCTATGATTATCGGAATTATTTTTATCATCTTTCTTGAAGATAGGCACAATTACAGATTTAGACCGTTCGCTGGGAAAAACACCAGAGTCATAGAGTTTATTCAACAATACAAAGAAGTACTCAGTTGTGTCATCACTAGCATCTGGTCCTGCACTTTTACCACACTTCAGATTCCGTATACCTTTCTGTATTTCTTCCTTAGTTATATTATCGTCAAAGAGTGGGTCTGATTCTATATGACTGTCTTCTTCAGAGACCAGAGACTCATTTGTGTCAGAGCTGTCGACAAAATCATAAAAACACCTTATTGAAATGATTGTACCACTGTTGAATATCAATATCATTATATATAACTGACCTATTATTCGTAGTTCTTATTGTTTTCCAGAACAACTTTGAATCATTCGCATTTTTCTTTAGCTCTTCTAGTCAATCATCATCAAACTTTGTCTTTTTTCTTTTATGAGGGCTGTGTATTTTTTTCTTTCATTAACAAACATTTGTTTTTGATGATTACGGCATGCTGTAGATTTTGCTCTTTGGAAACTTATAAGTACACGTTTAACTACAGCTCTTTGCTTTTTACTCTCATTATCAAACCATGTATTACTTCTATAGCTTTTCCTGCCAACTGTCTTAACCATACAGGCAGCAGCTACATACAATGCTGTTGAAAAACTCTCAATAGAGCTATCTAGATTACTTTCTACTTCTCTGCATGCAAGTTTAACCTGCTCCTTAAAATGATCAGAGTTCATTTCATCTTTAAATACAATTGACAGCTCATCCGACCACATTATTTTCTCCTCTGTATTTTCTATTGTTCTTTATGGATTTTCTTGTATAAAACTTCTGCATGTCCTCTTAAGCTCAACAGGAAGATGCCATGAAAACAGGCAATCATTTACAAACAAATCAAAAAGAAAACAGCTCTACCGAGACAGCAAAATAACTACACTATTGCCATGTGGTGCCACAAAAGTACATTCCCCCATTTGCATCACTTTCACAAGAATCATTCACAATTTTCAAATCAAAAAGAAAACAAAGATAAAAAAAGAGTGTCCAAAATTATTTACAACAGCATCTCTTGAGTTTCTCGCATCGACCTAATCCCACCACCATCATCATCAGTCAACCCATGCATAAAATTGTCCAGTCTCTCCATTTTTGACTGTTCACAGCCAGTTCTAGTCTCCACACAGCATCAAGTGCATATTTTCTTGATCAAAGTTAGAAAGCTGACGTAACTGCTCCGCTGTTATATGTTGGTGAGCCTTTAGGTGGTGCATAACACGCAGCTAGCATTATATCTTTTCAGTACCCATCATTTCTTTATCAATTTTAAGTTATCATGTTATCACAATTTGTTTCAATGGGTGTCACATAACTTGCATGTTTACTTTTAGTAGTACTAGAATTTCTCCTGATCTCCTTCCATATTTTGACAGTTTTCTTGCAGGGGTTTATATATTTTAAGAAATCAGGAAACACAAGACCGATGTCAAAGTTCAAATCAATATATGCCACACAATATCAAACTCATTCACATAGTCAAGAAAAGAAACATCATTCAGTTTTGCACATAAATTTTCAATGTTATGATTCAAAATTTCATCTCATTTGGTTGTGTCCGCAGCCTGTCCTATTTCTTTCTGTTACTCATCGCAGATTGCGTTCTCCACTGCGTGGAGTGTTGCTATTGACTTTGGTATGCATGTATGTGTGTATCGAGCCCCATGTTTTCCACCCTTCATACCCCCTCCCCCTGCATTGCTGGCCCCACATGAACCCTGGTTCCCCCCTCTCCTATTTTCACCCCCCCCCCCACCACCACCACATCCCCGTCTGCGTCTGCCTTCAACAGTTTGTTGAGATGGAAACACTCGTCACTGTTTGCCTCGACCTCTGACCTCGCAGGTGAAGCCTCCATTTCTACATCTGACCCTGTTGTATTGGTTGGGGTGGGTGAAGAAGGCACGCGCTGAGAGTGAACACTGCTGCATTCATCACACTGTCACGACCAGCGTGCAACACACTTGTAGACTGGACACTGAACGGTGAGGGTGTGGGCTCTCGTTTGTACCGGTGTAGCGTGGTGACTTTCCCCCTTTCTGTGTGTTGACCGGGACAAAACTTTGAGAGCTTTGCTGACCCTCTAGAGTGCCTTCTGTCCAAGGGCTGTTGGCAATGCCTTCTGCTTAGGAGCGCAGGTCTGGCTGGTGGGGCTACACAATCAACTTCTCTCCATAGAAGAAAGCCACCTTCCCCACCTGTCTGGCCTGGGCCACCATGCTGATCTGCCTCCTGGTCAGGTCGTTGGTCACGCAAGTCCCCTTGGTCTGCAGCTGCTCCTTGTACGGCCTGTCTGTCAGTATGCTCATCTTGTCTCTCCATCGGCAAAATTTCACCAGCATGGGCTTGGGCACACCCTATCTCCCTCTTCCAACACGGTGTGCACATTCAATATCCTCAGCAGGGCGGGTCTTTCACACTGTTCAGAGCTCCAGCCACATTCTCAGCACATGTGTCATAGGACTCAAAGGTTTGGGTTTGAGGTATGCCATATACGCGCAGACTGTCACGTCTGGAAAAGCTCTCCAGTCTGTCCACCTCTTCTACAAGCATTCTAATGTCCTCATTCATTTCATTCAATTTTTGCTCTTTCTGAGTGGTGTCCTTGCTTTCATTTGTTAATTCCAAGACCTTCTCACTCATTGTTTGCACTGACCTTGTGGTGCCATGTACGGCTTCCTCTAGATTGCTGCATCAATTGTCAATGTCCACACATTTTTTCTTCATGTCGGACAAGTCTGATTTCATAACAGCAATGTCATCACGCACACTACTCACACTGCTTTCCAGTGACTTCAGAGCTTGTAGAATTTGAGAAGCCATCTCAGAAGTGACGCCAGATTCACAATCCATTTCACTTGGAGATTTTTTGTCTGTGTCTTGTTTTGACATGGTGTAGGAACAGTCCAAAGTCTTACACCGCCTATTAGGTCAATCAATCAAGTAAGTTTGTAAACAAAGCAACTTTCGGTTGGTACTCAAAAACCTACTGTGGTCCACTCACAAGTTTCACGTCTTCGCAAAACCAGCATGTCACACACGTCTCTGCTCAGTCACCGATTGGTAGGCTTTACCAAAGCGAAGATATTCGATGAAATGCCGACAGAGAAATTTCTTGCAGACTCGCCAATTGACGACATCAACTCACCCCCAGCCCCCACCCACCCCCCAGAGAGAGAAAGAGAGTGAGAGAGAGAGAGAGACGCAGAGACACACATAGAGTGACACACACAGACTTACACACAGAGACACACACACACAAGACACACAGATATACACACAGGCGCGCGCGCGCGCCCGCGACGATGACGACGAAACAGTTCAGTTGAGACTGTCGCTGGTACTAGAGCACAGAGTTTACTGAATTGTTCAAACTTTAAAGCAACTCCGATCATCAGATTCTATTTTATTGTTCAAAGTATGCGGAGTTACCTTTGAGAATTGTCAGGGTTTTTGGCAATGTTGTAAGAACTGTGTTTATTCTCCTATCATCTTCTTTCATACTAGTTTGGCGGCCATGGACTGCTGCTACGCAAAAGTGGTTGAGTTTCCACTAAAGTCCTAAAATACTTTGTAAACATTCAGATGAATGCCCTCTCCCTCTCAGTGGAAATTAAGGCATGTGTAGGCAAAATCAATTTATCAAAATTAATCAGTTACTAAAAGAAAAATACCCGAGAGAGACAGACAGACAGACAGAAGGACAGACGGAGACAGAGACAGAGAGAGATCTGTTGCGGTTTTTATGTGAAGACCCATGTCAAAAAATAAGACAGGAATAATCAACTCAGGGACGTGGAGCGTCGGAGTAGGTTATCTAATCTTACACTGATGCCATCATACAACAGCTACATAAAGTTAGCAAGTTTAATGTAGCACACCCCAGGTTCGAACGTGGAACCATTCTCACGTAAAATGGAATGGAATCTTTTATTTAACGTCTGTTCACAATAGTGATTTTAGACATACACACACACACACACACACACGCACGCACGCACGCACGCTCGCACACACACACATACACACACACACACACACACACACACACACACACACACACACACACACACACACACACACACACACACAACACAACACAACACACACACAGAGGAAAAAAAAGAGGAGGTGGGTTGGATGGGGATGGGGAGGGATGGTGGAAGTTTGAATGTAAGAAGGGGAACAATTACAATTAATAATTCAGAACAATGAATTAACAATGTCAAATAATAACATACAACAATTGATTAACTCTTCATAACAATCTGCCAACAGGGGATCTGAGAATAAGCTGGACTACCGAAATAATATCAATATTTTTCTTGTAAAGGATATCTCTAGAGTCAGTACATGTACACGAAAAATCGAGATTGTTATTTCTATATGTCGTAAGATAGGATACTCAAAGAGCAGATGGTGGACAGATAATGCTTCTGAACAAATACATACATTTTGTGCATATTTTGTTTTCCAAGAGTTAAGCCTTAGTTTGTATCTCAAGGACGCTAGCTCTCTGGGGGAGTAAGGTATCAGGCTTTGGGTATTGGAAAATCTGTATAAAGTGAACATTCTAACACAGAACCAAGTTCATGAACTGACAGTCGTATATTATGGAATGTTACTGTATTTGCATTATTGGATGCACCGTCTTTTGCTAATTTGTCCGAAACTTCATTCCAACGAAGTCCACAATGTGACGGAACCCAGCAAAAATCTATACCAACACCGCTGGATGAAATACAATGTATCAAATGTTTGATCTCAAATATAATGTCATTTCGTATTACATTTTCTGTTTGTTTCAAGCTACGTAACGCTGATTTAGATTCAACACACAATAGTATATTGCAGATATTGTATGAGAGGCTATTAACATAGTTAAGAGCCATCAATATCGCGTATAATTCTGATGTAAAAATAGAGAAGCCTTTACCTATTTAAAAGATTTTTGTACCTTTAAGGCAGGAATTTAAGGAATAGAATCAAAAGAGAAATAGCAGAAGAACATGTGTATTTGTGGAGGGAAAATGAACTATTAATGCCATATACATCCGAAGAACTATCGTAGAGAGGTCAATTGAGATGAATAAGGATTTGTATTTATGCTTTGTTGACTATACCAAGGCTTTCGATCGGGTAAGACATGAAGAATTGATCAACCAACTGGAGAGACTCAATGTCGATGGAAAAGATCTACGAATAATCAGGAATATATACTGGGAACAAACAGCTGCAATGAGAATAGAAAACAATATAAGCTCTTTTCAAAACATCAAAAGAGGAGTCAGACAGGGTTGTGTTTTGTCACCAGATCTGTTTTCACTATATAGCGAAAACATCATGAGAAACCTAGAAGAAGACCCTGGATTAAAGGTTGGAGGGAAAATGATAAACAACATTCGGTACGCAGATGACACTGTGCTAATTGCAGAAAATGGAAGGGACATACAAAACCTTGTGAATATACTAGAAATAGCAAGCAAAGGTAAGGGGTTGGAACTAAACAGCAGGAAGACTGAAATCATGGTGATCAGTAAAAAACATGAAATCCCCTCATGCAAAAAAAACAGCAAATGGCACAACCTTGACACAGGTTAATAAGTTCAAATACCTGGGAACGGTCATTTCATCAGACGGCAGATGCACATCGGAAATAGCTGGCAGAATCGGCCAAGCCAAAACAGCATTCAAGAAGATGACAAGCATTCTTACCAACAAATGCCTATCAATTAACATCAGAAAGAGAGTCCTTGAAATGTTATATAGAACCAATACTGTTGTACGGATGCGAGGCGTGGACAGTCAGCAAGCAAAGCCAGAGCAGGATCGAGGCAGCCGAGATGTGGTTTCTAAGAAGAATGTTGAGAGTTCCATGGACAGCAAAGAAAACAAACGAGACAGTCTTGATGGAGGCAGACACAAGTAGATCACTCATAGGAGATTAGGAAAAGACAAGCAACATTTACAGGCCATTTTATGAGGAAAGGGGATTTGGAGCACCTGGTCACAACGGGAAAGCTGGAGGGAAAGATAGCACCAGGTAGACCCAGAAAGAGAATGCTGGACGGACTTGCAGAGTGGCTGGGGATGAGGAGGGTGGGGGAGATGCTGGGGGCAACGAGAGATAGAGATGATTGGAAGTCCATGGTCGCCAACGCCATGCGGCAGGGCACCTGATGATGATGATGAAGGCAGGAATGACGAATCCAGCGCCGAGAGAAACAGAGAGAGCCAGAGCGCGCGCATGCGCGCGCAAGAGAGAGAGACAAACAGAGAGACAAACAAATGGAAAGACAGACAGACAGCCAGACAGACAGACCTTTACAGTCAAAGCTGTGAAATGTTCAATGCGACAGATTAGTGAAATGAAGTTCAAAACCCTATGTATGTATGTATGTATTTATGGTGTCCAAGGTTGTCATAGCCGAGGGGTGGCAATGGGGACAAGCTCCCATTGTCTATAAAATGCCCCTCACGGCGCGCGTCTCCAACAGCCTCTGAGAACTAAGTTCAGCTCCTAGCCTGCTCGTGTGGCTTAGATATAAGCCCGGCGGAACTGCTACTACTGATAGGAGAAGGGGTGAAGGCGGGTTACTGGCGCCAGAGAACACGGCGTGGGATTCGCAGTTAGAAACAGATTATTGGGATCCATAACCCCACCAGCAGAAGGAACAGAGCGAATCCTGTCTCTCCGACTCCAAACATCCTCAGGACCAGTCAGTCTAATCAGTGCCTACGCACCAACTTTGGCATCCACAGCAGAAGCAAAAGACAAGTTTTATGACGACCTCAGTACTGCTATAGGGAGATTTCCTGACAGAGAACTACTGTTCATCGCCGGCGATTTCAACGCCAGAGTGGGTGTCGATCACAACTCCTGGCCCACCTGCTTGGGTCAGTTCGGCACTGGGAAAATGAACGAGAATGGCCAGCGCCTGCTAGAGCTCTGTTGTCATCATGGGTTGTGCGTCAGTAACACCTTCTTCAACACGAAGCCTCAGCATCGAATCTCCTGGAGACACCCGCGATCCAAACACTGGCACCAGCTCGACCTGAGCCTCACCAGACGTGTCAACCTTTCCAGCATCAAGATCACTCGCAGCTACCAGAGCGCCGATTGTGACACTGACCACTCTTTGGTGTGCAGCAATGTGAAGCTCCACGCGAAGAGACTGCACCGTACGAGAAAGGAGGGCCGACCTCGCATCGACACCAGCAAAACACGCGATCAAAGAAAAGTGGAGGAGTTTGCGCGTGTGTTGGAGGATTCTCTCCCTGGCCCACCCACTGCAAATGCCCAAGACCGATGGGAACACTTCAGAGATGCTGACTACAATGCCGCCATTTCTACATTTGGCAAAAAGACCAGCAAGTCAGCTGATTGGTTCGTAGCCCACTCAGAAGAAATGACACCAGTCATCGAGGCCAAGAGAAACGCATTGACAGCATACAAAACCAATCCCAGTGAGCAGAACCTCCAGGTTCTCCGTGCTGCTCGCAGCAAAGTCCAGCAGTGTGCCAGACAATGCGCCAATGACTATTGGCTTCAGCTCTGCTCCCAGATTCAGACTGCGGCTGACACAGGCAACATCAAGGCGATGTATGACGGCATCAAGCAGGCATTGGGCCCAACGCAAAAGAAAACTGCCCCTTTGAAATCAGCTACAGGGGAGGTGATTCAAGACAGAGAACAACAGATGGAGCGCAGGGTAGAACACTACACTGAGCTATATGCAAAGGAAAATGTAGTCACAGAAGACGCCCTGAATGCCATAGAGTGCCTACCAGAGCTGGAAGAGCTTGACAGAGAACCAACCATAGATGAGCTCAGCGAAGCCCTGGACTCTCTTGCCTCTGGCAAAGCACCAGGGAAAGACGGTATTCCCGCCGAAGTACTGAAGTGCTGCAAAGAGACACTCATCACCGAGTTGCATGAAATCCTCTGCCTCTGTTGGAGCGAAGGCGAAGTACCACAAGACATGAGGGATGCTAACGTCGTCACACTGTACAAAAACAAAGGTGACAGAAGCGATTGCAATAATTATCGCGGCATATCCCTCCTCAGTATCGTTGGGAAAGTCTTTGCACGAGTAGTACTGAAGAGGCTCCGGGTACTTGCAGAGCAAGTCTACCCTGAATCGCAGTGCGGGTTCCGTGCCAACAGATCCACTATAGACATGATCTTCTCCCTCAAACAACTTCAGGAGAAATGTAGGGAGCAAAGGCAGCCACTCTTCGTTGCCTTCATAGACCTCACAAAGGCCTTCGATCTGGTCAGTAGGGATGGCGTCTTCAAAATCCTTCCCAAGATTGGATGTCCACACAAACTTCTCAGCATCATCAGATCCTTCCACGAAGACATGAAAGGCACCGTCGTCTTTGACGGCTCAACATCAGCTGCCTTCAACGTACGGAGCGGAATGAAACAGGGTTGCGTCCTGGCTCCCACCCTGTTTGGAATCTTCTTTGCTGTGATGCTGAAACACGCATTCGGTCCTGCAGTTGAAGGTATCTACCTCCGAACCAGGACAGACGGTAAGCTCTTCAACCTCTCCAGACAAAGAGCCAAGACTAAAGTCCAGCGAGGTGCCTGCGTGACTTCATCTTTGCAGACGACGCAGCAGTAACCGCCCACTCAGCTGAGGACCTACAGCAGCTCATGACTCGCTTCAGCGATGCCTGCCAAGACTTCGGGCTTACCATAAGCTTGAAGAAAACACAGGTCATGGGACAGGATGTTGACTCTCCCCCAGCCATCAGCATCAATGACCATGAACTGGATGTCGTCCATGACTTTGTTTATCTGGGCTCAACATCTCAGACACCCTCTCACTTGACACAGAGCTCAACAGGCACATCGGCAAGGCAATAACCACCATGACCAGACTGACAAAGAAAGCATGGAACAACAGGAAGCTGACTGAGCACACAAAAATCCAGATCTACAGAGCCTGCGTCGTGAGCACCCTCCTGTTTGGCAGCGAGTCCTGGACTTTGCGTGCCCGACAAGAGCAAAAGCTCAATGCTTTTCACATGCGTAGCCTCCGACGCATTCTTAAACATCACCTGGCAGGACAAGGTCCCAAACAACACTGTCCTGGAAAGAGCTGGATGCACCAGCATGTACACACTGCTGAAACAGAGACGTATGCGCTGGCTTGGCCATGCCGTGCGCATGGACGACGGATGGATCCCTAAAGACCTCCTCTACGGAGAACTGGTGCAGGGAAAACGTCCCACAGGCAGACCACAGCTGCGATTCAAAGACGTGTGCAAGAGGGACCTAAAAGCCTTGAACATCGACAAGGACAACTGGGAAGCAACAGCCCTCGAACGGTCAGCCTGGAGACAGACTGTGCAGAAAGGTCTCTCCAAGTTCGAAGAGACACTCGCTCAACAGCACGAGGAAAAGAGAACGAGAAGAAAGGCTGCAGCCCAGGCAGACAGACCAGCGTCAGACTTCATCTGTGCCCTCTGCCATAGGGACTGTCATTCCCGCGTCGGACTGGCCAGCCACACCCGACGCTGCACCAGAATAAACACCCAGAGCGCAACTCCATAGTCTTCCGAGACTGAAGGACGCCTATGCTATGTATGTAGTATGTAATGTATGTATGTATGTATGTATGTATGTATGTATGTATGTATGTATGATTATGTACGTATGTATGTATGTAATGTATGTTATGTATGTATGTATGTATGTATGTATGTCATGTATGAATTATTTATATATGTATATGTATATATATATATAAGTGTGTGTGTGTGTGTTTGTGTGTGTGTGTGTGTGTGTGTAGATATATATATATATATATATATATATATATATATATATATATATATAATATATATATATATAGGTATGTATATACAATATGTGTGTGCGTGCTAACGAGCGGGCGCGTGTGTTTGTGTGTATGTGAGTGAATGTGTGTGTGTGTGTGTGTGTGTGTGTGTGTGTGTGTGTGTGTGTGTGTGTGTGTGTGTGTGTGTGTGTGTGTGTGTGTGTGTGTGTGTTTGAACTGTAGCAGGTGGAGAGATACAGATAAATTGCACTTTAACAAAAACAAATTTCACGAACGTACATATGAAACAATAATGAAACAAAAATCACACACACATTCACACACGCGCGCGCGCGTGTGCGCACACACACACACACACACACACACACACACACACACACACACACACACATACACACACACACACACACCACACACACATGTATGCCATGTTACATACACATGAATATATATGAACATATACATGAACATAAAATATATGCGTGTATATATATATATATATATATATATATATATATATATATATATATATAATATATATATATATCTGCGCGTGTATGTATGCAGGTATGTGAATATCTATGTGTGCATACATTTGAATACATACATATGTTATGTATGTGTATATGTATATGTTTATGTATGTATATATCTGTGTGTATATGTTTGGATCTTGACCGTTGTCGGTTAGTATATCGTAGCACTGTTTCGTTCCTCTGTGGCTTGAGTAAATGATCTGAATGGACTTCTTCAAATTCAGAGTATAGTTATTTTGAATATCAAGGTCCATTTTTCTTATGCATTTATCAATAGCTTGAATTGCTCCAAAATAGGTGATGAAATTCGAGATTAGTCCGTATGCATCTCTGAATTCATCGTTAAGTCAAAAAGTGACCATCGTTTTTGTTTGTTTGTTTGTTTTGTTGTTGTTGTTGTTTTTATAAGAGGAGGAACACGGTAGATAGTTTTTTAATCCATTGTTTTGTATAGGATTGTTTTGTTTTCCGTTCTTATATGTTCGTTATAAAATGTAGGTTCAGTACCGAATTCTCCAGAAGTTGCTGGGTGTATTTTTACTGTTAATTCTTTATAGGCATCTAACACGTGTTGCAAAAACATGTTGACTTTGGTGTTGATTGGTAGACATGATCCATACATATTGGGGTTATTAATTATGGGAAACATAACAGTTACAATGTTTTTCCATTTACGGTTTGTGTTGTTTACCTTCCGTATGCAGATAAGTTTTAGCTTGTTTATAAACTGTTTTATGTCAACCAAACCAGTTCCTCCTTCATGAACACGTTTTACTGCAGATTTACTATTAATGTTTTATATTCCATGTAAACTTGCACAACTTTTGTAAGTTTTTGATAAAGCTATCAGGTGGACTAGGGAGAAGCATCCACATATGTATGATTTTGGATAAATTTAAAGATCTTAGAACAGCTATTGTCTCAGTGGGGTGACTAATCTTTTTATCCATATTCTGAATAAGTTTAAGATTCTGAAAATTTATCGTCATAATTAAATTTTTCACAGTCTGTCATGTCTGCGGTAAACCAAACACCTAAAATCTTAAACTTTGATGGATTCAGTTCCTTTTTAGATATGGTAAATATTTGGTTGAGGAATGTTCCTTACTTTCAAGCCATATAGTTTGAGTTTTATTAGTGTTTATTGATAAACCAGATTCCCGTCCAAAATTGTTTAATATGTTAATAGTTTCTTTCAAAAAATGTTGCGTCACTTTGTGTATGATTCGTGTATCGTCTACATATTGCAAAATCTTTTGTGTCTAGTTGTTAATAGTTATACCTTTTATTTTGGCATTTTCTCTTATCATGATTCCAAGATTCCAAGAATTTTTACACACGCCTTCTCAAAGTCAATACAAAGAAGGAAAACTTGAAGAGTATTGTAGTTCAGGTGATGACTAGTGCCATACATTAACCCCTATATATCTGTTTGACATGATTCTGATCTGATCTTCGTTAATAAGAGAAGGGAGTACCGATTTGAAATGACTGGCTATACATAAACATCAATTTTACATACAACATTAAGCAGAGGTTTTGATCTCCAGTTTTTAATGAATGTATTCCATTGATTTATCACCTTTAGGTAAGCAAACAATCACACCCTCTTTCTGAGTTATAGATAATTCACCTTTTGTAAAACCTTTTTATTCCAAAATACTCTGAAAAATTCCGCAGTAAATCCATCAGAGCCTGGGCTTTTGTTATTTTTCATATCTTTCTATTTCAATTGCTTCATCGTCTGATAGTGTTGGGTTATCATTTAATAGGTCTTTTATTTCGGTTACCTAATATTTTCTTGCTAGATAAATCTATACATATTTTTTCGACTTCTTGACTTATTTCATTCTGCCCACTTTTATCTATTTGATTTGAAACAAATTTTGTTATAGACTTACAGATAAAATGTCTCTTTCGAGGTTACAAAAGTATGTACGTATTTTTAACCTTCTGCTATCCATCTACCTCGAGATTGTAGAAGAATGTCATCCATTTTCTTTTTCCTAATTGCAATCAAATTGCTTTACGTTCTTCCAAGCGTTTATTCTGTTGGTCAGATTTACATGTTATCTGCTCTAGATGCTGTATTTCTATCTCTAGCCAAGCCAAAACAGCATTCAAGAAGATGACAAGCATTCTTACCAACAAATGCCTATCAATTAACATCAGAAAGAGAGTCCTTGAATGTTATATAGAACCAATACTGTTGTACGGATGCGAGGCGTGGACAGTCAGCAAGCAAAGCCAGAGCAAGATTGAAGCAGCCGAGATGTGGTTTCTAAGAAGAATGTTGAGAGTTCCATGGACAGCAAAGAAAACAAACGAGACAGTCTTGATGGAGGCAGACACAAGTAGATCACTCATAAGGAAGATTAGGAAAAGACAAGCAACATTTATAGGCCATTTTATGAGGAAAGGGGATTTGGAGCACCTGGTCACAACGGGAAAGCTGGAGGGAAAGAAAGCACCAGGTAGACCCAGGGAGAGAATGCTGGACGGACTTGCAGAGTGGCTGGGGATGAGGAGGGTGGAGGAGATGCTGGGGGCAACGAGAGATAGAGATGGTTGGAAGTCCATGGTCGCCAACGCCATGCGGCAGGGCACCTGATGATGATGATGATGATGATGAGCTGATTGACATTTTATGTGCTCTTACGGTTTTTTTTTCATTGACGCATATGCAATTGTTTTTTGATCACATTTTCATTAAAAGGACATCAGGGAATAAACGGTCTGATATTGTAAATTGAATATATGTTTTAGGAATGTTTTCAATCCCTTTTGATTGTACACTGGAACAGCATATTCGTCATTAACATTTTTAATTTCCATATTAATTTCTTCTATATATTCAATGTCCTTTAATAAGGAACTATAACATTTCAAAAAAAAGTCTTTCGTTTTACTTCTTTCGCAAATGAAAGTTTCAAAGTAAACATTCAATATCTGAACGATATCAATAACAATTTCAGCTTCCTTTACATTTTGTATCATACTTTCAGAAATGAGAAAGAAATCCAGAAGGCTTTGTTGAAGTGGTGTTGGTTTGCGCCAAGTATATCTTCTTATGTCTGGATTAATCTCTCTCCAAGCATCAGTTCAGTCCAAGTTCATTTTAATTCCGCTTCTTTGATGTGTTGTTCTAACTCTTCATAAAATTCTTGTGTGTCTTTATTTGGGCCATAAATATTGACAAGTAGGAACTTTTTATTCATCATTGTGAGGAAAACAAATATGAAATTACCTTCTGAATCTTTGTAGAATTTCTTTATTTTGAATCCAAAATTGTTTTTAAGCATTACTGCTACTCGTCTGGATTGAGAACTGTAAGAGGCGAAGCAGCACGTATATCACCAGTCAGATTTGATGTACGATTCTAACTTGAATTCAAAGTGTGTATTTTGTAAGAGATACATAGAACGATTTTTTGTTTGAGATATTAAAACAACCTCTCCTTTTTTGATGATTTCCAAGACTGTGACAGTTTAATTATGCAATGGTAAGATTCTCTGTTATAGCTATAAACTGACCTATAGATATCTAACTATTTTTCAATTCTATTTATAACAATATTCTGTCACCAGATTTTTTTCATCTTACAGTGAAACCATCATGAGAAACCTAAAAGAATGCCCCGGGATAAAGGTTGGAAGAAAAATGATAAACAACATTCGTTACGCAGATGACACCGTGCTAACTGCAGAAATTGAAAAAGACCTACTAAACCTTGTGAATAAAACAGAAATAGAAAACAAAAATAAAGGGCTGGAGCCGAATAGTAAGAAGACAGAAGTCATGGTAATCAGTAAGAAACAAGAAATCACCACATGCAAAATAACAACAAATGGCACAATCTTGAGACAGGTTGATAAATTTAAATATCTGAGAACGGTCATCTCACCAGACGGCAGATGCACATCAGAAATAGCCAGCAGAATCGGCCAGGCCAAAACAGCATTCAAGAAGATGAAAAGTGTTCTTACCAACAAATGCCTATCAATTAACATCAGGAAGAGTCTTCTTGGATGTTACATAAAACTGATACTATTGTACGGTTGTGAGGTGTGGACAGTCAATAAGCAAAGTCAGAACAAAATTCAAGCAACTGAAATGTGGTTTCTAAGAAGGATGTTGAGAGTCCATGGACAGCAAAGAAAACAAACGAGAAGGATACAGACACAAGAAAGCCATTAATACAGACGATTAGGTAAAGACAAGCAACATTTAAAGGACATTTTATGAGGAAAGGGAAATTAGAGCACCTGGTCACAACAGAAAAGCTGGAGGGAAACAAAACATCAGGTATCCCAGGAAGAATTTATTGGACGGGCTTGAAGGGTGACTGAAGACAGAGACGGTGGGAGATGAACTTGCAGCGACAAGGGGGATAGGTTCGTATGGAGGGCCATGATCGCCAACGCCATGCGCCAGGGCACATGCTGATGGTGATATCTGCAACAACAAAAAACAACAAAAAACAACAAAAAAACAATACTATCTCAACACAACTATCAATGTTACAACAATAATGAATACAAACATTTTCATTGTGACGAAGTATACACATGTTTTCAGTCGTTCACTGAAAAAACATGAAACAGTAAACACTTGAACCAACTTTCAAAGCAAACAGTATTCTAATCAAACAAACATATACAGACACTGTATTAAAACGACTACCTTTTTTGATAATGGCGAGCAGTATGTACAGTGCTGAGCAAACGATTACTTTATCTAGTAAGTTCCAATAGTATATCTTTCTGCATAAATTAACATGTTGAAATATGGATTGAATCAGGACGTATGCACGTATGTATGTACATCTGCATGCATGTGTATATCCGCCTACACATCTGCCAATATGTATATATGCAAATACACAAAGCATACACACACATACAGATATACATACATACACACATACACACATATGTATATATGTAATAATGATAAATGACTTTTATACAGCGCTCTTCTCCTACACATAGGTAAAGACTCACTGCGCTTTACATTAATCAGTTCATTTTTCACAATCAGCCCTATGTCTAGTGTTCAATTATACTAATTCCCACTCCTAGTCCCTCCCCCCTCCCCCAACACACACACTAGCACATCCGTTGCAAGCCAGTACTAATATATGCATTACTGAATCAGAAAGATCAAAAATCATGTTTCATTACCGGTAGTATTTATCAAAAAGATGAGTTTTGAGGCCCGCCTTGAAAGAAGAGAGAGATGATGAACAGCGGAGAGAAAAAGGCAGATCGTTCCAGACAAGTGGGGCCTGGCAACGGAAGGCTCGGTGTCCTATGGTTTTGTATTTTGATTTTGTTTTTGCCAGAAGCTTCTGGCTGTTTGACCTGAGACTACGTTCAGGCCTGTATGTTTTAAGCACAGAAGAGAGGTAGATAGGCAAGGTACCATCAAAATGCCGATAAGCCAGAGTAGCTAGTTTATTTTCTACATACGTGCATACGTCCTGATTCAATTCATATTTCAATATGTTGATTTATGCAGAAAGATAAAGCTGAGGTGGTCTTTCGCTTTCTGAAAACCAGCCTAGCTGCACTATTTTGTACCCTCTGAAGGCGTTTAATAGGAAAGGATGGGAGACCTGCAAGAATTGCATTACAATGGTCCAGTCTTGACGGTACAAAGGACACGATAAGTCGTGCTGTGTC
The DNA here is from genome assembly GCA_030674185.1 of Monoplex corrugatus. Classification (NCBI taxonomy): domain Eukaryota; kingdom Metazoa; phylum Mollusca; class Gastropoda; order Littorinimorpha; family Ranellidae; genus Monoplex; species Monoplex corrugatus. The sequence goes on along the minus strand of JAPXFY010000016.1, from coordinate 34,193,697 downwards.
GTTTATAGAAAGATATGATCGAATTGAACTGATTCTTCTGAGATGATACAGGCAGACAGCTTTGTGTCATCGGCCTTGCAGATTACAGTCACTGGATTCCTCTCCACATTTCCTCATCGCATGAGAACGTCCCGCTCCCCACTCCCCCCCAAAAAACAACATTAAGGTGAGGAGCAGGCCAAGTACTACACCGTCTGCACGGCACCTGAGTATCAATTTCGCGCCCTTATAGCTGCTGTCTCACTTGACCTCTTAAACGTGAGGGCCTGAAATATCGGCAGAAAGCTTCTATACGTCGCTCGAAAGACCAATGATAATGAAAATATGGAACATCACCTGGTGTCTGGCAAATTATTTAGTTATAACATGAGACCAGCATATGCCAACACACGAATCACGCCCCCGAGAGACAGACAGACAGGCAGACACACAGACAGACACAGACACACAGACACACAAACACACAGAGACAAAGACACAGACAGGCATATTAATGTTTATCAAACGAAGATGAAATAAGGTAGGCACACACATACACACATACATACACACACACACACACACACACACACACACACACACACACACACTATCAAACACACCACACACACACACACAACAAACACACACACACACACACACACACACATCAAACACACACACACACACACAACAAACACACACACACACACACACACACACACACACACACACACACACACACACACACACACACACACACACACAACAAAACACACTCACATACAACAAATCCATGACGATATGTTATGTAAGCACGACCACCAGCATTCGTTTGTTTGTTCTGATCGTACCGCAAATTTTAACAGCTGTATCAGGATCTTTTGTTTTGGTGACATTGAGATCGGCACGAGGTGAGATATATATTTATACTGCATGCAATCTTCCCATGTGCCTCTCATACAGTGTGAAAAGTGTAGGCTCTGCTTGTTCGTTTTGTGAGTGGAACAGTCCCAGGTGCTACAGTTATTGGAACTGCTTTCCTTGCCTGCCTGTAAGGTCTGCCTGTTGTCTGTCTGCTGCCTACCTTTCTGTTTTTCTCTGTCTGCCTGCCTGCGTGTCTGATTGTATTTCTGTCTATACATATGCCTTGCCTACCTATTTGACTGTATTTCTGTCTACCTGTTTGTCTTTCTGACCATGCATCTGTCTGTCTCTGTCTATCCTACTACCTGCTTGTCTATCTGCTGTCTTTCTCTCTGTCTGCTAGCATGTCTGGCTGTTTTTCAGCCTATTAGTCTGTCTTTCTCTCTCACTTTTAATTTTCATCCGCTCCATTTGATTTTTGTTTTATTGGCCTTCTTGTTTTCTGCTGTCTTAATACACCTAAATCGCCGATGGCCGATACTTAAATTTCACTTATGCGCTAATATCTACACCGTTGTATAGCAAACTTTCATTTCATGTCATGTTATTTCTCTATGTGCCAACTGCTTAATACAAGTATCGCTTTATTAGGGACTTTAAGATTACACGTCACGTATCCAATACGGGCCAGATAGTACCGTACCGACCACGTGTCGCATTTGCTCGCGCGATTATATCGATACGTGCCGCTTCGATACGGACGTGACACGTATGGAAGTCCGCTTATACGTGCTCCCGCTCGTATCTAGTTTGGGACTCCATATCTCAAGTTTCAAAGCAAGTAATAGTTTGGTTGTGTTTTGAAACCCTTTCTCTACTTTGTTATGTAGGTCTTACGAGTTTTAAACAATTCATGTACGATTCGACCACACGCACCAAGTGTCACAAGCAAAAGCCTGTTGCTGGGAAGTACGTATCGCCAGCTGACTTAATTAAAACTTTCGAACGAGACTTCAGCTTGTAGACCGGGTTCAACTGCAATTTAGCTGTGAAAAGCTATTTTGTGGGTGCAAAGCATTATAAATGTCATGAGTGACGTAATTTCATAGTGTTTTTGATTAGTTGTTGATAAATTTTCGAATGAAAAATGTATAATGGATGCTGCGTTTAAAGATATAACGCCAAGCGCTGACTTAGATCTGAGTGGCACTAGCCAAGCAGTTCACTGTCTGGTTTCTCATCAAGGCCACATAGGACTACCCTGGTATCAGGGAAGTGGTGGGGAGCATGACTGGACTATGTTTGCACAGGCGGCAGAAACTGATAGTGATAATGATGATTATATAATTTATTTTTTATTTATTCATTATTATTATTATTTATTATTATCACTCATCATTATCATCACCGTCATCGTAAATGAATAAATATGCAAACAAATAAAAAGATAATATAATGAAAAAAAAGTCTTCCTGTTTTTCAGGTCAACATGTAAGTGTTCCCCTTGACAAATCAAGAATCACACAGCCCAGCTGCACGGTGGTCTACAACCATGGAGTACCAGCAAGATTAAATACAAACAGAAAAAGAAAGCAAAAAGACTGATTTTGAATTCAGAAAGATTAATGTGAAGTGACAAGATATAGAAGTCCAGAAGTTGGAGGATGCAGTCGTCTGAGGATCGAAGCACAACAAAGAGATGAGCAAGCAACACAGCTCATATGGAAGAGGTGGAAGAAAGGAACAAAAAAAGAGGAAACAGTTGATGGAGCAACAGATTGAAGAGAGAAAATGCGATGGATAGGGAAAACAAACTAATGGATGCCATGCTGCAGTACAATGTAATGCTATACTCCTTTATACATCCATCGTTATCATCAGGTGTCTTGCCGCATGGCGTTGGCGATTATGGACTTCCATCTGTCTCTATCACTTGTTGCCTCAAGCATCTCTTCCACCCTCCTTGTCCCCAGCCACTCTGCAAGTCCGTCTAGTATCTTCTCCCTGGGTCTACCTGGTGCTCTCTTTCCCTCCAGCTTTCCTATTGTGATCAGGTGCTCCAATTCCCCTTTCCTCATAAAATGGCCTGTAAATGTTGCCTGTCTTTTCCTAATCTTCCTTATAAATGATCTTCTTGTGTCTGCCTCCATCAAGATTGTCTCGTTTGTTTTCTTTGCTGTCCATGGAACTCTCAGCATTCTTCTTAGAAATCCACATCTTGGCTCCCTCAATCTTGTTTTAGCTTTGCTTGTTGACTGTCCCCTCCTCGCAACCGTACAACAGTATTGGTTCTATATAACATTCAAGAACTCTCTTCCTGATATTAATCAAAAACCAACAATTAACATCAGAAGAGAATACCAAAGAAATAAGAGAGAAGCAGGGGGAATTTTTATGATATTAATCAAAGGACATAACTCTTGAGAATTATCTCCCATGTTGTATAGAACTTCTCAAATCTAACACAGTTGTGCCGTTTGCTGTTATTTTGCTTGAGGGGATTTCATGTTTTTTACTGATCACCATGACATCAGTCTTCCTGCTGTTTAGTTCCAACCCCTTACCTTGGTTCTCATGATGTTTTCGCTACAAACTGAAAACAGATCTGGTGACAAAACACAATCCTGTCTGACTCCTCTTTTGATGTTTTGGAAAGAGCTTATATCGTTTTTTATTCTCATTGCAGCTGTTCGTTCCCAATACATATTTCTGATTATTCGTAGATCTTTTCCATCAACATTGAGTCTTTCTAGTTGGTTGATCAATTCTTCATGTCTTACCTGATCGAACGCCTTGGTATAATCAACAAAGCATAGATATAAACCCTTGTTCATCTCGATTGATCTCTCTATGATAGTTCTTATGATGTATATGGCATTAATTAATTAATTAATTAATAACCCTTAGCTGTTCACAAAGCCGGTAACCGCCCTGCGGAAGAACGTGCCGATCCGTTCATAGCGGTTGAGATCGCCCGGCCTTTTCCGGCACATGTGTGGGGAATTTCCATCACTACAGGCTTGTGTGGTTAGAATCTTGGTCAGTCTCGCGTTGAGTGTTCTAAAAATAGTACAAGTATTCTGGGATGCAAGGAACTTTCCATTCACTACTGAAAGACTTTGTACTGATGCTGTGCTACATTCGAATGCGAATACTAGGAGCTAGCTTTACATCTAGCTGTGCAAATGCGAAAGGGTTTAATAGTTCCTTTCCCTACCACAAATCCACATTGTTCATCTGCTATTCCTCCTTTGATTCTATTCCTTGTCTTCATCATTATTATTCTTAATAGGGTCTTACATGTGTCATCAAACTGATTGTGTGATGGAGTTCGCATTCTATAGCCCCTGTCTTCTTTGGAAGTGCAATGAAAATTGATTTTGACGTATCTTTGGGGATTTTTCCAGTGTCGTAAATTTCATTTAGGAGGACTGTTATTTTTTCTATACCAAATTCCTCCAGGGCTTCAATCATCTCTGTAGTAATGTTGTCTGGTCCTGGGGCATTTCCTGGTTTCATCTTTTTCAATGCTGCTTTAACTTCATCTTTCATTATGGGTGTCCTTCAAAGTTCTTTTTTATAATGTGTTCTTCCTTTCTGTCATCTTCAAAAAGGTCTTTAATGTACTGTCCCCATCTGTCTAATATTTTGTCTTTTTCATTGAGAAGCGTACCATCTTTCGATTTTAAACAACCAGTTGATGTGTATGTATTTTTCCTGTGGACAATTTCTTCAATTCGTCTGTACATACCCTGAGGATCCGTTTTGTGTCGATCTTCTATTTCTTTGCATTTTGTTTTCAGCCAAGCTTCCTTAGCTTCATTGCACCTATTCTGATTTCTTTGTTTATCTTCCTGTATATCTCAGATCTACTCAAAACTATAATCACAACTCAATGACAGAACATGTAAACATAAACAATGCCCAACAGTTCAAAGCAACCACAAAATAAAGCAGCCAATAATTCTGACATATGCCATAACTGCACATGATACGCTCCGAACCCCCAACCCTGTCTCCCCCCCTTTCCCATTTTCCACACACACACACACAACACACACACACAACACACACACACACACGCACACACACACCGCACGCCCCACACACACACAATACATACACACACATACACAAACACACGTACAGAGGAAACACACCATTATGAATTCACAAAATGACAGTTGCGGTAATCAAGCAGGTAAGGGTCAGACTTCTAATAAGGCTGTCTGGGTTTGGTCCTTTCTGGGTACCTCCCGCCTGGTGAAAAAGGGTGGAGAATTTGTCAAGTTCTCTGGTCAGCATGTGTACAGACCTACCAGTGTCTAAAACCCCTTTATGTGTATGCACATACACAAAATCTCATATGCACGATACAGATCTTGTAAGTCATGTCTTGCGTGTTTGGTGGCTTATGGAAACATGAAAACTTGGCCCAGCAAGCATCACCACCAAATCAGAGTATGCAGACTGTGCACCAATGTACTGCCTGCACAGTGTAGACAAAACTGCGCATAGACACATTTGAGAAAATCAGAAATCTATAGAAACATCACAAGGTTTTTCTAAAAAATAAAACACACAACTGAGCAGATTTGTGCCACTAAAAAGTTAAGTAGGCCTAAAGATCAGGGAAAGACAAAGTCATCATGATTGTTTTGTACGCGTTACCTTTTCTGTTTACTAGTCATCTTTATTTTTATGATAGAAAAACAAAAACAAAACCTACATGTCTCAGAACATTCATAATCTTTCATCATGGTAGTCAAAATTCATTTTGTCACAATAAAGGATTCATACGCCCTATAGTGAATATTTTCGTCACATTGAAAGTGTGTTGCAAGTGTATGATTTGTACGTGAGTGTGGGCGCGTGCGTGTGTGTGTGTGTGTGTGTGTGTTCACAAAGACTGTGAGTTATTAAGTACAGTGCAAAGTGTGTACTTAAGTAATTTAATTAAAATCTGAATTTATAAATAATTCCAGTTTTTCCTTGCCAGCATTAAATAAAAGTACAGGAAGTATATTTCTGTAATCAAACATTTGAGCCATAATTTATTGACACAGATGAAGCATGTGGTACAGTGCGCGCGCGCACACACACACACACACACACACATACACACACACACACACACACACACACACACACACACACACACACACACACACACACACACACACACACACACACCACACACACACACAATATCAATAGGTTTCATTTCTTGTGATACCATCATATTGAATGATGTCATCATACTGAAGCAACCAAGTTGCTAGGAAAGATGAAAAAAGTAATTGCTAGATCTATTTTCTTTAAAAATCCGAGGATAACGATTCAGTTTGATTGTCACATTGGTAGTATCAAGGAAAAACAAATAGCTACATATGCTTATGATGTCACTTGTCGTAAAGTACAGGAAAGGTTGTGGTTACATCCCTTGCTCGGCGGGGGGAGGGGGGGTCGTCTGGGGAGGGGGGGGGGGGGCGGCGGACGTATATTTGTTTCACGTGGAATCTAAACCCAAATCGTTTTCACGTACGGAACACGTAGGTATCGCGATACGTGTACGTGTTGGGAGCTACGTAACGTGTAATCTAAAGGTGTCTATTGAAATGAGATACAGTACGAACTTTTCTCCATCTATCTTCATTCGTTTCCGATGTATTGCACGTATTCAGTTTTGGTCAAACCTCTAGCGTCCACTGTAAAGGGCTGTGTGGCAAAGTGATACTAGTCCACACTGTAAAGGGGTGTTGGTCAAAGTGATATAGACCACATTGTAAAGGGATGTTGTGAAAGTGACAGAGTCCACATTGTAAAGGGCTGTGTGTCAAAGTGATATAGACCACATTGTAAAGGGGTGTTGTGTCAAAGTGATATAGTCCACATTGTAAAGGGGTGTTGGTCAAAGTGATATAGACCACATTGTAAAGGGGTGTTGGTCAAAGTGATACAGTCCACATTGTAAAGTGGTGTTGGTCAAAGTGATATAGTCCACATTGTAAAGGGTGTTGGTCAAAGTGATGATAGACCACATTGTAAAGGGGTGTTGGTCAAAGTGATATAGTCCACAATGTAAAGGGGTGTTGGTCAAAGTGATAAGTTCACATTGTAAAGGGATGAGGGTCAAGGTGATATAGTCCACATTGTAAAGGGGTGTTGGTCAAAGTGATATAGTTCACATTGTAAAGGATGTTGGTCAAGGTGATATAGTCCACATTGTAAAGGGATGTTGGTCAAGGTGATATAGTCCACATTGTAAAGGGGTGTTGGTCAAAGTGATATAGTCCACATTGTAAAGGGGTGTTGGTCAAAGTGATATAGTCCACATTGTAAAGGGGTGTTGGTCAAAGTGATATAGCCACATTGTAAAGGGGTGTTGGTCAAAGTGATATAGTCCACATTGTAAAGGGGTGTTGGTCAAAGTGATATAGTCCACATTGTAAAGGGGTGTTGGTCAAAGTGATATAGTCCACATTGTAAAGTGGTGTTGGTCAAAGTGATATAGTCCACATTGTAAAGGGTGTTGGTCAAAGTGATATAGTCCACATTGTAAAGGGGTGTTGGTCAAAGTGATATAGTCCACATGTAAAGGGTGTTGGTCAAAGTGATATAGTCCACATTGTAAAGGGTGTTGGTCAAAGTGATATAGTCCACATTGTAAAGGGTGTTGGTCAAAGTGATATAGTCCACATTGTAAAAGGGTTGTTGGTCAAAGTGATATAGTCCACATTGTAAAGGGTGTTTGGTCAAAGTGATATAGTCCACATTGTAAAGGGGTGTTGGTCAAAGTGATATAGTCCACATTGTAAAGGAGGTTGGTCAAAGTGATATAGTCCACATTGTAAAGGGTGTTGGTCAAAGTGATATAGTACCACATTGTAAAGGGGTGTTGGTCAAGTGATATAGTCCACATTGTAAAGGGTGTTGGTCAAAGTGATATATCCACATTGTAAAGGGTGTTGGTCAAAGTGATATAGTCCACATGTAAAGGGGTTTGGTCAAAGTGATATAGTCCACATTGTAAAGGGGTGTTGGTCAAAGTGATATAGTTCCACATTGTAAAGGGTGTTGGTCAAAGTGATATAGTCCACATTGTAAAGGGTGTTGGTCAAAGTGATATAGTCCACATTGTAAAGGGGTGTTGGTCAAAGTGATATAGTCCACATTGTAAAGGGGTGTTGGTAAAGTGATAAGTCCACATTGTAAAGGGGTGTTGTCAAAGTGATATAGTCCACATTGTAAAGGGTGTTGGTCAAAGTGATATAGTCCACATTGTAAAGGGTGTTGTCAAAGTGATATAGTCCACATTGTAAAGGGTGTTGGTCAAAGTGATATAGTCCACATTGTAAAGGGTGTTGGTCAAAGTGATATAGTCCACATTGTAAATGGGTGTTGGTCAAAGTGATATAGTCCACATTGTAAAGGGGTGTTGGTCAAAGTGATATAGTCCACATTGTAAAGGGGTGTTGGTCAAAGTGATATAGTCCACATTGTAAAGGGTGTTGGTCAAAGTGATATAGTCCACATTGTAAAGGGGTGTTGGTCAAAGTGATATAGTCCACATTGTAAAGGGTGTTGGTCAAAGTGATATAGTCCACATTGTAAAGGGTGTTGGTCAAAGTGATATAGTCCACATTGTAAAGGGGTGTTGGTCAAAGTGATATAGTCACATTGTAAAGGTGTTGGTCAAAGTGATATAGTCCACATTGTAAAGGGTGTTGGTCAAAGTGATATAGTCCACATTGTAAAGGGGTGTTTGGTCAAAGTGATAAGTCCACATTGTAAAGGGTGTTGGTCAAAGTGATATAGTCCACATTGTAAAGGGGTGTTGGTCAAAGTGATATAGTCCACATTGTAAAGGGTGTTGGTCAAAGTGATATAGTCCACATTGTAAAGGGGTGTTGGTCAAAGTGATATAGTCCACATTGTAAAGGGGTGTTGGTCAAAGTGATATAGTCCACATTGTAAAGGGTGTTGGTCAAAGTGATATAGTCCACATTGTAAAGGGTGTTGGTCAAAGTGATATAGTCCACATTGTAAAGGGGTGTTGGTCAAAGTGATACAGTCCACATTGTAAAGGGTGTTGGTCAAAGTGATATAGTCCACATTGTAAAGGGTGTTGGTCAAAGTGATATAGTCCACATTGTAAAGGGGTGTTGTCAAAGTGATATAGTCCACATTGTAAAGGGTGTTGGTCAAAGTGATATAGTCCACATTGTAAAGGTGTGTTGGTCAAAGTGATATAGTCCACATTGTAAAGGGTGTTGGTCAAAGTGATATAGTCCACATTGTAAAGGGTGTTGGTCAAAGTGATATAGTCCACATTGTAAAGGGGTGTTGGTCAAAGTGATATAGTCCACATTGTAAAGGGGTGTTGGTCAAAGTGATATAGTCCACATTGTAAAGGGGTGTTGGTCAAAGTGATATAGTCCACATTGTAAAGGATGTTGGTCAAAGTGATATAGTCCACATTGTAAAGGGTGTTGGTCAAAGTGATATAGTCCACATTGTAAAGGGTGTTGGTCAAAGTGATATAGTCCACATTGTAAAGGGTTGTTGGTCAAAGTGATATAGTCCACATTGTAAAGGGTGTTGGTCAAAGTGATATAGTCCACATTGTAAAGGGGTGTTGGTCAAAGTGATATAGTCCACATTGTAAAGGGGTGTTGGTCAAAGTGATATAGTCCACATTGTAAAGGGTGTTTGGTCAAAGTGATATAGTCCACATTGTAAAGGGTGTTGGTCAAAGTGATATAGTCCACATTGTAAAGGGTATGTTGGTCAAAGTGATAGTCCACATTGTAAAGGGTGTTGGTCAAAGTGATATAGTCCACATTGTAAAGGGGTGTTGGTCAAAGTGATATAGTCCACATTGTAAAGGGGTGTTGGTCAAAGTGATATAGTCCACATTGTAAAGGTGTTGGTCAAAGTGATATAGTCCACATTGTAAAGGTGTTGGTCAAAGTGATATAGTCCACATGTAAAGGGTTGGTCAAGTGATATGTCCACATTGTAAAGGGTGTTGGTAAAGTGATATAGTCCACATTGTAAAGGGGTGTTGGTCAAAGTGATATAGTCCACATTGTAAAGGGTGTTGGTCAAAGTGATATAGTCCACATTGTAAAGGTTGTCAAAGTGATATAGTCCACATTGTAAAGGGGTGTTGTCAAAGTGATATAGTCCACATTGTAAAGGGTGTTGGTCAAAGTGATATAGTCCACATTGTAAAGGGGTTTGGTCAAAGTGATATAGTCCACATTGTAAAGGGTGTTGGTCAAAGTGATATAGTCCACATTGTAAAGGGTGTTGGTCAAAGTGTATAGTCCACATTGTAAAGGGGTGTTGGTCAAAGTGATATAGTCCACATGTAAAGGGTGTTGGTCAAAGTGATAAGTCCACATTGTAAAGGGGTGTTGGTCAAAGTGATATAGTCCACATTGTAAAGGGTGTTGGTCAAAGTGTATAGTCCACATTGTAAAGGGTGTTGGTCAAAGTGATATAGTCACATTGTAAAGGGGTTTGGTCAAAGTGATATAGTCCACATTGTAAGGGGTTGGTAAAGTGATATAGTCCACATTGTAAAGGGTGTTGGTCAAAGTGATATAGTCCACATTGTAAAGGGTGTTGGTCAAAGTGATAATCCACATTGTAAAGGGGTGTTGGTCAAAGTGATATAGTCCACATTGTAAAGGGGTGTTGGTCAAAGTGATATAGTCCACATTGTAAAGGGGTGTTGGTCAAAGTGATATATCCACATTGTAAAGGGTGTTGTCAAAGTGATATAGTCCACATTGTAAAGGTGTTGGTCAAAGTGATATAGTCCACATTGTAAAGGGTGTTGGTCAAAGTGATATAGTCCATTGTAAAGGGTGTTGGTCAAAGTGATATAGTCCACATTGTAAAGGGTGTTGGTCAAAGTGATATAGTCCACATTGTAAAGGGTGTTGGTCAAAGTGATATAGTCCACATTGTAAGGGGTGTTGGTCAAAGTGATATAGTCCACATTGTAAAGGGTGTTGGTCAAAGTGGCACCACATAACAAGAAACCACAAATTTGTCATGTATACATGAGTGTCATGAACATGTAAGTGTATATATTAAGGTGTGTATGAAACATGAAGTGTGTAAAGAGATGTAGGGGGGTCAGGTGCCACATGTAGGTCAAAGTTAGTACGAAAGTTCAGTGATAGTACTTAAAGGTTAAATGATAAGCATTAATTTTCAGATAGTCCATTGTAAAGGTGGCAAGTTATCCACTGAAGGTGTGCAAGTAGCCCATGTAAGGTGTTGTAAAGTGAACACATTGTAAGGGTGTGGTCAGTGAATACACATTAAGGTTGCAATATCCACATTGTAAAGGGGTTTGGTCAAAGTGATAAGTCCACATGTAAAGGGTGTTGGTCAAAGTGATAGTCCACATTGTAAGGGGTTGGTCAAAGTGATATAGTCCACATTGTAAAGGGGTGTTGGTCAAGGTATAGTCCCATTGTAAAGGGTCTTGGTCAAAGTGATATAGTCCACATTGTAAAGGTGTTGGTCAAAGTGATATAGTCCACATTGTAAAGGGTGTTGGTCAAGTGATATAGTCCACATTGTAAAGGTGTTGGTCAAGGTGATATAGTCCACATGTAAAGGGTGTTGGTCAAAGTGATATATCCACATTGTAAAGGGTGTTGGTCAAAGTGATATAGTCCACATTGTAAAGGGTGTTGGTCAAAGGATATAGTCACATGTAAAGGATGTTGGTCAAGTGATAAGTCCACATGTAAAGTGGTGTTGGTCAAGTGTATGGTCCACATTGTAAAGGGTGTTGGTAAAGTGTATAGTCCACATTGTAAAGGGGTGTTGGTCAAAGTGATATAGTCCACATTGTAAAGTGGTGTTGGTCAAGTGATATAGTCCACATTGTAAAGGTTTATTCAAGTGATATAGTCCACATTGTAAAGGGTGTTAGTCAAAGTGAATAGTCACATTGTAAGGGTGTTGGTCAAAGTGTAAAGTCACATTGTAAAGGGTGTTTGTCAAAGTGATACAGTCCACATTGTAAAGGGGTTTGGTCAAGTGATATAGTCCACATTGTAAAGTGGTGTTGTCAAGTGTTAGACACATTGTAAAGGGTGTTGGTCATGGTGATATAGTTCACATTGTAAAGGGGTTGGTCAAAGTGATATAATCCACATTAAAGGGGTTGGTAAAGTATAAGTCCACATGTAAAGGGTGTTGGTCAAAGTGATATAGTCCACATTGTAAAGGGTGTTGGTCAAAGTGATAATCCACATTGTAAAGGGGTGTTGGTGAAAGTGTACAGTCCACATTGTAAAGGGTGTTGGTCAAAGTGATATAGTCACATTGTAAAGGTGTTGGTCAAAGTGATATAATCCACATTGTAAAGGGGTTTGTAAGTGATATAGTCCACATTGTAAAGGGGTGTTGCAAAGTGATATAGTCCACATTGTAAAGGGGTTTGTCAAAGTGTATAGTTCACATTGTAAAGGGGTTTGGTCAAAGTGATATAGTCCACATTGTAAAGGGTGTTGGTCAAAGTGATACATCCACATTGTAAGGGTGTTGTCAAAGTGATATAGTCCACATTGTAAAGGGTGTTGGTCAAAGTGATATAGTACATTGTAAAGGGGTGTTGGTCAAAGTGATATATCCACATTGTAAGGATGTTGGTCAAGGTATAGTCCAATTGTAAAGGGGTGTTGGTCAAGTGATATAGTCCACATTGTAAAGTGGTGTTGGTCAAAGTGATATAGTCCACATTGTAAAGGTGTTGGTCAAAGTGATATAGTTCACATTGTAAAGGGGTGTTGGTCAAAGTGATATATCCACATTGTAAAGGGTGTTGGTCAAAGTGATATAGTCCACATTGTAAAGGGTGTTGGTCAAAGTGATATAGTCCACATTGTAAAGGGTGTTGGTCAAAGTGATATAATATCCACATTGTAAAGGGTGTTGGTCAAAGTGATACAGTCCACATTGTAAAGGGGTGTTGGTCAAAGTGATATAGTCCACATTGTAAAGGGTGTTGGTCAAAGTGATATAGTCCACATTGTAAAGGGTGTTTGGTCAAAGTGATATAGTCCACATTGTAAAGGGGTGTTGGTCAAAGTGATATAGTCCACATTGTAAAGGGGTGTTGGTCAAAGTGATATAGTCACATTGTAAAGGGTGTTGGTCAAAGTGATATAGTCCACATTGTAAAGGGGTGTTGGTCAAAGTGATACAGTCCACATTGTAAAGGGGTGTTGGTCAAAGTGATATAGTCCACATTGTAAAGGGGTGTTGGTCAAAGTGATATAGTCACATTGTAAAGGGGTGTTGGTCAAAGTGATATAGTCCACATTGTAAAGGGGTGTTGGTCAAAGTGATATAGTCCACATTGTAAAGGGGTGTTGGTCAAAGTGATATAGTCCACATTGTAAAGGGGTGTTGGTCAAAGTGATATAGTCCACATTGTAAAGGGTGTTGGTCAAAGTGATATAGTCCACATTGTAAAGGGTGTTGGTCAAAGTGATATAGTCCACATTGTAAAGGGTGTTGGTCAAAGTGATATAGTCCACATTGTAAAGTGGTGTTGGTCAAAGTGATATAGTCCACATTGTAAAGGGGTGTTGGTCAAAGTGATATAGTCCACATTGTAAAGGGTGTTGGTCAAAGTGATATAGTCCACATTGTAAAGGGTGTTGGTCAAGTGATATAGTCCACATTGTAAAGGGGTGTTGGTCAAAGTGATATAGTCCACATTGTAAAGGGGTGTTGGTCAAAGTGATATAGTCCACATTGTAAAGGGTGTTGTCAAAGTGATATAGTCCACATTGTAAAGGTGTGTTGTCAAAGTGATATAGTCCACATTGTAAAGTGGTGTTGGTCAAAGTGATATAGTCCACATTGTAAAGGGTGTTGGTCAAAGTGATATAGTCCACATTGTAAAGGGTGTTGGTCAAAGTGATATAGTCCACATTGTAAAGTGGTGTTGGTCAAAGTGATATAGTCCACATTGTAAAGGGTGTTGTCAAAGTGATATAGTCCACATTGTAAAGGGTGTTGGTCAAAGTGATATAGTCCACATTGTAAAGGGTGTTGGTCAAAGTGATATAGTCCACATGTAAAGGGTTTGTCAAAGTGATATAGTCCACATGTAAAGGGTTTGGTCAAAGTGATATAGTCCACATTGTAAAGGGGTGTTGGTCAAAGTGATATAGTCCACATTGTAAAGGGGTGTTGGTCAAAGTGATATAGTCCACATTGTAAAGGGGTGTTGGTCAAAGTGATATAGTCCACATTGTAAAGGGGTGTTGGTCAAAGTGATCAGCCCCCGATTACCTGTCAAGCCTACTTGAGATCTATCTTCCCTCACGTACCCTCCGCTCTGCCTCCGATCCTCTGACTTTTCGCTTTCCATGCACTAAGCTCAATACCTATGGTCCTCGAGCCTTCTCTGTTTCTGGTCCACTCTCCTGGAACAAACTTCCTCTCTCAGTCCGTCAGCAACTACTTTTGTCTCCTTCAAGTCCGCTCTCAAAACTCACCTTTTCTCCTCCGCATAAAATCCTAACCTCACTCAACCCCCCCCCCCCCCCCCCCCCCTCTGCAGCCTGTCTCCGCTCGGAGGGAATCACATGGTTATAATATATAATTGTATATGCTATGCTCTCTATAATTTTCCATTGGTTTTATTCTTGCTTTTATTGCTTTTATTCTTTCTCCCCATTTATAGCCATGCGTGTGTGTGTGTGTGGTGTGTGTGTGTGTGTGTGTGTGTGTGTTGTGTGTTGTGTGTGTGGTGCGTGCTGTGTGTGTGCGTGCGTGCGTGCGTGCTTGCGTGTGTGTCTGCTTCAGCGCTTAGATTTGATTTTATCAAGATTTTGCGCTATATAAATAAATATTGTAAATATTGTAATTATTGTAAAGGGGTGTTGGTCAAAGTGATATAGTCCACATTGTAAAGGGGTGTTGGTCAAAGTGATATAGTCCACATTGTAAAGGGGTGTTGGTCAAAGTGATATAGTCCACACTGTAAAGGGGTTTGTCAAAGTGATATAGTCCACATTGTAAAGGGGTGTTGGTCAAAGTGATATAGTCCACATTGTAAAGGGGTGTTGGTCAAAGTGATACAGTCCACATTGTAAAGGGGTGTTGGTCAAAGTGATATAGTCCACATTGTAAAGGGGTGTTGGTCAAAGTGATATAGTTCACATTGTAAAGGGGTGTTGGTCAAAGTGATATAGTCCACATTGTAAAGGGGTGTTGGTCAAAGTGATATAGTCCACATTGTAAAGGGTGTTGGTCAAAGTGATATAGTCCACATTGTAAAGGGTGTTGGTCAAAGTGATATAGTCCACATTGTAAAGGGTGTTGGTCAAAGTGATACAGTCCACATTGTAAAGGGGTGTTGGTCAAAGTGATATAGTCCACATTGTAAAGGGTGTTGGTCAAAGTGATATAGTCCACATTGTAAAGGGTGTTGGTCAAAGTGATATAGTCCACATTGTAAAGGGTGTTGGTCAAAGTGATATAGTCACATTGTAAAGGTGTTGGTCAAAGTGATATAGTCCACATTGTAAAGGGGTGTTGATCAAAGTGATATAGTCCACATTGTAAAGGGTGTTGGTCAAAGTGATATAGTGCACATTGTAAAGGGTGTTGGTGAAAGTGATATAGTCCACATTGTAAAGGATGTTGGTCAAAGTGATATAGTCCACATTGTAAAGGGGTGTTGGTGAAAGTGATATAGTCCACATTGTAAAGGGTGTTGGTCAAAGTGATATAGTCCACATTGTAAAGGGTGTTGGGGAAAGTAATATAGTCCACATTGTAAAGGGTGTTGGTCAAAGTGATATAGTCCACATTGTAAAGGGGTGTTGGTCAAAGTGATATAGTCCACATTGTAAAGGGTGTTGGTCCCTTTCACAATAGCATCTTGTGTTTTTCTTCTTCTTCTTCTTCTTCTTCTTCTTCTTCTTCTTCTTCTTCTTCTTCTTCTTCTTCTTCTTCTTCTTCTTCTTCTTCTTCTTCTTCTTCTTCTTCTTCTTTCTTTTTCTTTCTTCTTCTTTTTCTTCTTCTTCTTCTTTCTTCTTCTCTTCTTCTCTCTTCTTCTTCTTCTTCTTCTTCTCTTCTTCTATCTTCTCTCTCTCTCTCTCTCTCTCATCTCTCTCTTTCCTCATCTACTATCTCTCTTCTATCTCTCTCTTCATCCTTCTCTCTCCACACACAACACTACACAACACACCACACACACAACCACACACACACCAGATACCGTTGATCAAGTGACAGCTGATCTTAAGCAATATGACATGAAGTTCCATTTTAGAAACGTTGGGGTTTTTTTTTGTATTTACAGTTAGTGGTGTTTTATAGTATTGTGTATATGTGTATGCGTTTGTGTGCAAGCGTGTGTATGTATATGTGTTGTGTGTGCGCCCGTGTTTGTACTTGTGTGTATCTGTGTGTGTGCGTGTGTGAGTTTGCATGTGTACGTGAATGTGTGTCTATACGTGCATGCGAGCGTGTGTATTTGTGTGTGCGT
The DNA here is from genome assembly GCA_030674185.1 of Monoplex corrugatus. Classification (NCBI taxonomy): domain Eukaryota; kingdom Metazoa; phylum Mollusca; class Gastropoda; order Littorinimorpha; family Ranellidae; genus Monoplex; species Monoplex corrugatus. The sequence continues at coordinate 34,177,307 of JAPXFY010000016.1, read as the reverse complement.
GTGTTGTGTGTTTGTGTGCGTGCGTCCTCTCTCTCTCTGTATGTATGTGTATGTATGTATGTGTGTGTGTGTGTGCGTGTGTGTGTGTGCGTGTGCGCGCATGTGTGTGTGAATGTGTATGAGAGAAAAGTAAAGTGAAAGAGAGACACAGAGAGAGTGTGTGTGTGTTTGTATATATATATATATATGTATATATCACTCTGTGTGTGTGTGTGTGTGTGTGTGTGTTGTTGTTGTTGTTGTTGTTGTTGTTGTTGTTGTTGTTGTTGTTGTTGTTGTTGTTGTTGATGGCAATGAAGAAGAAGAAGAAAAAATGATGATGATGATGACGACGACGACGATGACGACGATGACAACGATGCTGCTGCTGCTGCTGTTGATGATGATGATGTTTATAAGACTGCATGTACAGTACCAGAGCTCCTAGGCAATTTGGACTGTCATTTCTGCTGAAAGCTCTTCTAAGGGAGCACTCCAGAGGGACAGATTATTACTGGTTTCAGACGGGCGATAATTATTTGATGGATCTGTAAATGGTTAGAAGGTCAGTGACTGGCCGTTCATGGTTCGTATAGTGGACTCTCTCTCTCTCTCCTCTCTCTCTCTCTCTCTCTCTCTCTCTCTCTCTCTCTCTCTCTCTCTCTCTCTCTCTTTCTGCTTCACTTGCTCACAAATAAATAAAATTCAGGTAAAAAAAAACTGATATCAGATCAATGAACCCCTGTTTGTAGAACCCATAAAAAGAAAAGAGATAGTAAATGGCATCAGACGACTGAAAGCAGGGAAAAGCCTGGAAGCAGACCAAATTAAAGGGAACTTTGAAAGAAGCCAGTGAAACAAAATAGCATTTCTTGTTTAATACTTTAGGAAACTGTTTGATGGTGGACTTTTTCCAAAAGGGTGAATAAACCTACATCGTTCCGATCTGCATTAAAGGCGATATCAGTCAACCTGATCATTACCGTGGAATTGCTCTAACTAGTATAATTAAAAAAGTAAGATTTACACATATACTCTGAACAAAAGATTGAGAACACGGACAACTCAAGAAAATAACATTATTGAGGAGCGAGCTGGTTTCAGGGCAGGTTGCAGCATGATAGACCATAATTATGTTCACAATATTTGCTATTGTTCAAAAATGTCTCCTTAAAAAATCAAATTTATGTGTTGCATGTGTAGGCCACAAGTAGGCTTTCGACTTTCTGGATAGATACGCGCCATAGATAATGCTGCAGCAGTGGAAGCAATGCAGAAAATAACACACACACACACACACACACACACACACACACACACACACACACACACACACACACACACACACACACACACACACACACACACACACACACACACACACATAGATGTATGTGATAATGCTTAGAGAGACTGATTTCAAAGGTAAATTATATAATGCTTTGAGAGAAATATACGGTTCAGTGTTTGCTTATGTTCGTGATAAACGTTCTTCCACTAATTTCTTATATTGTCCACGTGACGAGAAACTGACATGTTTATTTAACTCTCTAATGTTTTCTTTCTTCATAAATAAGCTGTCAGTGGAACTATCCAAAACTGAGAGTGCACGACATTCAGCTAATTCGACGTGTTCAAGAAGCATTTTTGATGTTATTTGCTGATGACGTGGTATTTCTTTTAGATTCTTTACAGGATTACGAATGTAAATCAACAGTCGCAAAAGGGAAATAGACTTTTCTTATCAGTCAATCTCATACAAAAAATCTTATGGTGTTTTGAAAGGTTGGACTTAATCTTATTAAATCCATAAATAATGGTTTTATGGATCAGATATGGTCACATAAATACCTTGGCATGATTTTTACCACAAAGCGTAGTCCTAATCTGGCCTTATCAGTAGACAAAAGAGGAGTCACTGGAATTCATAGATCATTGCGAAGACTAAAAGCGACTGATCCACTAATACTTTTCAATTTTTTATACCTAAATAGAGCATATTCTAACATACGCCTCTGAAATTCGGGACCTAAGTAAACTTACTAAATTGAGAAAGTCCATACTTATGTTATAAAAAGGTTTTCTGGTGTACCGCTAGATGCCACAAATAAATTCTCATAATGAGGAAACTGAAAGAATCCTCTTCATATAAAAACATGCTAAATGCATAAAATACTGATTAGAAGTCACTACATTGTCAATAGAAAGACTATGCAGGAAATGTTATTACAAGATTGGTCTGGAAAATTTAGTTGGATAGTACAAATAAAGACAATACTAGTGGAAAGTGTTTTTTGTACTGTTTGGTTGAACCAAGTGGTAGCACCTTTGGTGAGAGACAGTCGCACTCAAAGGATTGGGCATCAGCAACCACTGGTCCACACTTCCATTCTTAGCTCATGTCTGGCTCCAAGAAGAGGTAAAGGACACTTTGCCAGGCAGCGGTCTCGGCTGACTGGATAAAAGACATGGGCGACACGAAGTCCGGGGAGCAGGCGATGGGTGACAGTAAGGATGTATCTGTGAAGTAGTTGCAGCAATGACTTTTAATATCGAGGTCGCAGGCAGATGATTTATACAATGAGGTTTCAGGCAAATGATTTCTACGATGATTTCTACAAACTGATGGCATGCCAAGGAAAGAAGAGAGAAGCGATAACTCTGCATCTTCTGAGACCCGAAGGGTCGATCAGGGCTCAATAGTTGCTGGGGAGGGAGAGACTGTGTCCGACAAGGTTATCCATTATGACGGTTCTTTGTTAAACTCTCCGGAGTGGAATGGACCCGAGGCCGACCGACCAAAGCGAACACGTCGGTTTTCCTCATCTTCATCATCATCACCAAGTGCCCTGCTGCATGGCGCTGGCGATCATGGCCCTCAATATGTATCTATCCCTTATTGCCGCAAGCACATCTTCCAGCCTCTCTGTCCTCAGCCACCCTGCAAGTTCGTCCAGAATTATCTCCCTGGGTCTACCTTGTGCTCCAACTTTCCTCTTGTGACCAGGTGCTCTAATTCCCATGTCCTCATGAAATGTCCTATAAATATTGCTTGTATTTTCCTAATCTTCCTTATAAATGATCTTCTTATGTCTGCCTCCATCAAGACTATCTCATTTCTTTTCTTTACTGTCCATGGAACTCTCAACATTCTTCTTAGACACCACATCTTTACAAATACTAACAATACACGAATGTATGCTGACCCACAGTGATTAGATATAATGAGAGAAAGGGAAACTAAAAACAAGTGAAACATGTGCTCGTATGTTTGGAAACTCTGACCACCCTCCTTAATGAATCTGCAATATATGACTATTTTTTCCTTTGACGTTTAAAACCAAAAGTCGACAAATGGAAGAGCGTAATGATGTCTTCACAGGCTGGGGGAAGGCCTAATGGCTGACCGTTATTCATCTGATCATCAATACGCACTTCAGTCCTTTAGCACTGGAAAAAATTGAAGGAGATGGATTGTATGTCCGCCATGATTGTGCGTGGGAGACAGGTCGTCATTATGCTGCCAGGGACAGCCCCCATACTTTTCCGTGTCTCCAGCTATTTAATCTCCCATCCCACAATACCACTGTCTGCTTCAGACCCTCAGGGTCAGGACGTATTATGGGAAGAATGGAAGCAGCGGTTAAGGCTGGGGATGTGTCATCCCTGTTGTATTAATCCTGCACTCATTTCAAGTCCTATTTTAGCCGAGTGCACACTCACAAAAATACACACACACACACCGCGCGCGCTCACACATACACACACACACATACGCACACACACACACACACACACACAATGCGCCCGCCCACACTCACACACACACACACACACACACACATGCTTTCATAAAGGCGCCACATAAGGTGAGAACGAATGATGAACATCATCATCATCACCAGGTGCCTTGCCGCATGGAGTTTTTCCTCTGTCTCTATCTCTTGTTGCCTCAAGCATCTCTTCCACCCTCTTTGTCCTCAGCCACTCTGCAAGTCCGTCCAATACCTTCTCCCTGGGTCTACCTGGTGCTCACTTCCCCTCCAGCTTTCCCGTCGTGACCAGGTGCTCCAATTCCCCCCCCCCCCCTTCCTCATGAAATGGCCTATAAATGTTGCCTGTCTTTTCCTAATCTTCCTTATGAAAGATCTTCTTGTGTCTGCCTTCGTCCAGACTGTCTCGTTTCTTTTCTTTGCTGTCCATGGAACTCTCAACATTCTTCTTAGAAATCACATCTCGGCTCCCTCAATATTGTTCTGACTTTGCCTGTTGACTGTCCACGCCTCACAACCAGTTGTGAACATATAGTGATGAACATATAGTTCATAAAAATGATATTATTCCATGTTATATGCCGGGTATGTACACACGTACACACACACGTGTACAAGCACAAATACATATACAGTATAGGTAGATAGATGATGATGAGAGAGAGAGAGAGCAAACAGACACACAGACACACATACACGCAGACAGACCGACAGAGAGGCAGAGAAGGAAACAGAAATTGTTCGTGGTGATAGTGGGGTTGTTTTTTTGTGAGGAACATATAGTTCATAAAAATGTTTGTTTGTTTGTTTGTTTGTTTGTTTGTTTGTTTGTTTGTTTGTTTGTTTGTTTGTTTGTTGTTGTTTTTTGTTTTGGTTTTTTTGCGATGCATCATCATGATGTGTTGACTGTCTTCTATGTTATTTATGCATGCGCTGAGGGAAGAACATGATGTCCATGCTGTCAGAGACAACCCGAATATTTGTCCTGATGTCTCTGGACGTTGAAATTCCACCAACAATTTCTTTCGTCCACAGCAAAGATACGTTTTGAAGCAATACGTGATGATGATTTTTTTGTTTTGTTTTGTTTTTGTTTGCTTTTTTGTTTTGTTTTGTTTTGTTTTGTTTTGTTTTGTTTCGGATGCGGCATAATGATTCAAGGAATGGAACATCTAGTCTGCCTGTTCTAAATCCCAATTTTTGCTGTTCGAATAGGTGTCGTGCGCACATACTCGTGTATGTGTGCACACACACACACATACGCACACACACACATACACATACATGGCGTAACTAAGCAACAGATAGACAAGGAACGAGCGAATGGTTTCTGAGAGTTCTGATTTCACAAGAACAACAGGGTTTTTTAATTAAAATATGCCGTTTGGTTTTAGCATTCCATCGTTTAAACTCGTAGTCACTACTATTTGTGAAAATAAACATGTTCAAATCACTGTAATAGGATGAAAATACGTTGTATACAGTGATTTCTGGTATAGGCTATTTTACTTCAGTCAGATAGGAACAAAGCATGCATCCCAAACGTCCACAAAACACGCAGACACACACACAGACACACGCACACACAGACACACACCACACGTACACATACACACACACACACACACACACATGCACACACATACACACACACACGCACAGACACAAACATACACACACAGACACACACAGACACTCACACACACACACACACACGCACACACACACACACACACACACACACACACACACACACACATACACACACACACACACACACTATTGTATAATTTTTCAGCACCTACTGGTTCATACTCAGTGTTATGTCGTGGACTCATTGGGAAAACTGGGACTACACGTTGGAGAAAAAGTAGCCAGAAATGTGAAAGCTACAACCTGCATAAATTTCCACAACACTCAAATTCCTGGAAAAGTTTAATGCGACACTATGTTACAGGTTATCAACAATAGTGGAAATTATGCACGCAACAGCTGGTAAAGATCTAGGGCTATTCAGTAGATATGTATGCTCGCCACTGAGTCTTGTACAGCCACCAGATTTCAAGGCAGAATTTCCTAATCTCTTTCATGGCTTAGAAAACTTGCAGAAACCATCCATACTCCATCAAAGTGAAGGGTGATATTAGACCTGTCAGTGTCATGACTTATGTGGATAAGATTAAGAAGGAGGCAAACCCAGACCCTGAGGCACTCAATGAACTCATGTTTGCGGACGACCAGGCAATGGTGAACAATGACAAGATACAGCTACAGGAGCACACAGACCAGCTCAATGAAAGCTGCGAGACATACGGCATGAAGATCAGCGTCAGCAAGACCGAGGTCATGACTGTCAGTAAGAGACCAAACAAACTGGATATCAACATCAACGGAACCCAGTTGAAGCAAGCCAGTGAATTTAAATACCTGGGCAGCATCTTCACTGAAAATGGCAAACTAGACAGAGAAATCGAGACCAGATGCCAGAAAGCCAACGCAGTCAGCTACCAACTTGCCCCTCTCCTAAAACACCCCAGCATTCCCACCAGCACTAAGGCGAAACTCATCAACGCCATTTTTCTACCAACGCTGACATACCAGTGCCAGACATGGTCCCTAACTAAAGTCCTCGAGAGAAAACTGGTCACCTGTGAAATGAAATGCCTGAGGAAAGCAGTAAACAAGACAAGGCGGGACAAGATCAGAAATGAGGTAATACGAGACATGGTAGGAGCAACACCAATCCTACAACACATCGAACATATGAGGATCAAGTGGTTCGGACACCTCACACGTATGCCCCTAAACCATCCAGCTCTTCAGGCATACAACACCAGATACTCTGGCTGTAGAGCCAGAGGAAGACCAAGACGACGATGGAGCGACTCCGTGGCAGACACCCTCAGAGCTCACGAGATGTCCCTTCTCTTGCTGCTGACAGACGACTGTATCTCCCCGCGACACCCACCGGTACAAGCGGAAGGAAAAAGTAAAAGTAAAAGTAAAAGTGTCATGACTCCTCGTAAAGTTGCACACGCTCTTCTTCCTAAAGTAAAGCAAGAAACTGATCAACTACTGGCTGATGGCGTCATCTCCTGTCACTCAACCAACTGACCGGTGTGCGTGCATTGTTGTAGTAACAAAATCAAATGGAGCTGTGAAAATCTGCATTAACGTGATACATTTGAACCAACGTTTTTGACATGGCGATCCTCATCATGTATTCTGTAGATGAGAGCCTTACAAAATCATCTGGTTCGGTTTTTCTTTTTTGTTTTTTTTTTTTTTTGCAAGACTGGATGCAAAAAAAAATGTTATTGGCAGATTCCAGTAACAGAAGATTCAAAATTCTACACCACGTTTTACGATTCCATTTGGAACATTTTTCATGAATAAACTTCCTTTTAGTATCGAATCTGCAGCGAAATTTTTCAGCGTGCAATGTCAAAGGTACTGGCGGATTGATTTGTCACATGAATGAGCAAAAACTCCAAACCATTGTTGCATCCAATGCTTCAAACTTTAGTCTAGGCGCTGCGTTACTTACGTTCAGGAAGATGGCATCCCACAGCCAGTTCTATTTGCATCATGATGTCAGATACAGAGAAGAATTATGGTGTAACTGAAAAAGAAACACGCGCAGCTGTGATTCCCTGATTTCCTCATGTGACTCAACTTTGTCATTGAAACTACTTCACACCAAAGAAATTGCACTAACGCCACCCAGAATGCAATGCTTCAGCCTTCTCCTCATGCGACACAGTGCTATGATTGCATACATTCCTGATAAGCAACAAATAATAGCTGATGTACTTTCTCGTTCTCCTACTTCGGAACTAAGTATAGCTGACACTGGTCTGGTAATGGCCACATCACCTTTCACTCAGCAGACCATTCAGGTGTTCCCTGCCTCTACAAAAACGTGACTGAAATTCGGGAGAAGCAACATGCAGATGTAGAAATTATGCAAGTCATCGAATGTTGCAGATAATGATGGCCAACATATCTGTCACAGTCAGCAGCACTCAGCTCAGACTATTGTACAAATCGTCAGCATTTTCAGTTGTTCACATCTCGTTGTGTACATATACTACAATCATCTCGTCATTCCCAAGAAAACGCACCAACAGACACTCTCTAAATTGCATGAAAGCCACCCGGAAATCACCAAATATAGAAGCCTGGCCCAGTCCTCGGTATGGTGGCCTGATCTCAGCTCCCACAATAAAGAAATCGTCAAAAAGTATAATACATACAGCAAAATACGTTCTAAGAGAAAGGAACCACTGCTGCCTCCATTACTCTCTGACTTTGACCGGTGACGCGTTGCAGCTGATCATTTTAAACTTAATTAAAAACAGTACACTGAGAAACCACCATGAGACACCTAGAAGAATGCCCTGGGAAAAAGGCTGGAGGAAAAAATAATAAACAACAGTTGTTACGCAGATGACACCGTGCTAATTGCAGAAAATGAAAAAGATATACAGAACCTTATGAATATAATAGAAATAGGAAGCAAAGATAAAGGGCTGGAGCTAAACAGTAAGACGACTGGAGTCATGGTTATCAATAAAAAAATAAAAAAAGAAAAACAAGAAATCCTCTCGTGCAAAATAACAGCAAATGCCACAACTTTGAGACAAGTTGATAAGTTTAAAAATATCTGAGAACAGTTATCTCACCAGACGGCAGATGCACATCAGAAATAGCCAACAGAATCAGCCAAGCCAAATCAGCATTCAAGAAGATGAAAATCGTCCTTACCAACAAATCCATATTAATTAACATTAGGTATTCCTTGAGTGTTACATAGAACCGATACCGTTGCACAGTTGTGAGGCGTGGACAGTCAACGCACAAAGTCAGAACAATATTGAGGCAACTGAAATGTGATTTCTAAGAAGAATGAAAGTGTCATGGACAGCAAAGAAAACAAACGAGACAGTCTTGAAGGAGGCAGACACAAGAAGATCATTAATAAAGATTAGCAAAATACTAGCAATATTTATAGGACATTTCATGAGGAAAAGGGAATTAGAGCACCTGGTCACAACAGAAAAGCTGGGGAAAGACTAACCAGGTAGACTCAGGGAGAAAATATTCGACGGACTTGCAGGGTGGCTGAGGACAGAGAGAGTGGGAGATGTACTTGCAGCGACAAGGGATAGATTCGTATGGAGGGCCATGATCACCAACGCCATGCGGCATGGCACATGATGATGATGATGACATTGTTGATTACTGACACGATGGCTCGAAACCTACATTCTATAAACCTACATTCTATAAAACGAATCATCGTCTGCCATCTTCTCTGCAATCGAGAGCATTTTTGCCATTCACGGCATTTCTAAAGTTATTGCCTCTGATAATGGAACACAGTTTTCCGGAATGGAATTCAAAGATTTGCCACAGACTTACCCTGTTACCTTCGGAGAAATGAGGAACCGGAAGCAGAGAGAAGTGTCCAGACAGTGAACTGCTTACTCAAAAAAGTCATAGACCCTTACATTGCTCTTCTCATTTACCGTCCGACTCTGCTTCACAATGGTTTGTCACCAGTTCATATTTTAATGGGTCGGAAATTCCGATCAAAAGTCACGATCTTATCATCCAAACTCTGCCCATCTTCTTCTTTCTTGGACATAGGGAAAATGAGTACAAACAAAAACAACGGCAACTCAACTATTCAAGCACCATGCAGATTGTGTACAAGACACTTACTGATAAATTAGAACTTCCAAGAACGCATTCTGTTTCAACCAGGTGACTCAGCATACATCAAAAAATTCCATCCACACCACAGGGTAAGGCGTCTCCCTTCACCACAGTTTTCATTCATCCATTATGGAAATGTAGTAGGGAATCATACTACGCAACAACGTTCACCGTGACACTCACTTTCTACATTCCACGAGCGAAATCATCCTCTACTAATAAACCACCTACAGTGACACCATCCTACAATACTGGACAGCATGTGTACATGTATGTCCTGAACCATCAAGCTACATCACTCGCTCTGGCCGTGTAGTGAAATCCCTGACAAAATGGATCTGAAATATGTTTCCAACAGTTTTATATTCCATGATCATTTTCTACATCATCTGACAAAATATTATGTTTATGTACATTTTATGTTATGTTTATGAAGAATCCCAAAACATAATTCAGAAATAATGGAAGTGCCAAAATTGATATCAGTAGGCTTATTAAAAAATGAAGAAAGCAACTTATGCACTGTTGCATACAAATATATATATATCATCATCATCATCATCATCATCAGGTGCCCTGCCGCATGGCATTGGCGATTATGGACCTCCATCTGTCTCTATCTGTCTCTGTTCTTCTCTGTGGATGAAACCTTGTCGTTGGTAGAGAAGCTTGCGTGCAACTATGATCCATTGAGCTAAGCTGTCGGGAGTCTAGTACTCCTGGTAGGGTCTCCCATGGCGCAAAGGTCACTGGTGAGTTGCCAGACTAATATCATCCGTTTCCACTGCCTTGTGGATTGCTGATGGATCAGTAAAGGCCGAGGGAAACAACCCCTACAGAAAATTCGGAGCGGAGCCCCGTTAGGCGGTTTCTTGTTCAAACTCTCTCAAGTCTCCGGCAAAATCCTGCACCCAGAATCATCTCCAGCCGTCTTGACAATGTCTTGCCACTGGATCCAGGTGATCCTGGACGAGAGAGTGTGGATGATGCTGCGCAAGTTATCTACACTTTAATCAAAATCTCAGCGCATGTCATGGCTTCATACTCACAGTTGAAAGTTTCAACCGTAAAGCCCTGTGGCGATGTGGGCGCGACGACGTAGTAGGTGAGGATACACTGGCAGCTACAGCCACAAACCTACACACAGGCGGCTCAGGACAAAGGCCATCGGCCAACTCTCCTGTGGCAAGGCCCCTGGCGCTGACGCCATACCTGCTGAGATCTACAAAGCGGAAGGTCCAATGTTCACACAAAGATTAACTGAGATGTTTGTAACACTCTGGAACAGTCAATCACTCCCTCAAGACTTCAAGGATGCCTCAATAGTCCACCTATACAAGAGGAAGAGAAACAAACAATCATGGGACAACCACAGAGGAATATCACTACTGTCCATTGCAGGCAAGATATTAGCAAGGGTGCTGCTGAACCGCCTCACTAATCATCTTGAGCAGGGTCTGTTGCCAGAGTCAATGTGGATTTCGGGCTGGGAGAGGTACGGTGGACATGATCTTTGCTGCTCGTCAACTGCAAGAAAAGGCGCAGGAACAACACCGAGCACTGTACACAACCTTTGTCGACTTGACAAAGGCGTTTGACACGATGAGTCGCGAGGGGCTGTGGAAGATAATGGCGAAGTTCGGCTGCCCTCCAGCCTTCGTAAATATGGTGCGACAATTCCACGATGGTATGATGGCATGGGTCCTTGATGACGGAGAAATGTCCAGAGACTTTCCAGTCAGCAATGGCGTGAAACAAGGATGCGTCCTTGCACCTACACTATTCTCTATGATGTTCTCGGCAATGTTATCAGATGCATTCTCTCCAGAAGACCCTGGCATAGATATACGCTACCGCACAGACGGCAAGTTATACGACACAAGACGCCTCAAGGCGACCACTAAATGCAGTTACAGCACTCTTCGTGACCTCCTTTTCGCAGACGATTGTGCGTTAAATGCTTACAGTGGTGAACAGATCCAACAGTGCATGGACAAATTTTCAACTGCTTGCGACAACTTCGGTCTTACAATAAGCACCAAGAAAACCGAAGTCATGTATCAGTCTCCTCCAGGTGTTCCATATACTGAACCAAATATCGAGGTCAAGGGCACAAAACTACATGCAGTCGACAACTTCACATATCTCTGCAGTTCCCTATCACGTTGTGTGCATATCGACGACGAAGTCAACAAACGCATAGCTAAGGCCAGCACTGCATTTTTGGGAGGCTGCGTCCTACTGTATGGGACAGAAGAGGTATCTCGGCCACAACTAAACTCAAAGTGTACAAAGCGGTGGTCCTCACCACTCTCCTCTACGGCAGTGAGACCTGGACTGTTTACAGTGGACACGCAAGGAAATTGAATCATTTTCACACCAAAAGCCTCAGAAAGATTCTCAATATCCGATGGCAAGAGAAGATCCCTGATACAGAAGTACTAGAGAGAGCCAATCTCCCCTCCATCCACACTTTACTTCAAAAGAGTCAAGTTCGCTGGGCTGGCCATGTGTACCGGATGTCTGACACCAGAATTCCGAAGCAACTCCTCTATGGGGAACTAGCGTCTGGCAAGAGAACAGTTGGAGGCCAGAGAAAACGGTTTAAAGACAGCTTGAAGGCGTCGCTAAAGTCCCTCTGGGAAAATTGGGAAAACCTTGCCCTCAACCGTACAATCCGGCGTAGAAGAATCAAAACCGGATGTACCACTTCAGAAGTGTCTCGTATCCAATCTGCACAAGAAAAACGAGCTGCACGGAAAGCTAGGGCTGCAAACCCTTCAACCACAGTAACCGACCATAGATGTCCAACCTGTGAACGTTACTGTGCCCGGATCGGATTGATCAGTCACCTCCGGACACACTGACT
>JAPXFY010000016.1:34119965-34159965 GCA_030674185.1 Monoplex corrugatus | reverse complement strand
TTGGTGGAGCACCTAGAAAGTCATTTATTTCCAAACTATACAGTATTTTGTAAACCAGCTTTGAAGCTGTTGTATGCAGTCAGGGGGGGGGGTGTCTAATCAAAACTGATTTGGTCCCATATGTTAAAGAACTTAAATGCAACCAAGATAATATGTTGTGTTTTTACTCAATAAAACTCTGTTCGGTTTTGGAAAAAAGTATACTTTATATGTGTGTATATATTCCTCCTATTAATTCTCCTTATTATACGACTTTTGATGTTGAAAATGGTATTATGTGTTTAGAAGATGTCTCACCTGTCTCACCTGTCGGCGTCACCGGGAACAGTGTTGGCCGCTGCACATGATGTCCTCACAAGTTGCCTCCAGCACTCTCGATCTTGGCTAAGTCTGACCACCTCCTGGAGTTTCTTGCCACTGATGTTTGTGATGTTTCTAGCAAGTGATGCAGGTGGCCGTCCTCTGTTTCTCTTTCCTTCCACTTTACCTTGGAGGACAGTGGACATCAAGTCTGTTCTTTCATTACGGATTGCGTGTCCAACATATTTCAGTTTCCTCCGTTGTATGAGTACTAGGAGCTTGCGTGTAGTACCCAACTCATTCAGTATGCTTTCATTTGAGCGCCTATCCGTCCATCTGACCCTCAGCAGTCTTCGGTAAAACCACAGCTCTGCTGCTTCCACTCGTCTTTCATCCTCTTTCTTCATTGTCCATGCCTCGCAGCCGTATAACATCACTGGCCAGACAAGACATTTTAAGAGTTTTATCTTAAGGTCTGCTGTTATGCTGTGGTCTTTCCAAATATTGTTCAATTGAACCATACTGTTTTTGGCCATTCCAATTCTCATCTTTATGTCTTTTGAGCATGTTCCATCGTGTGTCTTGACTGAACCTAAATATCTAAAGTCCTTGACATTTTCTAGAGGGACTTGGTTTAGCATGATCTGGTCCTGTCTAGTGTTATATTTGCCTGCAACATGCATAACCTTTGTCTTCTTTGAATTTAAGTCCAGCCCAGCTGCCTTTCCAACCCGGTCTACCCTGTTCAGGATCCTCCTAGAGCCTGTAATGTTGTCTGCCAGTAATCCTGTGTCATCTGCGTAGCGTAAATTTGACAGGTTTCTACCACCAATATTTACTCCCATGTCTTCTATGTCTGCTTCTCTCATAATATGTTCAGTGTATATGCTGAAGAGATGTGGAGACAGGATGCAACCTTGCCTTACCCCTTTAGTGATGTTAAAAAATTTGCAGTTTTGATTATTCCATCTGATTGTTGCTTTTTGATCATTATATAATGAAGCTATGAGGGAAACCAGATGTCTTGGAAAACCCATTTTGATCATGAAGTGGAAAAGACTTTGGTGAATCACGCTATCAAACGCTTTGCTGTAGTCAATGAAAACGATGAACATCTCTTGGTCTGTGTTTCTAATCTTTTCTATCAATATCTGGAGTACAAACAGCATATCTATTGTTCCCCTGTTTTTCCTATAGCCTGCCTGACAGTCGGATAGCTCTTCCTCTACTTTTGGCTTTAACCTGTTTAAAATTATTATCAGCAGTATTTTACTGGCATGACTGATCAGTGCAATTGTTCTATAATTGTTGCAGTCTTTGACATTTCCACTCTTATGTAACATGACAAATTCTTGGAGCTTCCAGTCTGTAGGCCATTGACAAGTCTTCCATATCTTGCAGCATAAGTGATGCATTACTTTGAGTCCACCATCACCTGAGTGTTTCAACAACTCTCCAGGAATATTGTCAAGACCAGGAGACTTTCTGCATTTTAGATCTTTAATGGCAGATTCAACTTCGCTGAGCAGAGGTTCAGGTTCCGTATCTCCAGGGGTCAATTCCAAATTTGGCTCTAAATTATTTTCATGGCTGTCAGGCTTGCCAAAAAGTGATGTGCCATATTCGTTCCACCTATCCAAGACATCATCTGGTTCAGTCAGAGTGTGACCATCCTTGTTGTTGATGCATTGGTTTGTTGCTTTGAAATTTGTTTTTTTCACTTTTTTTATTTGTCTGAAGAGCTCCCTCGACTTCCTGTTTTCGTTGTGTTCATTGATTTTACTGCATTCTTGTGCCAGCCAATTTGCTTTGTCTCTTCTGACTTTACTTTTTATTTCCCTTTTCAGTGCTGAGTATTTTTCCCGCTCTCCCTGCTTTCGAGCTTGACTTTTCTTTTCTGCCAGATCTATCACTTCCTGACTTATGTAGGGCTTAGCTTTTTTCCTTTTCTCTTCTTTTCCTAGTTTTTCTTCAGAGATTTTGGTCAGTGTGTTTTTTATGTCTGTCCAGATTTCATCAGGATATGAGTCATTTTCATCCCAAACTTCAAGTAACTTTAAGAAACGATTACTTGTTTCTATACTAAATTCTAACGCCAGCTCAGGGTTGTCTAATTTTGATATGTCGAACTTTGGCGTCGATTTGGTTTTAGGCTTCTTCAATATTTTCATTCTTAATTTGGTTGTCACAAGAATGTGATCCGTGTCGCAGTCTGTTCCAGGCTTTGTTTTTGCATTGAGGACAGTTGATTTCCAGGATCTGTCAATGATAATATAATCAATCTGATTACGACACCTGTCTCCTGGAGAGATCCATGTGTATCTTCTGCGCAGTGGTTGTTGGAAGAAAGTATTTGTGATGTTCATCTCATTTGCCTGACAAAACAGAGCCAGCATGTCACCTCTCTCATTTCGTTCTCCTAAACCATATGGTCCTATTCCACATTCTGTGTCAGCCCCCTCTCCAACTTTAGCGTTGAAGTCACCCATCACAATGCATATTTCCTTTTTGGGGATTTTGTCTCTGATAGTTTGGAGGTCATTGTAAAAATTTTCTATTTCTTCTTCTGAGCTAGTGGATGTTGGAGCATAGGCTTGAACTATGTTCAAAACAGCATATTTGGTATTTATTTTGACAGTGAGAAATCTGTCATTAATTGGATTATAGCTTTTCAGAGCTCCAGCATGCTTTTTGTCCAGCACAATTGCTACTCCTCTTGAGCCACCTTTTTCATTTCCACTATATACAACTGTATGCTCTCCTACAGTAAAAAGTCCCTGCCCACTCCATCTAACCTCACAGAGCCCTGTTATGTTCATCTTGCTCCTTTCTAATTCTTTGACTAGTAGGTAGAGCTTTCCTAATTCTAACATAGTCTGTACATTCCATGTCCCTATATTCAAATCCTTTTTTTGCATTTTTTTCTTTTTGTGATTTTGCATTTTTGAGGAGTTTCTATATGTCCGCTTCCAATAACCTCCGTCGGGTAATCCATTACCGTCATCACAGCTACCTTTCACAGACACAGACTCTCCCTCCCCAGTAGCCATTGAGTTCAGGTCCCCCCTGGGGGACTCAGAGGACACAGAACTATAACGTTTTCCATTTTGTAAGTTCATCATATGTAATAATTAGCAAAAGTACAAGCAAGTAGTTTGCGGGTGCCTTCTTGCCGCGCAGTGCACTTACAGTGCTGAGATCCTGACCATTGTTCCTTTGAAGAAATCATCTGCTCACGACATTGAAAAAGAAGCCATATATGAAAAGTGTATCTTCTTTACCCTCTTTTTCATCCATCCCCTGCTGCCAGGACTTGTTTGTATGCACCCCTTAGTCTGGCCCCTCCCCCAGCGACCTGTCCGGCTTGCTTGAAGCTGCCAGGGCCCACGAAGTCCCCGCCGGCATAGCTCCTGGGATCGTAAGGACACACAAGCTCCCCCGCCACAACAAGGCAGATGCAATTGGAGGGAGATGTATTATCTGAAAAACTGACAACAATTAGTAATGTTGATATTCTTTTAAGTGGAGATTTAAACGCCAGGACATCAAAGCTATTTCTGTCAGTTGTTATCAGTTTGATCTGTCTATGTTTAATAGAGAAAATGAAATTGTAAATCTGACAAGACAGTCAGAATGCTCAGACCTAAATTTGTATGGCAAGATGCTATTGAATCTATGCGTTGCTTTGGGTTTGTTTATTTTGAATGGAGTATGCAATGGCGACCTTCATGGTAGTTACACATTTATTTCAGACACAGGCAAACACAGTGTGAACGATTAATTTTTTAGCTTCGGAAAATGTATTTACTACAATACAAAAATGCTATCGATTGGAACTTTCTGAAATGATAGATTCTCAAAGTCAACCTATAGAATTTTGTTTTGATACCAAGGATTACATTAGGTCTACAACAGAAGCCGTCGATGGCAATAAAAACGTGTTTGTTGAAAAATGTTTATGGAATTCTGATTATGCCCAACAGTGTTATGACAATATTCATTCCGTAGAAACAAAGCAAACACTTCACCATGCCACTGATTTAATAAATGTTGATGTCAATGAAGCGCTGGAAAATTTCAATTGTTGTATAGGACAGCAAGCTGAATGTATGAAAAAGAAAATTTAGATCAGTCAGAATAAGTTGGAAGTATGGCAAGACAATGAATGTAAAGCTTTTAGAGGGACAATCAGAAGACAGTTGAGGGTGTTAAAAAACTCGTTAAAGTCTGAAGACAGAGCCCAATTTCGTAAGGTTAGAATGGGGTATAAAAAGGTATTATATAGAAAAAGAACGGAACACAATAATGTAATTTTGAACAATCTAACAATGTATGTGGATGACCAGAAAAATTTCTGGTGTTACATGCATAAACTTTCTATTTAAAAGGTATTTCAACTTAACATGATTTCCGTTCAAAATTGGTTTCAGCAGTTCAAAAGTGTCTTCGATAAAGAGAAGTCCCTGTGGCGGTATAATTATTAACAGCGATGTCTCCGGTCATATTTTTGATGGCCTTGATTGTGATGATGGTGATAATTGTAGTGGTGATGAAAATGGGGATGGCATTGATGACGGTGATGATAACGATAGAGATAACATGGATATAGTTAATGATAATGGTGATGCTAGTAATTTTTTAAGTCGCCCTTCTTCAAATTAGAAATGTGGAAAAGCAGCAGGACCAGATTGTATAATCGGGGAGCTCTTGAAAAAATGGAGGAGATGAGGTGGTGTAGTTTCTAGTTGAATGTTTCAATGTTTTATTCAATACTGGTCAATATCCTGATAACTGGACAGAATCTATCATTCTTCTTTAATCTGCAAAGGAAAACGCTGGTGATCCTAATACCCGCAGTAACGTCACTGGCAAACTGCACAGCTCTGCTATAAATTCAACATTACAGGAATGGCTTGACTACATCAATATTATTGGTGGTTTTAAAAAAAGAATTATTCAGCAATTGATCACATGTTTACATTCATCAGCATCATCATGTGCCATGCCGCATGGTGTTGGCGATCATGGCCCTCCATATGTATCTATCCCTTGTTGCCGCAAGTACATCTTCCACCATCTCTGTCCTCAGCCACCCTGCAAGTCCGTCCAATATTTTCTCCCTGGGTCTACCTGGTGCTCTCTTACCCTCCAGCTTTCCTGTTGTGACCAAGTGCTCTAATTCCCCTTTCCTTAGAAAATGGCCTATAAAAGTTGCCTGTCTTTTCTTAATCTTCCTTATGAATGATCTTTGTGTGTCTGTCTCCATCAAGACTGTTTCGTTTATCTTCTTTGTTGTCCATGGAACTCTCAACATTCTTCTTAGAAACCACATCTTGGCTGCCTCAATCTTATTATGGCTTTGCGTGTTGACTGTCCACGCCTCACTACCGTATAACATTACCGTTTCTATATTACATTCAAGAACTCTCTTCCCGATGTTAATTGATAGGCATTTGTTGGTAAGAATGCTTTTCATCTTCTTGAAAGCTGTTTTGGCTTGGTCGATTCTCTTGGCTATTTCTGATGTACATCTGCCCTCTGGTGAGATAATCTTTCCCACCTATTTAAACTTATCAACCTATCTCAAAGTTGTGCAGTTTGCTTTATTTTGCATGAGGGGATTTCACGTTTTTTACTGATTACCATGACTTCAGTCTTCTTGCTATTTAGCTCCAACCCATTATTTTTGCTTTCTATTTCTATTATATTCACTACGGTTTGTAGGTCCCTTTCATTTCCTGCAATTAGCACTGTGTCATCTGCGTAACGAATGTTGTTTATCATTTTTCCACCAACCTTTAATCCGGGGCGTTCTTCTAGGTTTCTCATGATGAATTCGCTGTAAAGTGAAAACAGGTCTGGCGAGAACACAACCTTGCCTGACTCCTCTTTTGATATTTTGGAAAGAGCTTATATCGTTTTCTATTCTCATAGCAGCTATGTGTTCCCAATACCTATTTCTGATTATTTGTAGATCAAACGATCAGTATTGAGTCTTTCTAGTTGGTTGATCAATTCTTCGTGTCTTACCCGATCGAAAGCCTTGGTATAATCACCAAAGCATAAACATAAATCCTTATTTAACTCGATTGACCTCTCTATGATAGTTCTTAGGATGTATACGACATTAATAGTTCCTTTCCCTTCCACAAATCTTCTGCAAGTTCTCTTTTGATTCTATTCTTTTTCCTCATCATAATTAATTTTAATACGATTTTTGTTACATGACTCATCAAACTGATTGTGCGATGGAGTTCTTATTCTATAGCCCCTGTTTTCTTTGGAACAGCCATGACAATTGATTTTGACTTATCTTTGGGGATTTTTTTCAGGTGTCATAAATTCCATATAGGAGGACTTATTTTTTTCAATACCAAATTCCTCCAGGGCTTCAATCATCCCAGTAGTAATATTTCTGGTCCTGGGGCTTTTCCTCGTTTCATCTTTTCCAATGCTGCTATAACTTCATCTTTCATTATGGGTGGTCCTTCAACGTTCTTTCTTATCATGTGTTATTCGTTTCTGTCATCTTCAAAAAGGTCTTTAATGTACTCTCCCCATGTATCTATTATTTTGTCTTTTTCAAGGATAAGCGTACCATCTTTCGATTTTAAGCAACCAGTTGATGACCCTGAGAATCTGTTTTGTGTTGGTCTTCTATTTCTTTGCATTTTGTTTTCAGCCAAGCTTCCTTAGCTTCATTGCACCTGTTCCTGATTTCTTTGTATATCTTCCTGTATCTTTCCTCTTTTCTCTTTGCCTTCCTCCGTTCTTCCATCAAGCTTAAAATTTTTGTTGTCATCCAGTTCTTTTTTACTCTTCTATCTACTCTAGGGATTTTTTCACAAGCTTCATTTATCGAGTTTCTCAATTTTGTCCATTGTTTCCACACTGTCACCAACGTACTCCAGAGTACTGAATTTGTTTTGAACCTGTACGTTAATTTTCTTACGTGTCACTTCATCTATCTTTAAGAGTCCAAGATTTAGTTTGATGTTCACATTACTGGCAATTATTCAGAAACAATTTACCTATAACAGAAGCTGTAAATTAGTTTTCATTGACTTTGAAAAGGCGTTTGATTCAATTTCAAGAAAACTTCTATGGCTTATATTGATAAAGAATGATATTAAAGGTAAGATACATAGATGTATTAAAAATATGTATGCTTCTGTGAAAGCAAGAGTGCGGTTTGAAACACAGTTTACTAGGTTTTTTAGTCATTGTCAGGACTAGGATCAACTGTCCCGTTATGCTGATTGTTAGTCTTACTATAGAAGGCTTAAATAACTGTTTTGTTTGACCTGTAACCTATCATGCTACATGATAGACATATTATAATGTGCAAGTTTAGATCTCTGTCTTACGCTATTCAGTTTTTAAAAAATCACGGAGGGAGAGGTAGAGACAGACCGAATTCCTGCTATTAGCTGTGCTGTTGCTATTGTATGATCCCAGCATGAACTACTCCAGTTGCTATCTCTCTGGGGCCTGCCAGCTTCTTGCCTAAACAATACAACGTTGTAAATTCACATTGTAATAGCCTGTTATGTGAATGGTGTATTGGTGTACTAACTGATATTGGGCGTTGTGGTGAATTTATGTCGTCGCCTTTCACAAGTACATAAAGTGAACTTTGCAGTAACAATCAATCACTGAATCAGTTAACCAGGCAGCTAAACAGCAGTGTCCCTTCGGCGTTACAGCAGTGTTGTGTTTGCCATTGGTGTACACCTTACCGTAGTCTACTGACACAACTCCCTATGTATCTGGATGACAGACCATATCCAATTGCGTGTTGATACTCTTACAATGTCATGTGTTGTGAACAGACCGCATTTACCTTACAAATTTGTATGTTTATGCATTAGAGAAGTGTTATTTGCTATAAGATGACAACAGTACCAAATGTAGTGACGCGTTGAGTTCATTTGTTCCAATATATACAAAAAATATGTAAAACATATTTAGTTCTGTCATACTTGTGATTTAAACTACCTCGCTTTAATGTTTGACACTCTATTGTTTAAGTATCGACGAATATGTAACATTCCTTGCGGCGTGAAGTTACTGTGGACAGACTCAGTTAATAAATCCTGTGATACTATGATGCTAATACGTCGGCACATGTAGGCTCCTACCTAAAAATCAAGGGGAAATGTCTGGCTGGCATGTGTGTGTTACTGACTGCAGTTTCGATCAGCTGTCAGTGAACACAAACGAAAGTGTAGCTAGCATTTTTTATGACTTCGAACTGTGATTAACACAGACAGTCACGATCCTTCAGGTATCTTATACATTTATTTTGTTCTGTTGTTGTTTGTCATTTGATCACAGACTAAATATACATGTGACTGCTGTGTCCCCTGATATTCCCAATGTAATATAGATACATCACATCCAAAACCCCATTACAACGTTTCCTTTCTGTCTAGTTTACTTTTTTTTCTTCCCCTTTGTGATATTTATTTTGTCTTCAGTTTGTATATCAGCTGAATGAAATGAGACCTAACACGTGCTATATGAGCACTAAATATTCATTTAGCAATTGACCTATTAAATGTACAAATGACCACTACTTCTGAAGTAATGTTTGATTCCTCCACGTCCAACCTTTCTACTTGGAGATTTGTATGGACACAACGTACCACAGCATCTACAGGCCATCTGGCATGTCTTCAAACTTTGAAGGAATATTCCATGATAAATCCCAAACAAGTGTGACTGCATGCGTTCAAGCAAACAGGAACCAGGAAAAAACGCGAAAAAATCAGAACGTGTATTTAATGCAACCAGACAAGACACGTGCAAATTTTTGGCCAACTGGCCTTTGTCAAGCGTAGACCTAAGATCTTAAATGAACAAACGTCAATTACAGTTTCTTTCTGGTTCCAGAATATTCCACAGACAAACAGAAATAGCGGACATTGTTAACGATTTCAGTCATTGTGACTTGATTATAGGTTATAACTTGAAAGTTTTTAAAATGTAGCATACTAAAGATGTTGCTATGATGGAAACATGAACAAAATCCCTGAAATTCAAGGATTCTAAGGTCCACACAAGTTTAAGCGCAAAACTCATTTTCAAGTGTCTTGTCTCAAATGTCTTTCAGTGTATTACTACACTCCTTGGTATATGAGCCGTTTCAAGCCACTGAGAAAGTCATCGGACTGTAGAATACACTGATTTTCTTGAATAAGTAAGTATATTTTTGTACATGTGTGTGCATGCGTGTGTGTGCATACGTGTGTGTATGTGTGTGTGTGTGTGTGTGCATACGTGTGTGTGTGTGTGTGTGTGTGTGTGTGTGTGTGTATGTGTGTGTGTGTGTGTGTGTGCGCGCGCGCGCGCGCGCGTGTACCCGCATGTGTGTATGTATGTATGTATGTATATATGTGTGTATCTATCTATCTTTCTATCTATCTATATATATATGTATATATATATATATATATGTATGTATATATATATATATACATATATACTTTCCAGGATTGCCCAGACCACAGCTGCAATGACCAAGCTAAAAGTCATCTGGAACGACAAGAATATCGCTATCGACTCCAAGATCAGACTGATGCGTTCCCTGGTCATGTCAATATTTTTGTATGCATACGAAACATGGACCATAACAGCAGATATTGAAAGAAGGATACAGGCAATGGAGATGAGATGCTTCCGCAAACTCCTTGGTATCTCGTACAAAGATCATATAACCAATAAGGAAGTGAAAACCCGAATCGAAAACGCCATCGGGCCGCATGAAGACCTCCTGACTTCAGTGAAAAGACGCAAACTGAGGTGGTACGGGCATGTCACACAGTCATCTGGACTGGCCAACACCGTCTTGCAGGGAACAGTTCAGGGGAGGGAGACGAAGAGGCAGACAGAGAAAAAGATGGGAAGACAATATCAAAGAGTGGACTGGCCTTGAATGGAACATCATTCTGCGGAAAGCTGAGGACCGTGAGGAGTGGAGGAAGTTGGTTGCAAAATCTTCAGTGGTGCCCCAACGGTCAACCAGACTACGGGACTGATGATGATGATGATGATGATGATACATACATATACATATATATCAGTGTGTGTATGTTTGTGTGTGTGAGGGAGAGAGGGGGGAGAGGGGAGGGAGGGAGAGGGAGACTACGTTATCAGTTAATGCTACCAGTGTGTCCCGGCCCTGTGAAAATGGTCTCACTTAAGCATTAACAACAAAAAGATAGATGTTTCATCATCATCATGTGCTTTGCCGCATGGCGTTGGAGATCATGGCCCTCCATGCGAATCAATCCCTTGTCGCTGTCTCACCCTGTCTGTCCTCAATCACCCTGCAAGTCCGTCTATTATTTTCTCCTTGGGTCTACCTGGTGGTCTCTTTCCCTTCAGCTTTCCTGTTGTGACCAGGCGCTCTAATCTCTCTTTCCCCATAAAATGTCCTATAAATGTTGCTTGTCTTTTCCTAACCTCCTTTATAAATGACATTGTTGTCTATCGAAATCTCAACATTCTTCTTAGAAACCACATTTCAGTTGCTTCAATTTTGTTCTGACTTTGCTTGTTGACTGTCCACGCCTCAAAACCTTATAACATTATCGGTTCTATATAACACAGAAGAACTCTCTTCCTGATGTTAATTGATAGGTATTTGTTGGTAAGAACGCTTTTCATCTTCTTGAATGCTGTTTTGACTTGGCTGATTCTGTTGGTTAGTTCTGATGTGCCTCTGCCATCTTTTGAGATGACTGTTGACAGATATTTAAACTTACCAGCCTGTCTGAAGCTTGTGCAGTTTGCTGTTATTTTGCATGAGGGGATTTCTTTTTTTTTTTTTACTGATTACCATGACTTCAGTCTTCTTGCTACTTAGCTCCACCCCTTTATCTTTGCTTTCTATTTCTATTATATTCACAAGGTTTTCTGGGTCTTTTTCATTCTCTGCAATTAGCACGGTGTCATCTGCCTAACAAATGTTATCATTTTTCCTCCAAACTTTATCCCAGGGCATTCTTCTTGGTTTGTCACTATGGTTTCGCTGTAAAGTGAAAACAAATCTGGTGACAGTACACATCCCTGCCTGACCCCTCTTCTGATATTTTAGAAAGAGCTTATATGTTTTCTGTTCTGATTGCTGCCGTTTGTTCCCAATATATTGTTCTGATTATTCTTAGATCTTCTCCATCAATATTTCTAGTTGATTGATCAATTCTTCGTGTTTTGCCAGATCGAAACCTTGGTATAATCAACAAAGCACAAATATAAATCCTCATTCAACTCGATTGACCTCTCTATGATAGTTCTTAGGATGTATATGGCATTAATAGTTCCTTTCCCTTCGACAAATCTACACTGTTCTTCTGCTATTTCTCTTTTAATTCTGTTCCTTGTCCTCATCATGCTTATTTTAATAGAATATTTGTTACATGACTCATCAAGCTGATTGTACGATGGAGTTCGCATAGCTCCTGCTTTCTTTGAAAGTGCAATGAAATTGATTTGACATATCTTTGGGGATTTTTCTGATGTTACAAACTTCATTTAGGAGGGCTGTTTATTTTTTCAATACCAAATTCCTCTAGGATCTCAATCATTTCTATAGTAATATTGTCTGGTCCTGGGGCTTTTCCTCGTTTCATCTTTAAAATGCTGCTCTGACTTCATCTTTCATCATGGGTAGTCCGTCAACGTTCTTTCTTATGTGCTCTTCGTTTCTGTCATCTTCAAAAAGGTCTTTAATGTACTCTCCCCATCTGTCTACTATTTTGTCTTTTTCCATGATGAGCGTACTATCTTTCGATTTTAAGCAAACAGTTGATATACATGTCTGTCTCTTGTGGGCAATTTCTTCAATTCTTCTGTACATACCGTGAAGATCTGTTTTGTGTTGGTCTTCTATTTCTTTGCATTTGTTTCCAGTCAAGCTTCCTTAGCTTCATTGCACCTATTCCTGATTTCCTTGTTTGTCTTTTTTGTATTTTCCTCTTTTCCCTTTGCCTTCCTCCATTCTTCCATCAAGCCTATAATTTCTTTTGTCATCCAGGTCTTTTTTGTATTTCCTTCAACTCTAGGGATTTCTTCACAAGCTTCATTTATCGAGTTTCTTAACTTTGTCGATAGTAACAAACATCCTCCAGAAAACTGAATTTGTTTTGAACATGTACGCTAATTTTTTTCATGGGTCGCTTCATTTGTATTTAAGAGACCACGATTTAGTTTGAAGTTACTTTTGGTCTGTTTTCTGTCCTTTAGTTTTAGCCTAAATTTTCCCACTACAGGATTGTGGTCACTGTTGCAGTCTGCGCCTCGTAATGTTTTTGCTATCAGTAAAGAATTTCTAAATCTTCTATTGATCAGGATGTAATCAATTTGATTTTTTGTGCTCTGTACTCCTAGACTCATCCATGTCCAATTTCTTCTGTAATGCTGCTCAAACCAGGTGTTTCCTACTGTGAACTCATTCATTTGTTGGGCACAAATGAATGAGTTCACAGTGGGAAACACCTGGTTTAACACGTTTCTGCCCCCTTTCATTTTGTTTGCCAAGACCATGAGGTCCAACTATGTCGTCCACCCTCTCCTGTCCCACTTTAGCGTTAACATCTCCCATCATTAGTGTAATATCCTGTGATTTGCATTGAGCTTTGGTCGTCTCTAATATTTCATAGAAGTTGTCAATTTCTTCTTGTGGATGTTGGTGCATATACTTGGATGATGTTTATACCAAATGGCTTGCCATCCAGCTTAACTAGCAAAACTCAGTCTGACAAGGCCCAGTATCCCTTAATAGATTTTGACTTTTCCTTTCCATTATGATGCCTATGCCTCTTTCATGTGTTTCCACCAGACTATATTATTGTATGCTTTCCTGATTTCATACCCTTTAACATACAATGCGTTCCTGTTCTTGTCCATGTTCTTGTTCTCTCTCATGATGTATGCTGTCGACATGTTGAACTACAATATGTCTTCCAATGTTCATAAAATATGTATATTGGCACTATGTAAGCTTTCTTGAGAGGTATGACAGTTGTTTTTTTCAAAAGGATAAATGGTATCCCAAAAATTAAATTCTGATACCATTAGGAACACAGGACTGGTAACGTTTTCTCTATCACATGCCACAACACAGCACATGTAAAGAAATTGCACATAACATTTTTACCGTACGAATGTTTAGATAACACACATCTAAATATATGATATCTGCAAAAGATGTACATTTCTAGGAAAGTAGTAGGCATGGATCTCTCTCTCCCTCTCTCTGTCTCTCTCTCTCTGTGTTTCTCTCTCTGTGTCTCTCTCTCTGTTTTGTGTGTGCGTGTATGCGTGCGTGTGTGTGTGTGTGTGTGTGTGTGTGTGTGTGTGTGTGTGTGTGTGTGTGTGTGTGTGTGTGTGCGTATATGCGTGTGTGTGTCTGTGCTCGAGTGCATGTGTGCAAGCATGCGTCTGTGTGCGTATGTGTGAGTAGATGGGAAAGACCATTAGTGCCCTGTATGACACTCTCTTAACATGAGTTTATTTGCAATATACATCGTATAAATTTTGTGAATTTCGTGTACCTGGAGTATATAAAAACGTTGAAAGAAAATCTGATTAGTTGATAAGATTCTCCAAATGCATGAACATCAACTGTTTGTAAATCTTTGTCTTTTTGTAATATGACAAATAGAATGATCCCCAAATCTGAGACAACTGTTTATTTAGTAGGTCAATTATAATCGATCGATCCAAAAATTTAGCCAAATGTTCAAATGATCAGTCAGTCGATTGATTCAATAATCAGTCAATCAATTGAGCGATCCATCGATCAATCCACCAACTGAGCTGGATCGGTCATTCAATGATATAGTATTCAACCTGATGCCACACGATAGTCATTTCATTAAGTAAATGGTGGGGAGGGGAGCTGTCCATGCACTGCATGACCCATTCCGACCCAGTCATCACTTACCTTATTTACAAACCGAACGGTAAGGTGGATAGATGGCAAAGCTCGGGACAGCCACAAAGTCTCGACACTTTGTATTTGGATGCTCCCAACGTTGCTTTAGCACAGTCGCAGGGGGTTTGCGTATGGCTGTAAATGTGACCAGACATGATGCTCTAGACACAGCCCATTTTGTTTTTCAATTCAGTCTGTCATACCTCCAAAGGGATTCGAAATCTGCCATCTTTCCGAAGCGATACCATGGATTTTCCTGCAGTCATCAGGTCTGATTCCCTGAAGCTAGCAACAAGCCGCAATTCAAAGCGTACAGGAAATTCGCAGAGATTCTGGATGGGACCAATAGCACCAAGAAAGCGAAGGTTTTTTTTTTATGTATTCGTCCATATGCTTCATCATTTATCCACAATAACAAGAAACACCCAAGCGTGCTGGATGGGACCCATAGCACCAATACCTCGCCACTCTCCTGACAATCCATCTCCCAGAATGTTAAGGCTCTTGGTGTATTAAGGTTGAGTTGGCCACGATGGAGTGATGAGGATTTTGTAGTTCCAGTTGTTGTAGAATCGTCAGGATGAGGCTGAAAGGAGGAAAGCAAAATTCTGAAGAACTGCTCCCAATTTAAGCTACACACATCCACTGCTAATCCTTTTGGATCTGGTTTCCAAGATAACATTTTTGTATTTTAGCATTTAATCTGGATGCCACGGCCTGCCAGAATATATATAAAAAAAGAAAAACAACGTAAATAGGGGCTCCTGTGGAGCACCTTGGTCCGGTAGGGACCGTCATGCTGCACACGTGTCACCCGAACATTAGTAAGCTATTGCGATCAAATCAAAAGCATTAGAATTGCTACGTGGAATGTAAGGATATTGCTGCAAAGGGAAAAATTGGAAATGTCAAGATGGAGATGGAAAGGCTAAACATTTTAGGACTAGGGGAAGTGAGATGGCATGATAACATCAGGCAAGTGTACAGTCTGGTGGAAACACAAGAAAGAGGAGTAGTCATCATAATGGAAAGGGACAAGTCAAAAATCTATTAAGGGATACTGGAATGTATCAGATCGAGTTTTGCTAGTTAAGTTGGATGGCAAGCCATCTGATATCAACATCATCCAAGTGTATGCGCCAAGATCCGCAAATACTCAAGAAGAAATTGACAACTTCTATGAAGTATCAGAGACGGCCAAAGCTCAATGCAAATCACAGGATATTACATTAATAATGGGAGACTTTAATGTTAATGTGAGCAGGAGAGGGTGGAGGACCCCAGGCAGGGATGTGTTTGTCATCAGATTTGTTTTCACTTTACAGCGAAACCATCATGACAAACCAAGAAGAATGCCCTGGGATAAAGTTGAAGGGAAAACGATGACACCGTGCTAAAAAAAAGTATAATACATACAGCAAAATACGTTCTAAGAGAAAGGAACCACTGCTGCCTCCATTACTCTCTGACTTTGACCGGTGACGTGTTGCAGCTGATCATTTTAAACTTAATTAAAAACAGTACACTGAGAAACCACCATGAGACACCTAGGAGAATGTCCTGGGAAAAAGGTTGGAGGAAAAAATAATAAACAACAGTCATTACGCAGATGACACCGTGCTAATTGCAGAAAATGAAAAAGAGTTACAAAACCTTGTAAATATAATAGAAATAGACAGCACATATAAAGGGCTGGTGCTAAATAGCAAGAAGACTGAAGTCATGGTAATCAGTTAAAAAAAAAATGTCTTCATGCAAAATAACAGCAAATGGCACAACTATGAGACAGGTTGATAAGTGTAAATATCTGGGAACGGTCGTCCACCAGACGGCAGAAATAGCCAGCAGAATCAGCCAAGCCAAAACAGCATTGAAGAAGATGAAAAGCGTCCTTATCGACCAATGCCTATCAATTAACATCAGGAAGAAAGTTCTTGAATGTTATATAGCACTGATACTGTTGTACAGTTGTGAAGCGTAGACAGTCAACACGCAAAATCAGAATAAAATTGGGGCAACTGAAATGTGGTTTCTACGAAGAATGCTGAGAGTTCCATTGACAGCAAAGAAAACAAACGAGACAGTCTTGAAGGAGGCAAGCACAAGAAGATCATTAATAAAGAAGATCAGGAAAAGACAAGCAACATTTATAGGACATTTTACGGGGAACTTTTGTTATCAATATCAAAATGTGTATAATAAGGTGAATCTTCAGGCTGAGCATAAGCACATTGTTTGTTACAAAACATTTTTGAAATGCTTAAAATATTTTTTGTAGGATTATAAATGCAGATGTGTTAAGTTTTCAATGTCAATCCGTGTTACAATGGGAACGAACTAGTTGTTAGTTGCTGTTGTTGTTGTTGTTGCTGTTGTTGTTGTTGTTGTTTTTGTTGTTGTTGTTGTTGTTGTTGTTGTTGTTGATGATGATGATGATGATGATGATGATGATGATGATGATGATGATGATGATGATGTTTACCAAACAAATCAATCTCCTGGATCGTCCCCTTTGGGATGAAAGTTTTACTGCTGGTTTGCAAACTAGAACATAGTCAACAGGAACACCTGTGTGACATTTCCAAAAACATTGAACTCAAACTCACAAACACAAGAGACAAAGTCTTTTTCGATAACTTTAGAATTAAACCATCAAGTTCCATGAGAGGTAAGAGAACATTTCACTCAAAAAGGTACACATTTGAGTCATCGTCATTTGCATTGCCATCATCACAAAAATGAAAGCTTTCGTCAATTTTAGTTCTAAGTCTACATCGGATTCATATCCATTCTGTACATATTGTAAAAAAATATTTCTTAAAATCACATTTAATGAACACACTTACTGTGTCTTATCGTGTCTCACAGCACTTGGCTTTTCTGCACCGTACCAATAACTCGTCCGCCTAATGTCGAAGTCTCAAATTTTTAGGCCATAAAAGAACCTTCCCGGTAACTGTCCCCAAGGCATTAGAGTAAGACACTGCGAGTATGTTATTAAACTTGAATTTGAGAATAACATTCTGTTAATCGCACACAGTATGTCGTGTCTCTCTGATGCAGAATTGCAATACCAAGATGGAAGGCAAACCCTAATGACGGCAAACTGAAGATGAAGAAGCAGGCTTAGTAGAAATGGCATGTGAAGACAAAACTAAGGAGGCAATACCTCAGGAACCGTCTTCCCTAAGTCTGAAGACATTCCGCAGATAAAAGTGAATAGAAATCGCAGAAGAGCCCGAGTTGTGAGTCATCTGCGTGAAAGTGATGTTTCACGTCATGCTAGTTGATGATGCTGGGGAGAGGTGAGGTATAAAGGGTGAATAGGATAGGCCCTAGCACAGAACCCCAAATAACTCCACAAGAAAGCCTAACAGGCTCAGACTGACTTCGGAAGCGATAGAAGGAGAACCAAGGAAGAGCAGTACTGTGAATTCCACAAGTCTGTTCAATACGAAAGAGAAGGATGGAGTGGTCAATGGTATCAAAGACAGCAGACAAATCGAGAAACATTAAAAGAAAGAAATTTTACCAGCATCAGAAGCAGGAAGTTCGTTGACTATGTGAACAAGACCTGTTTCTGTACTGTGGCTTGCTCGATAGGCAAACTGGTAACGATAGTGGAGATATGTACAGATGCTCATTCAATTTTTTCAGTATCACTTTTTCAAGGAGTTTGGAGAGAAATGGGAGACTTGGTACAAGTTTCTAATTTTTTTTGTTCAGATCATTGGGATCGAGATTTTTTTCCTAGACAAGTGGTAAAATGACCGCAGTTTTGAAAGCAGAATGGAAGACTCCTGAGACCAAAGAAGAATTGACGATGGAGGAAATTGACGGAAGAAGTTGCTGGTAAAAAGAGAGAGGCCGGAATGGGGCCAAATTCGCAGGATTTGAAACACCTTTCTTTAAGAATCATTAAGATCTCAGTCTCAGATACTGGATGGAGGGAGAGGAGTGGCAGTGAATGGAGGGTGTGGAAGTGTTGGGTGGAAGGGAGTTGAGTCAAGTTTGGTAATCGCATTAGAAATCTTCATAGACAAAAATATGGAAAAGGCAGAGGGGAGATCATCTGAACTAATATTTGAAGGCAGGGCAGTTGATTTCTCAATGCCAAGTAAATCAGGCATGGTGCAGAACATGCACACACACACACACACACACACACACACACACACACACACACACACACACACACACACACACACACACACACACACACACACACACACACACACACACACACACACACACACACACACACACACACACACACACACACACACACACGGTTCGTCCAGCCCTCTGCCTGCACCGCATGCACACACAACCTCGAAGCCACTCATGTCGTCGATGAAACGCAGCCGGCACAGACATAATCACAAGATTGACTGAAACCCCGTTTCGTGCCGATGCCGTTTCGTATTGATGGGTTCAGATACTAAGATTTTAGCTGGTGCGACTTGTGTAGTGTTGTTCTGGTGCTGTTTCGGTCAGGATAAGTGGATTTCTTGCTTAGAGTTAGACGATGAGGCCAAATTTAGTGATTGTATTTATAGTCCTTGGGGTATGAAGCAAATTGATGTATGTAGCCCTGTGTTGTTCTCGCTTTTCATCAATAGATTAGCGCTACAAACTGTCAATGATGATATAGACATATTGCATGTATTTCTTCAAATTTGAAAAATATATTTATCACGCTTTTAGCAGATGATTTTGTATACCAAACTTGAACTAAGGACGAACATGCAAAAAAGTAATGTCATGTTGTGTGTGTGTGTGTGTGTGTGTGTGTGTGTGTGTGTGTGTGTGTGTGTGTGTGTGTGTGTGTGTGTGTGTGTGTGTGTGTGTGTGTGTTGTTTTGTTTTGTTTTTTGTTTGTTTGTTTGTTGTTTGTTTGTTTGTTTGATTTTTATTTTTGTTTTTTTATTTTTGTTTATGTTTTTTTTCGTAAAGGAAGATTCTTGGCAGCTCGTGAAAGATGGCACAATGAAAACATCAGAGTTTCAGTGGTAAATGGTCACGAATACCTGGGAATCTACTTTACAAAACATTGAGTTTGAACTTCACATTTCTAAAAAAGTATGCACATATAGCTATATCAAACGTTGGATAAAGAAATAAAGCGAATAAATGTAATAATCAAATGAACAAGATAAAACTGGAATAAAAATTGTCAGAATAACTATAAACCCAAAGGCATTTATCACGATGTAGTAATGATTGTAGTAATGGTAGCAATAACAAGAATAATAGTGTTTCCCGCATGGAACTGCACACGTACATACATATCTACACACACATCAAATGAATTATTTGTAGTAAAACATAATAATGATAGTAATGATAATATGATAATAATACCTATTATGATAATATCATGATATACAATTACTACTACTAATAAGAGGAAGAAGAAGAAGAATGCTGATGCTGATGATGTCAGAGCATGCTTGTAGCACTTTACATAAAAAGGAAGCGTGGAAAAAGGAGGGCGTGTGTGTGTGTGTTTGTGTGTGTATGTCTAAAAGAAAAATAAAGAGAAAAAACAAACAAAAGAGAGACAGAGAGAGAGAGACAGACAGACAAACAGAAACATAGACAGACAGACAGAGACAGTATTTTCATGTAGGAAGAGCTCATCACGTGATTTACATGATGCATTTGTACAATTTGTGTGTTTTGCCTTTGATATGTGATGTTTACTTTCATTTATGCGCTTCGTCTTTTCTTCTGTTGCTTCTTTTTCTCTTTCACGCGTTTCCTGTCTTGTCTTTTCCTCAGCTCTTTTTAACCCTTTTCAATGGCTGGGCTTATTATGATCCAATTCGCTTTTCTCTGGATTCACAATTTCCTTTCGAGACCTGTGAAACGCCGGCTGTATTGATAGAACTGGAGCCTGAAGATCTGATGTCTTTAGTTCAGTCAAAACAACTGACCCTTTTTAATGTATTGTAATCCGGTGATGTCAGCTTAATGTTTTGTCCTGTTCTCCCTCCTGTCTCACTTCCCCACTTCCAGATCTTACAAGAGCACAGGGTTCTATGCAGGCTGAAGAAGTCTGTAAAGTAATCATTTTCCTAATTCATTCTTGTACAGCGCTGTTCTGCAGATTCATTTTGACTTATGTACATTACATATGATCAGACTCTTAATTGCTCGATTTAATTACCAAAGGATTTGTGTAGTGCTGATGAAATTGTTCGAGTGTGATGAATCGCTCTTGAGACTGCACAAACTATAAACATCCATGTCATCCCTCTCTCTTTCTCTCTCTCTCTCTCTCTCTCTCTTGACTTGTCGTCCTTCCTCTCTCCAATGTCTAACAGCAGGAATCGAATTTTCTCGTCAGTTCTCTTCTTCGGGGGACATGATGAGCATCGTAAGCATTTCCTCATTGTTATTGGAAGACGGCAGACTTTTTTCTGTTTTGCAGCCACCTCTCTCTGTCTGTCTGTTTCTCTCCTCTCTCTCTCTCTCTCTGTCTTTCTGTCTGTTTCTCTCTCTCTCTCTCTCTCTCTCTCTTTCTCTCTCTCTCTCTCTCTCTCTCTCTCTCTCTGTGTGTGTGTGTGTGTGTGTGTGTGTGTGTGTGTGTGTGTGTGTGTGTGTGTGTGTGTGTTTCTCTCTCTCTCTCTCTCTCGCTCTCTGTTTGTTTCTTTTCAATATTCAGTTGATCTTTTCAGCTTATTATTTTTCCTTATTCTCTTTTGCTGTGTCTTATACATCTAGCTGTTCTTTTCTCCATTTTGTCTTTCTCCTAAGAAGGATGTTGAGAGTTCCATGGACAGCAAAGAAAACAAACGAGACAGTCTTGATGGAGGCAGACACAAGTAGATCATTCATAAGGAAGATTAGGAAAAGGCAAGCAACATTCATAGGCCATTTTATGAGGAAAGGGGCATTGGAACACCTGGTCACAACGGGAAAGCTGGAGGGAAGGAGAGCACCGGGTAGACCCAGGGAGAAGATACTAGATAGACTTGCAGAGTGGCTGAAGACAAGGAGGGTGGAAGAGATGCTTGAGGCAACAAGAGATAGAGACAGATGGAAGTCCATAATCGCCAACGCCATGCTGCAAGGCACCTGATGATGATGATGATGATATATGTATATATATATATATATATATATACTGTGTGTGTGTGTGTGTGTGTGTGTGTGTGTGTGTGTGTGTGTGTGTGTGTGTGTGTGTGTGTGTGTGTGTGTGTGTGTGTGTGTGTTTGTATATATGTGACATCCCACCACGAAATCAGTCTTAACTCGCAGTCAGTTGAACAGTACTAGGAGCTGAAAAGGTGACTGAGGGTCTATATGGGGTGTTTTGACTTTTTCTCAAAATCGATTTCTGTAGACTATAATCTATCCCCCACAGAAATTTTTTTCTTGAAAAATTATTATTATTCAATTTAAAATGGTATTTTAATGCACTGATCGCAGCAGAAAGAATGCAATTTCTTACCAAAAGTACCTCTTTTTGTCTCCTATTATGAACCGTAACCTGTACAGTACCCATACATGTAATATACTGACGGAAAGCTCTTTGGTGCACCTTTCAGATAATGACAGCGAAAATTAGCCACCAAATAAAGAAATTTAAGGAAAATGTGTAGGAGAGCACACAAAAACTTTAGAGGCCGTTTTCTCAAAATGGCCGTCATACAACTTAATGACTTTAAACATACATAACTTCTACATTTTATTTTTAGTACAAGCTTTGTTCAAGTACCAAAATAATCATCAGAATGTACACTTTCCAGTGATATGTATATCTCAAAATACCCAAAATACTAGTTAAGACTGATTTCGTGGTGGGAGGTCACATATGTATATATCTACATGTATGTATATGTATACATATATACATATATGTATACATACATATACAATATATACATACATATACATACACATATATATATACATATACATATATATATATATATATGTGTGTGTGTGTGTGTGTACGTGTGTGTGTGTGTGTGTGGTGTGTGTGTGTGTGTGTGTGTGTGTGTGTGTGTGTGTGTGTGTGTGTGTGTGTGTGTTTGTTTGTTTGTTTGTTTCGTTCTTTGATTTAACGTCTGTTCACTATAAGTGATATTAGAGAGAAAGAGAGAGGGAGAGGGGGGGGGAGAGGGAGAGCTTAAAAGCAGAAGAGAACTCGCTTTTCCATAATCGCCACCGCCATGCGGCAAGGCACCTTATACATATATATATTTTGTTTGTTTGTTTGTGTGTTTGTTTGTTTGTTTGTTTGTTTGTTTGTTTGTTTGTTTGTTCGTTTGTTCGTTTGTTTGTTTGTTTGTTCGTTCGTTCGTTTGTTTGTTTTTTGTTTTCACATGTCTTTTCATTTCCATGTTCTCCTTTTTCGTTATTGAATCGTGTCGTCTCGCCTGCTGTCTGTAGCTTTGTCCTAAATTTTTATTTTCCCCAACATCTGAGCTGGCCATTATCCTTACCACGTCGTTAATTTTTGGGTTATTCTCTGTTGAAAAGCGAGTTCTCTTCTGCTTTTAAGCTCTCCCTCCCTGCCCCCCCCCCCCCCTCTCTCTCTCTCTCTCCCCTCCCTGTCTGTATCTGTCTCTCTGGGGATACACTTCCAGCACTGAAGATTTGAAAAATTACAGTATGACGGATCGTCTAACTTCATATGTTTATCCCCTGTGCCAGAGCTCCTACCTGTGTTATAGAACTGGGCAGACTTCATCATCCCCGTGCATCAGGACATGTAAAAGAAAGACAGGATCATGAAATGTATGTTAGATGTTGTCCAAAATGAGGTGAGGGCCTAAGTGATCAATTAAAGTCATTGCAGGAGGAAGTTCATAGACTGAGAGATGAGATACAGGATTTGCGTAACAAGAATACAGACCTTGCGTAACGAGAACACAGAACTTGCGTAAAAAAACACAGAACTTGCAAAAACTAAAGCTGAGCTCTTGGACAGAATCAAGATTCTGGAGAAAAAGTCTGACGATCTAGAGGGTCGTTCAAAATGTGAGAATATCATTTTCTATGGATTAGTATCAAAAGTAATG
Source organism: Monoplex corrugatus (assembly GCA_030674185.1). Lineage (NCBI taxonomy): Eukaryota > Metazoa > Mollusca > Gastropoda > Littorinimorpha > Ranellidae > Monoplex > Monoplex corrugatus. Next base: position 34,136,689 of record JAPXFY010000016.1, on the reverse strand, counting down.
AGAATTTGAAAAGTCAGTGCAAGAACTACTTTTTAATCTGGCGATGGGAATGGAGATGGTTTTTGATAGGGTACATAGGTTTTAAGTGCTAAATGTGACTCCTCTATCATTGCACAGTGTATCTTTTGTGAGGTCGAGATCCGCATTTCAAAGCCACAATGAAGATGCTGATTTCTGGGTTAAGTTTGGCTAGTTTTGTGATATGCAGACATCGCATTGTTATAAAACAAACAGGTTCTCCCCCGTTCAAGATTGAGCCCTCTGTGAAGACTCGTACGTGATTAGCGAACTGGTTGTGCTACCCCCATATGATGTGATGAAAGCCGCTCGTTCTAATTTCCAAGGGTAGAAGGTATCTAGAAATTGTGAAGGATTGCCAGGTTGTCATCGATGTATCAATTCGATATTTTCTTTGTGCGTATCCCTTGGCAGCAGTGCCTTGATTACAGGCTTCACGTGAAGGATTGCCAGGTTGTCATCGATGTATCAATTCGATATTTTCTTTGTGCGTATCTCTTGGCAGCAGTGCCTCGATTACAGGCTTCACGTGAAGGATTGCCAGGTTGTCATCGATGTATCAATTCGATATTTTCTTTGTGCGTATCCCTTGGCAGCAGTGCCTTGATTACAGGCTTCACGTGAAGGATTGCCAGGTTGTCATCGATGTATCAATTCGATATTTTCTTTGTGCGTATCCCTTGGCAGCAGTGCCTTGATTACAGGCTTCATTCCACTGTATGTCGATGTATTCTCTTTGTACCAAGAGACTTTCTTGAGATGGCGATGCCTACAGCACGGAGGATAATGTTTGGATGTCGTTGAAGTGGACATTTATGTCCGGGTGTTCGGGTCAGTTTCTCTGTAGGCTGAATCCATTTTGATTGGAATAACACCGAATCCGCCGTATCATATTGGAATTTGGACGAGCGGTCCAGGTCATGCTCCAGATAAGAAAACCAACACCTTCTTGATAAATCTCATATGCAACAGGAGAAAAATAAATGTCTCCCTCCCAAGAATTAACATCTTTAAATCCAGTCTCGTGTACTACCCTCTAGAACACACTACCAGAAAACATGCAAAATGTGTCCGTTTCACAATATTTAAAAAGAATTATTTTACACAGCTCACGTGCTAATGAACTCTTCTCCGGCGTAGCAGTCAGATTAACCATTAAAACATTTTACTAGTTCCTAATTACGTAGTAAAATATGTACAACGAAAGGTTTAGAAAGTAATAGTAACACCAGTACAGGAAATAAAAAGACAAACGAAAGGTTTAGAAAGTAATAGTAACACCAGTACAGGAAATAGAAATAAACAACGAAAGGTTTAGAAAGTAATAGTAACACCAGTACAGGAAATAAAAATAAACAACGAAAGAATTAGAAAGTAATAGTGACACCAGTACAGGAAATAAAAATAAACAACGAAAGAATTAGAAAGTAATAGTAACACCAGTACAGGAAATAAAACAACAACGAAAGGTTTAGAAAGTAATAGTAACACCAGTACAGGAAATAAAATAAACAACGAAAGAATTAGAAAGTAATAGTAACACCAGTACAGAAAATAAAAAAACAACGAAAGAATTAGAAAGTAATAGTAACACCAGTACAGAAAATAAAAAAACAACGAAAGAATTAGAAAGTAATAGTAACACCAGTACAGAAAATAAAAAAACAACGAAAGAATTAGAAAGTACTAGTAACACCAGTACAGGAAATAAAAAAACAACGAAAGGTTTAGAAAGTAATAGTAACACCAGTACAGGAAATAAAAAGACAACGAAAGGTTTAGAAAGTAATAGTAACACCAGACAACGAAAGAATTAGAAAGTAATAGTAACACCAGTACAGGAAATAAAAAGACAACGAAAGGTTTAGAAAGTAATAGTAACACTAGTACAGGAAATAAAAAGACAACGAAAGGTTTAGAAAGTAATAGTAACACTAGTACAGGAAATAAAACAACAACGAAAGGTTTAGAAAGTAATAGTAACACTAGTACAGGAAATAAAAAGACAACGAAAGGTTTAGAAAGTAATAGTAACACCAGTACAGGAAATAAAACAACAACGAAAGGTTTAGAAAGTAATAGTAACACTAGTACAGGAAATAAAAAGACAACGAAAGGTATTTGAACTTATTAACCTGTGTAAAGATAGTGCCATTTGCTGTTATCTTGCATGAGGAGGTTTCGTGTTTTTACTGATCACCATGACTTCAGTCTTCCTGCTGTTTAGTTCCAATCCCTTACTTTTGTTTCTATTTATAGTATATTCACAAGGTTTTGTAGGTCCATTTCATTTTCTGCAATTAGCACGGTGTCATCTGCGTACCGAATGTTGTTTATCATTTTCCTTCCAACCTTTAATCCAGGGTCTTCTTCTAGGTTTCTCATGATGTTTTCGCTATATAGTCAAAACAGATCTGGTGACAAAACACAACCCTGTCTGACTCCTCTTTTGGTGTTTTGTAAAGAGCTTATATTGTTTTCTATTCTCATTGCAGCCGTTTGTTCCCAGTACATATTCCTGATTATTCGTAGATCTTTTCCATCGACATTGAGTCTCTCCAGTTGGTTGATCAATTCATCATGTCGTACCCGATCGAAAGCCTTGGTATAGTCAACAAAGCATAAATACAAATCCTTATTCATCTCAAGTGACCTCTCTATGATAGTTCTTAGGATGTATATGGCATTAATAGTTCCTTTCCCTTCCACAAATCCACACTGTTCTTCTGCTATTTCTCTTTTGATTCTATTCCTTGTCCTCATTCATCTGTGCCCATTCTACAAGTTCCCCCCCCCCCTTTCATTTTGTGTTCCAAGGCCATGAGGTCCAACTATATCCTCCACCCTATCCTGTCCCACTTTAGCATTAAAATCTCCCATTATGACTGTAACTTCATGTGATTTACATTGGACCTTGGCCACCTCTAAAACTTGGTAGAAGTTGTCGATGTCTTCCTGAGTACTTGCGGATGTTGGTGCATACACCTGTATGATGTTGATATCAAATGGTTTGCCTCCGAATTTGACAGTAAAACTCTGTCGGACACTGCCCAGTATCCCTTAACTGCTTTTGATTTGTCTTTGTCCATTATGATGCCTACTCCTCTTTCATGTGAATTACCACCAGAGTATATCACTATATATTCTCCTGATGCTATCATGCCTGCCCCCTTCCATCTCACTTCCCCTAGTCCTAAAATACTGATGTTAAGCCTTTCCATCTCCATTTTGATGTTGTCTAATTTACCTTTCTGCAACATTGTTTTGATGTTCCATGTTGCTATTTTGGTTCTAAGTTTGAATTTAATTTTGGTCGCAGTAGCTGGCTGACGGTCTGGTGTCACCTGTGCCGCATGACAGTCCCTACCGGACGAAGGAGCTTCACAGGAGCACCTATTGACGTCGTTAACTTTCTTCTTTCCTCCATCGGTTTTTTTTTTCAGGGTTAACTCCCTTAGCCTTACTCTCACCCGAGATGTCCACAAGGCAGTGGAGCTATTTACACATAGCTTGGGGATCTGGTTCGTGGGCACCAGGGCGTGTCCACACGCCGGTGGGCGTGCATGCCTCACGTCTGGGGGCCAGACCTCTTCCGAGTCCTACGAGATTCAGCCTGAGTCCGTGAGGTGCTCAGTTACCGCCTGTCGCCACGAGGAGGCACAGCGTAGGGCTTGCTGATGGAGAGGCTATGTACTGACAGGAAGAGACTTACGCCTTCTGCTCTTCTTTTCGCACAGCAGTGCTAGCCAGCGGTGCAGGCCGAAGCCGACACACTAGACACATCACATCTGCCAATATGACAGTACAGGAAATAAAAAGACAACGAAAGAATTAGAAAGTAATAGTAACACCAGTACATGAAATAAAAAGACAACAAAAGGTTTAGAAAGTAATTATTACTGTAATAGTAACACCAGCGGCAACAACAATAGTGCAACAGCAGAAACAACAACAAGAACAACGACAACCTCGAACTTCACAACAAGAAGTAAGAAGAAGAGAAGCCTTTCTAATAATCTCCCTTTTTCATTCAGCAATTATTTCTGGAAATCCAGAAGTTATACGTCTTAAGATCACTGTGATGTTGAAGAAGCGTCAGATGAAATAAACCTGATGCGTATCGAGGATAATGAGTACACTTGGCACGTGGACTTCCAACCTATGTGTTTGCGACACCTCAACGATCCACACAACTGATCTAAATTTAATACAAATCCAACCGTACTTGGAAGGAAAAATCCTGCTAACACATTTTTTGTAACACACACACACACACACACACACACACACGATCCGTTACAATACACATAAACACACACACACACACACACGGAAGTGCACAATATGACCTTCCACGGAGGAATGAATCGCTTGACACTGACTTATTATTTCTAATTTATTGCAAATTCTGCATTCAGTTTTTAATGCTCTTTCTGGTGGTGTTTTTAAAATGAAATGTTTAGTGTTTGAGAGATGGCCTTTATAAGATAGAATTCCTCTGACCCAGTCTTCACGACTTAATGTTGCACACTTGTGTGGTTCGACAGGTTCATTATAGCGACTGAAAAAGTAAATGTTTACTGATAACAGGCATTTTTCAAGTTTTTCTGTCTTTAAAACGCCAAGAGTTGGTGTTTCACAAATACCGGGAAAGATCACAAAAACAATCTGACATTTAGAAATCACAGTGTGCAGACACATGTACCATAGGAGTTAAAATCAAAATCCTCACATTGAGCCCTGACATCCTGACCTCCGCTCTCGGCTCCTGACGGTAATGTGGTGAAAAGTCAGAATATATTATTTTCATTGCCCTCGTTCTTCACTGATCAAGGAAGTGATGAGCAAATTCGATTCTGGCCGATAGAAAGATGGGCAGAGGGGGAGAGAGAGAGAGCACATACATATTTACGGACGAGAGAGAGAGAGAAGAGGAGAGAGAGAGAGAGAGAGAGAGAGAGAGAGAGGAGAGAGAGAGAGCACATACATACTCACGGACGAGAGAGAGAGAGGGAGAGAGAGACAGCACATACATATTTACGGACGCTTGCACACATGCACGTACACAATCCTGCTTTTACACAAACGCATATATCCACGTCGACCGTCCCCCTCTTACACACGCACACACACTTACACACTCACAGGACAAACGCACACACACACACACTACAACAACAACCGCAACTACAGCTCAACTCCCAGCCTGCCTTCTTTTGCGCCTGTCTGCACCCGCCCGTCTTGTTCGCTTCCAACAGGAGCTCTCCACTATAACAATCGAAGCGCGCGCGTGTCACGAACTCGTAGTATACTGACGGAGGCGGCAGCGTCACTAGGTAGACAGGAGAAAAAGAGCGAGTTGGGGAGATAGGAACGAGGATGCCCCTGTTTAGTAGCCGGCTCCAACTTGAGGGAAACGTCTTTGGGGCTCAAATGATGGAGTTTTCCTCTGTTTCGCCCTCTGTGTTGTGTGGATTCTGTTTCTAAGTTTTCTTCGCTTGGTGATGGTGATAGTGCATTTCCTATGGACTTGTGCTAGGAGTTGTTTGTGACGGATGTACGTCTGTGGTGGTGGTGAGTAGGCCCTACTTACACTTAATAGAGAAAGTTTTGTTGTTGTTTTTGTTTACCCGGACATCATGTCTTCAGATGGTTGATTGATTATTGTTGCGATCGTTGATGCGTTTTCCTTGCTTTCGTTTTCGTTGTTGTTGCAGAGCAGTTGTGGTTACCATGTTTTGTTTATGATGGTGGTGTTGTTGACAATGATGATAGAGACAAAGGTGATTGTGATTGACCATATTGTTATTGACAGTGACGATACTTTATTATATTTAATGTATAGTAACGGAAGCCTGGATGGCTCAGAAGATGTAGGATTAATGACGTTTTCTCTATGCGTGCATGTATCATCATCATCATCAGGTGCCCTGCCGTATGGTGTTGGCGATCATGGACTGTCTCTATCTCTCATTGCCCCAAGCATCTCCCCCACCCTCCTCGTCCCCAGCCACTCTGCAAGTCCGTCCAGGATTTTCTCCCTGGGTCTACCTGGTGCTCTCTTTCCCTCCAGCTTTCCCGTTGTGACCAGGTGCTCCAAATCCCCCTTCCTCATAAAATGGCCTATAAATGTTGCCTGTCTTTTCCTAATCTTCCCTACTTTTGTCTGCCTCCATCAAGACTGTCTCGTTTGTTTTCTTTGCTGTCCATGGAACTCTCAACATTCTTCTTAGAAACCACATCTCGGCTGCCTCAATCTTGTTCTGGCTTTGCTTGTTGACTGTCCACGCCTCACATCCGTACAACAGTATTGGTTCTATATAACATTCAAGAACTCTCTTCCTGATGTTAATTGATAGGCATTTGTTGGTAAGAATGATTGTCATCTTCTTGAATGCTGTTTTGGCTTGGCCGATTCTGCAAAAACAAGAAATCCCCTCATGCAAAAGAAAAGCAAATGGCACAACACTGAGACAGGTTGATAAGTTTGCGTATCTGGGAACGGACATCTCACCAGATGGCAGATGCACATCAGAAATAGCCAGTATGTATGCATGTATACATGCATTAAATGAAAAAAAGATTTAATACATACATACATACATACAATGTGTATGTGTGTTTGTATGTGTGTGTATGTGTGGGTGGGTGGGTGGTGTGTATGTGTGTGTGTGGCAGGCTGGAGCTAAATAGCAAGAAGACTGAAGTCATGGTCATCATCATCATCAGGTGCCTTGCCACATGGCGTTGGCGATCATGCCTTCCATCTGTTTCTATCCCTTGTTGCCTCAAGCACCTCTTCCACCCTCTCTGTCTTCAGCCACCCTGCAAGTCCGTCCAATATCTTCTCCCTGGGTCTACCTGATGCTCTCTTTCCCTCCAGCTTTTTGTTGTGACCAGGTGCTCCAATTCCCTTTTCTTCATAAAATGGCCTATAAATGTTGCCTGTCTTTTCTTAATCTTCCTTATGAAAGATCTTCTTGTGACTGCCTCCATCAAGACTGTCTCGTTTGTTTTCTTTGCTGTCCATGGAACTCTCAACATTTTTCTTAGAAACCACATCTTGGCTGCAATCTTGTTCTGGCTTTGCTTGTTGACTGTCCACGCCTTACAACCGTATAACATTATCGGTTCTATATAACATTCAAAAACTTTCTTCATGATGTTAATTTATAGGCATTTGTTGGTAAAATCGCTTTTCATCTTCCCGAATGCCCTAAAAAACAAGAAATCCCCTCAAGCAAAAGAAAACCAAATGGCACAACACTGAGACAGGTTGATAAGTTTGAATATCTGGGAACGGACATCTCACCAGATGGCAGATGCGCATCAGAAATAGCCAGCAGAATCGGTCAAGCTAAAACTGCATTCAAGAAAATGAAAAGCGTTATTACCAACTAATGCCTATCATTTAACATCAGGAACAGAGTTTTTCAGTGTTATATAGAACCGATACTGTTGTACGGTTGTGAAGCGTGGACAGTCAACATGCAAAGCCAGAACAAGATTGATGCAGCAGAAGTGTGGTTTCTGAGAAGAATGTTAAGAGTTCTATGGACAGCAAAGAAAACAAACGAGAGTCTTGAATGAGGCAGACACAAAAGGAACATTAATGAAGAAGAAACGACAAGCAAAATGTAGAGAACATTTTATGAGGCATGAGAAATTAGAGCACTAGTAACAACAGGAAAGCTGGAGGGGAAATGAGCACCAGGTAAACCGAAGGAGAAATATTGGACGGACTTGCAGAGTGGTTGAGGAGAGACAGAGAGGGCGGGAGATGTGTTTGCAGCGATAAGGGATAGATTCGTATGGAGGGCCATGATGATGATGATGTATGTACGTATGATGGGACAGGCAGACACACACACACACACACACACACACACACACACATATATATATATATATATATATATATATATATATATATATATATATATATATATATATATATATATATATATATATATGTGTGTGTTGTGTGTGTGTGTGTGTGTGTGTCTAATATCACTTATAGTGAAAAGACGTTAAATCAAACAAAGAACGAACGAATATATATATATATATATATATATCTGTGTGTGTGTGTGTGTGTGTGTGTGTGTGTGTGTGTGTGTGTGTGTGTGTGTGCGTGTGTGCGCGTGCGTGCGTGCGTGCATGGGTGTCATGGGGAAATAGAGTCGCCGATCATCTTCTTTGGTCTGTCTCGCTATAAACTCCTGGAATCGTTTCAGTTTTTGAGCCAGCTGGTGGGGTTGTTGTCTGGTCAAATGACCGAACCATTTACTTTGCGCTGAAGACTATTGTGGGCAGTTATTGCTCCCAGTATTTCTCTGATCTTGATGTTTTTGATCGCGTGACGTCATGTTTTGTTGACAGCCGTTCTCAAAAAAACGCATTTCACAGCTGGTAATTCTATACTCCTCCAGGGGCTTGGTCACGTTCCGGATATGGCACTGGTATGTCAGAGTGAACATAAATATGACACTGATGAGCTGTGTTTATGTTTCAGCCAAAACAGCATTCAAGAAGATGACAAGCATTTTTACCAACTAATGCCTATCAATTAACATCAGGAAGAGAGTTCTTGAATGTTATATAGAACCAATACTGTTGTACAGTTGTGAGGCGTGGACAGTCAACAAGCAAAGCCAGAACAAGATTGAGACAGCCAAGATGTGGTTTCTAAGAAAAATGTTGAGAGTTCCATGGACAGCAAAGAAAACAAACGAGACAGTCTTTATGGAGGCAGACACAGGTAGATCATTCATAAGGAAGATTAGGAAAAGACAGGCAACATTTATAGGCCATTTTATGAGGAAGGGGGATTTGGAGCACCTGGTCACAACGGGAAAGCTGGAGGGAAAGAGAGCACCAGGTAGACTAAGGGAGAAAATACTACACGGACTTGCAGAGTGGCTGAAGACAAGGAGGGTGGGGGAGATGCTTGAGGCAATAAGAGAAAGAAACAGATGGAAGTCCATGATCGCCAACACCATACGGCAGGGCACCTGATGATGATAAAGAGGAGGAATGTTGTGGGTTTTCAGCATTGACGTGTTGATAACCGACATTGTTTGCTTTCTGGATTGTAGTTCTTCCGTTTTCTGGATTGTAGTTCTTCCGTTTTCTGCGAAAATGCTGTTAGAGTACGTAATCCACACATTTGTTCTATTAATGTTGAAGCGAAGGTTGCCTGGTGTTCTGCTTACTTTCATTATTTCGGTTTTTCTGATACTGAATTTTAAGTCGTGCATCTCCTATTCATAAGTAGTGTTCAGGTTAATGGGTTGAATACATGAGCTGTAGTTGCCCTTTTTCTTTATGCGCTTGACTTTTCATCGTCTGCAAGCAGCATCTCGTTCAGAAATTCTGGGTCTGCATTTGATTGTCTCGTGATTTTGTCCCTGTAAGTTGTAAACAGTGCTGCTGATATGATACAGCCCTGTCTCACTCCTGAGAACTATCATAGAGAGGTCAATCGAGGTGAACAAGGATTTATAGTTATGCTTTGTTGACTATACCAAAGCTTTTGATCAGGTAAGACATGAAGAATTGATCAACCAAATAGAAAGACTCAATATTTATGGAAAATATCTACGAATAATCAGAAATATGTATTGGGAACAAACAGCTGCAATGAGAATAAAAAACGATATAAGCTCTTTCCAAAACATCAAAAGAGGAGTTAGGGTTGTGTTTTGTCACCAGATCTGTTTTCACTTTACAGCGAAAACATCATGAGAAACCTAGAAGAAGACCCTGGATTAAAGGTTGGAGGGAAAATGATAAACAACATTCGATACGCAGATGACACCGTGCTCATTGCAGAAAGTGAAAGGGACCTACAAAACCTTGTGAATATACTAGAAATAGAAAGCAAAGGTAAGGGTTTGGTACTAAACAGCAAGAAGACTGAAGTCATGGTGATCAGTAAAAAACATGAAATCCCCTCATGCAAAATAACAGCAAACGGCACAACCTTGAGACAGGTTGATAAATTTAAATACCTGGGAACGATCATTTCACCAGATGGCAGATGCACATCAGAAAGAGCCAGCAGAATCGGTCAAGCAAAAACAACATTCAAGAAGATGGAGAGCATTCTTACCAACAAATGCCTATCAATTAACATCAAGAAGAGAGTTCTTGAATGTTATATAGAACCAATACTGTTGTACGGTTGCGAGGCGTGGACAGTCAACAAGCAAAGCCAGAACAAGATTGAGGCAGCCGAGAGATGTGGTTTCTAAGAAGAACGTTGAGAGTTCCATGGACAGCAAAGAAAACAAACGAGACAGTCTTGATGGAGGCAGACACAAGTAGATCATTCATAAGGAAGATTAGGAAAAGGCAGGCAACATTCATGAGGAAAGGGGAATTGGAACACCTTGGTCAAATGGGAAAGCTGGAGGGAAGGAGATCACTGGGTAGACCCAGGGAAAAGATACTAGATAGACTTGCAGAGTGGCTGAAGACAGGGAAGGTGGAAGAAATGCTTGAGGCAACAAGAGATAGAGACAGATGGAAGTCCATAATCGCCAACGCCATGTGGCAAAGCACCTGATGATGATAATGATATATATAGCCAGTATGGCTTATCAGTTTGATTATTGTGTACTTGCCACAGTCTTTTTTGCTGCATTCATTTGTTTTCAATTTTCTTTTAGATTGGGAGAACTCCTGCTTCTTAGCGATTTCAATCTACTGGGACTTTTCTCTGTCCCTTGGTTTTTGAAATATTACCCTCAGCGGGACTATCGGTTCATTGTGACATGTGTGAGTTAATTGGAAGTAGTGCTATGGATTTCCCTGACTGATTGGAGGAGGAGTTGGCTGAGATATTCTTCCCATCTGTTCTTATGCTTCCTTAGTCGCTGAAAGGTTTCCATCTTATTTACAACGTCAACAGAATAGTAACTCGCATCCCATTAGTAATGATAATAATTGCTGTTGATATTATTACTGTTATCACACGTATTGATGGAGAGAGTTTGAATTTTTTAAAAATTTTTTTAAGGATCATTGCACTGAGAGAGGTTACCTTTGTGCTCACTTTTTTTTCGTCCCATTTTCTACGCCACTTTAATGGCCACAGAAGCCGAAACAGTTTTTATTATGCGATGATGATGATGTCGATGTGGATGATAATCATGATGCTATGGAGTTCCATCTAGGATTGAGACTGCGTGACAGGGTTGTACTCTACGCTTACTATCATAATATATCCTGGCGTCAACCAGGCCCGAGAGATACAGACACCTGCGGTGTTGGTCAGAAAATTTGACGAACACCCTCAATGACGCATCCGCGAAGTAGATGAGACTCGACTGTGTGGTTCCAGTCTTCCCAATGAGCCCATAGCACGCCCAACTCTGGGTAGGAGCCGGTTAGAGCCGAAAAATCCCACAATGATTTTTGAAGGTACTGATGGGGATTCGAACCCACAACCTTCCAGTCGGTAGTCCGTTGCGTTAACCACTACACCACGACAACTGGTGAGGTTGAAAATTTGATGAGTGCGTGACAGTGGCGATGATGATGACGAAGAGGCTGAAGAGAACAGGAGGAGATCACGAATGATGACGATAAAGACGACGACGACAACTACATACATGATTGTTTTATTTCTCTAGTTATCGTTGTTCTTGGCAGAGTGTTTGCTCTTTCGTCTTCGGTTGCTGTCCCTGTTTCTGCTGAGGTTATTACTATTGGTAATTTCATAGTCATAGTCACAGTCATAGTCACAGTGGTAGTCATAATCACAGTCATAGTCATAGTCTCAGTCATAGTCATAGTGATACTCATAGTCACAGTCATAGTCACAGTCATAGTCACAGTCATAGTGATAGTCACATTCATAGTGATAGTCACAGTCATAGTCAAAGTCACAATCATAGTCATAGTGATAGTCATAGTCATAGTGATAGTCATAATGATAGTCATAGTGATAGTCACAGTCATAGTCACAGTCATAGTCATAGTCACAGTCATAGTCATAGTCACAGTCATAGTGATAGTCACAGTCATAATCATAGTCACAGTCATAGTCACAATCATATTCATAATCATAGTCATTTGTTTTTGTAAGATAGACTTACTTTGTTAAACTCGGGTTACTTTTTGTCAGACAGACTTACCATGTCAAATTCGGGTTACTTTTCGTCAGACAGACTTACCATGTTACATTCAGGTTACTTTTTGTCAAACAGGTTTACCATGTTATATTCGGGTTACTTTTTGTCAAACAGGCTTACCATGTAAAATTCGGGTTACTTTTCGTCAGACAGACTTACCATATGAAACTCTGTTTACTTTTGTCAGACAGACTTACCATGTTAAATTCGGATTACTTTTCGTCAGACAGATTTACCATGTTAAATTCGGATTACTTTTGTCAGACAGACTTACCATGTTAAATTCGGGTTACTTTTTGTCAGACAGACTTACGATGTTAAATTCGGGTTACTTTTGTCAGACTGACTTACCATGTTAAATTCAGGTTACTTTTTGTCAGACTGATGTTAAATTCGGGTTACTTTTTGATGTTAAATTCGGGTTACTTTTTGTCAGACAGATTTACCATGTTAAATTCGGATTACTTTTGTCAGACAGACCTACCATGTTAAATTCGGATTACTTTTTGTCAGATAGGCTTACAATGTTAAATTCGGATTACTTTTGTCAGACAGACTTACCATGTTCATCATCATCATCATCATCATGTCGAGCTTGCTCAGCTATCCATGTCACGTTTCTTCCATCCTTCTCTGTCGGACATTGCAGTAGGTAGTTCATCATACTGACAGCCCGTATCATTGATCAGTTGGTCGATGAAGGTCTTCTTTGGACATCCTGGTCTTTGTTTGCCGTGGCTGGGTCTCCATAGTAGAACATCCCCCACCAGTTCCTCTTTGCTACGCCAGCAGTGTCCCGCGAAGCGCAGTCTTTGTTGACGTATTGATTTACTGATTGGTGGGATCTTACCATATAACGCTTTGTTAGTTGGATGTTCTGTCCAGGATTTGTTCACGGCTACACGTAGCATTCGTGTGTATGCTCCATCAATCCTCTTCTCCAATGTCGGTGTTAGGGTCCAAGAGGTTGAGCCATATGTAAGAATGGACTCTGCAGCTGCTCGGAAGAAGTTTCTTTTCAGGTTGTCTGGTAGATTGGATTTTTAGATTTTGTCCAGTTGATTTAGTGTGCCCCAGGCATTTCCGAGTCTGGTGTTGATGACGTCTTGTTCTGTGGAGTCAATGTAGCTGCCAAGGTATTTAAAGTCTTGAACTTGTTTGATCATATCTCCATTGAGACTTCTCATACTTTCTGATGCGTCTTGGTTCAGACAGATGAACTCTGTTTTGTTCACATTGAGGTGGAGCCTGATCTCCATTGCTGTTCTATCGACATTGTGAAGGAGAGATGTTGCATCCTTTAGGAGGTCTGCGAGAACAGCCAGATCATCAGCGTAATCCGCATCTGTTATCTTTACCGCAGGGTAGCGTCTGCTTTTCTGTTCCGTGAGGGTAAAGCCGAGTTTTTTGTTCTTATCCACTGCTTTCCTCAGCACATAATCGAGACAGATGATGAAAATGTAGGGGACAAGCGTATCTCCTTGAAGGACTCCAGCAGTGATGTCAAAGAAGTCTGTGTCTCCATCGGGGGAGCAAACCATACAGCAGATATTCTGATACAGCATCATGATGGCATCTACTGTTTCCTTGGGTAGTCCATATGCACTTTAGAATCTACTTCATCTTTCCTCGGTGGATCGAATCAAAAGCTTTGGAAAAGTCGATAAATAGGAGAACAGCTGGGAGGTTTTGGTTTTTATGCTTTCCAATATACGTCTGATGGTGAGTATTTGTCCAGATGTCGATCTTTTTTGGCGAAACCCATTTTGGTTTTTCCTCAAAACTGGATCTATCTCCGGCCTTAGCCTATTTAGGAGCATTAGGTTGTAGATCTTTGCAGAAATTGCAGTTAATTGTGATTCCGAGGTAGTTCTTTGTGATTCCGAGGTCACCTTTCTTGGGGACAGGAAGCAGGCATCCTTTTGTCCATTTGCTTATTGGGTCTTGGTTATAAACGTTGTTGCAGCATTCCAGCAGTATCTGGTGAAATTCCTCTTTTCCCCATACTTCTGCTGGTATCTCATCGAGTCCGCATGCTTTTCCACACTGAATGCTTTCCACTGCTATCAGTAGTTCGTCCAACATAAACGGCCCTTTCTTGATATTCAGCTGCTCCGTGAAGACTGGAGTTATTTCTTCTTCAGAGATGTCTGGAGGTTTCCCAAGTAGGTCTTGGAATGTTGTTGCCAGCAGGCCTACAGTGCACTTAGCAATGTCGAAATGATATCTCCAAAAATAATGATAGGTACTTTCAACGGAAATCCTCGAACCTCGATAGTCTGCTGTTACAGTCCCACTAATGTAAGTCATGAAGTGGAAGTCGAAAGATTTTATCAGGACTTGACATCAGTCACCAGACAAGTCCCGAAGCACAACATTTCATTGGTGGCGACTTCAGTGCACAACTTGGAAACCTTGATGGCTTCAAATATGCATATCACTCTCAGACTAACAGAAACGGCTCTATGCTAAAAGACTATCTCAATGAAAACAATCTCTTATGCCTCAACACTCTATACCAGAAAAGACCAGGTCAGCTATGGACACACAAATCTCCAAATGGGAGCAAAGCACAACTCGACTATATTATCATCAATAAGAAATGGAAAAATAGAGCAAAAAATTGCAGAGCATTCAACTTGTTTGTCAGTGTTGCATCAGACCACCGCATCGTTTCTGCACGACTTCGATTGAGCCTTCGAGCAAATAAAAAGAAATACTACCCCATATGACTGGTCAAATCTAAACGACAATCCTGAAATTCGTAACATCTTACCATGTTAAACTCGGGTTACTTTTTGTCAGACAGACTTACATGTAAAACTCGGTTACTTTGTCAGCAGACTACCATGTTAAACTCGGGTTACTTTTTGTCAGAAGACTTACCATGTTAAACTCGGGTTACTTTTTGTCAGACAGACTTACCATGTAAAACTCGGGTTACTTTTTGTCAAACAGACTTACCATGTAAAACTCGGGTTACTTTTTGTCAAACAGACTTACCATGTTAAACTCGGGTTACTTTTTGTCAGACAGACTTACCATGTTAAACTCGGTTACTTTTGTCAGACAGATCACATGTTAATGGTTACTTTTGTCAGACAGACTTACCATGTTAAACTCGGGTTACTTTTTGTCAACAGACTTACCATGTAAAACTCGGGTTACTTTTTTCAGACAGACTTACCATGTTAAACTCGGGTTACTTTTTGTCAGACAGACTTACCATGTTAAAACTCGGGTTACTTTTTGTCAAACAGACTTACCATGTTAAACTCGGGTTACTCTTCGTCAGACAGACTTACCGTGTAAAACTCGGGTTACTTTTTGTCAAACAGACTTACCATGTAAAATTCGGGTTACTCTTCGTCAGACAGACTTACCATGTAAAACTCGGGTTACTTTTTGTCAGACAGACTTACCTTGTTGAATTCGGGTTGCTTTTTATCAGAGACTTACCATGTAAAAATCGGGTTACTTTTTGTCAGAGACTTACCATGTAAAAATCGGGTTACTTTTTGTCAGAGACTTACCATGTAGAATTCGGGTTACTTTTTGTCAGAGACTTACCATGTAAAAATCGGGTTACTTTTTGTCAGAGACCTACCATGTAGAATTCGGGTTACTTTTTGTCAGAGACTTACCATGTAAAATCGGGTTACTTTTTGTCAGAGACTTACCATGTAGAATTCGGGTTACTTTTTGTCAGAGACTTACCATGTAGAATTCGGGTTACTTTTTGTCAGAGACTTACCATGTAGAATTCGGGTTACTTTTTGTCAGAGACCTACCATGTAGAATTCGGGTTACTTTTTGTCAGAGACTTACCATGTAGAATTCGGGTTACTTTTTGTCAGAGACTTACCATGTAGAATTCGGGTTACTTTTTGTCAGAGACTTTACCATGTAGAATTTCGATTACTTTTTGTCAGAGACTTACCATGTAGAATTCGGGTTACTTTTTGTCAGAGACTTACCATGTAAAATGGGAAGCAAACCCTGAAACATAGAGTTTATTATTGCGAGACAAATGTCTGAACCATACTGCCACTCTTCTCCTTATTAACGTTGTCACCGTTTCTGTCATTGCCGTCTCTGATATGTGTTGAAGTTTGAAGCAGGCCCACTATCAGCGGGTACATCTATTGTTCAAAATAAGCTTACATGTTACGTAATCCTACGCGTGCATTCACACTCACACGCGCAGACTTCCACTCTTGCATGCACGGACATACATGCACTCACACATATACACACACGCACACATATATACATACATACACACACACACACAACGCACACTCGAGCGTAAGTACCAACACGTACATAGACGTAATTGTAGAATGTGTACATCAATAAATGCAATGCATAAAATGAGCAGTGGCTAAATGGGCAGCTCTAGAAAAAAAAATCAGCTTTGGGGCAACAAAGAGGACTTGATATAAACCACACCTTTCATCCAAACTTGCCACTGACCATTTGAGGCAGAACAATTATCAAATTACCAAAAAAATGTATGCACATAAACTGTAATTTTGAACCTTCGGAAAACCAGCGTTGAGAGAT
>JAPXFY010000016.1:34004965-34114965 GCA_030674185.1 Monoplex corrugatus | reverse complement strand
AGACGCCTTGTGAGTACACAACCTCTCTTATGACATCCCAACCACAGATAACGTACAATGTGAAACCCAGCAAGGAGAACTACAGACAAGGTCAAAAAACACTTACATCCCGAACAGACAAGACCTGATGAACACACACCACCGGAGGGAGAAATACAGCCAGATGTGATGCCACCGACGAATGAGAGGGATCCAGCTGAAGAGGAAACATCCGACTTCAGCATTTCTTTAATGTCTGCCTTCAGTGACTCTCTGTTGGCGTATGACATGGGATAGGGCTTTGACCTGATGGGTGTGGATGATGTCAGCTTCACTTCATGCTGGATCAGGTCAGTCTCTCCAGGAAATTCAGTGAATATGTTTGAGTTTTCTTTTAACAGCTCATGTACTTCAGCCTGCTGCTGGTTGTTGAGCTGGGATCCAAGAGCCACATCCTCTACAGTTTCTTGGGGATTGAAGTCACTTAACTCCAACAGTTCCTCATCATTTACTGTTGTTGGCTCTAAAATCCCGGCCATCAGTAGACTCACTAACAACACTGCAAGTGACAAATGGCGCCCACCCTGGATTTCAGCAACTTGTGCATTCGCTGCATGCTTCTCTGCTTCCCGTTCAATGTACTTCTTCAGGAGGTTGGCATGGAAGATCTTTTCTTTTCCTTTGACTTTCACAACATAGTCGTTTAGCCCCTTGACAGCTTTCACTGGATATGGTCCTTTCCATTGCATCAACAATTTGTTGTGGTCGGTTGGCAGGAGAATAAGGACTTTGTCTCCACGTTCAAACTTTCTGACCCTGGTTTTGGTGTCTGTTTTCCTTCTGTACTTTTGCAGAGAGGGGTCTGCTTCTTGTAACTGGGCCAGCTTTTCCCTGTTTATCTCTGGATTTCCATTAGGGTCATCGGTCTTCAGTGGGATGGTCACCTTTCCGTTTTCTGTCCTGGTTTGTGCACGTGTCACTGCTGCACGGTTGTGTTGCCATGCAGGGTTTGGATCTTCTGCTGCTCTGGCTCCTTCAATGTTCCCTATGATGATGTCATAAGGTGGGTCAGGAAAACACAAGGCATTTGTCTTGCCGATGAAATATGGTGTGGAGATCTCAATGTCAGCAGTTGGAACTGATTCAACATATCCGTGCACGCACCGCAGGTACCTTTTCTTACCAGTAAACTGTTCTTCTGGTACGAGTTTTCTCTTGATGATAACACCACTGCATCCAGTGTCTCTAAGCACATCCACTTCCACATGTCTTCATAGCGCCCTTTCACCACTGGCATGGTACTGAGGTCGCTATGGGTACGGTTTATGAATGCGCACCGAACCACCTCTTCATGCTCTTTAGATTTTCTGTGCACCTGATCTGTTGTAACCCTGGGTATTCTCTGGAAGGGTTCTCTGTCCAGGCTCCTTTCTCTGATGGCAACATTGGCAGAAGTTATGCTTTTCCTGTTTCCAGCTCGACCCAGGCTTTTCTGTTCTTCACGGCCAGAGTGTTGAAGACCACTTCTGTCTGTCCTCACTCGTGCTCTGCATTCAATGGCTTTGTGTCCCATGCGTCCACAACTGAAGCACTTCAAGTTCTGATTCGATGATCTTGGGTCTTGGGCTGTCTTTGGTCTGTCCATAGATGCTGTGGCTGGCTTCGTCTTGATGTCAAAGTTCCAATTTTGAGACTCCAGGAACCTCTGTGCTGCTTCTGTCAGGGATTCTAGGCTCTGGTTTTCTCCTGTAGAAGGTAGGCTGCCAGGTCCTTGGGACATGATTCCAGGAACTGCTCTTTCAGGATCAAATAGGACAGTCCATTATAATCCTTCTCCCTTCCGGCTAACTCCAGCAATCTTTCCAGATAACTCTGGATACGGGTTAGAAACTGAGCAGGGTTTCATTCTTTTCTGGCCGACTGGAACGGAAACGTCTCTGAAAACCTTGCTCTGAAAAATCGTAGCTGCGTAGAAGCGCCGATTTGAGCTTTTCATAGTCGTTGGCGTCATCCTTAGCTAATCTGGAGTACACTTCAAGGGCATGACCAGTCAGTAGAGTACTCAGATCAATTGCCCACTGCTGTCAAGACCACTTCATAGCTTCAGCGTAGCGTTCAAAACGTTCAAGGTAACTGTCAAGGTTGTCTTTCCCATCCACAAACGCAGGAAGTCGTGGTCTCTTGGCACTGCTGACTTCTGTATGGGAAATTTGTTCACCATTTTCAGACTTCATTTCTGCCATTCTCAGTTCATTTCTTCTTCTTCGCATTCTTTCTTCCTTCGCTTCTTCTTCTTCTTCTTCTTCTTCTTCTTCTTCTTCTTCTTCTTCTTTTCGTTCTTCTTCTTCGCATTCTTCTTCTTCCATCTTCTTTCTTCTTCTTCTTCTTCTTCTTCTTCTTCTTCTTCTTCTTCCAATCTTCCTGGACTTCATTCACACTCTTCACTGCTATTGCAAACAACTTTATAAATTCTCTGCATCTGTGCCTTTAACCTAGTCAGTGACCGTCACATCGAATCAACACAATGCAGATTTAAACTGCGTGGGCTATGCAAACAAACTTTATAAAGTTCCGCTGATCTGTGCCTATAACCTAGTCAAGTGACGTCACCATCGAAGTCAACACAATGCAGATTTAAACTGCGTGATCAAAATTGAGTCTCTGGATAGATCAAACGATGTGTAGATCCTTTGGCTTGGTCCCCAATTGTCACAATGTAATTCTCTTTCAGCAGCTCGCTCTTCTCGTTCTATTTCTTGCTGTCTTCTTTTCTTCTATTCTATTTCTTGCTGTTCTTTCCTTTATTTTGCTGTCTTCTTTTCTCTTCTATTTCTTGCTGTCTTCTTTTTTCTTCTATTTCTTGCTGTCTTCTTTTTTCTTCTTGCTGTAGCACGAAACTTTGGAGGGCTTCACCTGTTAGACCCAGTTCTCTGCCTAGTTTGATGAATTCCATGGTAACACAGCTCAGATTAACAACGGCGATCAGTCTATGGAACTGTAGACTCAAAAATCACTTCAACCTACCACTAGATCTACTGTCCCAAGTAGTTGTCTCAGTGGCATCTTCTTTCAATCACAGGCGATAGATAGATCTAGTTTTCTACAACTAATCTTCCCTGGACTGAATCAACACACAGCTTACACTGGGCTATGCAAACAAACTTTATAAAGTTCCGCTGATCTGTGCCTATAACCTAGTCAAGTGACGTCACCATCGAAGTCAACACAATGCAGATTTAAACTGCGTGATCAAAACGTTAACATGCCGTAATATGGAGTCTCTGGATAGATCAAACGATGTGTAGATCCTTTGGCTTGGTCCCCAATTGTCACAATGTAAATAATGTAGGTGACTGGCAGTGTCTCGCAGTTTATGCAGGTTCTTGAAGATCTAGCAGTCGATCGTTCTTTTCAGAGACAAGATACACCAGTCCAGGTTAAACGAAAATGATCCTTTATTTGAAGAACGAATGAAACACAACAGGAACTGGGTAAAAACTTCACATATCCAATGCCCCACTCCTAGTTTGCAGAAGTATTCTTCAGTCCTCGAATCTACACACAGCAACTCCACGAATCTATAGCAACTTCTCTATCTCTGACAGCAGGCTTACACTTCAACTCTTTCCATCGCTCTCTCTCTCTCTCTCTCTCTCTCTCTCAGTCACGCTTTATTTATAACATCATGGAAGGTTCCACAATATTCTCGGCTTTTCCCTAGATTTTCAGCCAATCATAGCCTTATTCTCGAACCTTCCCTTTCTGGAACATTCTGTAGTTCTAGCCAATCATCGTACAGATTAAACTTCTAGCCAATCATTGTACAGATTAAATTTGTTTACAATTTCCGGAACATTCTAGAAAGATCTAAGGTATTCTACGTTTTTTTCTTGTCATTTCTAGATTGTTCCAAAGGATTCTACATATTTCCATACAACGAATTCGAACTTAAACATATATTTTCAGTGTTAGCATAAACCAAAACAAATATTCTCGATTCATTATCCAATGAATCACAAAACAATCTTCAAGAACGAACAGGGGACAGTAGCTAAATGGACAGACACATTTTGACGTCACACTTCAGTTATGGCATTGGCACTTTCACATTGAGTTTCTCTTTTTTTTTTTTAAATGTAACAGTCTCTGTCTGTCTCTTTCTGTGTCTCTGTCTGTCTGTCTCTGTCTCTCTCTGTCTCTCTGTCTTCTGTCTCTCTGTCTCTGACTCTGTCTTTGTCTCTCTCAGTCTCTGTCTCTGTCTCTCTCTGTCTCTCTGTCTCTCTGTCTGTCTGTCTCTCTTCTGTCTCTCTCTCTCTCTCTCTCTCTCTTCTCTCTGCGCCATGTCTGTGAATGTATGTGTATGAGTATATGTCAGTGTGCGTGCGTCAATGTGTGGGCGTGCGCGCGCGCGCGTGTGTGAGTGTGTGTATGTGTTTGTGTGTGTTTGTGTGTGCGTACACTTCCGCGAATAAGAACTTGTCTTTGTGAATGAGTGTCTGTGTGATTGTGTGTCTGCATGGAACACAATCTATGTCAATGCAAATTGTAGGAAAATACTAAGTTATTGCCAGTATCAGATAGAGAACAAAATTTCACAGTTTAATAGCGTCTAGACTATTTCCTGAGAGGAGTCTCTTTAATATTTTCAAGTTATATAAATCGCTGAGCGTGCGGCAAAATGTGAATATCGATCATTTCTGACTGTAAAATGTCTTGACTAAACATCTCCGATTTAGAAAAGAAGCTGTGAAAATCAATGAAAAAGCAAAACAAAAGAAAACAACACAGATTCACACACACATGCACACACACACACACATGTACACACTCATACACAGACAAAAAGCACACATGCCAAGCTTTACTGACACGTTCATCTTTTTTAATTGTTAAATATAAATATAGCACGCAACCGCTGAGGGTACCACGCCATTGTATGTGATTCTATCTATGCACAAATGCAGTAAGAGCACAATTGAAATTTCACAGGATTTCAACGTCAATCAATATGTGTGTGCTTGCGTGTGTATTTGTGTGTGTGTGTGTGTGTGTGTGTGTTCAAACGTTTGTATGTATGTGTATGTGCTCACGTGAGCAGTGCATGTGTACGACTGTATATGTGCAATTAAATCACGTGTGTGTGCGTGTGCGCGCGCAGTACGTATGTGTGTGTGTGTGTGTGTGTGTGTGTGTGTGTGTTGTGTGTGTGTGTGCGTGTGTGTGTGTAAATATGTGCACGCGTGTGTGAAAGTGCGAGTGTATTTACGTGCATAATGTGTGTGTGTGTGCGTGCGTGTGTGTGTATGTGTGTGTGTGTATGTCTGTGTATATGTGTTTGCGCGCGTGCGCAGAGATTTATACTTTTGACAGCAGAATCAGCCAGGCCAAAACAGCATTCAAGAAGATGAAAAGTGTTCTTACCAACAAATGCCTATCAATTAACATCAGGAAGAGAGTCCTTGAATATTATATAGAACCGATACTATTGTACGGTTGCGAGGCGTGGAGAGCCAACACGCAAAGTCAAAACAAAAGTGAGGCAACTGAAATGTGGTTTCTAAGAAGAATGTTGAGAGTTCCATGGACAGCAAAGAAAACAAACGAGCAGTCTTGAAGGAGGCAGACACAAGAAGATTAGGAAAAGAAAGCAACATTCATAGGACATTTTATGAGGAAAGAGAAATTAGAGCACCTGGTCACAACAGGAAAAGATGGAGGGGAAAAGAACACCAGGTAGACCCAGGGAGAAAATATTGGACGCACTTGCAGGGTAGCTGAGGATGGAGAGGGTGGGAGATGTGCTTTCAGCGACAAGGGATTGATTCATATGGAGGGCCATGATCGCTAACGCCATGCGGCAGGGCACACGATGATGATGATGGCCCTGCGCAGTCGGCTGGGTTTTAAACAATAATGATACTGATACTCCGGAATTAGTGAAATAAGTCAGTTGTTTTAAAGGCCCTGCATACATACGGACCGGGGGTGGAGAGAGAGAGAGAGAGGGAGGGAGGGAGAGAGAGTTCTCACAGTTTCAGCTAGCTAATTTTGAACGTCGTTCGTATTGATTCATGGTGCACAGGTTTACAGATAACATCGCAAAACGTTGGTGGTGGAAAGAAGAGAGAGAGAGAGAGAGACAGACAGACAGACAGACAGACAGCAGACAGACAGGCAGACAAACAGACAGAGAGAGAGAGAGAGTGTGTGTGTAGTGTGTGTGTGTGTGTGTGTGTGTGTAGTGTGTGTGTGTGTGTGTGTGTGTGTATGTGTGTGTGTGTGTGTAAACTGTCAAGTCAGTGATGATAACTGAGGAAATGAAAAAGAGAAATAGAGGACCAACATATTTGTAAACTGTAGGAAAGTAGTTTTGACTCGTTAAGTACATATTAAAAATTTATTTCTAGTTGCTCAGTTATTAAGGACAGTAAACTGAGGTTTGTATCCTAAACCACAAGAGTGGAAAAATATAGCCAGTGAACAAAAAAGTCTTCTGTGTTTCTTACTTGTTTGTTGGTCGACTGACTGCTGGTTGAGCTTTGCCACAGAGTGCCTTAGACTGGGACTCCATAGGAACAAGATCGGCCTGGATTCTGGGCAGCACAAAATCTCTCGTAGATCTACTGCCCCGGACAGGCTGGTGTTAAGGGAAATGACCGTACCGACAAACTTGCAGGCATCTACAACTACAACAAAAAATCTCCATCTGGGAAAGTCTGAGGTCCTTAAACGCTTAAAATTGTACCTTCACGATCAGAATGCGAGTCATCATACTATCGAACGTCTCACTCAAAACGGAATAGATAGAGGAAATGACCGAAAATCTACTATGAAAGGAAAAACAAGAGCTATCATCAATCAGACTAACATTGGTATCATCTCAAAAGTGAAACTGCAGAGATTCGTACAGTGTGAAATGGAAAGTGTTTCGGCTTTTCCTGAAACAGAGATAAAGGTGAAGAAAAGGGAAAGACAACTGGAGAACAAGCAAGTTTGCCAAACGTATGTGTGTGTTTGTGGGCTGTTTGTTGATTGTTGTCCAGATATGTCTGTACGTTTGTCATGATATCTATATAATGGCTACCTGGTTGAACCTGGCTCTCAGTTACAAAAAGGCTACTTACTGCGTAGCTTTCATCGGCGATCCAGCCGACTTCTTCAGCGCAACTGCTGGGTTGAGAACTGGCTTCAGTGCGCACCGCCGTGAGCGAACTCACGACAGTGCGACTGAATAAGTGAGGAGTACACCGATGGCAGGTTGTGTCGGCCCCGGTCACGGTTGAGGGTGGGGTTCCTTGCGGCGATGTAAACTGCCTCCTTTACTCCCCTCTGGAACAATCTTGCTTCTTTGTCGAGAACTTGCACATTGTCCTTTTCAAAGTGGTGTTGGGTGTGGGTCAGATGTTCTCCCACTGGAGAGGACTGACGTTTGTGTTCTTTTAATCTTTTGTGCAAGTTGCGCTCAGTTTCGCCAATATAACTATGGTCACAGTCCTGGCAGTCTATCTTGTATATCACCCCTGATGTGTCCAATTTGTCTGTTTTGTCTTTGGGGTGGACTAACTGGCTTCTGATGGTGTTGGTGGGCTTGGCGTGGACACTGACTCCCAACTTCCTGATCTTCCTGCTGAGAGCCTCAGTGACGCCACTGACGTATGGCATGGAGACGTGCCCTCTCGAAGGGGTTGGCCGTTCAGTGGAGGGGTGGGGTATGGTTTACTTGCCCCCCGGAATGTCCCAGGCCCACTTCTGTTATCCTGACACTCTGATTACTTTTTTTGATGTACTGCACCTCTTCTTCTCTAGCGGTGTCGATAGAGCAGATGGTCTTCGCTCGGTGGGTGAGGGTGCGGATTACTCCAAGCTTGTGTTACAGTGGCTGGTGACTGTCAAATTGTAAGTACTGGTCCGTGTGGGTCGGCTTTCTATAGACGGAGAAGGCGAGGCTTGTCTCCATCCGGGTGATGCGGGTATCCAACATCGCGATGCTGCCGTTGATATCTATACGTATATCTATGCATGTGTGTTTCCTCTTTGCTGTTGTTGTTATTGTTGTTGCTTTTGTTGTTACTGTTGTTGTTGTTGCTGTTGTTGTCGGCCATCATGCTGTGTGGATATGGATGTGTATGTATGAATATATATATGTGTGTATGTCTGTGTGCAGACATGTGGGTATATGCATGTATTTACTGTTATTTGTTATTTTCATTTCTTACTTGTTTCTTTATCTATTATACTCCTTTATTTCGTATTTATTTATTGACGTACTTACGTATATACTTGCTTACTAACTAACTAACTGACTAACTTGTAGCTTACTTACTTACTTTACTTATTTACTTACTTACTTACTTACTTGCTTGCTTATATGTGTGTGTGTGTGTGTGTACATGTACACACACACACACACACACACACACATATAATATATATATATATATATATATATTATATATATATATATATACAGCATGATGGCCGACGACGACAGCAACAACAGCAGCAGCAACAGCAACAACAACAGCAACAACAAGACAGGAAACACACCTACACCAACCGACATCGAAGCAGTAGATGATAAAACAAAACAAAATATCATGATAAACGTATACACATATAGACAACAGTCAATAAACTGACTGCACACACATAGACAGTGTGACAAAATTGTGCGTTCTCCATTTGTCTTTTCCCCTTCTTCGCTTTTCTTTTATCTCTTTTTATGTGCAGTGTTACTTTTGAGATGATACCAATGTTAGTCTGATTAATGATAGCTCTTGTTTTTCCTTTTGTAGGAACCAGACAAAACACGAAAGAAGAATAAGCACGCGTATTTAATACAACAAGACAAGACACATACATACAGCAAGAACAACAACAACACATTCTTGTCTTGTTATATTAAATACGCGTTCTTATTCTTCTTTCGTGTTTTTTTCTGGTTCCTGTTCGCTTGAACGCGGGCAGTCACACTTGTTTTCGATTTTCCTTTCATAGTGATTATCGGCCTCTTCTTCTATCTATTCCTTTTTGGGTAAGACATTTTGTCCGTGAAGGTACGATTTAAAGCGTCTAAGGACCTCAGACTTTCTCAGATGGAGAATTTTTGTTGTAGACTGGAGGTTGTAATATCATATGTAGCATTTTCTTCATGTATGGTGTTTTTATTCTGTTTAACAGTGAAGCCCATTCAATTTGTTATTGGTGACCCCTTTGGGTTTGCAGTTTAATTGCTCCATGGTATTTAAATTTCTGCATCTGCTTTCCTTCTAACCATTCGCGACAGTGTCTCCCTAGAATTTGGGGGTATGATAAGTTTTGTACAGATTTTTGAAATAGTTTGGATGTTTTTCCCATTCCTCTGCCTGTCCCATCTATGTTTTTCCACGTTAGTGTCCATTGCATTTTGCTTTCCGACCATCTGGTGGAGTGGGTTTTCTGGGTTCTCCAATGCCCTGAAACATGCCTCTGTTTGTTTTGTTATGTGTCTCGACTGTATTGAAGTTCGGTCAAGCAGGTATCGCATAGTTTCCGTGGGTGTGTCTTTTGTGGTTCTGAGGATCACTCTCATTGCTTCGTTTTGTATTCTTTCTAGTTTTAGCAGGTTTGTCTGTGACAATGTAGTGAGGCCCAGTCCATAATCAATGACACTCAGTATTACAGCTTGGTACAATTGAAAGAGATGACGTTGTTAAATGCTAGCCGCCATTGCTTTCAGGATTGAAAAGCCTTTTTTTTCAATGTAGTGGTTTCCACATCTTTTCTGAAGGTTAACATTCTATCAAAACTGATGCCAAGGTAGCGTAAGATGTTTGCTCGCTCGATATTGGTTCCTCTGAACGTAACTGATGGAAAGTTTTCACTCGCCAAGCATCAATTAATCATTGTCGATGTCAGACTGTGAGCTGGCCATTGTTGGCCTTGATGCTTTCCTAATGTACCGTACCCCTCTATCCGCTTCTCTCGGGGATTTCAGGGTGGTGTCATGTCAAGTCTCATACTCAGTCTCTGACTCCAGGGATGTCTGAGTGGGTCTGTTGTAATTGTGTCTTTCACTGATGTAACGTGTGTGTCTGATATGGGTATTTGACAACTATACTGGCATTTGTGGAGCTGTTTATTTTGTTTTCTTTCGGGATATTTCGGGATATTTGTTGTTGTTGTTGCTGCTGCTGCTGCTGCTGCCGCTGCTGTTCCACATTCCATGCAACCCACAGAATCAGGGGCAGTTTCTCACAATGCTGTGGTGATAATAACAATAGGGATCATTGTCATGATACTTTGAGTTCTATTCTGGATTAAGGCTATATGACATGGCTGTTCTCCAAGCTTACTTTCATAAATATCCCGGCATAAGCTAGACCCGAGAGATTCAGACACCGACGGTGTTGGTCAGAACATTTAAGCAACACCCTCAATAACGCAACACCCGCAATGACTCGACTGTCTTGTCACAAGTCTTCCCGTTAAGCCCATAGCACACTCAGCTCTGAGTAGGAGCCGGTTGGGGCGAAAGGAAACAACGATGATTTTGACAGGGCTGATAGGTCGAAACCACAATTTTCCAGTACTGACCACTGCACCACGGCGACCAATTTTGTTTCTGAGCGGGATAAGGTGTTTCTTTAGAGTACCATTTATCTATTATATTAATTGTTCTGTTAACTGCAAAGTCTTGGCTTGTCTTAATTAGCTCTAACCATGACCATGGCTCTTTGTGTACGGCTCTGCAAGACCCTCCTACCTAAAAATAACTTGATCCCATTCACCATCAAGGGTTCTGCTCCTGTCTTGTTGCATTCAGAACAATCCCTGTGTACAATTTGTACACAGAAGCAGGGGAATCGTCCCTCTCCATCTCTAGAGTGAAACTGACCTTTAATTTCTGCTTAAACTGTTCTTTGAATCAGAAAACCCAGTTTATGACTTTATCTGCCACCCCAAATTTAAAGAATATCCGAAAGTTGCTTCATCTTTTGGAAACCGTATCCGTCCTCACGGGAGATATAAGTCTAGCAGACGTTTCAGATTTTCTCAAATTTTTGGACAGCCCACCACGGCCCTTCAAAACACCAATGTCTGTGTTGATCTTGCTTTCTTCAGTTAATACTCTACCAGTTTATTGGCATACAAGTTGTTTTACTTAGAACTGTGTCAAAAACTTCCGTCAGCTCACACAATATTGACAGATGGATCAAAGTGCTTCTGCCCTCTGTTCTGCTATTCCCAATCGTCCATTTTCAAAACATTCCATCTGACGTCTTAGACTGCCGAACTGACCGCTCTGGTTTTGGCACTAAAATGGTATCCCAATCCAAACATAAAGACTTTCTCATCTTTTTAGACTGCCTTTCTGTTTTGTAGGCAGTTGATGGCCGAAACAACAGTCACCCAGCGCGTCTGGTTTTTTTAAACTCTTTTCCTCTTTTTACAACTGATGGTTACAACTCTTTTTGTTGTTGTTGTTGTTGTTGTTTTTACCTGGGTTCCTGGCCACGTTGGTATTCGAGGTAATGGAAATGAAGGAAAAGATATCTAAGATCCTTCATTCCTTGCACAAATCTCTGGCAGGAAGATTGGAACAACCAACCAAACAACAAACTTTTCCAAACTCGCCTCGATCTTAAAGAGATTCTTCAATCTGTTCCTTGGAATCGTAGGAAAGACAGTGTTATGTAGTTTACACACGGGTCACACATTCTTCACTCACTCATACCTATCAAAATATGTAGAAGCACTGTAGTGTGTATCGTGTAACGAGCCACTCAGCTTAAACGCCTTCTTATTGAGCTCTTGGACTTTTGCACGATGTGAGACAAGTATATAAACAGCAGACTCTCTGAAGAATTTCCTATTATTGTTATTATTGTTATATTATTATTATCATATTATTGTTATCATCATTATTATTATTATTATTATTATTGTTGTCATCATTATTATGAAAATGGATCGGTTTCAAAACTTGTTCTTCAAATTTTGTTTTGTATGTCTGTCAGTTTTGTTTTGTTTGTTCACTTGATACTTTTAGGACATTTTAACAGCAAATCTTCCATTGGTGAAAAGCATCGATGTCAGTAACATGTCAACTGTTGTCTAGTCATTATCGATGAAGAGGTGTTTGGAATTGATAAAGATGTGTTATGTGTGTCCATATGTCCCACCAGAAGAATCACTATTTCATGACCTTTTGATCTTGATATGGAATAAATTTGGTTGAAGAACATATAACTTACTATATGTTCAGAAAAGATATCTGTCACTTTGGGTAAGGACTTGAATAGTAGAACTTGCAATAATTCCCAAGGCTTTTCTGTTGGTGGTGTCTTTGATATGAAGTGTAGAAATGAGTCACACGGTGTCAACCGTTGCTCTGAGGACTCTATTCTCAATATTTAAATCTCTGTTAAATATGTGTTCTTTAGATTCGAGCATTTTAGATGATATGTGTAAAGGTGACCGTCAAGGTCGTTATACATGTTTTTCGGATTCCGAAAATAGTGTCATCGATTGTTTTGTATTTTCAAATAATTTGTTTATATTTGTTTATGACTCATGTAAATTATGTGGTGATGAAATGATAGAATCTGATCATATCCCTGAAGAGTTAATGTTGTTTTCCTAAACAGAAACACATATGTCGTGGACGAAATGGTATATAGTGAGGGATTTTATTGTCTGGCCACGATTATTCTTGGGAAAGTACGATGGTGGTTTCCCTTTGCCTTCCATCGGTTTTTCCACGACAACCTACAAGGCAGTAGGGGTGATATTTTTTCAGGGTTTACTCCCTTAGCCTTATTCTCTCCCGAGATAACCACCAGATAATGGTGCTATTTACTCATAGCTGGGGGTCTGGTTCGTGGGCACCAGGGCATATCCACACGCCGGTGGGCCTGCGTGCCGCACGTCTAGGGGCCAGACCTCCTCCGAGTCCCTCGAGTTTCAGCCTGAGTCCATGAGGTGCTCAGTTACCACATGTCGCCACGAGGAGACATAACATAGGGCTTGCTGATGGAAAGGCTATGGTAGAAGGTAGAAAGAAACTCTAGGGAGAGCTAGACAACAGAAGGTCTTCAGAGAAGTAACCCCCTTTAGACAAGTGTTTCGGCCCTGAATTCCTTACACTCTCGGGGGGCCGGGCCACATCCAGGTCATGACTCCTGGATGCCCTTCTGCTGTTGTCTATTTTTATTTTTTATTTTTCCCACGCCGGGGAGCGAACCTGGGCGATTCTGCGCTTCAGAACTGCGGTACGCGGTTTTACCAATGTGCTAACGGGGCACACATCATCTGTAGGGAATTTAATCCTTATGAAGTTCACTTTTGGTTCCTCCTTGCCCAGATCCAGCTTGAGCTCCTTTCTGCTGCCTCTGCCATCGCTTTAAGGGCTCTAGTCCTCTTCTTCCCAGAAATGGCGAGTTGTTTCATGAGATCATAAGCGGAGGTGCCCACAAACCCTCTTGCCCCGACCTCTATGGCGAAGATTTTGACCCGCAGACCTGCTTTCTTCAGGGTGCTGGCAAGACCGGCGTATTTTTCGGTCTTGTAGATATGTGCTTCTTCCATTCTGCTTTCGTATGGCACAGTGAGTTCTATCAGAATCACTTGTTTCGAGGAGTCAGAGTGGAGAGCGATGTCTGGTCTCATGCCTGTCTTGCTGATGACATCTGGGTAATTTCTCCACTCTGGGAGGTCTGCTGTACACTCCCAGTCGACTGCTCCATCCAGAAGACCCTTTGGCAATGTGCTGGTTGTCATAGCACTTTCGGGCCAGACCTGTTTCCCTCCTGCTTTGTAGAACTTTGTCATAGCAATTGGTGCGTTTGGGGTCATGGTTTTTTCGCTAACCACGTCTGTGATCACTTTCAGAACTTGGTTGTGCCTCCATGTATACCTTCCTTGGGCTAGCGCTACTTTGCAAGAGCTTAGGACATGTTCCACTGTTTGTTTCTTCTGACAGAGCGGACATGCTGGGTCGTCTGATTTCCCCCATTTCACTAAGTTTGCATTCGAGGGGAGCAGGTCATATACAGATCTGAGGAGGAAGCTTATCCTTAGAGGAGCCATGTGCCACATATCGTTCCAGCTGAGACTTCTTTGGAGTGCACTGTCCCATGTTGTCCATTGCCCCTGTTGACCTTGCTGGACTGCCTTCTGCACTCTTTTGACATCTTCTTCT
The DNA here is from genome assembly GCA_030674185.1 of Monoplex corrugatus. Classification (NCBI taxonomy): domain Eukaryota; kingdom Metazoa; phylum Mollusca; class Gastropoda; order Littorinimorpha; family Ranellidae; genus Monoplex; species Monoplex corrugatus. Next base: position 34,100,804 of record JAPXFY010000016.1, on the reverse strand, counting down.
TCCTTCAACTCCTGTATGATCATGTCTCTTTTTTCCTTCCCTTTGGCTTTGGACCACCACTGCATTTTTGTTGCTCCCAGTCCCTGTCTGTTGGTTTGCGTGTGTCCAATTATTTCTTTGATGCTGAGGTTTCTCTTGGCATTGTTTACAGCCTCTTGGACTTTCCACTTTCTGCCAGTTCTCAGCTTTGGATGAACTGATCTCACGATATTGTCTTCCGATTCCTCCAGCATGCTCAACAGTCTTGCTTTTCCAACTTTGTATTCCTCCACTATGGATTTCAGAGGTAGCTTCAGCATTGCTTGACGACAGTAGAATGCAACATCAGTGAGACCAGGTGGGACACCGAGCCATTTTCTTGTGTATTTGTTGATTTTGGCTTCCATTGCTTCGACTGTGCTGGTGCAAATGTCATAGATTAGCAGTGGCCACAGCAGCTTTGGTATCAGCATGAACTGTAGACACCAGACTTTGTATTTGCCTGGCAGTCCGCAGTTATCTATTTTCTTCAGGCCTTCTTCTGCTGTTTGCTTGGTTTCACATCCCCTTTGTGTGTCTTTCAGGGAGTCATCATACCATCTTCCGAGACTTTTTACTGGCTCTTCTGTGACAGTGGGGATGGCTTGGTTGGCTACCATGAATTTGACTGAATCTGCCACTTTTCCTTTTCGCAGTGAGAGACTTCGGGATTTCTTAGGTTTGAACCTCATTCTTGAAGAGGCCACCAGCTCATCCAGCTGCTTTAAGATTTGGTGTGTCTCTTCCTCATCCGTGGACAAGACTGTTGTGTCATCCATGAAAGCTTTCAGAGGAGGCATTTGGTATCCATCTCCCAGATTCACTGGACCTGAATTCTTCATTGCAGCTTTCAAGATGACTTCCATTGCCAACACGAACAGTATGGGAGAGATTGCACAGCCCATTGCAATGCCCACCTCTAGGTCTATCCAGTCCGTGGTGTATTCTTTGGTAGAGAACCGCATTGAGAATCCTTGGAAATACTTCCTCAGCATTGTTCGGATGTTTTCTGGGATGTGATACATTTTAAGAGCCAGCTGGATCATATCGTGTGGAACTGATCCATATGCATTCGCCAGATCAAGCCAAACTACGTCAATGTCTCTCTTCTCTGTTCTTGCTTTTTGGATGGCATCCCAAATCAACGTGGCATGTTCCAAGCATCCAGGCATTCCTGGTATGCCTCCCTTTTGGACTGACATATCCAGATACTTGTTTTCAGTCAGGTATTTTGTCAATCTTGCTGCCATAACAGAGAAGAAGATTTTCCCCTCGACGTTCAGAAGTGATATTGGCCTGAACTGATTGATGCTGCTGGAGTTCTGCTCCTTCGGAATGTACACTCCTTCAGCTCTCATCCATTGGTCGCTGATCTTCTGGTTCCTCCATGCTGATCGAATCATCTTGTGGAGCCACTCGAGCACTTTTGGGCATTTCTTGTAGAGCAGGTATGGTATTCCGTTTGGTCCAGGTGCTGACTTGGCTCTGGCTTTCTTTACTACGTTCTTCACTTCATCCAGTGTTGGTGGTTTGTTATTGAATTTTCCTTCTGGCGCTGCAGGCCAAACCAGATTCTGGATTTCAAGTGGTGCCTCTCGCTGAGAATCGGAATATGTTTCCCTGAGATGCTGCTCTAGGGTTTCCTTGCCCACTGTGAGAGTCCCTGATTTGGGTTGTTCAAACAGCTTTCTTGCAAAGTCAAAGGGATCTTTGAAGAAACGATCTTGAGTCTTCTTCTTTTTGCTCTTTCTTCGCCTTGCTGATTCCACTTTGCTGAGAGCATTGTGTTTGGCCTTCAGATCTTTCCAGAGTTCCAGGAGCCCTTGCTTCTCGAATTCTGAGGCAGTTTTCATTCGCTTTTTAAGCTTCCTTTTCTCCCTCCGGATGCTCTCCATCTGTTGCTGTCTTCTGGATTTCTGGGGAGGCGTTTTTGTCTTTGGCTGCTTCACTCCATAAGTGTCCCTGCAGATAGAGTATATGATGTCTCCGTATGTGTCAAGTTTGTGTTCCAGCGTACTGTTTCCTATTAGCGCATTCAGCTTAAGGACAAGTTCCTCATCTAATTTCTCCCATTGTTCTTTTGCACCGGCAGGCGGCAAATTGAGTTTTCCACGTTTGGCGTTAAGAGCTTGTGCAAAATCCGCATCAGAACCGTCAGCGTGGATGTCCTTGGCACTATGGTTTAAATCCTGGCCTTGGTCATCCAACGTCTCACCTGCTATCGCAGTGCGCTGCTGCTGGTTCGTATGTGTCTTCAAACAGCCCATTTTTGTCCTGTGGATCTTCATGCCGCGTTTGGTGGTGAATCTCCTTCCACACGCACACGGAAATTCCATCTGGTCATTAATCATGATCCGTTGTGCGTTTCCAGTCGTGATGGAGTCAGTGCCGATGGATTCATCATTCTCTCCCCCTTTCGGTGAATCCTGGGAGCATCTTTCATTTAAAGAACTCGTGGCATGTTATCAAAGGCAAGGTGGGAAGCCAACCCACAAAGCCCGCAGATCTAGTCTTTCCCAGTGTCCTTCGGTCTTTCCCGAATGTCCTCCGAACTATTCCCGGAAGTCAATGGATTGACCATGTGCAGGTAGAAAGAAACTCTAGGGAGAGCTAGACAACAGAAGGTCTTCAGAGAAGTAACCCCCTTTAGACAAGTGTTTCGGCCCTGAATTCCTTACACTCTCGGGGGGCCGGGCCACATCCAGGTCATGACTCCTGGATGCCCTTCTGCTGTTGTCTATTTTTATTTTTTATTTTTCCCACGCCGGGGAGCGAACCTGGGCGATTCTGCGCTTCAGAACTGCGGTACGCGGTTTTACCAATGTGCTAACGGGGCACACATCATCTGTAGGGAATTTAATCCTTATGAAGTTCACTTTTGGTTCCTCCTTGCCCAGATCCAGCTTGAGCTCCTTTCTGCTGCCTCTGCCATCGCTTTAAGGGCTCTAGTCCTCTTCTTCCCAGAAATGGCGAGTTGTTTCATGAGATCATAAGCTATGTATTGACAGTGAGACTTACGCATTCTGCTCTCCATTTCGCATAGACTGCAAGCAGCAGTGTTAGCCAGCAGTGCAGACTGTAAGTGAGAAGTGACAAGACGCAGTCACTAGCCAACGCACTAGACGCATCACATCAGCCCTTTGACAAAATAACAGCAAACGGCATAACATTGAGACAGGATGATAAGTTTAAATATCTGGGAACGACCATCTCACCAGACGGCAGATGCACATCAGAAATAGCCAGCAGAATCGGCCAAGCCAAAACAGCATTCAAGAAGATGACAAGCATTCTTACCAACAAATGCCTATAAGTTAACATCAGGAAGAGAGTTCTTGAATATTATATAGAACCGATAATGTTATACGATTGTGAGACGTGGACAGTCAACAAGCGAAGCCAGAACAAGATTGAGGCAGCCGAGATGTGGTCTTTAAGAAGAATGTTGAGAGTTCCATAGACAGCAAAGAAAACAAACGAGACAGTCTTGATGGAGGCAGACACAAGAAGATCATTCATTAGAAAGATTAGGAAAAGACAGGCAACATTTATAGGCCATTTTATGAAGAAAGGGGAATTAGAGCTCTTGGTCACAACAGGATAGCTGGAGGGAAAGAGAGCACCAAGTAGACCCAGGGAGAAAATATTGGACAGACTTGCAGGGGGGGCTGAGGACAGAGAGGGTGGAAAATGTGCTTGCGGCAGCAAGGGATAGATACATATGGAGGGCTGCATGACCTATTTGGACCCACCAATCAGTTACCTTGTTTACAAACCAAATGGCAAGGTGGGGAGATGACAAACCCAGGGACATGGCCACACAGGGAGGTCCAGCCCAGCCACCGGGCCAAGAGGAAAACAGATGTGTTTGCACGATCGCAAAAGCTGCCAGACGCTCTAGGCACAGCCTGTTTCGCTTTTCAGCTAGGTCTGACACGCTCCGTAAGGGATCTGAAGTTTGCTGTTTTTCCGAGCTGTTATCAGGGTTTTTGCTGCAGTCATCAGGCCTGACTCGCTAAAGCCAGCAGCCAAGTCGCAAACCAGAGTTAACGAGAAACACCCGAAGGTGCTTGATGGGACTCAGAGCAACAATACCTTCCCATTCAACTGGACGAATTCATGGAAACTTTGGCGTATTTTTCATCCAATAAATCTTCTGTTTGTTTAGATGGTATTTCTTATCAGATGCTAATTCATTTGCCTCTGAAGTCGAAGGAATTATTACACTCATTTTTCAAAAGTGTTGGTTCAATGGAGCTCTTCCAAAACTCTGGAAGAAGTCCGTGATAATCCCTATCATTAAGGAAGGCAAATCAAAGTCACTCAATGACAGTTACAGACCAATAGCTTTAACTTCTCATGTTGGGAAACTGATGGAAAAGATTATCCAGAAGACTTTGTTCCATTATTGTAAGCGAAATGATATTATTCCACCTCATCAGGCAGGATTTAGGAAAGGGCGATGTACAACAGATCTTTTCGTAAAACTTACAAGTCAAATCAAAAAACAATTTTCTAGTAGAAGAAGCACTTTGGCTACGTGTTTTTTTGTTGTTGTTTTTTTTTTTCGTGAAGCAGGCTTACGACACTGTGTGGCATTCAAGACTGCTTTATAAATTAAAGAGCATAGGTGTAACAGGTAAAATGTATTATTACATTAAAGACTTTTTATCCTATAGATCAATGTGTGTAAGATTAGGGACTGTATACTCTTCATTTAAAGACATAGACATGGGGATCACTCAGGGGTCAATCATAGCCCCCGTCCTGTTCAGTATACTTCGTTATGATTTACCACAACATTTGTCGAAGAACACTAATGTTGTCCAGTATGCAGATGATATTGCCATTTGGATGAATACCACTCTTCGAAAAGAATACAAACAAAAGAACAATCACCCATGTACAAAAGCTCTACCAATATGATCTTGATAACCTGAGTAATTACATGAAAGACAATGGTCTGGAGTTATCGAGTGAAAAGACTTATCTTATGCTTTTTAACAATAGTGAAAACCCTAAAACTCTCCCTACGTTATCGCTGGACAGTAATCCACTTGTTTATAAGCCCACCGTTAAATTTCTAGGAGTGTACTTAACACGAACGTTGAATTGGAGACATAATATCGAATATTTAATTACAAAAGCAAACAAAAGACTTAACTTCTTAAAAATAGTCAACAGACAATCCTGGAGCCAAGACACTCAAACTATGTTACACCTAGCGATTTCTTTGGTTCGATCGAAACTGCTCTATGGACAAGAGGTATATGTTACTGCCTCGAATACACTTAAAAAAATTACAGAGTGTAGACAGCGAAGCTATTAAATTGTCTCTTGGTGTGCCCGTTCATACAAACACACTGAAGTCTTATATAGAAAGTAACATATTACCGCTTACATATCAACGTGAATTAGCGGTGACAAAGTATGTTATCAGAGCTCTGGCCGTAAAGAACTTAGTTAAGGATGAGTTACTATACACCTCGGAAACTGACTGTCCTCAGAAAGCTCGCAAGGTGCATATTCTTCAACCTATACGAAATTTTGCAGAAGTTCTCCTAAGCAAAAGCAATATTGATATAATAACATTCCTGTAATGCCTCTTATTCCATCTACACCTTCCTGGGAACTTGAAAAGCTAACTTTGACACAGACTACATAAATCTCAATAAAACAGAAGAAATAAATATTCTAGTATCAGAAGTCAAATCTCATTTAACCACATATTATCCAGATCCCCTAAAAATTTTCACAGACGGGTCTGTTTTAGATACAGTTGATAGCGGAGCTGGATTCGTCATTCCTGCCTTAAAGGTACAAAATCTTTTTACATAGGTAAAGGCTTCTCTATTTTTACATCAGAATTATACGCAATATTGATGGCTCTTAACTATATTAATAGCCTCTCATATGATGTCTGCAATATACTGTTGTGTGTTGATTCTAAATCAGTGTTACGTAGCTTGAAACAAACAGAAAATGTAATACGAAATGACATTATATCTGAGATCAAACATTTGATACATTGTGTTTCATCCAGCGGTGTTGGTATAAATTTTTGCTGGGTTCCGTCATATTGTGGACTTTTCATTTGAATGAAGTTTCGGACAAATTAGCAAAAGACAGTGCATCCAATAATGCAAATACCGTAACTTTCCATAACATACGACTGTCATTTCATGAACTTGGTTCTGTTAGAATGTTCACTTTATACAAATTTCTCCAATAACCAAAACCTGATAACTGACTGCCCCAGACGGCTAGTGTCCTTGATATACAAACTAAGACTTAACTCTTGAAAAACAAAATATACACAGAATGTATGTATTTGTTCAAAAGCATTATCAGTCCACCATCTGCTCTTTGAATATCCTATCTTACTTACGACACAGAAATAATCTCGATTTTTCATGTACTGACTCTAGATGTATCCTTTAAATCAAAAAAATATTGATATTATTTTATTATATAATTATATTAATGGTATTATTTCGTGCGTGCGTGCGTGCGTGCGTGCGTGTGTGTGTGTGTGTGTGTGTGTCTAAAATCACTATTGTGAACAGACATTCTCAGATCCCCTGTTGGCAGATTGTTATGAAGAGTTAATTAATTGTTGTCTGTTATTAATTGACACTTAACATATTGTTCTGAATTATTAATTGTAATTGTTCTCCTTCTTACATTCAAATTTCCACTGCCCCTTCCGATCCCCACCCACCCCACCACCTTTTTTTCTCCCTGTGTGTGTATGTGCGTGCGGTGCGTGCGTGCGTGCGGGGTGTGTGGTGTGTGTGTGTGTGGTGTGTGTGTGTGTGTGTGTCTAAAATCACTATTGTGAACAGACATTAAATAAAGATTCCATTCCATTCCATGCCTTCCCACCGACCGGACAACTCCCCCCCCCCCCCCCCCCTACCAAGCTCCCGACGCCACACGATAACCATCTTGCCAAGCAAAGGGGGCTGTCCATGCGCTGCATGACCTATTCAGACCCATTCACTTACCTTGTTTACAAACCAAATGGCAAGATGACAAACCCGGGGACATAGCCACAGAATGCACTCAACTGCTGGATTAAGAAAGAAACAGTTGTTTGCATGATCGCAAAAGCATCCAGACGTGATGCTCCAGGCACTGCCCATTTTACTTTTCAGTTATACCTGACATGCCCTCTATGGAATCCCAAGTTTGCCGTCTTTCTGAGCTGTCATCAGGGGATATACGTGATCCAAATAATTATCGTATATCTCAGTGGAATGTCAGCAGCAAAACTTCTACTACAATTATCGGCAATATATGGCAAGAATTGATACTAGAAAATGACATCACTGATATATCATCAAGCAGGGTTTATGAAAGGATACTCGACAGTAGATATGTTTACTTTACGAGCTTTTGTACGTAAAAGGTTTACTTATAATCGCAAACTGTTATATTTTATACACTCAGAAAACCTTTGATTCAATCATAGAAATTTGCTTGTGAGCTGTTTTATTTTAAAATGATGTCAAAGGTGAATTACATAAATGTATCAAAAGCATGTGTGAGCTGGTGCAAAATTTACTGATTGTATCAATTATACAGCTGGTGTGAAGCAAGCAGACGCATGTAGTCCAGTATCATTTTCTGTGTTCATTAATGAATGAATAAGCATTAGAAATAGTTGATAATGGAAAGCATGGAGCCATTCTATCTCGTGATGCATTTGAATTCTTCATTCTTTTGTTGGCCGATGATGTTTTGTTGTCAGAAATATAGTTGTTTGAATTCAAAACCAATTAAACAATTTACAACGTGCAGCTGTCTTACTTCAGTTGAAAGTTAACACGAGGAAAGGTGAGATCATTTTGTAACGACAGATGCAGGAGAAATATTGTTGCATGAGTGTACTGCAATGCCTGTTGTAATGTTTACAAATACTTGTGGATATTTTCTCTACACGTTTAAATGTTATTGTTGCTATCCAACAGGGCAACAAATGCATTCTTGTATATCATGCAGACGTTAGACACTTTAAATAACAACTCTTTGGAATTGTTAAGTTATCTTACTCCCAGATTCAACCAATATGCAGTATGGGTCAGAACGATGGGGATTAGATAAGTCTGTGCATAGTTGTCAATCAGTTTATTTGTTTGCCCTGATACTGTTTTAGGGAATAAATATGCGTACATCTAATGATTTCCTGTACGATGAAACAAATCGATGTCCTACATATGTGAATTCTACAGTTCAGTGTATTTGTTATTGGCTTACAATAATTATTACTGAGAAAAGAGTTTAGGATACTGCTGAAAGCATATAAAATGTTGCACAATTTAGATGCTAGTAAAAAGAGAAATTGGGTATCAAAGGTACGACTGTGTTTACATAAATGATATGGGTTTGGCTATGTGTGGCTGAACCAAAGCGTTGGTACTTTAATAGCTTTGTGCGTGCTTTTCTTCAATGCTTTATATAATGACATGGCCAGAGTTGGGTTACCACATCAGTAATAGCGAAAGTTGCAGTGTGAACAGAACATTTTGCTTTTTGCTTTATGTCCAGTGTAAAACCATATTTGCTGTTAAATTTAGATCATTATTTAGAGTTGTAACAACGATGTTTAGAGTAGGTGTATTTGATTTGGCTGTGCACTGTTTGTTGTTATTGTCAGTTAATAATGTCACCTATGCAAAGAATCCAAAGAAGATGAAGTTCATTTCATTCTGAGTTGTAAAACACTTTTCGATGTAAGAAAACAATTTTATGCAACATCAATGTTATCGACAGGACAGCCCTGTTTGCTTAAATTGAGTGCGTTGAAATCATCGAAAAACACTGATGTTGTACATAACTTATTGTTTTGCACAAGACATTAACATTTCGAGAAATAGCAACTTCATGACATATATAATGAATATGTAAATCTATAAAGTTATTATAATTATCATCATATTTTAAAATGCATTCTTCGCATTCCCCTTAATAAAAGCTACTGCCTATGTTATAAATATCTGAAGTCTGAAGTCTCTCTTTCTTTTCCTTCCCTCCCTCCCTCCCTCCCTGCCTGTCTGTCTGTCTGTCTCTCTGCTGTCTGTCTGCTGTCTATCTGTCTATCTGTTGTCTGTCTGTCTGTTGTCTGCCTGTCTGTCTTGCTCTGTCTTTCTTCTCTTGAATGCTGTGAAATTGATTTTCTCCTTGTTTCCAAAGATTTTGTTCTCTTTGGTGAACAGCTTTGAGAATCTTTCACCAGTTGTGTTTAACACGGTGGGCAGTTAGCGGAACGCATTGCCTCCTTCGATGTCATCCTGCGCTGATGACCAGGTACTGGCTGGCAAAAGCACATAAAGTAATCAACTGTTTATTTACTTTGGGTTTCATTTTGATAATTACTCATTAACATCAAGTGCTATGCCGCATGGCGTTGGTGATCATGGCCCTCCATACGAATCTATCTTCTGTTGCTGCAAGTTTATCTCCTACCCTTTCTGTCCTCATGGCTCTGCAAAATTAATATTTTCTACCTGGTGCTCTTTTCCTTCTAGCTTTTCTGTTGTAACGAGGTGCTCGAATTTCTCTCCCTTATAAAATGTTCCATACACGTTGCTTGTCTTTTCCTAATCCTCTTCATTAATGTTCTTCGTGTGCTTACTTCTTTCGCTCGTTTGTTTTCTTTGGTATCCATGGAGCTTTTCTTTCTTCTTAGAAACGATATTTCAGCTGCCACAATCTTGCTCTGATTTTGCTTGGTGATTGTCTATCCGTACAACATTCTGTATAACACTGAAGAACTCTCTTTTTGATGATAACTCAGAGACACTTGTTGGTAAGAAGACTTTTCATTTTCTTGGATATTGTTTAAGCTTGGCCGATTCTGTTGTATACTTCTAATGTGCATCTACTGTCTGGTGAGATGACTGTTCCCAGATATTTAAACTTATCAAATTGTCTCAGTGTTGTGCCATGTGCTGTTTTTACACGAGAGGGTTTCTTGTTTGGGGTTCTTTTTTTTCTTCTTTCTACTGATTACCAAGACTTCAGTCTTCTTGCTATTTAGTTCTTGCCCTTTATTTCTGCTTTCTTTTCTAGTATATTCTGCAATTAGAACGGTATCGTCTGCATAACGAAGATTGTTTCTCATTTTTTTCTCTCCAGTCTCTATCTCGGGGCATTCTTCAAGGGTTTTCTTGATGGTTTCGGTTTAAAGTGAAAATGAATATTATGAGAGGACACATCCCTGCCTAACCCCTCTTTTAATGTTTTGAAAAGAGCTTGTATCATTTCTACTCTCATTGCTGCTGTTTGTTCCCAATATATATTCCTTGTTATTCTTACATCTTTTCGATCAATATTAAGCATTTCCAGTTAATTTATCGATTCTTCCTGTTTTACGCTTTGGTATAATAAACAAAATGTAAAATTAATCCTTTTTAGTCAACTCAATTGATCTTTCTAAAAGAGTTCTTAAGATTTAAATGGTATGAACAGTTCCTTTTCCGTCAACAGATCCAGGTTGTTCTTTTGCTATTTCCGTTTGATTCTGTTCCTTCTCATCGTCATGATTATTCTTAATAGAATTTTTGTCACATGGCTTATCATGTTGATTGTACGATGGAGTTCGCATTCTATACCCAGCTTTCTTTGGAAGTGCAATGAAAACTGATTCTGATATCATAGGGGATTTTTACGGTATTATATTCATCAAGAGCATCAGTTATTTCTATAGTCATATTATGTGGTCCTGGGTCTTTTCCTCGTTTCATCTTTTTCAACGCTGATTTAACTTCATGTTTAATTATTGGTTGATATGTACTATTTCAAATAAATGGTACAAATGCAACTGATCACAAAACTACATATACATATGCAAATGTGCACACATACTCACACACGCAAGTGCACGCACACACACATACATGTACACACGCACACACGGGTGCTATGTGTCTGTCTGTTTGTCCCTCTCTATTTCCCATCCCCATGCTTTTGTAGTAGATCTGTCTTTCTCTCTCTTTCTCTCTCTTTCTCTCTCTCTCTCTCTTCTGTCTCTCTGTCTCTGTCTCTCTCTCTCTCCCTCTCTCTCTCTCATGTTATCATGTCTCTCTGTAAACAATTGTACATTAAATCAAGAATGGTACCTTGCCCTCTCTCTTTTTCTCTTTCTCTCTCTCTCTCTCTCTCCTTATTTCTCTCTGTCTCTCTCTATCTCGCTCGCTCTCTCCCTCTATCTCTGTCTCTCCCTCTCTCTGTCTCTCTCTATCTCGCTGTCTCTCTGTGTCTCTCTGTCGCACACGCTCTTCCTACCTCCTTCCCTCCCCCTCTCACTCTCACTCTCTCTGTCTCTTTGTCTGTCTCTCTCCTTATCTCTGTCTGTCTCTCCCTCTCTCTCTCTCACTCACTCTATCTATCTATCTCCCTCTCTCTCTGTCTCTCCCTCTCTCTGTCTCTCTCTTTGTCTCTCTATCTCTCTCTCTCTGTCCCTCTCTGTCTCTGTCCCTCTCTCTCTCTCTCTCTCTCTCTCTCTCTCTCTCTCCTCTCTCTCTCTCTCTCTCTCTCTCTCTCCCCTGCCCTCTGTTATTCCGTCCTTGCGGCTGAAATCAGAAAAAAAACTCATCCTGACCCAGATGGAACCAAAAACAGAAAGTGCTAAACTGATCTGCTGAGAAGCCCTTCGCTAATTACATACAAAGCTTACTGGGATTTTCCAGCTAAACATTAGAAATGATCTGCGTGCCAACGCAAATAAACGGTATATAGATGTTTGGGCACTGTTACTGGCACCACGTCCCCACCCACCTCCCGAAGTCGGCCCTAAGCCACATAAAAAACAAAAACAAACTCGGATTGATCTATTTCTTGTTATTACTGTTAAACTCTTGGACTCATGTGTAAATTTTCTTTCTTTTTAAAAATTTTTTTTTTTTCCTCTGTTTGTTTGCTTGTTTCTGTGTGGATAAGTTAGGTAGACATATTAGTAGCCAGACATTATGTACGCATGGACACACGCAAACTAGCACGCACACGTACTCACACTAAAAACACTCAATATTAAACACACTCACACACACACACATACACACACACACACACGCACACACATCACACACACACACACACATCACACCACACACACACACACACACACATACACACACACACACACACACACACACACACACACACACACACACACACACACACACACACACAGGTTAACGCCGTATCGATATACTCAGCCCTATGGGTATGGAAGCAATTGTTTTCCATGCCACACACCCCGACTAACAACTTCTTCCCAGGAGCATTAGCACTGGCAACCAGGTCTGTTAAATGTATCTCATCACTGGCACCAGTGGTCAGCCAGTGTGTATAACCATGCAAAAATTAATACATTCCACTTTACATTTTATGAACATTCCTTCTGTTTCAGAAACATCACAAACTTGTTCATATAGAATGAATTAAAAAAGATATTTTCTTTAGTGCACATTAGATAGAAATACGACTGTCTACTGAAATGATGACATGGCCTAGAATAATTTGTTGGGGGTTCGCTGTAAAGGCAGATGAATCCAAAAGTAGATCGGGATAGGAAGGCCAAATTGTACCAAGGGTTTTAAAGTACATTTCTAACTTAAGCATGACGTTTTAATTTTCATTGTATACACATTTATATGCTGAAACGTAAAGCTTTAAATTTCATAAATATTCTTAAGCATGCTGTTTTCAACGAAATACATCGAAAGGGCTGAGTATACCGATAGGGTTGAGTATACCGATAGGGTTGAGTATACCGATACGGTTGAGTATACCGATGGGGTTGAGTATACCGATAGTGTTGAGTATACCGATAGGGTTGAGTATACCGATAGGGCTGAGTATACCGATAGGGTTGAGTATACAGATAGGGTTGAGTATACCGATAGGGTTGAGTATACAGATAGGGTTGAGTATACCGATAGGGTTGAGTATACCGATAGGGCTGAGTATACAGATAGGGTTGAGTATACCGATAGGGCGTTAACACACGCCTCCTTACTACACGTTATAAACACACTGATACATTTTCCTGTTCGCTGCTCCCATGTTCCTCTTCGCTTACTGCCGCTTAACACACCCTGTGCCATCTCACCACCTCTCGTATCCCGCAGACAACACCGTTGCTCTCCCCTCCCTCAGCAAAGACCCTTCACTCGCATCCCTCCCTGTTTTCCATCACAATTCATCAGACATGGTAAACATCAATGCATCATCAATCAAACTGTCATTTGTCCATTGTTGGCCTTGCTGCCTTCCTGACGTATTGTACCTCCTACCCGTTTCTCTCCCTTACGTCAGGGTGGCGTCTGACCCTGATCTCATGTTTCATACTCACTCTCCCACCGTCAGGACGTGTAGGTGGTCTGTTTAATCGTGATGTTTCTGTGATGTAGCTAGCTTGTTAATCTGACATGGGTATTTGCTGCCGTTTTCGTACCTGCACGCATGCTCATTCTCGTCGATGCCTGGGTTAGATTTGTATATTGATTAGATTCAGTCTCTTGTGTTTATTGCACTTAACAAACATTCCAGACAAAGCATTATGTTTTTTTAACTCTTGCAACTACAATAGCAACAATAGTTTTGCTTTCAAAATACTGTTCTTGTCCTAAATTTGCTAGTAAGGGAATGGCATTGACAAAATTCAGAGGTAAAATAAAAATGTGCTTGATGAGTGCTTCATCCAATTCCGTTTTGTTTGGAAGAGGATGGGTAGTTAGGAACTTTGTAGAGGTCAGTGGGTAAAACTTTATCACTGTGAGTTTCAGTGTCATAGTTTCTGGCCTGTTCTCAACACTCCAGATATTTGTATCCTTTACTCATCTACTTTTGTGCGGTATGTTGAAAGAGCTGTCGCATACACGTCACTGTGTGTAGGGCTTCATAATTACAAGACACATGCTGCCCAAACACAGGTCCACTCCCATCTTTTCTAGAGGAGGAGTGTACCAGACTGAAAATAAAATCACTGTACCTTTCAGAATTATAAGGATAATTCTAATTAATATCCTTATTTGTGCACCGCTGAAAAAATGTACGAATAGTTATCACATTCAGTTTTAAGAAATACCCTTTAGACACTTCAGAAGCATCCTCAACTCTCTTTCTTTAATTTATTCGTTTTTTTTCCCTTTGGCAGGGGGAGGGGGTGGGGGAGACTCTGTGCAGGTCAGTGATGAAATGTTATCATGAGTCCCATTTATGTTGTTTCTGGGCTGCATGGCACATTTGTAGTCTCTTAAGATATGTACTCGTACTCCCACACTGCTTTTATCTTCACAGCTTAGGATTGAAATTCTGTAGACGCCACGCGTAGCAGGGCTTTACAGTTATGATTTTCACTAGCGTGCCTTCTGAATTTGATATTTACGCTGTCTCAAGATATATTATACCCTTTCATGCTTGTTTCTGTTAGTCAATAGATTTTTACACTATTGATTTGGAATTTATTAGGGGTTATCTGACTACGTTGTCTTGAGATCTACACACCGTCACACTGCTTGTGCAATTTCAAGAAGAAACAAAATGACTGGTTGTAGCTTTTTGAATTAATAGGACCTTCCTGTATTGTGTCGATGGAATTAAGCTTCCATTTGGATTTTCAAGATATCATGATAAATCTTTAAAAATAGATATTCTCTTGTCATAGTTTCTGTACGAAGTACTAGTTTGCGTAGAGGAATGTATTTGAAATTATTACAATTTATTTTTTCTGATAGGTAGTATGTGTATGATGTAGGTTTATTGTAAGGTTTTTGTTTGCGTGTATCACTTTTATTTTTCTTGGTTGGTTGTTATATAAACATATATATATATGACATTCGTTTTTCATTGTTTCCACCGTTTTCATAAATCAGCATTTTCCCAAATCTGCTGTCCTACTTTCAACACTAGGAAGATCCATTGAAGTCAATCACGCACAGACAAAGACACAGGCAAACACACACACACCCACACACACACCCATCCACACACGCACACATTTAGAAATGCACACATATAAAAGAGAGAGGGGACTGGGAAATGCTTTAAAAAAGAAAAAGACAAACAGACCCAGAGACTGAGATGATGACAGTTTAATATTTCTGTTTGAAAGTGACTGATGGACACAAATCAGCAGGTAGAGAAAGTAGGAGCTACCTCGGACGCATCAGCGCTACTGCCGGTGTCACGATCTATCGACATACACATTGCTTGGAACGAGCTTTCTCCACGCTGAATGAGTGGACTCGCACGTTGACCGAACGTGTTGTATTGGCACGCGACCACGCGGGATTGATCTTAGTGAGAAGTTGCTTTGCAAATGAACTGGCCTGAATGTAATATTTATGAAGATACCCAAGCCTACGTCCAATTACATTTCACGCATGGCTTGCTTTGCTTATTAATTTCTTCTCACAAGGTGGAGGTTGGTTCTCCTACTGTTGAATCTATTTTGTAAACGAACGTGTTTTTCTTTTTCTTTTGTCTCTGTGATTGCTTTTTCTTCTGTCTTGTGTACTCTATCTCTGTTTTGTTTTTTTATCGATCTGTCATTCATTTGTCTATATATTCAATCGCACACGGGTCTACCTGCCGAGTTTATGCGTTACCTGACTATGTGACATCATATAATTATAATAATATTAATAATGATGATAATAATAATAATAATGATGATGATAATAATAATAATAATAATGATAGTAAATCAGGTGCCAAATCTTGATTAAAAAATCAAACCAAGGCGCGTAATCCCATCATTCGTCAAACAATCACCATCAAAGACAAAATCTCCAGGGCACAAAGCACACTCAAACTGGGAGGGGGAAGACAGGAGGGCAATGATACCTGACCCAAGCCGTCATCCTCTCTCTTTCTCTCTCTCTCTCTCTCTCTCTCTCTCTCTCTCTCTCTCTCTCTCTCTCTCTCTCTCTCACACACACACACACACACACACACACACACACACACACACACACATACATACAGACTGCTGAGCTAGGGTAGACTCAAGCCTGTTCGACAAATGACCCTTGACTTTCTTTTTTCAATTTTTAATTTTTTTAGTATGGTAGTCATCGTTGGACTAGCATGCTTATATACATTCAGCATTCTGGTTTTTTAATGTTGATTCTTCAGTTTTTAAACATATGATTTATGGAGTAATTTGGTGTTAAGCTTTTAAATAAGAACATTGTGATAGGGGATGCTAGTTGACAGATTGGCTGTTTCAAGTTATGCACATATACATACATACATATATACATAATACATGCATACATACATACATATATATGTGTGTGTGTGTGTGTGTGTGTGTGTGTGTGTGTGTGTGTGTGTGTGTGTGTGTAGAGCGAGAGAGAGCAGAGAAGAAAAAAAAGAAGTCTGACAGCCTGTAACGATCCAGGCAACTAAGACTTGACGCAGTTTAGAAGAAGAAAGAAAAAAGCCTAAAGGAGAGAATACAAATAGATTTGAACTCTTTTGTTGACAACCTACTAGGGACATTAGATATTCTGCAGGACAAAATGATTACATATACGCCTTGTGGGTAACCCCCATGAAACTGTTGCAGAGTATGCTTGTGTGTGTGTGTGTGTGTGTGTGTGTGTGTGTGTGTGTGTGTGTGTGTGTGTGTGTGTGTGTGTGTGTGTGTGTGTGTGTGTGTGTGTGTGTGTGTGCGCGCGCGCACGCGTATTAATGTAATGATTGCGTAAGTTGGTACATATACGGTGTTGATGCTATTTGGCGTGTGTGTTTTTGTTTTGTTTATTCATATCTTTGTTATTGTAAGCGCTTAAAGTTGTTGTTTTTTTTAAGATTAAGCGCCATAAATGTTCAGTAGTAGTAGTCTTAGTAGTAGTATCGTCATTATTATCAATATTATTATTATTACTATTATTATTATTATATTGTTGTTGTTGCATATGTTTATATGTCATTATTTTCTTATTATTCCTATTTTTGTTGTCATAATCGATTGACCACATGAAAGTCAAACTGGCTGCTCTCCCAGGGAAAGTGTGTAGCCACAGTGTATTTCTTTTTAAGTATGAAAGTAGAGTTTGATACGAGATTTTGCTAGAGAGATGAGAAAATTGTAGTATATGCTATAGAGCACAAGAGAAAAAGAAGAGAAAAGAACGATGCGCGTATCAAAAATATACAAAATTATTGAAAAGAAACAACATAAAACAGATACCATCTGAACTCATTGAAAGAAAAGAAACTAACAAACAAGAACTCGTTTCATGATTTAAACGATATAGAAGGTGATTTGCTGCAGTCTAGGTGGGTTGCAGGTAAGAAAAAAACTACAAAATACTTTTGTAGCTTGAAAAAAAATATTAGTACGAATATGACAAAGATTACCAAAAAAAAGATTGACAGGTAATACAAGACCCAGAAGAGAGAGATAAAAAATGAAGTGAACAAATGTATAAACGAACTTCTGATAGAAATGAAAACATTCAAAACTGTGACATTAAACTAACTTGGTTAATGAAATACCTCAACAAATTGTTTAATATAAGACATCACTAACAGTTGAAATAATTAAGGAAGCACGATTTATGTTAAAACACATGAAAAATGGGAGAAGCCAAAACTGAAGGTTTTACTCCCATATTCTCTAAATTCATTTGGATTCAGCTTGGCCTTTTTGTTGTTGGCGCATTGAATGAAGCGTTTAGAGCTGGTGAACTTACTGCAACACAGAAGGAATTCTTGATAACCTGCATCCCTAAAGGAAACAAGCCAAAGAAGCTTGTAAGTAACATCAAATTAAATCTTGTATTGCGAAAACCCGTTGATGAAGACCAAACAGCGTTCATTTCAATTACCAGATTTGTTGGCATTGCATGTTTGAAGTTTTAAAGACATTTGGATTTGGCGATGATGTATGGAGATGGTTAGAGACGTTTCAGAAAAAAGTAGTAAGTCCATGGTAATAGTTAATGGCCAAAGCACGCACTGCTTTGAAGTAGTACGAGGTAAGTCACCATACCTTTTCATTTTATGTGCAGAAATACTGGCGATAATGATTACAGAAGAAAAAGATATTAAAGGAATTTACGTAAATACTGTAGAACATAATGTTTCTCACTTTGCTGATGACAACACACTTGGTTAAAACTGGAGACATAGCATCTTTTTAGAAATTAGTTCAATTAATGGAACTAAACAGCAGGAAGACTGAAGTCATGGTGATCAGTAAAAAATATGAAATCCCCTCATGCAAAATAACAGCAAATGGCACAACCTTGACACAGGTTGATAAATTCAAATACCTGGGAACGATCATTTCATCAGACGGCAGATGCACATCAGAAATAGCCGGCAGAATCGGCCAAGCCAAAACAGCATTCAAGAAGATGACAAGCATTCTTAACAACAAATGCCTATCAATTAACATCAGGAAGAGAGCTCTTGAATGTTATATAGAACCAATACTGTTGTACGGATGCGAGGCGTGGACAGTCAACAAACAAAGCCAGAACAAGATTGAGGCAGCCGAGATGCGGTTTCTAAGAAGAATGTTGAGGGTTCCATGGACAGCAAAGAAAACAAACGAGATAGTCTTGATGGAGGCAGACAGAAGTAGATCACTCATAAGGAAGATTAGAAAAAGACAGGCAACATTTATAGGCCATTTTATGAGGAAGGGGGATTTGGAGCACCTGGTCACAACGGGAAAGCTGGAGGGAAAGAGAGCACCGGTAGACCCAGAGAGAAAATGCTGGACGGACTTGCAGAGTGGCTGGGGACGAGGAGGGTGGGGGAAATGCTAGGGCAACGAGAGATAGAGGCTGATGGAAGTCCATGATCGCCAACGCCATGCGGCATGGCACCTGATGATGATGAATCAGTACATATAGTAAACCATCAGGTCTGTTTTGAATGCAGAGAAAACACAAGTAGTTTGGCTTTGAAGTAAAAACTGTCAACTGATAAATGCATGTTGAAATTAAATCAAAACATTTTAAGGTGTTAGTAGTTTGGTTTACACAAGACTTAAAAGAATGGTGAATCTGTTAGCTTCTCGGCAAAAAATTTCCGAAATCAAGCACTGTAAAGTTTGGTCGAAAAGCAGCGTTCAAGTTTGATTAATACGAAGAAAAGGAATAATGTATTTTGGATACAATTCAAAACATATTATTAGCAGTTTTGTCACAAAATAGCATAAGCAATTATCTTGAATTGCTTGGTGAACCAGTGCTATCTAACGAATGGTGACAAACTGCGCAAACTAGATTAAAAATTATATTTATTATATTTCGCACGACATGAAAGACAGTGGAGAATTCTTTGAACGAACCATCACACTGAGAACACTAACTTGTTCAAAATGGTACTAAACTCATTATAATATTTTGTTATCGAAAGACGTAACCACACATATTGTTCAAAATGGAACGAAAAACTCAGTTTGACAATTATATGGAAAAATGTCTGTTGCAAAATACGCAAAATTAAGAACACAGAGCTTACATGGTTTCAATTTTTGATTGTACTCAGGATCCTAATCCGTGCAACGAATAGCTTTTTGAAAGAAATGAAACATATTAACGGTAATCTGTTAAGGCTCAGTAGGAAACATAAAGATAGCATTGAACATTTTATGGAGGCGTCATATAATACAGTTCTGGCAAAAAATGTAAAACATAAGTTTTTGAACTCAAGACAGACACAGTTCTTGTGTTCATGATATTGTTTTCTAAAATGTATGTTGATAAATGTTAATAATATTATACTTTACCAAAAATTTCTTGTTTCAAAAAAGAGCTGAAATACTATACAAAATTGAAGGGTATAATGCAAAACTCAAATATAACTACATCAATTTCAGGCAGACTGTTCGATTATTCATTGCAAATTAGTCAACTATGTCTCTTCTTTGTATGTTATGTCGGATTTGTTTGAAGCAGTGATGATGTAAGGTTTCTCTTTGCATTGTATCCTTCACTCTGACAACTTAGGCCTACATCTATTAGGTTGTTGACTGTAATGTTACTATAACTGACCGGTTGCTGTATATTTTGCCCCTTCATGTTTTTTTTTTCTTTTTTGTTTGTTTGTTTGTTCCTTTTTTCCTTATTTTGATTCCTCTTCCCTTGGGTTGAAATGTGTTTGATGTTGTACTTTGCAAAACAAATAAATGAATAAATAATAAAAGGTTATTTAAAAAAAAAACTCCTTTGCTGTTGTGCGATCTTTAGTATGCGCAGAGTGCGTGTTGTACGCTGAAACTCCTTTTATCGTCTCATCAGGAAAACTACCAATTAAACCACCACATGCGGAGAAAGGTGATTTAAAAAAGCCTGGTCCAGTTCATAATTTTGATCCGGATTGCTCGTGTTCTAGGCATGGGCCTTTAACCACGAGACCACACACTCCACTGAGAGAGAATACAGGCTTTGCCACATCTGTTTGCTTTCAGTGGTGTGTTTTGTTTTGTTTTGTTTTCTACCAGACTTTATTCTGTATGATTCCTATTGTTTGGCAATATTTCTGACTTATCAGGTTAGTAAGATGTCACCTAGTAAAGGGATTGCACAGGTGGCTTATTCATTGACATTCTAAGGACAGAAAGAATGCTATGAATCTGTCTCTCTGCATGTGTGTCTGCCTACATGTCGCCTGCTTGAGGATGACATTTAACTAAATTTGGAAGAAATGTGGAATGTGGTAGAGATTGTATTTCTCTATATTTTATTATTTTATTAAAAATCATTGTCACAAATATGCAAAGTATGTTTACAGATACTAGATAAATTTTTTGTCTTATTTATTGACATATTCTGATCAAATTTAGACAGTATAGCTAGTACATGTTTTAGATCCAAATTGCTTTATATTTTGACAGTTGTTACAAATAGAAATAGTGAGTAGTTCTGTCTCAACTGTTCATTAACTGGCTTGTGTCAAATTTAAGTCAATTTATGTGAGGCAACTGGAAAACAAACTATTAATACTACACGAAACATGAATAGGCAGATTAACAGTATGATCTCTCTCTTCTCTCTCTCTCTCTCTCTCTCTCTCTCTCTCTCTCTCTCTCTCTCTCTCTCTCTCTCTCTCCTCTCTCTCTCTCTCTCGCTCGCTCGCTCTCGCTGTCACTCTGTCTTTCTGTCTGTCTGTCTATCTGTCTGTCTGTCTGTCTGTCTCTCTCTCTCTCTCTCTCTCTCCCCTTTTCCTTCCTCTCTCTATCTCTCTCTTTCTCTCCCCCCTCTCTTTCTCTCTTTCCTGCTGGTTCACTTCTTCTCACCCCCAGATATAGAACACTCAAAGAAAGAAAATAGCACTGAGCTTTGTCTAACTGCGGTCTTTGTGGTTATTTATGAATCAGTTTACAAGAATAATCTGTTTTCTTTACAAATTTAGCATGACAATCAATGTGAACTGACTGATTCACATTCGTTGCTTATATGCTTTTATAACAAGTAATTTAGGTAATGAAAATCCTTCTATGAAGAGCTGAAAAAGCACTGCTTAATTTTCATTTCTTTTAAACGTCGATTTTTTTTCCAGAGAACATGGGGCTTTACACAGAACCCTGCTAACTCATTTACAACTTTCCATTGGTTCTTTGATATTGGTCATCATCATCAAATGCCTTGCCACATGGCGTTGGCGATCATGGCCTGCCATCTATCTCTATCCCTTGCTGCCTCAAGCACCTCCTCCACCCTATTTGTCTTTAGCCACTCTGCAAGTCTGTCCAATATCTTCTCCCTGGGTCTACCTCTTTCCCTCCAGCTTTCCTGTTGTGACCAGGCGCTCCAATTCCCCTTTCCTCATAAAATGGCCTATAAATGTTGCCTGTCTTTTCCTAATCTTCCTTATTTATGTTCTTCTTGTGTCTGCCTCTATCAAGACTGTCTCGTTTGTTTTCTTTGCAGTCCATGGAACTCTCAACATTCGTCTTAGAAACCACATCTCGACTGCCGCAATCTTGTTCTTGATATTGGTAAAGATCCATTTATTGACAGGTTCGAAATCCCATCCGGCATACTTTGTTCATAACCCACCTACTCACACACACACACACACACACACACACACACACACACACACACACACACACACACACACACACACACACACACACACACACACACACACAAATAGAAGGACGGTCTCTACTCTTGGATGGCCTCCTCATCATATGTTACAAACTATTAACACGCTTTTCTCCTTTCACAGAATAAAATAGTCTCCCTCATCTTCTCCCCCCCCCCCCCTCCCCTGAACTGAAGTTAGTGGTTCCTGCCCATAGTTGTTATTGCCCTGTGTCAAGGCGAACGATCAGCAAGTCCCCAGCAAGTCGTCAGAGTGCGCATTAGTCCAGCCATGGGTAGGACCCAAGGTTTATCTAAGAATCTCAAGTGTCAAGCTGTAATTGAGACATTTCCAGAAGGCAGTCAGGGGATGATATACCATCACTGCCCTACTTACCAGAATCACCTTCACATAACCACACGCATACAGACATGCACAAACGTTTGTGATTGGAGGAATGTATGATGGACATGAGTCTGAAGGAGGTAGAGTTATTGTTATAAATTGAGTATATATTACGTTATTGTTGATGCTATGACTAAAGTAAGGAATAACAACTGTTGATAGTTGAGAATATGATGTCGTCAGATATTATGTTTGCAATGTTTAGTTATGGTAAGTGTCTAACATGAGCGTTGGTGTATGTATGCGCAAGGGGTGGTTCCAGAGTGAGGAAACTACTTCTGGAGAAAGCGTGGGGTGAGAGGTGCCAAACTTGAGGGATTTGGGAAGGAGACTGAGGGGAGACTGGACGTGTGTATAGTGCTCTCATGAATGCCTCGAGTGTGGCTATTATACAAGTTTAAGTGTGAAGAATGTAGAAGGTGTAGCAACACTAATGAAGTCCACTGGTAGTTGCTGCTGGAAGTCTTTCTACAGTCAGGAGAGGGACTCAGATTAGCACTTGTGTCTGAAGAATACGACTATTTGGACTCCAAGTCTCCTATGCCTAGCCAGGCAGTGCGTCAGCTGTCCCAGGTTGCTGACATCCTCCAGGTGCCAGTGCAGTGCATCTAACTCCTCCCATGTGATCCATGGTCGACCCCAGCAAGCAGTGCACTGTGGTGATATCGAGAGACACAGACATCAATGGTGACTGTGTGATTCAAACTGTGTGTATACCAAGGTCCATCGCGCGCAAGTACTTCAAACTTCAAGACATTCTATCACTCAAGTAGCATTACCTCCCATTGGACTTGTCTTGCAAGTAATTCTTGCTGTTCTGCACAGGTGGGAGAGAGAGAGAGAGAGAGAGAGAGAGAGAGAGAGAGAGAGAGAGAGAGAGAGAGAGAGAGAGAGAGAGAGAGAGAGATTTAGTCTCAGCTAGTATCAAAGTCAACTGTCCAGGATGAAAACTGACGAACACAACCTACGGAGGAAGACATAAGACGCTACCTCTTCCACCTGTGTCCTTTCCTACCAGGGAACCCACTACTGCAGATGTCATCGCCATGCTAAGGAGATACAGAAAAAATGATAAGATGACCTGTAAGGTAGATGATGTCGAAAATAAGGTGATGACACTAACTGATCAATTCAAGTCAATGCAGGAGGAAGGTCAGAAATTCAGAGAGGAGATACAGGGCTTACGTAACAAGAACGCTGAACGCGTCAGCACTGCTCCCATTATCACAGCCTATTGGTATTACTATCCACCAATCGCGGAGGGAGCTTTGTCCTCACTGAATCTGAATTTGGATGTCGATGGAATGGGTTACACTGGCAGACGACTGCGCGCAGATCAATTCCAGAGAGAAGGTGTTTTCACAAATAAATATAGCCTGGATCTAATATCGAACAAGCTACTCTGTCTGCGTCCAATGACATGTAATACGTAAACTGTTTTCCTTATTCATTTTCAAATGCTGGATTTGGTTTTCCTTCTGTCTGTAGTGTTTTGTAGCTTTTCTTATGTACATTTTTTCACAAGACCGCTCAATACTCTGATTTAATGTATACAGATGATGCGTGATTGGTAATCTGAGGAAGGGTAAAGAGAGTGAAGATGCCAGAATATACTTTTGCGGTTCAGGCATGATTAACCATTAAAAGGAATCTCTACACTACCTCTCCTCTCTCTCTCTCTCTCTCTCTCTCTCTCTCTCTCTCTCTCTCTCTCTCTCTCTCCCTCTCTCTCTTGGGGGTCTACTTCCGGCATTGAAGTGTTGACAACATGTGACGGGTCGTCTGTCTTCAAACATTTGTACCTGGTTCCAGAGCCCTATCTGTGCAAAAGTAACAGGTGGACTGCATTATGCCAGAGGCTGTTTGTGGTGCAGTTCAGCTTGTCTACCTGGCTTTCATGCATCAAAGAGTTTTGAAGAGAAAAGCTCTGTTCTTACGGACATTGAAAATGTGCAGTGGGCAAACTGGTGTTGTGATAGGTTTGTTCCTGACATTTTTTTCTACCGATTTTTTACATCGCTGTGGTGACATTGAAATGAACCCCGGACCAATATCTGCTGGCAAGACGAACAGCATGGGGCAAACCTTAATGAACTCCAATGAAAGCCCTGCTGCCGCTGTCTCTTCCCTCTTTAAGGACACCTGTGTCTTCTCCTACCATCGCCATGCTTCAGGAAATACAGGAAAATGACGAGAGCATGACCTGTAAGTTAGATGATGTCAAAAAATCAGGTGAGGGCCCTGAATGATCAATGTGAGTCATTACAGGGTGAAGTTCAGGAACTAAGAGAGGAGATACAGAACTTGTGTAACAGGAACGCTGAACTTGCAAAGTCTAACTCATGGACAGAATAAAAATCCTTGGGAAACTGTTTGATGACTTAGAAGGACAATCACATAGCAAATCAACAGAATGCCTTTTTCTATTGACTAGAACAAAAGGACAACGAGGCTAATGAGGACTGGGAAAAATCAGTGCAAGATCTCGTTTCAACAATGATGGGGGTGCAAGGAGAGGTGGCTTTTGATAACGTACAAGGGTTAAGTGCAAAACGTGACTCCCCTATCATTACGAGATGTATCTTTTATAAGGACAAGATCTGTACCTCAAAGCCAAGATGAAATTGAAGGGGAGTAAGATTTTTGTTGGAGAAGAGCTCTTCAGCAAGGCGTTTGAACAAAGACGCAGATTGATCCCCTCATCTGAAAAAGGCCAAGTCTGAAGGAAAGAGAATGGCCATAGTTTTTTACCATCTCGCCACTGACGGGAAATAGTTCGGGCTTAATGTTAATGAACAACTAGTAGAATAGAGATCAATCATTGGCCAGTCCGTTCATGGTAAAATGAATGCGTCCTTTTCCAAAGGGAGCGATGAAAAACTAACAGTGGTACACATCTTTCCGCACGACGAACATAGGCCTGCTGGCAACCGTCACTCATGGGAATTTCAAAATGCATGCAGTGGAAGTTTGATTGAAAGCGCCACTCCTGATTTTGATGGTTGGCAAACGTGTCATTTGAACGATCTACACAACAGATAAAAATCTGAGGATGAATGTAAAATTGAAAATAAACAAAAAGTTTTCATACTTATGATAATCACCATGTACACAATCTTCACTCAGATATAATATTATGTACCTGTGTTTGAGTAAAACTTTATCTTTTCTCTCGTAAAATATTAATGGTTTATTGTCTAAAGTTATCGAAAAAAAAAAGAGATTTTATCTTGTCTGTTTGTTAGTTTGATTTCATATGTTTTGGAGAAACATTCTTGGAAAAAGTGTCACACAGATGCTTTTGTTGGCTATACTGTATTACGAAGAAAAAGCAGGAAAAATACACGAAGATAAACAAAGAAATCAGGAACAAGTGCAATGAATGTAAGGAAGCTTGGCTGAATATAAAATGCAAAGAAATAGAAGACCGACACAAAACGGATCCTCAGGGTATGTACAAAAGAATTGAAGAAATTGTCCACAGGAGAAAGACATGCACATCAATTGGTTGCTTAAAATCGAAAGATGGTACGCTTATCATGGAAAAAGACAAAATGGTAGATAGATAGGGAGAGTATATTAAAGACCTTTTTGAAGATGACAGAAATGAAGAACACATTATAAGAAAGAACGTTCAAGGACCACCCATAATAAAAGATGAAGTTAGAGCTGCACTGAAAAACATGAAACCAGGAAAAGCCTCAGGACCAGACAGTATTACTACAGAGAAGATTGAAGCCCTGGAGGAATTTCGTATTGAAAAAATAACAGACCTCCTAAATGGGATTTATAACACTGGAAAAATCCCCCAAGATATGTCAAAATCAATTTTCATAGCACTTCTAAAGAAAACAGGGGCTATAGAATGCGATCTCCATCGCACAATCAGCTTGATGAGTCATGTAGCAAAGTTCCTGTTAAGAATAATCGTGTTGAGGACAAGGAAACGAATCAAAAGTGAAATAGCAGAAGAACAGTGTAGATTTGTCGAAGGGAAAGGAACTATTTATGCCATATACATCCTAAGAACTATCATAGAGAGGTCAATAGAGATGAATAAAGATTTATGTTTATGCTTTGTTGATTATACCAAGGCTTTCGATCGGGTAAGACATGAAGAATTGATCAACCAACTAGAAAAACTCAATATTGATGGAAAAGATCTACAAATAATCAGAAATATGTACTGAGAACAAACAGCTGCAATGAGGATAGAAAACGATATAAGCTCTTTCCAAAATATCAAAAGAGGAGTTGTTTTGTCACCAGATATGTTTTCACTTCACAGCAAAAACATCATGAGAAACCTAGAAGAATAAACTGGATTAAAAGTTGGAGGAAAAATGATAAACAATATTCGATACGCAGATGACACCGTGCTAATTGCAGAAAGTGAAAGGGACCTACAAAACCTTGTGAATATACTAGAAATACAAAGCAAAGGTAAGACGTTGGAGCTAAACAGCAAGAATACTGATGTCATGGTAATCAGTAAAAAACATGAACTCCCCTCATGCAAAACAACAGCAAACGGCACAACATTGAGACAGGTTGATAAGTTTATATACCTGGGAATGATCATTTCACCAGACGGCAGATGCACATCAGAAATAGCCGGCAGAATCGGCCAAGCCAAAACAGCATTCAAGAAAATGACAAGCATTCTTACCAACAAATGCCTATCAGTTAACATCAGGAAGAGAGTTCTTGAATGTTATATTGAACCAATAATGTTATACGGTTGTGAGGCGTGGACAGTCAATAAGCAAAGCCAGAACAAGATTGAGGCAGCCGAGATGTGGTGTCTAAGAAGAATATTGAGAGTTCCATAGACAGCAAAGAAAACAAACGAGACAGTCTTGATAGAGGCACACACAAGAATATCATTCAAGGAAGATTAAGAAAAGACAGGCAACATTTATCGGCCATTTTATGAGGAAAGGGGAATTAGAGCACCTGGTCACAACAGAAAAGCTGGAGGGAAAGAAAGCACCAGGTAGACCCAGGGAGAAGATATTGGACGGACTTGCGCAGTGGCTCAAGACAAAGAGGGTGGAGGAGGTGCTTGAGGCAACAAGGGATAGAAACGGATGGAAGGTCATGATCGCCAACGTCATGTGGATGATGGGGATGAACGGGCTTGCTCTGGAGGCTATCGGTAATGGGCGTCATGGGGCCAAATTTCCACAAAATTTGTCAGAATTGTATATTCTTTTGTTGGTTGATGATATACTTTTGTTATCTCAAACGGTTATAGGTTTGTAGAAGCAGTTAAACACTCTACACAGAGCAGCTACTTCTTTGCATCTTAGGGCAAAAAAAAAAAGAATAAAAATAATGTTATCATATTTAGAAAGGGACGATATTTAGCTGCTAGAGAGAAATGGGTGTTCGATGATATAGTTATGCCTGTATTTAAGTATCTGGGCATTCATTTTTTTTGCACGTGTGAGTTTTACTGTGGCTTGTAAAGATATAGCTAACAGGGCAAAAATGCATTCTTATGTGTGATGGAAAGATAGAACTTATTGAATAATAAATATTTGATTTACTTGTAAAATATTTGATTAAAAAATACAGCCACATTTGCTTTATGGAGCAGACATTTTGGAATTAGATAAAGCAATTATGTATTGTGAAGCTGTACACTTACTTGCTTTGAAAAGAACGTTAGGGCTGGACAGGTGCATATCTAATAATTTAGTTTATCGAGAAACGAATGTATATCCATTGTTCATTTAGTCTTGGTTAAAACTATTGCACACGGAAGGCACTAGAGACTGCCCAAAAAATTCTGTAAAATGCTATTTGATGTAGACTTTAAAGGAAAGAAGAATTACTAAATCAGTATACATATGTGTATAAATGAATATGGGTTTGATGATGTTTGTTTTTGTTGTTGTTGGGTTTTTTTTCAACGAGTTGGCTATGAGAAACAGTGTATTCGTGGTTTTCGGCAAAGACTGATTGATTACAGATGGCAAAAGTGGAATACAGACAAGCGGCAATTATGATTTTTACAAAACTGTCATAGATTCTCACAATGTTAAAAGCATACATAACCGCTCTCTTGCTCTCTCTCTCTCTCTCTGTTTCAGTTTAACCTCTGTTTCAGTTTATTCTCTTACGTAGTCAGAGAATAAAGTGCCCTTGAGGAAGGCGGGTGTACCGCCGAAAATTTGGGAATATTTTACGTCGGCTTGTTGTCTTTTTCTTCACATGCTGCTTCATCTATATATATATATATATGTGGGGGTGTGATTGAGAGAGAGAGAGAGAGAGAAAGAGAGAGAGAGTGTGTGTGTGGGATGGTTGGGTGCGATATTAGCTATATCTGTGTGTATGTACATCCACGCGTTTTTGTGTGTAGGATTACTCATGTCGTGATGATGGTTTGATGAAGACATAAACATCTGTTCATCTTCTGCTGGATCACGAATTCTGAACGCACCGGCCATGCTGTCAGCACGAAAGCAGCTTATGTCTGCAGCAAGGCTCATTGCTTGTTTGAAGGATGGTGCCATTATCTCTGCGCTCTGACACCTTCTGCTTTCGTACTGTTATGGCATATTGATCAGCTCTTCGGTTGATGTCTACAACCCGAAACAGCTGTAGCTTTGACATCAACAATATTCTCTACGTAGTGGATACGCATTTGAATTGATCCTAAACACCAACAGACAAGCGGTGAGTGAGAAAGAGAAAGAGAGTTATTATTTTACTGATTTAAACCCCTTTCAAAATAATAACTACATGAAAAAAGAGAAATTGTTCCATACCGAGCTGTGCTGTGCTGTGTGTGTGTGTGTGTGTGTGTGTGTGTGTGTGTGTGTGTGTGTGTGTGTGTGTGTGTGTGTTTGTGTGTGTGTGCGCGCGCGCGCGTTCGTTCGTGAATATGTGTGTATGTATGTGCGGGCGCACGCGTGTGTGTGTGTCTATGTGTGCGTGTGAGACACAGAGAGAGAAAGAGAGAGAAAAGAGAGAGAGAGATGTGAACAAGACATTCCCAGCTGTTTCTGGATGGATCTTATCCATTTTTGGTCAAATGTGTGTTTTAGGACTCGTAAAGACAATTTTCGAAGGTAAGGCATCGAGATGAAGGTTAGATGGGCCTATGAGTAAAAGTAGCTTTTGTCAAGGTATATGTGTGAACGGCACATTCTTAGGAAGTATTCACATCTGTTTTTAATGTCATGATATTCTACTATTGTCCTTTTTCACGTCAATTTTATGTCAACTGACTCTTGTTCAAGAACAGAATGATCTCGTGATGTATAATTCTGGATTGTCTGTAATAATTTTGCATGAAAGGGGAGATTATCAAATTGACGTGATCTCTTATTTGTTGGGTTTTTTTTCTTCCTGTTTTTGTAATGTGGTGTCGATGTGAATCCTATTGTTTCATACTGATAGACACACCAAGTTATCAGATTTGTCAGCTTGCTGCCAGGATGGCTTCACATCTGTTCATTGTCATTCAAAGTATACAGAACACGCTACGAATTTATCTGTATGGGTGTCTGCTTTTGTGTTCAAGATCGTGTTCGTTCGTTTGTTTGTTTGTTTGTTTGTTTATGGTTTTGTTGTTGTTGTTGTTTGTTGTCAGCCAAATGTGTTGGAGAGGAATAAAAAGATGTTGGTTGTTATCAGAGTGACAGATAAGTTGGCAGACAGAAAAGGGAGGATTTGTCAGCTCAAGTCCAGGTGTACATTCATTAATATTTGATGAAACCACACCCGGTACCGTGTGTGTCTGCTATTTGGAAAGAAAGCTGCATTTCAAGGACGAGAAGGTTGATAGCCTGTTCATAGCACACAAGTGAACTAGACAGAATTCTTAAAGTTTTGCTGCTTTATTTTTTTTTTTTTTTGCTTTTTATATGTCATCAAGTTACTGCGATCAGGTTCAAAGGTATAACAATTGCGACTTTGAATCTTAAAGCAATCCTCCAGAAGGGGAAACTGGAAAATGTCAAGATTGAAATGGAAAGATTTAACAGCAATGTTTAGGACTTGGAGATGTGAGATGGAAGTAAGCTGGCATGATAACATCAGGCAAGCATAAAATTATATACATGTATTCTGGTGGGGACACGCATGAAAGAGGGTTAGGCATCATAACGGACAATGATAAGTGAGAGTTTATGAAAGGATACTGGGATATATCAGAGTGAGTTTTACTAGATAGATAGGAGAGCAACATGTTGAATGGACACAGGGAAATGAATTCATAGTAGGAAACATTTCGTTTGAGCAACACTGAACATGGATGAATCCAGGAGACAGCACAAGAAATCAGATTGATTACACCCTGATAAATAAGAGATTTGGAAAATCTTTACTCATAGCAAAAGTATTACCAGGCGCTGACTGCAATAGTGACCACAATCCAGTAATGGGAAAATTTAAGCTGAAGCTAAAGAGAAGAAAACAAACCAAAAACAACGTCAAAGTGAATCTTGAACTCCTAAAGACAGCTGAATCAACTCGTGCAAAATTTAGCGTATGATTATGTTCAAAACAAATTCAGTGCTCTAGAGAATGTTGGGGACAGTGAGGAACAATGGACAAATTTTTGAAAAGTCAATAAATGAAGCTTGTGAAGAAATCCCTTGAGTTGAAAGAAACGCAAAAAGAAAATATTACGCTTGAACGGAGGAAGGTAAAGGGAAAAGAGGAAGAACGCAAAAAGACGGATAAAAAAATCAGGAATAGGTGCAATGAACCTATTAAGCTTGGCTAAAAACAAACAATGAACCTATTAAGCTTGGCTAAAAACAAACAATGAACCTATTAAGCTTGGCTAAAAACAAACAATGAACTTATTAAGCTTGGCTAAAAACAAACAATGAACCTATTAAGCTTGGCTAAAAACAAACAATGAACCTATTAAGCTTGGCTAAAAACAAACAATGAACCTATTAAGCTTGGCTAAAAACAAACAATGACCCTATTAAGCTTGGCTAAAAAAAACAATGAACCATTAAGCTTGGCTAAAAACAAACAATGAACTATTAAGCTTGGCTAAAAACAAACAATGAACCTATTAAGCTTGGCTAAAAACAAACAATGAACCTATCAAGCTTGGCTAAAAACAAAGTGCAAAGAAACAGAAATCTGACACAAAACAGACCTTAAGTTTATGTATAGAAACACTGATGAAACTGTCAACAGGAAAAAGGCATGCACATCAGCTGGTTGTTTACAATTTAAAGATGGTTCGATTATTGTTGAAAAAGACAACATATTAGACAGATGGGGAGAATACATTGAAGAGCTTTGTGATGATGACTGAAAGGAGGAACACACCATAAGAAAGAACATTGAAGGACTACCAATAATAAAAGATAACGTTAGAGCAGCGTTAAAAAGATGAATGAGGGAAAAGTTCCAGGACCAGACAATATTACTATGGAAATGTTTCAGGCTCCAAATGAATTTGGTATTGAAAAAGTATCAGCCTTCCTTAATGAAGTTTATGACACCAGAAAAATCTCTGAAGATACGTCAAATTTAATTTTCATTGCACTTCTAAAGAAAGCAGGGGCTACAGAATGCGAACTCCATCATACAATCACTTGATGAGTCATGTGACAAAGATTCTATTAAGAATAATCATGATGAGAACAAGGAACAGAGTCAAAACAAAAAGAGCAGAAGGACACTGTGGATTTGTTGAAGGAAAAGGAAAGGGAAAGAAACTGTTAGTGCCAGGTATATGCTAAGAACTCTTATAGGAAGATCAGTTGAGTTAAATAAGGATTTGTGTTTATGTTTGGTAGAGTATACCAAGGCTTTTATGAGGCAAGACACGAGAAATTGATCAGCCAATTGGAAAAGATCTAAGAATAAGTAAGCACTTTCCAAAATATCAAAAAAGGGGTTAGGCAGGGATGTGTTATATCACCGACTTGTTTTCACTTTACAGTGGAACCATCATGAGAAACCTAGAAGTATGCCATGGGATAAAGTTTTGAGAAAAATTAGATATAGTCTTTATTATGCAGATGGCACCAGATACAACAAACTCTCGTGAACATAATAGACATAGGAAGCAGAATAAAAGGTCTAGGGCTAAATAGTAATAAGGCTGAAGTTAGGGTAGTCAATAAAAAAAATTTTTAAAAAGAAATAAACTCATGTAAAATGAAAGCAAACGGCACAACTCTGAGACAGTTTAAGTACCTGGGAATAGACATCTTACCATTGGCAAATGCGTATTAAAAATAGCCAGCAAAATTGGCCAAGCTAAACAGCATTCAAGAAAATGAAAAGCGTCCTTACCAACAAATGCCTATCAATTGACATCAGTAAGAGTTCTTCAGTGTTGTATAGGACCATTACTGTTGTACAGATGTGCAAAGCTTGGTCAGTGAAGACGCAAAGTCAGAACAAGATTGAGGCAGCTGAAATGTGGTATTAAAAAGAATGTAAGGATTTCCATGGACAGCAAAGAAAACAAGTAAAGATTTCCATGGACAGGAAAGAAAACAAACGAAACAGTCTCGAAAAAAGCAAACACATAAAGAACGTTAATGAAGAAGATCAAAGATTAGCAAAAGAACAAGCAGCATTTATAGGACATTTTATGAAGCAAGAGAAATTTGAATACCTTGTCACAACAGAAAAGCTAGAGGGAAACAGAACACCAAGTAGAACCAGGGATAAAATTTTAGACAGTTTTGCAGTGTGGATGAGGACAGAAAGGGTAAGAGATATACTTGCAGCAACAGAATATAGATTCGTATGGATGCCCTGATCACCAACGCCACGCGGCGAGACACATGATGATGATGATGATGATGATCATGATCATGATCATGATGATCAAGATCATGATCATAATGATTGTTAGGCTCGGTAAGGCCTAAACTATAAAAAGATAGACATAGAGACAGACCTACTTACATTCATACAACAACACAGCACCTAAAGTTCAAACTTCCACACAAATGTCTTTATTAATACATACGCACCCGTTTTCACTCACACAACATTACAAATATTCCCCAATTATGAGTCCATATCCAAACAAATGGCAGCTACTACTTCAACATCAGCTGACTCACACTGATTATAGTTCAGAAACGTCTGAAGTAATTTAGCTCTGCCGACGCTGAACATCACGAGTCGAAGGATGTACACAAATATTTGTAGTCAGAAGATGTTCACAAACTGGATTGAATCTGCCTGCATCATAAGTCGAAGGATGCATATAACAGTTGTCAGAAGATGTTCACAGAATGGAACAAATTTGCCTACATCACAAGTCGGCTTACAGAAGTTCTACCAAAGAATGGT
Organism: Monoplex corrugatus; assembly: GCA_030674185.1. Classification (NCBI taxonomy): domain Eukaryota; kingdom Metazoa; phylum Mollusca; class Gastropoda; order Littorinimorpha; family Ranellidae; genus Monoplex; species Monoplex corrugatus. The sequence goes on along the minus strand of JAPXFY010000016.1, from coordinate 34,067,012 downwards.
TGGTCTGCAGGGGTTCGCTATGAATGGCAGGCCCGCTGGGGTTCCGCTGGCAGTCAGTGGCACCTCACAGCAGCATAGAGGAAAAGGAAAGAAGGGAGCCAATCTTCACAATACCCAAAAGGTATACAACGACGACGACGACAGAGCTGGCACTACCAGATGAAACTACAACACAAAAGCACCTCTATCCCACACCATCTGGGGATGTCGAGATATCTCTCTGAAGTACAAGTTGACGTTGGTACTCGTATAGTATTGTTCTAAGCCATTAAATCTAACACTACACTGCATCTGTCAGACAGATACGACTTCCTCTCAACTTCCCATAATAAAAAACAAAAAACATGGATTTTTACTGATTAAATTGTCTAGGATTCTCTCTCATGACATTAAGCTACCATCTACATAAAGGCACAGGACATGTAACAGAATAATCAAACAGACTTGATCGCTTCAAATTTGATTTCCTTTCAAAACCTCGATTACAGTGTCTTTTATGTGCGAACTGATCGTGGACACAGTGAGAGCGTGATGTCTTCTAAGGTCTGCTTTGTGCTGTTGTGTGGTATTAAATGGGTGTACCTGTGGGCGATCGAACGTAAATCGTTGAGTAAATAATCCACCGGCTGGTAGAGTCCTTCGATACAGCAGGGTGCACCAAATGAAATGTGGCAAGTGCAATTCCAAATCTCTCTCTCTCCCTCTCTCTCTCTCTCTCTCTCTCTCTCTCTCTCTCTCTCTCTCTCACACACACACACACACACACACACACACATATATATATATATATATATATATATTATATTATATATATATACACACGCGCGCGCGAGAGAGAGGGAGGAAGAGAGGGAGGGAGAGAAAGAAGCCAGTCCTACTAAGTAATCTAAACTGTTTGACCGTGTTGCTTTAATGTATTGATACCTCTTGTTTTAAGCCTGTGAGTAAATCCATTAGATTATCACCCCCTACAATCACAACAGCACAAACTTGCCTCCAGCTTTCAGTGTGGTAAATGACTGGCAATCATTTCAATGGAAGGTAATAATTGCGCTCATACATTCCGTTTCTGTCATTTGTAGTTTCGATTTGCTTTGAAATTTCAAACGAACGGAATATGCAGGAAGCAAACTCAGCCCGAGTCTCTGTCTCTCTGTCTCTCTTCTCTCTCTCTCTCTCTCTCTCTCTTTGGCAGCAACTGTTGGTTGATGACATTGGGAGAAGGGATGCACGTGCAGTGTCGTTTTTAAGACCAGGGGAGGGAAAGGGAGGGCTGGGCCCGGCCATTGTCTAATCAAGGTTCGTTGGCCAGTGTTTACCCCTACCACTCCTTTAGATGGGGGAGGGGGGAGCGCAGGCAGCTTGGCCCTGTATCAATAATCAACAGGACGTCCTGGGGCCGTGTGACAGGCTCCCTCATGTTTGTTGTTTCTGCTCCACTGCCTTAGGAAAAAAGAAGTGCGGATGTTGCTGGGACAGGATAGGGTTGGAGTGAGATTGATTTAGGTCGCGAGGGGCGCGCCGCGCGCGCGTTGTGTGTGTGTTGTGTGTTGTGTGTGTTGTATGTGTGTGTGTTGTGTGTGTGTGTTGTATGTGCGTGTGCGTGTGCGTTGTGTGTGTGTGTGTGTGTGTGTGTGTGTGTGTGTGTGTGTGTGTGTGTGTGTGTGAATTTACGTGTGCATAAATGTGCGTGTGAGAGAGAGAGAGAGGTGCTTGCACGTGTGTGTACGCAGGCTACTCGAGCTCGCATTTGTAATTTTATAATTTTGTCTTGGAATCGAATGCTATACATTGGTATCAACAGGTTGTTCTAAATGCATTAATCGCATTGGACATTTAAGATTTTAGATGTGTCGACGAATGAAAGAATGTGTCATCACTTACTAAAATGTGTCATCATTCCCAGTGGATTTGCAAAACTAGCATTAATGACAGCCTCTGTTCATGTAAGATTTCAAGGTCACAGTTTTGCTTCATCATCATCATCATCATCGTTGTTATTTTCTTCGTTCTTTCTGTAATGCATTGTTGTGACATACATGCACGCAAAGAATTTTATTTAACCGGTTTGTGTAATACAGTTCAAACATGTGCACTCAGAGAAAGGATGTAAGTAAAAAGCAATCAAGCACATCTGCACCAACACATTGCTGCTGAACGGAACCCTCATTATTGAAGCACTGGCTGTTTGCATTCTCCCATTCTTGTTTAGTTAGTAGGCCTGGAAGCTTCCAGACTTGACAGAAAATACACCTAGATTAACAAATGACGTGATGTCTTGTTTACGGCATAGTTAGATGTAAAATGTGAACTTTGATCAAAAGCTGACAAGGAAGCTGTGAAAAATAGTGAGCACGTATATACATGTACACACATACATACATACATACTACATACATACATACATACACATACATCATACATACATACATACATACACACATACATACAATACATATAGCCGTACATACTTATAATACAATCATACATGCATCATATGAATCCAACTGGCATTCATATATATATATATATATATATATATATATATATAAAGAGACAGACAGACAGAAGATAGATAGATAGATAGATAGATAGAGAGAGAGAGATAGAGAGATAGATAGAGAGATAGATAGAGAGATAGATATACATCATGCATACATATGTATAGAGATAGATATACATCATGCATACATATGTACCGTCATACATACATACATAACATACATACATACCATCAGATATACAAACACGCATACATACCATCAGACATACACACATACATACTCACAACTGTACTTGCATCTTGTGAATCAGAATGAGCAATCAGCCAATAAAGCATTCATTAAGAGTGACTAAACAAGATGGGGAATGAAGATTATGGATATGGCCTGATTATAATTATGGATTGTTATTCAGTCAGCCCATTAGGAATCACTCAATTGTTGGAACGTCTGATGTAATGCTTGCTCCCTTTCATTTTCTGCAGTTAGCACGGTGTCATCATTGCAGAAAATGAAAGGGACCTACAAAACCGTGGGAGTATAATAGAAATAGAAAGCAAAAGCAAAGGGCTGGAGCTAACTAACAAGAAGACTGAAGTCACGGTAAAAAACAACAACAACAAAACATGACATCCCGTCATGCAAAATAACAGCAAATAGCATAAATTTGAGACTGGTTGATAAGTTTGAATATCTGGGAAAGGTCATCTCACCAGATGGCAGATGCACATCAGAAATAGCCAGCAGAATCGGCCAAGCCAAAACAACATTCAAGAAGATGAAAAGCATTCTTACCAACAAATGCATATCGGTTAACATCAGGAAGAGAGTTCTTGAATGTTACATAGAACAGATAATGTTATACGGTTGTGAGACTTGGACAGTCAACAAGCAAAGCCAGAGCAAGATCGAGGCAGCTGAGATGTGGTTTCTAAGAAGAATGTTGAGAGTTCCATGGACAGCAAAGAAAACAAACGAGACAATCTTGAAGGAGGCAGACACAAGAAGATCATTCATAAGGAAGACTGGGAAAAGACAAGCAACATTTATAGATCATTTTATGAGGAAAGGAGAAGTAGAACACCTGGTCACAACAGGAAAGCTGGTGGGAAAGAGAACACCAGGGAGAAAATATTGGACGGACTTGCAGGTTGGCTGAGGACAGAGAGGGTGGAAGATGTGTTTGCGGCGACAAGAGATAGATGTATATGGAGAGTCATGATCGCCAACGCCATGTGGCAGGGCACATGATGATGATGATGAATGTTTGCTTCTCAACCAATTGTTTTTTATTATGACTTATACATGGTGATGTACTAACTTATCCCTTTAATACAGAGAGAGGGAGAGAGAGAGAGGGGGGGGGTGACGAAACATCAATAAGATAGTGTTTAGTCAACATTGTTGCGTTTGGTCAGTTGTGAACTTAAATGGCATCCGAATTGTCCACTCGATTTATCTCTGTGTCCCGGTGGCATTTGCCAGTGTCTTTGTCCTTTGGTCTGTCTGTCCATTGGTCTTTTGTTTGTCTGCCTGTATGCGTTCTCTTGTTATTTTTGACACAGATAGCAACGTGCTAAATAATAGCGTAAATAGATAATTAAAAAAAAAACCAGGTATGCCTGATTAAACGGAGAAGTAAAAAGAGTCTACTTCCATGGTTTGATCATGATTATCAGATTGTTCGTAGAGCACATTCATTAGGAATTGGTTGATAAGCTGGGTCTTGTCTGGTAGGCTAAGTGAGACACTGTTGAGTATACAGACAGTGTGATGATGGTAGTGAGTTGTATTGTCTCTATAATGCTACTCTAGGACTATCTAGTTGTTAGTGTCATCAACGCATTATGATGTTCTACCGTTATCGAGTGTGCTTTGAAGACTATTGGAATCGGTCCAATGGAACACTGTCAGTGTGCCCCAGTTTCTATGCCTAAGTCTGTGTCTTTTGGTCAGACCGCCTATGTCTATCTGCCTGTCTGTCTGTCTCTCGTTCTTTATTTTAAGAGAGAGAGAGAGAGCGAGAGAATTCAAAAATCAGTCACACTGACGGACAAACAGAAAAACGTGTCAGCTAAAGTAAAGAAAATATACCAAAGCATACGCTTGGAAGTGTGCAGAAATACAAAACCTTAGCAACGTGGAAAAAAGCAATGTGCACACACACATGCTTCTTAGCAATTGGTTAGAAACCTTAAAATGAATAAATAGAAATATCTCAGTACTATTCCAGCCACTCATGAAAACACGCATGAAAAGGAATAAGAGGGAAGCAGGGAGAATTTTTATAATAAAATCAAAGGACATAACTCTTGAGAATTATCTCCCATATTGTATAGAACTTCTCAAATCAAACACAGTTTGTGCTACCCCTTCAGTTAGCATAGAAGCAGATGTTCTACCGTTATCGTGTGTGCTTCATGAAGACTATTGGAATCGGTCCAATGGAACACTGTCAGTGTGCCCCAGTTTCTAGGACTGAATTGGAACCCTGTAGGACAGCAAAGGAGGGGAAGACCAAACATGAACCGGCGCCAACCGGTTGACAGAGACCTGCAACTGGCATTGCTCAGTTCTCCAGTGGAACATATCGACAAGCCCGAAAGGGGGTTCTGGGCACTCCAGGATCTCCATACACTTTGCCCAGGTGAGCGCCCCGGAGATGACACTTCAGTGCTTCTGAACCAGCGGCAGAATCACGTAAGACATGCATCCAAGGGTTACAAGTCCAAAGAAATTTGACGTAAGCACGGACCACACGGGCGGTCTCCAATGGTGTGAAGGATCGTTGTAGTTTCATTGGTCAGCTACAGCTCACCTCAAACTGGCCAGCCCCAGCTTGCTTCAAAGGGTGCTTGGAGCACCACACAAAAAAAGAAAAGAAACAAAAGAAAAATCACAACTCTGCTGCTCGCAAGTTGGAACGTCAGGACAATGTGTCCTGTCCCCTCACAAGATCTATTCCAAGTCGACGATGCCAGAAAAACATCCATCATAAACCACGAGCAGAGGAAGCTTAACACCGACATCGCTGCACTGCAAGAAACTAGCTCCATCAAAAAGCAGCATGAGAGACTTACGTGTTCTACTGGCGGGGAAGGGAGTTAGATGATAATTGCATAAAAACAAAAAACCTCCCTACTGTCCTCGACTAAACCACCATCAAGAGCATCATCCTTCTCCCTCTCTCAACTTCACCAGGTAAGCGAACAGACTGGATATTGTCATCGATTTAAGACCACTGCTGCACAACACCCACAGCTACCACAGCGCCTACAGTGATACCGACCAGTCTTTGGAAGGTAGCAAGACCTAAGCAAATCCATTCTTCTAAGCAGAAAGGATGTCCACATATCAACGTAGCCAAGATCTCCATCACAAATGTTTGTGTATGCTTCGCAAACACTATGAATGAGACTCTCAAGGACTTCCCAACGAGCAGTGCAGCTGAAAGATGGAATCACATTTGCAAAGTCACTTATGATTCATCCAAGGGCAGTTTTGGTAATAAATAAAGGCAGAGTCTTTGGTTTACCAGTGATTTAAAGGGCTGTGAAAAGTTAAATTTTGACGAAAAGTTTAAAGAAATAAAAGCTTTGTTTGCAATATGGCTAAGACGGTTAATAACTCCCCTGGGCAGAGTTGCTGTTTTGAAGTCACTAGTTTTATCAAAACTGGTTCATCTATGGCTATTGCTGCCTAACCCACCTGACTATATTATTGATCGATTGCAGAAAATGGTTTACAGGTTTATCTGGAACAAGAAACGTGACAGAATAAAACGAACTACCATAGTTAAATATGTTAAAGATGGAGGACTGGGTGTGACAAATATCAACAACTTTGTAAATGGACTAAAGTTAACATGGCTTAACAGACTTCATAAAACAGAGCACAAGTGGAAATATGTTTTTTTATCATCTGTATCCAAAAATGATACAAAATAACCAATATGGTCCGAGTATATATGCAAGACAACATCATCATACGAACGATTTTTGGAAAGATGTTTTAAAAATATATTAAATATTTGGATACAGAATACAGCCCAAATGTTCAGAAGATGTTCTCTCAGAACCTTTATTTTTCAATGATAATATCAAATTTGTGACAAATAGTATAAACCATACTGATTGGATTAACAAAGGTATTTATCAAATCAGACATCTCCTTGATGATGCTAGTCATTTTTATTCATATGAAGAATTCACTGAAAAATAGAACATACATGTGAATTTCTTAAATTATTTCAGTTGCATAAAATCAATTAAAGATTATTTAAAGAAAATTAATATCCCAATTATTAATAATAAAACGCAGCTGATTCCATGTTTTCTCAAAACAATTAATTCACAAACAAAAGGAACAAAACTATTCTATGAAATTTTAACCAATGACGATAAGCGTCCAAATTGTTGCAATAAATGAGAATTAACATTTGGAGAAGCTGCTCTGACCACACACACTGAAGAAGCTTTTGAGCCATTTGCTCACGTCTGCAGAGAGTTTGGTCTCACAATAAGTTTAAAGAAAACCAACATCTTAGGACAAGACGTCAGCAGTGTCCCCAGCGTCGCAATAGAGAACTACACCTTAGAGGTTGTGGGAAGAATTCGTGTACCTTGGGTTCATCATCTCCAACAACCCGTCTCTGGACAAAGAACAAGATAAGAGGATTGGCAAGGCAGCAACAGCGACGGCTGGCCTGACCAAGAGGGTGTGGGACAACTGTATGCTGACCATGAAAACCAAGAGGGACGTTTACAAATCCTGTGTGCTCAGCACTCAGCTTTATGGCAGCAAAATCTGAACCCTGTAAACCTGCCTAAAGTGCAGACTGAACAAGTTCCACATGCTCTGCCTTCGAAGGATCCTCCGCGTCACCTGACAAGACTGCATCCCCAACAAGGACAAGCAGGAATGCCAAGCCTATCTGTTTTCCTATCCCAAAGGCGCTTGCCCTGGCTTGGTCATGTCAGATGAATGAAGGATGAACGAATCCCCAAGAACACTGTGTATCCCCATACACACCAGCTTGCCACCAGCACCAGACCCACAGGAAGGCCTATCCTTCGGTACAAAGATATCTGCAAACCTGATTCGAAGACAGGCAGATCAACCCTGCAAACTGGGAAACCCAAGCCGCAGACTGCAGTAGTTGGAGGGCCGCTATCAGGAAATGCACCTGCCGGGTAAGGGGTGGAGACAGGAGCAGTGGGAGGACAAGAAAAAACGCAAGAAACAGATAGTAGAAACGAACGCTGAACCAGGTGCTAAGGTCTTCAAAAGTGGCAATTGTGGCAGAGTCTGAGGCTCAAAAATCGGACTGTACTGTCACAGAAGGCGCTGCAAGCAGTCTGGATTGAAACACCATGGACATAAACCCACTTTGTCTCGAGACAGAAAGAGGACAACAACAACTGGTGAACAGACCCTGAAGAGATGCCTTAGACTCTCTGCGAACCTAGGCTGTTCGAGTGCTTTTGCTGCCTGATGTGTCAAGCAAAGCCGGAGCGTTCAAGTGTACTGTAAACACTTGAATTGAACTGTATTTTTTCCTTGAAAGCCAGTGTCACTGTTACTTATAGTTTATAAAGACTCCAGCCTTCTGTTAAACATATAATTATCGAATAAAAAAGTAATTATGAATACAATAACCCCAAGACATAAACATTTTATTCGTATATGAGTTTTGAGCGGCACTAAAAATATTACCATTCTGGAACGAACACGCATACACAACCACATATCTCATTGTACTGACCCAGTTCAAGCAGACATTACACAGCACCCAGTTCAAGCAGACATTACACAGCACCCAGTTCAAGCAGACATTACACAGCACCCAATTCAAGCAGACATTACACAGCACCCAATTCAAGCAGACATTACACAGCACCCAGTTCAAGCAGACATTACACAGCACCCAGTTCAAGCAGACATTACACAGCACCCAGTTCAAGCAGACATTACACAGCACCCATTTAGTTACAGCAGGGCAGCTACATCACTGGTAGCTTAACAACATGGATTACACAGTAATCCCAGTCATTAGCCTTACAAGGAAGGACAACAAATGCACCCTAAGAACATGGGCTATATACAACGATCAAAGCCAACAAAAGCAGCGACCACCTTGGCCTATATTCACCTTACGCTACGCATTTCATTAAGGCAGAGACCTGCTAGAACCAACGTGTAATGAAATAACCCCAACAGCTTAGGTTTGAACACAGTGTACACACACACACACACACACACACACACCACACACACACACACACACACACACACACACACACACACACACACACACACACGTGACCGGCTCCACTATTGTAAACTTGTTCAGCACTGAAAAATCATTTTCATGCTCAAAAACGGTAAGAGCACAAACAAGTACAACAATGACTGCTTGTAATCACGTTACATTTGAGTTTTGGTGGATACAATGTATTATATAATGGTCTGTAGTTCAGCGTCATACTTCACACATCATCACAGAAGATGACATTACCATGTTCTTCAGTTCTGTTTCATTATGCACTTATGCGTCACCGATAGCACATCATTCTGTGCATTGTTTGATGTCTGTATGAGGATGTCCATCAGCTTCCTTGGCATCAAATTATCTTCTGTTCACCTGAACTCCAAGGTTTTATTTGAGAGTACCCAGCCCTGAAAATCTGGTGAAGGAAGGCTCTTGTCTGCTCGATTCCAGATAAGAGAGTGATAGAGTGATAATTTTCTTGTCTTACGTTCATCCATAAAGAGTCTCTACATGGAAGTTAAAGGCTCACATCAATCGTATCTTGATCTTCTGTCCTTGTTTTGTACTGAAACACATCAGGAGGAATTTCTCACAGTTCAGCTAGTTCATGTCCTGCGTGGATGAGCTTCCATACAGAAGACAGGTAAATATCCCTAGTCATTAAAGGACAGACTCACGAAGCTCCTCAGTGTTTCCAAGAACTCAGGATACTGCTTCAAAATCTTCACAGGTGCTGTCTTTCCCCACCTGGCGAATGCACTAGCATAGTCACAGCCACTGTGGGAATGAACAGATCTCTTTCCCAACTTCAACAAGTACGCCTTTCACATCGATAAGTCTCCTTTTGTTAGCCACTCTAGGTAATGTCAAAGAACTCTCCATTGGATTGTTGAGCAAGCGTCAACTGAAGGAGAAAGACACCAGTATCTGGAAACCTCACTGCGATGGTAGATTCATCCACTGAAAGAGAGGCTGCGCAAGAATGATTTTGGTTACTGCTTCCTCATGCGTGCTTTTAAGTTCGCCAACAAATTCCGATGCTGTGTTTTGACCATTAGCACTCCAGAGGCACACGTATTTTTCATATCAGACAAAAAGTACTTCTCTGCCAAGCAGCGTTGGAGCAAATTTGTCTTTCTGCCACTCTTGCAGGAGAAATTTGGTAAAGTTCTGTTTGTTCTGACCAAGTGATCTGTAGAGGAACCTTGCCTTGGCGTCTCATCATTCTTCACTGAAAATATATGGCGGCAATTAATAAGGTGAAATCATGCAACCTTTGAAAGCTGATCAAAAATGACTTCAGCAAATTCTGCACATGCGTTGGTAGGGCCACCTGAGCATGAAATAAAGCAATACATTGATGATGTATGTGTTGTTCTTCTCTTGGTTGATCTCGTGAATAGTCGACTGCCAAAAGAGCAAGCCGAGCAAAACCATTTCTCTTTGCTATTATCTACTTCGTTTTCTTCGACTGGCTGATCACTGTCGCTGATTTGACAGCACAGGAGAAAGACTTCAGATTTAATCTCTTAAGTGATGCTTTAAAACTTGGGATTTATTCATCAGACGTTCTTTGTTGAATGCCTTAAAAGCATCCTCCCTAAATCTGTCTGCATTCAGAAGATGTCTACATCAAACAGGTGCATGAAGTTTTTCAAGGTATCAATCAATTTGTTTATGCCCTCATCCCTTTGCAAGATCTATGAAAGTCTGAGATGTTATTCTGAACTACTGTATAGGCTGTCCATGTTAGTCATTGCTAAGTCTGCCAGAACGTTACCTTCATATGCCTTGTGACGCACTACCTGCAGTAGGCTGCTTTATTGCTTTGTTCTTGACACTCTGTGTGTCTGTTGTTTGTCTGCTCGATGACGATGTCCATAGCAGATGTTGACGAAGGACATCTAAACTGTAACACTCAACCTATTTCTTCGCAAAAGTTCTTCTGCACCAGTGTTTGAACCGGGGACAAAAGCATGGTCAACAAACAACAAAGCTGTGTGTCTGGCGTAGCTATGGTGATCGTAACCAACGATTAGCTGACCATCCCTCTTACCCTTTCCTCCCGACCATAATCCAATATACAAAGATGTTACATTCATGATGAATAGATGATCATTGCTTCTATTCTATTCTTTGAAAACCATATCGCATACTGTAACAAGTCCTCCAAAAGCAGACAACAAACATATATCTGTTGGCCCTCTGTAACTGGTTAGTGTGCAAGATTTTTGAAGGTTGGTAACGATAAACATGTTGTTGCCACACCCAGTGAAAGATCAGTAGCAAAACGTTTGCAACCAGTAACATAGATGTGAGACGTCACAGAGATGCATATCCCATAATATCCCTAAGGGGGTGAGTTGTCCATCGTCCACAAATCCTAAACCTTATCATTGCGAGAGGATTTTTCTATTATTTATCGGTAATTGCTGATAAGACACTTTTGGGATGCAATACGTTTTAAAGGTATAGAATCACGTGTATTTTGCTTTGCTTTCCATATCTGAGAGCCACTTTAGTCTTGAATTTAGCAACAGTGCGTTTTTTTTTAATCAGTAGTAGAATAGTTTCAAAACCAACGCCTTGACTTAGACAATAGCAAAACCTTTCTCCTTTCGAGTTTCATTTACTTGTGGTGCCCAGTTAAAATTTCCAGTCTATTCTGGTAATAAAGAGTTCATATACTTGTCTGCATAGTCCTGCTTTTGGCAGTTTTAACCAGTTTACAATGCATTTAGTATGTGTTCTTATGTAATGGGGATATCTTCCAGTTTTTGTCATGAGTGAATTTATTTGAGGCATGAGACAACACACCAAAAAACTTTTATAGCAAAAGTATGCGCTTTCTCAATCTAGCAAGTTTTATTTAGGCCCCAAATTTCAGAGACGCATGTCACGATGGGGATAATATGGGTATCAGACGATTCGAAAAATACTGATAACTTAGTTGCTCTCGTTTTTCGCAATGATGTCTGTATTTCAGTAACTTCTTTTTTGCCTTTTTGCATACCCTGAAAGGCCAAATTAAGGCTGAGCTTTGTGGTAAAAATCATGCCAAAATACTTAAATGCATTAGTCATTATAACTTCATCTGAACCATGAATGCATACACCATTGCATTTGTTTTTGTAAGATTCACTGATGGAAAAGTTTATGCGCTTCCCTTCTGAGATTACAGATTTCAGTTTGTAGTGCTGTACAGAGTTTGAAATAAGTACCACATCATCAACAAGTATCATGAAAAATATTTCTTTGACACTCACAACTATCTGAATGTCGTGCTTACCAATTTTTGATGGCTGTACTAAGAAAGAAAATCTCAGAGGGTTAAGCAAACATCCATGCTTTACGCCACGTGCCCATTTAAAAAAATTAGTATAGTGTAAGAACACTTGTTACGCAAGCAAGCATTGAACTGGATATTCCCATCAGTGTGCATAATTGTTCCTTTATACCACACATTCGAAACAGTGTCCATACGCATATTTTAATTCACAGAGTTGAAAGCCTTCTTAAAGTATACAGATGTATCATATGATATTGATATTTTATGGAGATATGTTTAAACAACAGGAAACAACGTAAATATCATGTGAACAGTACAGCAGCCTGCCCTAAAACCAGCCTGTTCCTCATTAATTTCATTTTCTTGTTTTGGCATGTTGTCCTTTTGCTCCGAACATGTGTATAACAAACCTTCCTAAATATACTAGTTAAAACTATTCCAGCGTACTTATCTGGTGATTGATGTCGCCTTTTTGTGACAGGAACGGTAACGGATTTGCCTATACCTGAGAAAAAGCCTCCATCAAAGGATTTATTAAAATATCTCGCAAGAAGAGTGATTATCGTTTCAGCGCGTTCTATATAGATCTCCCATATAACCCTGTCTGCTCTTAGTTTACGGTTTTCAGTTATCTTATGCCATTTACTGTCTCTTCTCTAGCAATAGGTTCATCAAATAAGGATTCCCAGGTCATCAGGTCCTTCACGTGTAAATTCAGTGGTGGGCAAAGTAAAATCAACATCATTAAAAATATGCGTCAGACGAAGAGAGAAAGAAAGAAAGAGAATGAGACAGACAGAAGAGAAGAGACGAGCAGAGAAGAGAAGAAAAAACAAGAGAAGAAGAAGAAGAAGAAGAAGGAGAAGAAGAAGAAAAAAGAAGAAGAAGAAGAGGAAAAAGAAAAAGAAGAAGAAGAAAAAAAGAAGAAGAAGAGAGAGATATATACAGACAGACAGACAGACAGACAAACAGACACAGACAGATTCTTTTAATTGTGAAGACGTCGACCCTTACACAATATTCATATACATAATACATGCTTTCTTACAGACACATTTTGATTCGTGGATTCATTCATACACATAAGTCCATTTACATACATTCATACGTACGTTCTAATATCACATTATGTTGATAGACATTAAATGAAACTGATACATACGTACGTACTAATTACCTGCCTACCTAGCTACCAACCGACCTACCTACCTACCAACCAACCAACTACATACATACATACATACATACATACATACATACATACATACATACATACATGCGTGCAAGCATACATTCATACATACATACATACATACAATATCAGCCAGCCAGCCAGCCAGCTCCATCCATCCATCCATCCATCCATCCATCCATCCATATAGTGATATTATATGTATACTCAGAAGACATTTGCCATCACACATGCACACTCGCACAAAATACATTTATTCACAGATACACACATACATGTACATTCATATTCTTGCGTGCACACTACCTACATAAAACGATAGGCTATAAATGCAATAAATATATATATATATATATAATATATATATATATATATATTAATATGTATATATGTATTAGGTACATGCGCACAGACAGATAGATATGAGAGAGAAGGGGAGGGAGGGCGAGGGAGAGACAGACAGACAGAGACAGAAAGATACAGAGGCAGACTCAGAGAGCACATAATAAATTAGAGTGAAGGAACAGCCACGCGCCAAATGTCACCTATACCAACATGCAAGAAGTAACGAGTGTTGGCCCATGTAGATAGCAAGCAACTGAAGCATGTTTACATCACCACACGCTGTTTATTTTATGTATCTGTTGGCCTAACAGAAGACTGTCGGGATTGAAGAGTTAAGTAAAGCAAATAGTCAAAAGTAATACAACTCTTCTTTTTTTCCTTTTCGAGACTCTACATGCTCAAATTGGCAGTGCAAGAATTTGATAATGACATTAATCTTTCAGACCATCATTACCTCACAAACTCCCTTATCAAGTATGAATTTGTAGGTGTATTTAAAAGAAATGGAATGGATAAATGGATAAATAAATAATAAATAAATAAAAAGCCCCTGATGCACACACAGTTAGGCCTTTCTATGCTGAACATGTGTGAATCAGTAAAATTGTTTTTTTTTCTGTATTGTATTGTGTAGTATGGTATCATACTATATTGTACACGTTCAGGTGTGGTGTGATCTGCTGACATCCACGAGTACTGGGCCAATTATTTTATATTCCAGATCACAGAGATAAAAACAAATAAAGACGAAAAACACAAAGCATAGAATTCATACAATCAGAGAGAATGAGAGAGAACGACAGCAAGCAGAGAGCGAAGAGAGAGAGAGAGAGAGAGAATGTGTGTGTATGTGTCTGTGCCTGTGTGTCTGTGTCTGTGCCTGTGTGTGTCTGTGTTTGTAAATGTTTTATTGTTGTTTGTTTGTTTGTTGTTGTTGCCATTTTCTGATAAATTAGGAGTGACCTTTTCATGCGTATAATCAAAGGACATAACTCTTGAGAATTATCTCCCATGTTGTATAGAACTTCTCAAATCTAACACAGTTTGCGCTATCCATTCAGCTAGCATAGAAGCAGATACAAAGTACAAAAACAGTAAGCTCAGAACACTCCTCAAAAAAGAGCGCCCAAGCCTACCTTTACACTCTGCAACTACCCTACACATAACTGTGAGAGAGGAGAGAAATACATACAATATATTGGTCTTATGTTCAAGATTGACATAGTCTTTTATTCTTGAACTGACCAAACACACACACATAGACAAGACAGAATATATACAGAGTTGCTTCCAAGGCGTATAGGTAATACCAAAGAAATAAGAGGGAAGCAGGGAGAATTTTTATAATATAATCAAAGGACATAACTGTTGAGAATGATCTCCCATGTTGTGTAGAACTCAAATCTAACACAGTTTGCGCTATCCATTCAGCTAGCATAGAAACAGATACAAAGTACAAAAACAGTAAACTCAGAACACTCCTCAAAAAAGGAGCGCCCAAGCCTACCTTTACACTCTGCAACTACCCTACACATAACTGTGAGAGAGGAGAGAATTACATACAATATATTGTCTTATGTTCAAGATTGACATAGTCTTTTATTCTTGAATTGACCAAAACACACACACATAGACAAGACAGAACATATACAGGGTTGCTTCCAAGGCATATAGGTAATACCAAAGAAATAAGAGGGAAGCAGGGAGAATTTTTATAATGTAATCAAAGGACATAACCCTTGAGAATTATCTCCCATGTTGTATAGAACTTCTCAAATCTAACAGTTTGCGCTACCCATTCAGCTGGCATAGTAGCAGATACAAAGTACAAAAACAATAAGCTCAGAACACTCCTCAAAAAAGGAGCGCCAAAGCCTACCTAGCGGCATGGCCCAGCCAACTCAGTCATGCTTGCAGATGACGTTGGTAACTGTGATCTGTTTGCTTCTTGACCTTACTTTATTGCTTGTCATAGTCTATCCGTTTGATGCCCAAGATCTTGCGTAGGCACTTTAGGTCAAAGGAGTCAAGCTTCCTCTCCTAGCTTGTTTCTAGGTGCTACGTTTCACAGATGTACAGCAACTGACAGAACATCAGAGTTGTAGAACCGACAGGTTAAGTGAGATTTTCTTGCTGTTCCAGAATTTTGGCAGCTTGTTAGTGTTTCTCTCTGCTTTGCTCATGCGACAGCTCCGCTCTTAGTGATATCGCTTGAATTGCCGATATTCAACTGCCCAGGTAGGTGTACTCCTCAACGATCTCAACCTCGTTCTGTCCAATAAAAACTACTGACGATGATGGGTATTGTCCAACATTCATGTGATGATTAGTCTAATGCTGATATTTCTGACGAGTGATTGGAGGCTTTGAGCTTCACTAGCTAGTGCAGCGATGTCATCTGCTAAGTCCAAATCGAACAGGTGCTCCCCCTCATGCCATTGGATGCCTTTTCCTACCGCAGCTTCTTCAGCACCCATTCTATGGCCAATGTATTTCAATATAGAACACGTTCACTGTGAGATTGTATCAGACAACTTTTGGTTCACTTTGGAAGTACAGACTGCATGAACAGATACAGTGAAAATATGGAGAACAATTTTGTATTTAAATGTACAGATATGTCTGGCTACACCCACATGATAATAGGGATTGATGACCTCCATGCTTTGCAATGTCTTAATGTTTAATCAAATGTAAAAAGAAAAATCACAAGTAACGTCATCTTTTATTTATTCGTAAGCATTATTTCTAAGTATAATATAGTCATGACTTTTGGCACTTTACGACTCCACCCACCCCCTTGAAAAGTATTGTTTGGTTTACTACAGAGGATGTCATCTGGCAAAACAGGTACATAATTATGAAACAGTCATGTGTTAGGCCAACGAAAAAACATGGTCTGCAAAAAATGCCAGAGGGTGGAGATGAGTAGGGTGGTTTGATACCTGGTCTACAGGCGATAGTACTCAGTGGTGTCCTTCAAACGAAAATGTTCACAATGTATCTGAACTTTGTGTACAAATGGTATGGGAGATTATGTACATTTCCTTTTTGAATGTTTTGCTTACGATAGTATTGTTTTAATTCGTTGTAAGCGTGACACAATTTATCTATTTATTATTTAGTTAGTCAGTCAGTCAGTCAGTCAGTCAGTCAGTCAGTTAGTCAGTTAGTTAGTTAGTTAGTTAGTTACATGTAGTTAGTTAGTTAGTTAGTTGAGAGCAGATGTTGACAGTATTATTCTTCCCCTGAAAAAAATGTTCTTTGATGCTTTGAAATACACAACATTCAAGCTTGATCAACAACAGGCGTGTTGTCTTGTTTGTCGGCTATTTTGAAATAGTTATCATAAACGGTAAACTGTTGTTCACCTACCTTGACAGAAGAACTGCACTATTCCGTATTCTAATGGATTTAAATTTCTACAAGAACATACTTCATGTCATTGTCTATGGCTGATTGAGAGAGAGAGAGTGTGTGTGTGGTGTGTGTGTGTATGTGTGTGTGTGTGTGTGTGTGTGTATGTGTGTGTGTGTGTGTGTGTGTGTGTGTTTTGTATGTGTGTGTGTGTGTGTGTTTGGATGTGAGTGGGTCGTGCCCGTATGCAAACACTACTTGATCATTTTGATGTCTGTCGGTAGACTGCATGCTTCTTTAGTTACAGATAATGGATTTGATGAGCTAAATAAGAAGCATAATTGGTGTTTGGCCTATTTGATTGTTATTTTTGTTTAAAGCCCAACCGACTGCGCAAAGACATCAAGGCTTTAGCCATCCAAAAACGTACACAATACCTCAATGGGAAAAAAACTGGAAAAGAAAATTAAGTACACATATCAATCGCATTTGCGCACATAAGCTAAGGATATGCCCGTGGCCTTGACCACTCCGTCCAGTTTATCACCAGGGGTCGGGGGGGGGGGGGGATTAAAAAAAATTGAAAACAAATTAAACATAACTTAGAGCACTCACCTGTCTCAACTGTCGTCATCACCGGGTTCGGTGTTATCTGCTGCACACTTATGTACCACCATCTCTCCCCAGACTGCTCTGTCTTGACCGTTGTGGACAATTTCTTGAATTTTAGGTCACTGATGTTGGTTATGTTCTCGAAGTATGAGATTGGAGGTCTGTCTGCCTTTCTTCCTTTTTTTGCTTCTGATTTTCCTTGAAAGATGGTTGCCATGAGGTCCGTGTTCTTGCTGCGTGACACATGGCCAATGTATTTTTGTCTTCTTCTGTTAATATCTGCCAGTAATTTTCTGGTGGTATCAAATTCTTCCAGAACACTTTCATTAGTTCTTGTATCTGTCCAGTTGACACGCAATAGTCTCCGATAAAACCACATCTCCGCTGCCCCAATTCTTCTGTAATCAGTTTTTATCAAGAGTCAGGGCTTCGCAACCATAAATCATGACCGGCCAAATCAAACATTTTAAAAGTAACTTTCAGGCCATTTGCTATGCAGATGTTGGTGAGTTGGACCATTTTTAGCGTTGTCATTCCAATTCTTAATTGATGTCTTTGGAGCAGGTTACATCATGTTTTTACAGAGCCAAAGATAAGAAAATGGCGGAAGAAACTTGAAATCGTTACAACCTGGGAACCAGTGATACATAACGACTTGATGAATGTAATCAACATCTAATTCAAAGTGATGGGAGCTACTCTGGGGGCCTTAACACCACCTGTTGGGTACGCATTATCTTCTCTTCGCTCACGCCTGACTTCTCCCAGCGCCTTCTTTTGTGTTTGTGATACGGACAGGTTGATGGTCGATTTCAGTGAAACTCCTGTGCCATAAATGGCTGGTAGCTAAGCTTCAGTGACTTTCAAATGACATTTAGACAAGCTTGAGCGAAGGTCAGATGGCATTTAAATGATAATGGTGATAAGCCGCTGTATGCAGTTTCCTCGGGGAATGTTCGACAAACTCCAGTGCCTGTCGTGAGTGTGTCTTGATGCGTGTCTTGGGAGAAAACGAGAGAGGGGTGGAAAGAGAGAGGGAGGGAGGGACGGAGGGAGATTTTAATGATTTGAATGCTGGGTCAGTGTAACCGAGGCACGAGTTCTCATCCCATAATCATTATCGATTTTTGTCTCCCCACTAGAATTCAAATATAGGGCCTATGCCTGCACACACATACGCAAAATTATTAATGATCCTTCGAAAAAATGTTTACACAAATGTTACCGTTAAAAATTAATTATTTTAAATATATGAATAACTCAGGTTGCGGTGAAAATGTTGTTTAAGTGTCTTTTCAAAGTAACAGTGGATAGAGAGAATTCAAGCACTTTTGTTTTTGACAGGCGAACACTTGCAAACTTTTTCTTCGGGTGGGGGGTGGGCGCATGAAACGTGTGCTTGTAAATATGGGTACGATTTTGCGTTTACCCGCTATTATTTTAATGTTCTCACATCTCATTATGTAGCGTGAAACTCTGAGGAAAGACGGACGGCAGAAGGTCCTCAGAACCACGTCAAACAAGGATTTAGGCCCCTATCTCTTGATAATCGTCGGTGTCTTCGCATCTATGGTGGTCAGGTGTCGCAAAGCCAAGCCACTCTTGCGACGATTGTCTTAACCACTCAACTATCGTACACTGCCAACATAGAGGGGAATTTTTAGCGTTATGAACTCACTTTTGTTCCTCTTTGACCAGATCCCCTGTAACTCTTTTCAACTGCTCCTGCCGTAATGGCAGGGTTTGGCCCTCTCTATCTCAGAAATTGAAAGCTGTTTCATGAGGCAGTGGCTGATGTGGCTATCAGTCTCCTTGCTCCAACCTCTATACTAGTATAGCGATGTTTTTGGCTTGAAAGCCAGATTTCCTCAGGTTGCTTGCTGGACTGGCATACTTTTCAGTTTGTAACTATGGACTTCCTCCATTCTCCTTTCACACGGTACAATGAATTCGATCAGACCCATTTTTTATGAATGGGAGTGGAGACTATGTCCGTTTCATGCAACTCTCGCTGATGATTTCAGGGTGTTTTTCCCCCCATTGTAATAGTTCCGCTGTGCAGTCCTGGTCGTCTACTCCATCCAGCAGACCTTGCTTTTACGCTCCGGATGTCACATCTTTTTTAGGCTACACTTGTCTGTATCCAACCGTGTAGAAGATTGACGGAGATTCTGGTGGCTTGTTTTTCCCCTTACAGTACTGATCGCTTGTGCAGTCTCTTGAAGCATTTAAGTGTGCCTCCATGTTTGCCCTCTTTGGGTTAGCGCTACCTTGCATGACCTCAGGAATGTTCCACCATTAAAATTTGTTTGACCTGGCAGAGCGGACATGCAGAGTCGTCTGATTTCCTCCATTTCATCAGATTTTCATTCGGGGGCAGGAAGTCACATACAGATCTGAGAATGAAACTGATGCTGAGAGGGGATATATTCCACACGTCATCCCAGCTCAGGCTTATTTGTAGTGCACTTTCCTGCGTCGTCCATTGCCCCTTTTAGACTGCCTTGTGGATTCATTTGGCGTAGTCTTCTTTCTTTTTCTCTTGTATTATAATATCTCTTTGTGCTTTTCCGTTTCCACTGACCACATGTTCATTTTTGTTGATTCCAGTCCTGCCTATAGGTCTACGTGTGCCCGATTACATTTCTGACCATGAGGCTTTCTTTCCCAGACTTTCCATTTTCTGCCAGCCTTTAGCTTAGGCTTGATTGATCTCACAGCCTTTTCTCTCAAGTCGTCAAGTATGCCAGGAGACCTGGCCTTTCCCACCTTGTACTCTTTGACAATGGATATTAGGGATAGCTTCAGCTTTTCCTGGCGACAATACAGCGCAACATCAGTGAGACCGTTGAGACAACAGGACATTTCCTTGTGCACTTGTTGATTTTGGCCTCCATTGATTCCGCTGTGCTACTACATATATCGTAAATCAACAGAGGTCTGAGGAACTTTGGAATCAGTAGGCACATTACTTTTATCTGCTAACAGGGACACACTGGTCTTTTGCTGTTTGTTTGGTTTCCTTACCTCTTTTTTGTATCTTCCAGGGAGTCATCATACCATCTTCCGAAATTTTAGAATGATTCTTCTGTTAAGCACAAAAGACGTCTCAGATTCGAGTTCATATATATATAATATATATATGTGTGTGTGTGTGTGTGTGTGTGTGTGTGTGTGTGCGTGCGTGCGTGCGTGCGTGCGTGCGTGCGTGTGGTGTGTGTGTGTGTGTGTGTGTGTGTGTGTGTGTGCATATATATACTTCTTCTTTTATACATTTCCCACGGGTCAGTGTTAGGTATAGAATAATGTTGACATGATGCACAATACTTTAATACATCTTCATTGTCACGTGTCATAAGATTAGTAAAGGAAAACATCGAAACATTGAAGATAAGACTTGGATTTTCA
Source organism: Monoplex corrugatus (assembly GCA_030674185.1). Taxonomy (NCBI): domain Eukaryota; kingdom Metazoa; phylum Mollusca; class Gastropoda; order Littorinimorpha; family Ranellidae; genus Monoplex; species Monoplex corrugatus. The sequence continues at coordinate 34,046,037 of JAPXFY010000016.1, read as the reverse complement.
TAATCTTACTATGTCATTTCCTTCTCGAAAGTCGGTTCATGTCAACGTCAATGTCTAGCTTGACCACTTTTCGATTTATCAGTTTTGCCAGTTGTTACATTTTATAAAAAAAAAAAAGAGAGAAAACAGAAACTTTACGTGAACGACTCGAAGATACCCTGCAATTGGCCAGGAATGAACTGGAAAATTCTCAGGGCAAAAGCAAACACTACTATGACCGAAAAACCAGGGTCAGAAAGTTTGAACCTGGAGACAAAGTCCTTATTCTCCTGCCAACCGACCACAACAAGTTGTTGATGCAATGGAAAGGACCATATCCGGTGAAAGCTGTCAAGGGGCTAAATGACTATGTAGTGAAAGTCAAAGGAAAAGAAAAGATCTTCCACGCCAACCTCCTGAAGAAGTATATTGAACGGGAAGCAGAGAAACATGCAGCGAATGCACAAGTTGCTGAAATCCAGGGGTGGGCGCCAGTTGTCACGTGCAGTGTTGTTAGTGACTCTATTGATGAAGAAACGCTTTCAGAAAGTCATAGCTACATAGTAGTAGAGTAGGCAAGAATTGCTTTTGTATAATTGCAAACAGTAAACGTTTGACCAACAGTGGAATAACCTTTCTTGAAGCCTGCTTTGTATTCACCAGTGATGATGTTTTATTCTATCAATTTCTGTGGTTTACAATTTATAATAGAACTATATAATATACTGCTACTATCACACAGAAATATGCCTCTGTAGTTATCTGGATCTGGACTTTTCTTAAACATTGAAAGTATGCCTTGTTCTATCCTGTTTATTTTATCAGAGTGGAGAATTCAACGAAAAATGTCAATTACAAGTTTAACAAAAAGTCAGTTATAATATATATATCATATATATATATATATATATATATATATATATAAATAGAGAGAGAGAGAGAGAGAGAGAGAGAGAGAGAGAGAGAGAGAGAGAGATAGCTATGTAACTGTCTTTAAGTGTATGTTCACTTTACGCTAATCTCTATAACATGACGCTAGTTTACATACCTGTATCCTGCAAGAACTGGCCAAACTTTTTGAAAGACTAGATGAAACATTGACAAATTATGGTATGGAAATAAGCGCTAAGAAGAACAAGTTTGACGGCCAGCCATAACCCTACCATTATTATTGACATAATTTTCCATGGACAGCAGCTAGGAATTGTTCAACAATTCCCTTACATGGGATCCATCATTAGCAATGAGGTATCCAGACCTGAAATCCTACAGAGGGCAGCTGAGATAATATAGCACTGTCTAGACTTAAACGTGCGTGGAAGGCCAAGAACATATCCATGGAACACAAGATCGGACTCTTATGTGTACTGGTTGAAATATTCCATCTTTCTGTATGCGTGTGAAGCATGGACGCCCATAGCGGATTTTGGAAAGACAACTCCAAGCCATGAAAATGAGGTGAAATATAAAAAAAGTGTCAGAAAATATCAGATACACTGATTATATCACTAATGGACAAATACGCCAACCATCAAGCGGCTCATTGGACTATGTGAAGATCTGTTGACTTCGGTACAGAAAAGAAAACTACGTTGGTATGGCCATGTAACAAGATCCAGTGGCCTCACTAAATCAGTCCTCCCAGTAACTGTTGAGGAAGGGAGAGAGAAATAAAAAGACTGACTACACTGTAGAATGGACAGAGAAACCATCCACAGAGACTTAGATTTTGGCACACAACTAACAGAGCTGGAAGAATCTGATGAACAGTTCTCGAATGCAATGCCTCAAAAACAAACAGACTTAACGTCTTAAGGCAGAAGGAGGAGGAGACGAAAAGAAGAAAAAGATCTCAATCAAGCTGACAATCCTCTCTTTTTTTTCTGCCTGACTGTCTTCATCATTCCTGAGTCCACCCCACGTACGCCGCTCAGTCCACCTTCCATCGCGCATCCAAACCCATAACAATCGTGCTCACCGTGAGAGCAGTGCATGAAAGGCCTTACAATGTGGGATATTTTTTTCAGTCCTATGATGGTGAGAATGTGAATAATAATGACGATGCCATGGAGTTTCGTCTAGCATTTAGACTGCGTGAAAAGGCCTGAGAGTGATAGACACAGCGTTAACAAGAAATATATGAGCGCAGTGACACATCCATAAAGTGGATGCGACTTGACATTTGATCAGTCTTCCAAACGAGCCGATAGCACGTTCAGCTCAGCAAGTTTCGGCCGAAATATCTTACTATAACTTTTTTGAATATTAGCAATTCGAACCCATGTTCGTCATCATTTGTCTATTGCACTGACCACTTCTCCGTGTCGACTTCGTTCTGCATAATGAAGCCAGATATTAACTACTGCACAGTTTAACTAACAAGGACGATCTGGTACCAGGTCTTCCTGGCTTGCTTCCAACCTACAATATTTCTTAACTTGATTACATCATAATTTGTAAACTGTCAGCCACAGTGAAGTGTACTCACAACATGAGCACATAAATCGTGATTAGTGCAGAAGTGTTGGAACAAAGCAGAGAACCCAGGTGATGGATGAGAACGATAATTTGATGCCTGTTGCCCTTGTGAAGTGCTTATTTCTGTATTTGTTCAAGGTTTTGAAGGTGAAGATTGTGTCTGTGATAGTTTATTGAGAAGGGAAAATAGAAAATGTATTTGAGTGACGTGCATAATAATCCGATTTTTGGATGATGCTTGTAGCCGTCTACCGATAACCAGATTAAGAAATGCTCATTCTTTCATCATATCTTTTCAGATATTACATCTCTGATAAGTTGATTCATGTTTCAACATATTTGTGTGTGTGTGTGTGTGTGTGTGTGTGTGTGTGTGTGTTTGTGTGTGAGTGTGTGGTGGTGGTGGTCATTGGTTTAATGTCTATTCACTAAAGTGATTTTAGACAAATAAGCAAAAAAATAATAAATAAATGAAACATAATAAATGATAATAATGATAAATAAATAGATAAATAAATAAATAAAAAATAAAACAATAAATAAATAATTGAATATATGACAAAAAATAAATACGTAAAAAAACTTTTAAAATGCGATGTGGGGAAGGGGAGTAGAAACAGGAAGGGCAAATACAGGTGTTTATGTGTAGTCAATCTTGGTTTAAAAAAAAGAAAAGTTCAAGTTTAAATTCATATTACTTATAGCCCACTCGAGCATCAAAAACATATTTGGGCTAAAACCATGTGAAAAACAAGTAAGAAGCAAGGACAAGGCAAATGTCGGAGGGGAGTGTAAACATAACAAATGAAGTAGCATACTACAACAAATATTTACAATAAACTAGCTAACTGTAACTATGAACAGGAAGATGAACGAATTATAAATATTGGACTTTTAAATAGGCTAACGAAAAATTCGTATGTTAATAATGATGATTCAAATATTTCGGAAATTGTGTGAGTAGAAAGTACCGGAATGTATCGCTTTATACTAATACAAGAAAGTAAATGACTGGTCGTTATTTCCTGTCCACAAAGACAGGCAATATTTTTGGTGTACTTCGTTTTGAATGCATCGAGTTTCCACCTATACATAAGGGACTGTATAGACCTGTTTACAGTAGACTGTTTACATATTTTGCTGATTTTAAAATCCATGCTATTAGTATTGTACTTTTTCTGATTATCTTGAACCATTTCCAAACATAGGCGTCCGCTAATTTAAGATTCATTCAAGGAGAGAGAAAACTTTATGTTGTTTGATTCTGGTGAACCCTTAGCTCCTCGTTTGGCAGTCCTGTCAACCACATCGTTATGATGAAACGAACAATGAGGTGGTATCCGACAGAAAGTGTTCAATATGACATTTAACTCGAATCGCTAATAAGTTGATATTATCTTTTTTCTTAAAATCAGTGTGGCGTATGTCAAACGTTGCTCTTAAGAGTTCCCAACTGGGTATTGGAGAAAAAAAGGTCTTATAGATATAGGATCCGCTTCTAGATCAATTCCAGAGCCATTCATGATGTCGTATGTAGGCCTATACGTTGCAAGTGTGGCCTGTGAAGATATTGACTTAGCTCGTTTCGGAAAATCAATGTCTGATCTTAAATTTATATCAGGTCTCAAAACATTTTCAACGGTGGTATTTCTTAGCAGAAATTGGTAGAGACGAGTTTCCTTTGTTCATCAAGCGGCAATGTATTAATCTCACCGTATGTACGGAGGTTGGAAGTGTGCATTGAAGACCAAGTGCAAGTTTAAAACTTTTGCATTCTGTACTTTGTAGGTTTTGTAGTGTCTCGATGCGCTTAAGAATATTTCCTGGGCATATGTTAGTTTAGATCTAATGAGAGATTTACATAGATGTACAAGTGTTGATGGATCATGTCCCCATGGTTGTTTGCACACTATTTTCAAAAAAAATTATACTCTTTTGGGCTTTTGTGAGTAAGTAGTCGATATGCAGATTCCATGATAATTTTGCTGTAAAGAAAGAAAACACCTAAGAATTTAATGGTATACTGAAGAACGGAATTTCCTAGTTTAAAGGTGGGCATTATGTCCGCGTTAGACCCACTATTAAATGATATTATCTTTGTCTTCTCCGTAGATAGATGGAGCCCATTTTCTGCCATGTATTGCACTGTTTTGTCAAGTTTTAATTGATAAAGTTTGCGTGCATAGTTGATACTACGAGAAGGAGTTTTCCTCTTCATGTTTACCGGCATCCACATGCATAGATCATCAGCATACTGGACTAATGTGACATCTTTAGATATTCTACTTGGTAAGTCATTCATTAGTATCATAAAAAGGAGAGGTGCTATAACTGATCCCTGTAGGATACCCATTTGAAGGATTCGTTTTGTTGAATACACGTTTCCAATCCTGGTTTGAATTACTCAGTTTTCCAACAGACACTTCACGTTAGCCCTTTGCTTTTTAATTTAAATAATAATCAGGAGAGCCACACTTAGTCGTATGCTTTGGTTATATCAAAAATGTGGCCAATACACATTTACGTCTTGCAAATTGTTGCTTTATGTTAGTGGTTAATTTAGTGAAGAGTTCCTCTGCTGACCTGTCTTTTCGAAAACCAGCCTGATTGACAGGTATAATGTTATTCTTTTCACAATAGTGCAACAACCGGCGTGCAATAATTTTTCTCCATCAGTGTACAGACGTGGGATGTTAGTGCAATTGGCCTACTTCAACCCTTGTCCGACTTGCGGAGCTGGTTCTTACCATGAACACATTTTCGTTCGGAGATGAGACGTTCTGGCAAGTTAGCGGAGTCGCCATGGGTACTAAGATGGGCCCCAGCTATGCCTGCTTATTCATGGGATATTTGGAGGAACAAACTAAAGTAGCCTATGCACACTTAGCATTTGTAGTGTAACGTCAGCACTGCTCTTCAAAATGGCCGTAGACTGGGTCATCAGACGAATGACTGATGCCTAACCAAAAGGAATCAAATGGAATCTCTTCTCAGTACTAGACGATCTTGACTTTGCAGAACCACATGGCACTGGTCTCCCACACTCACCAACTAATGCAGAAGAAACATCTTGTCTCAACATCTCGGCATAACAGGTGGGCCTAAAGATCGTCTCAGAGAAAACTAAGGTTATGACGCTAATCATTCCAACCCCCTCTAAGTACATAGACCAGACCTACCCATAATTAAATGAATACCGAACTACCTAAGCAGTACTGTCAGACACAACGGAGGAACAGGAAGTGATAACAGCTACAGCCATCTCAGCAAAACCAGACACTCTCTCAGAATGCTGAACAATGTGTGGAGGTCTCCCCAGTACAACATCTGCACCGAACTGAGACAGTACCAGAGTTGTGTCCTTTCCACCGTACTTTACGACTCAGAAAGCGACCTTACATACCAAACCATCAACTTTCCACATAATATTATAGAGCTTCATTAGAATGATGCGAATCTTTTGGCTAAACACCATCTCCGACCAAAAATTACTTGTCCAATGCAATCAAGACAGTATGGGAACTGTCATAAACAGACGATTGAGATGAAGGAGAGAAGATAACCTCATCTGCACTTGGGCTGCGCTCTACTAGAAACCGGAAGGATGACGTAGGAGAAGAAAACCCAAGAACATCTGGCGACGGTTATAGACGAGGACTTAAGCGTCCTGAAGCATTCTTGGGATACTACGCAGAGGCTAGAACAGACAAAACCAGAGAACTTTTATTACAATCCTACATGCCGAGGACATAAGCAGTAAGTTATGCATGTAAACAGCAATACAATCATAACATTGTCTCCATCACAGAACATAAGAAAAAGGGGGAAAACCTGACTTTAAATATAGTGGAATTCCAGTAGAAAAAATCGAATGAGAAATGTGATTGAGAGGAATACACACAGAAAGATGAGAGACGGAGAGTATGATCTTCACAGCTGTTATGAATGTATGTTAACATGATGGTTAATGGAGCATGATATCTTGACAGATTTTGATTACCTCCAGCAACTTTAAATCACTTTAGAGATCGATGAACCCATACCAGTAGGTAACTGCTCAACTGACTGATATCTTAATATGTCACTTTTTTCTGGCTGGCTTCCCTCCTATGCACCACCATTTGTAACTGTCAGTCACTAGGGAAGGGTGATCACAATGCGAATAGACAATTTTTCAGCTTCAACAAGACTGTTGGTAGTTCAGCAGACGAACAAAATTACAATGATGAATGCCAAGAATGGTATATTTGGGTCAGACGTGTGAAATTATATCTCTTCGAAGTTCCTATTTTCAGAAAGTCCATTTTAGACTAGGATTTCCATACAATCCTGTTTTTCTGTTGTATTTTATTTCTACAGTCATATTCTAATAAATTCTTTGTTACACTAAGCAGCATACTGACAGAACTACAGTTACAGGATTCGTATGCATCTGTGTTCTGAGTTTCTTTTTTTCATTTGTGTATTTTGTGTGTGTATGTGTTTGTGCGTGCGTGCGTGCGTGCGTGTGTGTCTGTGTGTGTGTGTGTGTGTGTGTGTGTGTGTGTGTGTGTGTGTGTGTGCATATATGATATACGTGTGTGCGCGCTCTTGTGTGTATTTGTGTGTGTGTGTGTGTGTGTGTGTGTGTGTGTGTGTGTGTGTGTATGTGTGTGTGTGTGCATGCTAAGGAAAGAATAGAGAGAGATGGAAGGAGAGAGATGAAGGGACAGAATGAGAAAGAAAGACAGAGGGGTGGGGGTGGTAACCTGTTTTACGTTAAATTGAAAAGTCTTTACACTGCTCGCTGTACTATCACCAAGATGCCTATTCATACGTAATTCTTGTAATGGCACCTGTCCTAACATGTACCCAGAAACAGCGAAGCGACACCCACATCTTCCATAGCTTCATCTACTGTCTCTCCCTGGTTGACTTCCAGCCTATATCTCTTCTCCCGTTACCGCCATTTTGTAAACACGACCGTAACAAAGACTAACCCGTTTCAAGAGACAACTCTTGAGTCTCAATGGGTCTGCTGGGAATAAAGCAGACGGTGACTATATCACGTGGAGGAGAATGTTAAGAACAGTAATTTGACATACCTGATGTGTGTCTCCTGTTTCATGATCATCCGTATTTGTGGGAGTGTCATAAACTGAACATACCATAACTAGTTGATCATGAATACCGTTGTTTGTGTTCAAGGCCGTTATGATACATTTGAAAGCCCTTTCCGGAGATCTGCATGTGATGCTGGAGACCTCCTTATTTACAAACTTTCATATTGATCTTTAACGTTGGGAATGTATTAATGTTTCAATACAAGGTGCCGTCTTTCATGAACGAGAGAGAAAGATTATATATGTATGTATGCAATCGTGATACAGAAAGATACAGAGACCCACCAACTCCATCCCACCAATGCTAACCTTTGTAAGACACGAACATCTACAAACCTGCACACACAAAAACACATTATCACGCATTCTGAACACGGGCACAAGGTTATGATTCTACTGAAGACGAATAAAGAATTTGTTTGAACAAACTTCGTGCGCTGTTCTGATTTTACAGATATCTGATGCGTGTGTGGAACCATCATGTGATGTGTGCTACATAAAGTTCTCCGTTATGGTAGACAAATGTATGATGGATTTTTTATGATTAGATGTCCATAGATTGTGTATGTGTGTGTTTGTGTGGTGAGGGGGAAGATGGTATATATAAACATACATATAAAATATATAGATAAACAATATGTAAACATATGTAGAGAGAGAGGCTTTGTTCATTCCACCTCTTCTTCCAACGGTAATGATGATGAAATAGCTGAATATGACTGCATTGCATGTAATACGAGGCACATATGCTGAATGTTCATTTGTAAAACACTTTTACACAAACAAGCAAACGAAAAAAGAAAGAAACAAACAAACGAAAATAGGTTTTTGGTAACACATTCTTGACATGCAGCTCTTTCAGTAAAATCAAATCAGTGAAACCACTACAACAAACTGGTTCTCAAGCGGTTAATGTATTAATCTGTCAAGTCTTGCCCACTGGATCCCAACCATCCTGTTTCACGTTTTGGTCGTACCACAATTTGTACCCTGACAGCCACAAGGTAATCACTGCCCGTGAAAGTAACTCTTCATCGTCAACGAAACTGGACTGCAGAAAACAAAACTATTGTTAGGAAAGTGACAAATGTGTCTGAATTTTTTAAAAGAGCTTTCCTTTTTTCTTAAGGGGATTTTGTTCAGAAAAGCACCAAGGGATTCTGATCAGTGTAGATATGTGTCCGTGCGTGTGCGTGTGCGTGCGCGTGTGCCTCTGTTGGTGTGTGTATGTGTGTGTATGTGCACGCGTGCGTGCGTGGTGTGTGTGTGTGTGTGTGTGTGTGTGTGTGTGTGTGTGTGTGTATGTGTGTGTATGTGTGTGTGCTCAATATTGATAGAAAAGATCTACGCATAATAAAGAATATGTATTGAAAACAAACAGCAGCAATGAGAAGAGCAAAATGTCACAAATTTGTTTCAAAACATTAAAAGATGGGTTTGACCTGGATGTGTTTTGTCACCAGATTTGTTTTCTCTTTAATGCGCAGCCATCATAAGAAACGTAGAAGAATGCCCCACGGTTAAAGTTGGAGGGAAAATGATATATAGTCTTTGTTATGCACCGTTCTCATTTCAGAAAATGAAAAAGACCTACAAAATCGTGTAAATATAATAGAAATAGAAAGCAGAAATAAAGGGCTTGTGCTAATCAGTAACGAGACAAATCACGGCAATCAGTAAAAACAAGAAATTTCTTCATGTAAAATAACAACAAATGGCACAACATTGAGACAAGTTGATAAGTCGAGATATCTCGGAACATTCATCTCATCAGTCGTCAGATGCCCATTATACACAACCGATTTGGCCAAGCTAAAGAGCATTCAAGAAAATGAAAAGCGCTCTTATCAACAAATGCTTATTGTTGCCATCGCGAAGAGTTTTTCGGTGTTACATAGAAGCAATACCGCTTTACGGATGCAAAGTCTGGACAATCAACTAGCAAAATCAGAACAAGATTGAGGCAGCTGAAATATGGTTTCTTTAGAGTTTCATGGACAGCAAAAGAAAACAAACAAGACAGTCTTGATAGAAGCAAACACAACAACAACAAAAACCGTTAATTGAAGAAGATTATGAAAAGCAACATGTATTGGACATTTTATAGGCAAGAGAAATTTGAGCACTTAGTCACAACAGGAAAGCTAGAGAGGAAAAGAGCACCAGGTAGACCCAGGGAGAAAATATTACGCAGTTTTGCGGAGTGGATGGGGACAAAAAGGTAGGAGATATACTTGCAGCGACAAAAGACTGAATCGAGACTGAATCGTATGGAGGGCTATGATCGCCAAGGCCATGCAGCAAGGCATATGATGATGATGATGATAATGATCAATTGCAATCGATTTACACACACTGATCATGCCTGTAATATGCTCCAGTTTGTTTGTTTGTTTGTTTGTACACGGCATCGACTAATCCTTATTTGAAATTTGGCTTGCAACATACCAGTGATTAATAGAGCTTTCATATATTGATCAGTGAGGTGGGTGAACAATACTAGCTGGCAGGATAGTATTACACTGACTGGGAGTATTCAACACTGAGGTGGATGGTAGCTGTCCAATGAGGAACTGTATGGACAGCCTGCGGCACCCATAGATTCTGGTCACTGGAGGACATGCCAGCCCCCTGTATTATGGCTTCTTTATGAAGCAAAGCGATCACTTGTCTGCACATTTCAATCATGGAAAAGATTATAATTATATAGGACTTTAAGGACTATTCTATCTAGCAATGTGATCACCCTTCTCCAGATATCAGTCCAGGAAAGTGTATGATATTATAAGGGAAAGCAGGAACTTAAATGTCTAAGCCTCATCATCTCCTTTCTACTGTACAAGTATATTAGAAGAGAGAGGATGGCCAAGTCAACTACGTTTTAACTATGTCACCAGCTACCACACAAGCTGCTGGAAATATGCCTAACCTGACCTGACATCAGACTACCCAGCGCCCCTCATAGTTGTTCAAGACCAAACGAACATGACTTATAAAGTCGCACACTTGAAGGACTTCGCAAAACAATAGATAGCAGTCGGGAAAATTGTTCCTCGTTGCACCATGTTACCATGGGAGAGCTTTAATTAAAGAACTGCATGACACATAATAAGCTATAGTTAAATGGTGATAAAAAACTGAAGCCAAGCTCGTAGGCCGGAAAAACAAACTGCATTACACTGAATACCATCCAGCTAGGTGAAAACATCATCCTTCTTTCTAATTCTGTAAAGAACCTGGATGTGACCTTGGACAACACTCTTTCTATGCAGAAATTTCTAACAAAGACATGGCAGTCGTGCTGCTATCAGATTCAGCGCACTGGTTACATTCTAAGATATCTTTCAGCTGAGGCTGCATCTAAGCTTGTGACGGCTCCTATTTTGTATCGTCTTGATTACTGTAACGCTCTGCTTTCTGGACTACCGCTTCTTCTCTCTTCCGTCTGCAACGCGTACATCTCAGCTGCTCGTCTTGTCCTCAGAAAGAAAACCTTTGATCATGCCAGTTCTCTCCTTCGCTTTCTGCACTGGTGGCCTGTTTTGAATAAAACTGAGTATAAGCTGGATACCTTGTGTTACAAATCTCTTGACCAGTCTGCTCCACCATACCTTTCTCACAACATCAATATTTTTATGCCAACTTGCACCTTTCGCTCAGGTTCAAATACTCTTTCTCTTCGGGTGCCTAGATTTAAAATATCAGCTGTCGGCCAGCGTTCTCTTGTTGTTTTTGGTACCATCTGCTTTGAATAAACTTCCGTTCTCCCTTTGTCTATCACCTACCCTTTTCTGCTTTTAAATCCAATTTAAAAACTTACCTCTTTTCCCGACAATGAATTCTGCAACTGTCTCTTTCCATGTGTATGTGTGTTTGTGCAGTGAGGGGAAAGATGGTATATATAAACATACATATGAAATATATAGATAAACAATATGTAAAGTCCTTTTTAGACTAGGATTTCCATACAATCCTGTTTTTCTGTTGTATTTTATTTCTACAGTCATATTCTAATAAATTCTTTGTTACAGTAAGCAGCATACTGACAGAAGTACAGTTATAGGATTCGTATGCATCTGTGTTCTGAGTTGTTTTTTCATTTGCGTATTTTGTGTGTGTGTGTGTGTGTGTGTGTGTGTGTGTGTGTGTGTGTGTGTGTGTGTGTGTTCGTTCGTTCGTTCGTTCGTTCTTTGATTTAACGTCATTTCACTATGAGTGATATAAGGCGGGTTGGATTGGGGGCACAGAGGGGAGACACAAGTAGGTGGGAAAATAGAAAAATGGAACAAGAACTTAACACTAACAATTAACGTCAACAAAGTGAAGGGGAAAATTTAACGTTTAAACACAAACTTCATTAACTTAAAGTAATGCATTAACTGGACTGTGAATCAATGATTCTAAAATTTTGACTGACAAAAATTGATCGGAAGTTCATCATCATCAGGTGCCTTGCCACATGGCGTTGGCGATCATGGCCTTCCATCTGTTTCTATCACTTGTTGTCTCAAGCACCTCTTCCATCCTCTTTGTCTTCGGCCACTCTGCAAGTCCGTCCAATATCTTCTCCCTGGGTCTACCTGGCGCCTCTCTCTCCCCCCCCCCCCCCCCAGCTATCCCGTTGTGACCAGGTGCTCCAATTCCCCTTTCCTCGTAAAATGGCCTATAAATGTTGCCTGTCTTTTCCTAATCTTCCTTATGAATGATCTTCTTGTGTCTGCCGCCATCAAGACTGTCTCGTTTGTTTTCTTTGCTGTCCATGGAATTCTTCTTAGAAACCACATCTCGGCTGCTTCAATCTTGTTCTGGCTTTGCTTGTTGACTGTCCACGCCTCACAACCGTACAACAGTATTGGTTCTATATACCATTCAAGAACTCTCTTCCTGATGTTAATTGATAGGCAATTTGTTGGTAAGAATGATTTTCATCTTCTTGAATGCTGTTTTGGCTTGGCCGATTCTGCTGGCTAGTTCCGATGTGCATCTGCCGTCTGGTGAAATGATCGTTCCCAGGTATATAAACTTATCAACCTGTCTCAATGTTGTGCCGTTTGCTGATATTTTTCATGAGGGGATTTCAAGTTTCTTACTGATCACCATGACTTCAGTCTTCCTCCTGTTTAGTTCCAACCCCTTACCTTTGCTTTCTATTTCTAGTATATTCACAAGCTACTTCTTTAATTAAAATGTGTTTCGGAATAGTTTTCTTGTGTAAACATTTTTAGTAAAACAAAAACAAACAAAAAACGTAGTATTTTGCAGTAAATAGACAGTGAAACAGTGTGAATTGTTCGCCGCAAATACACTTGACATTTTTACAATGTTTTGTTTTAGATGCGTTTAGCTGAATACGAAATTGAGCAGTAAAAATCGATCTCAAATGATATATGGAAGAATACTGCAGTTTTTTACATACATTTTGAAATGAAAGTTTTATCATTTGTTGTGACACAAACTTTTCATGGAAATGTTAATGAAAACGAATCCATGAGGCTGATTCTAACAAGTTGCTAGTTTCTTTTACGGTAGTATTAATACGTAATTCTATAGTATTATCAGAGTTGTGTGCACCTTGCTTAGCTGCTCTGTCAACTACTTCGTTGCCATGAAGACCAACGTGAGAAGCCACCCAGCATAAACTGATATCTGTACCTTTTATCCTTAAACGATGTATAAGATGATTTGCCTCAGTAATTAAATCAGATCTTGTGTCTGTATCAAAAGACTTTAAGGCATATAATACAGATTTTGAATCAACAAAGAGAACTACTTTGAAACATACAGGTTTAAGGTTTACTAGATAATGCAACGCTTGTCTCATAGCGACTGATTCTGCTGTAAATATACATATACTTGCCCCGATGAAAAATTGCTTTTATGTTTTAAATTTTGGAACATAAAATGCTGCTCCAGCACATTTATTTTCTTAGAAAATATGGAGGTGGGTACGGTATTTTTCATCGACATGTTCTCTTGCTGTCCATATCGAAATGTTGGCGTTTTCATATGTCTTAGCATCTGCATAATCAAATATCAAAAGCGGCTTTTAGCATTTCCCATGTAGGGATAGGCGTTGTGGATGGTGTCTCAAGTATTTCATCCAAATTGACTAAGTCAGATACGTAAGTGGCAACAGTCATTTGTGATGAAATGTTGTTTGCTCGTTTTGGAAAGTCAACACCTGATTTTAATTTCCTTGCTCACAAAACTGTCCGTTTGTGAAGTAGTTCTAATGGCAAACTTTGCTGTCACTAGCTCGCGATAGTTGTTCAGAGGCACAATTCCAGCAACTTTGTACGTTTCCAGATTAGAAGCATGGGCTGGTACACCTAGTGCAATTTTAAGACTTTTGCAGTCTAAGCTTTGAATCTTCTTTAGTAAATATTTTGGTGCACTGAAGAACACTTCTTGCGCATAGGATAATTTAGATCTTACAAGTGCTCTTGACAGATGAAGAAGAAGTATGTTTGTATCCATTCCCCAAGGTAATCTGCTTATTATCTTTAGAAAATTGCACTGTAAGATACTGACTAGCTTCTCATCGTTTGACACGTCATTTACCTCATCACGTACACAAGAAAATTAATCAAACAAACAAACAAAAACTGATGCTTCAGTGATAAATGCCCCTATTTATCTCATGACGGTGACATGTTTCAATCCTGTATATGGCATCTTAATTACGTCTATAACCCGTCAGTGATAGGGGAAAGTTACTGCAAACTAGAACAAATAACTCTCCAGCTTCATCAAGGCCGATGAGAATAAAGCAGGCTAATAAGATTTTAGTGATGGATGAGAGATATAGTCCGCGTCTGCATTAATTCATGTTGTCGACGTATATAATGATTTTACTATATTATTAGAATTAAAAATTGTTTTCATATTTGAGATGGGAACATGACAGATGGACGGTGGTTTGCTCATCACTGGAAATCAGTAAGCGATATGCACACGTTTTTCTCTGGGTTTTATCATTATTCGATTAGAGATTCGTTGATTGATGCATGTTTGTTAACAAAACGTCTCGTCTTTCTTTTATATAGATAGACAGACAGACAGACTGATGGACGGACGGACGAATGGGTGGATGGATGAATGGATCGATAGACAGATAGTAGATAGATAAATAGATAGATAGATAGATAGATAGATAGATAGATAGATAGATAGATAGATAGACAGACAGACAGACCGATCGATTGATCGATCGATCGATCGATCGATAGATAGATAGATAGATAGATTCGCCCGCTGCTTTGGCAAACAGTATTGGAAAGATAGGTATAATTCCCAGGTCTTTCCCCTTGAAGCTCAGTTAGCCTTCTTGCCTTTCTGATTTTTTAATAAAGAAAAGTGAGACACCAAGACAAGGTTACCGAAAGAAAAAAGTGAGTAGAGAGTAAAGGGGAAAGAGAAGAAAAAGAATATCTGGAACAGTGTGATATGAGTGTGAATGTTGTGTGTGTGTGTGTGTGTGTGTGGTGTGTGTGTGTGTGTTGTGTGTGTGTGTGTGTGGTGTTGTGGTGTTGGGTGTGGGTGTGTGTAGTGAGAGAGAGAGAGAAAGAGAATGACAACTGGATCGAGGTCATTATTGCTGAAGAGACTTGAGAGTACCTAGTTCAGCATCTTGTGTGTGCGTGTGTGTGTTGCGAGCGTGTGTGTGCGAGTGTGTGTGTGTTGTGGTATGTGTGTGTGTGTGTGTGTGTGTGTGTGTGTGTGTGTGTGTGTGTGTGTGTGTGTGTGTGTGTGAGAGAGAGAGAGAGAGAGAGAGAGAGAGAGAATGACAACTTGGATCGAGGGTCATTATTTGCTGAACAGACTTGAGAGTACCCTACTTCAGCATCTTGTGTGTGCGTGTGTGTGTGTGCGAGCGTGTGTGTGCGAGTGTGTGTGTGTGTGTGTGTGTGTGTGTGTGTGTGTGTGTGTGTGTGTGTGTGTGTGTGTGTGTGTGTGTGTGTGTGTGTGTGTGTGTGTGTGTGTGTGTGATAATGACAACTTGGATCGAGGGTCATTATTTGCTGAACAGACTTGAGAGTACCCTAGTTCAGAATAATCTTGTGTGTGTGAGTGTGAGAGAGAGAGAGAGAGAGAGGGGGAGAGAGAGAGAGAGGATGACGGCTTGGATTAGGGGTTACACGCCATGCTCCCTCCTGTCTTCCCCCTCCCACTTTGCGTGTGCTTTGTGCCCTGGAGTTTTGGTCGTTGTTGGGTGATTGCTTTGATGAATGATGAGAGTGCGTGCCTTGGTTTGATTCTTGAATCAAGATATAGATAACCTTATTATCACAATCATCATCATCATCATTATCATATATATATATATATATATATATATATATATATGTATGTGTGTGTGTGTGTGTGTGTGTGTGTGTGTGTGTGTGTGTGTGTGTGTGTGTGTGTGTGTGTGTTGTCTGTCTGTTTGTCTGTCTGTGTCTGTGTACGCTTCTGCATTTATACTTCTTCGTGTAAGTGTGTGTATGCTCGCGCGTGTGCGTGTTTATATGTGTGTCTGTGTGTTTTACTGTGCACGTTCATGCATGTGCGTGTGTGCTCGTGTGTGTGTGTGTGTGAGAGAGAGAGAGAGAGAGAGAGGCAGACAGACAAACCCACAGACAGAGGGTGAAAACCTTATTTGATTGTTGAAATACTCAGATATACACTGACACAGACATTAACACGCGCGCACACACACACACACACATACACACACACACACACACACACACACACACACACACACACACACACACACACACACAGACGCGCATGCGCACGCACGCACGCATGCATCACCCATTTCTTACATACCTCACTATACTTAAACAGAATTCGCTTCACATCCTCCAGCCATAGACTGCATAAGAATAAGAGCTAGACCCAAACAACCTTTGAAAACCATCACTTGTGGTCTGTGGCCTTAGCAGATGACATGATTGGTGATTCTGATAATAGCTCAACGGGTTTGCTTTCACCGTTTCCATGGCACGTGCACTACTTTTACACCCATGTAACGGAGGTCCTGTGAGTGAGGAACCAGCAGTCTTTGAACATTGTGTGTTGCTGTTTTTCTGCTTGAGTGACGCGTGTCCATGATTTTCCAATTAGTGTTTCTAGATGTATGGTGCCTTTTTCACGTCAAGACGTGGGGATTGTAATATTTACCTTTTCATCAAGTAAATTCAATAATTAACTACTCATAGAAAGACAGAGGGAGGGGGAAAGCATTATCATCAAGTATGGCTCAAGTGGTTAATATCTTCATACACGTGGTCTTGTTCACTAAATCATACCCATCCGTCAGATATTTCATGTTTTGACTGAGCACCCCAAGTCATAGGGGACTATAATTACAGACTGGGCAGACAACGCTTCGAAAAGACTGTTGGGAGCAGACGGCCAAAATTTAAATGATAAATGAGGGAAACGATGAACTGGCATCCAGGGTTTTTGAGCATTAATCTACACACATTTTTATTTCAAGTAGTATCAAAGTGAACATAACTGTGTGATATATAGGATGACAGGAGATAAGAAAAATCTCTTCGTTTGGTGGACAGTATGCAGTTTGCTGAATAGTATCTGATGCAATGATTCTCACAACTTCGTTGCTTGGCAAAGTGATATAAAAGCTTCAGTACAGCCTTTTGTCTGTCATTTTTATGCCAGAATGTTCTTTTCTTTTAGATATTTTCTTTCGGAGAGAGCACATGGATTGAAGTGATAATAAATGTGTGTGCATATGTATATGTGAATGTGTGTGTGTGTGAGTGAGTGAGTGAGTGAGTGAGTAGTGGGTGAATGAGTGAGTGTATGTGTGAGTGAGAGAGTGTGTGTGTATGTGTGCGTGTGAGTGTGTGTGTGTGTGTGGGGTTTTTTGTGTGTGTTGTGTGTGTGTTGTGTGTGTGTGTGTGTGTGTGTTGTGTGTTTGTGGGGTGAGACAAAAAGAGAGAGGCAAAGAGACAAACATAGTCAGATACAGTCAGAAACAAAAATTGCTGATAATTGCGACTTCGACAAGTCAACATTTTGGTGAAGTTTCCTGAAACAATGCTCTCCTGGTTTACATTTACATATTTGTGGCAAATATGACTTACAACTTCAAATACAGTCAAGTCAAAAAGGGTTATGTCATTTGGCGACTTTTAATCAGTCATTTTCTCTCATTACAACCAAACACTAAGCGTTATCAAATTCCTTATCATTTGATAATCATCATGGCAAACAGGTACTCAAATGATTCATGATCCAACTTACCACGTTTAACTGGACGATTCCCACCTTGCCTATAATGCCTCAAAAACATAACCGTAGCTGTCGGAAGCATACTTGCAGAGACTATGCAAAAAGAAAAAGAAAGGGCGCATCAACATCGGAAGCTGGAATGTGCAAACATTGCTAGAAATGGGAAAACTTCATCTCCTTTTTGCCGGAGCTTGGAAGAGCACGTATGAACATCACGGGATTATGTGACACCATACTATCATTTACAGTGGGAAAAAGGCCTTACGGGTTGCTATCATACTGGATAAACAACATGCTGCAGCACTGAAAAGCTATAATACAATCAATGACCCATTGATAACCGTTAAACTGAACACAAAGCCAGTTGCCTTATCATCCAGGCAAATGCCCCCACATCCACCAGCTCAGATAAGGAGATAGAACAATTCTATAATGACCTACAAACTGCCAAGGATAAAATACTGAAAAGAGAAGTTTGCATAATAATGGGAGACATGAACGCCAAAGTGGGCAAAGATGAGGACAGACATTGTAGAATAGGACCTTATGGGCCAGGAAAACGCAATGAATGAGGAGATATGTTAACGTCTTTCTGCCGGGCCAATGAATTGGACACACCCTCTTTAAACAGCACTATCGTAGACGATATATCTGGAAACTCCAAAAAACAGACAACGACAACAAGAAAATAGATAGATTATATCATGATAGACAGGACATGGAGAACTACTGTCCTAAGCTTGAAAACAAACCCAAGAACTGATTGTGACAGCGATCACCAGTTGCAACGAAAATTCGATTCAAAGCTTACAAACAAAACAAAGCCAAGTAGGCCCCTAAGTTTGATCTAGATAAATTGAAAAATCAAGACATTCCATCTGATTTTGAGATCGAAGTCAGCAATTGTTTCCAGGCTCTAATCCAGGACTGGACATGAAACGACCAGTATCCAGAAGAAATTTGGGCATATTTGGAGAAGACCTACACTGAAGTAGCAGAAGAAAAGTAAGGCAGGAAAAAAAGAAAACCAACTAAGCCCTACATCAGCGAGGAAGTTATGGATCTAGCCAAACAGAAAAGCCAAGCTCCCAAATCTGGAACAAAAGAAGAATACAAAAAACCCAAAAGAGAAATCAAGAGCAAAATTAGAAGAGATAAGAAACAATGACTGGACGAAGAATGTGCAAAAATAAATGAGCATAATGAATGCAGAAGATCCAGAGATCTATTCCAACAGATAAAGAAAGTTCAATCCACTAAATTCCAGCCCATAAATGAGTGCATCAACAGCAAGGAAGGCACCACAGTGACTGAACCAGAGCATATTATGAACGAATGAAATGAATAGGACCATCACGATTTAGCGACAGTAGCCCTCAAGACACTCTATGCCCTGACCTGAACTGTCCCAAATCAGAACCAGAATCACTTTTAAGTGAAATTGAAGCAGCCACCAAGCAGTTAAAAACAGGAAAATCCGCAGGAATTGATAACATTCCAGGAGAACTGTTAAAAGATGGTGGAAAAGGTCTAAAAGCAATGCACCATCTTTGCTGAAAAATATGGAATTCTCATCAGTGGCCAACAGACTGGATATTTCAAGAATTTGTGATGCTTCACAAAAGTGGCAATGTCAAAGATTGCAGCAACTACGGAACCATTGCCTTAATCAGCCGCGCCAGTAAGATCCTGCTATAATTATTCTCAACAGATTGAAGCCCAAGACAGAAGAAGAACTACCTGACTGCCAGGCAGGCTACAGATCCAACAGAGGGACAACTGACATGCTCTTGGTGCTACAAACACTCATAGAGAAAATAAAAAGCACTGAAAAAGAAGCTTTTGTCGCCTTCATAGACTGTAGCAAAGCATTTGACAGCGTCATTCGTCTCCACCTGTTCAACAATGGACAAAATAGGATTTCCCAAACACCTCATTGCCTTAATTGCCTATTTTTTTGTATAAAGACCAAAAGGCTACAGTTAGATGGAAAAATCAGAAATGTGAATTCTTCAACATCCACAGAGGAGTCAGGCATGGTTGTATCCTTTCACCATATATCTTTAACATTTACACGGAACAAGTCATGAGATATGCTGATATAGAAGGCATAGTCATACAGATGGGAGGAAAAGATCTTACAAACTTACGCTATGCCGATGATACTGCGCTGTTAGCAGGCAGCATACCAGCATAAAAAGAATTCTATGCAGGATGGATGCAGCATGCAAAAAGGCTGGTCTAAACGTGAACGCCAAGAAAACGAAAGTGCTATATATCAAAGCCAAAGACACTGAAAATGAAAATGATCATGACATCTTAATTAACAAAGTTCCTTTAGAAAAGGTTAAAAGGATTTCAAATATCTTGGCTCTGTAAAAACTGATGATGGAACATGCTCCAAAGACATCAAAATAAGTATTGGAATGGCAAAGCAAAAAATGGTCCAGCTCAACATCTGGAAAGACAGAGGCATACCAAATGGCCTGAAACTTATACTCTTAAAATGTTTGATCTGGCCAGTCATCATTTATGGCTGTGAATCCTGGACTCTCAGAAAACTGAGTGCAGCAAAGATGTGGTTTTGTCGGAGACTAATACGTGTCAGATGGACAGATAGAAGAACTAATGAAAGTGTCCTGGAAGAACTTGATACCACCAGAAAACTACTAGCAGAGATCAACAAGAGAAGGCTAAATTACATTGGTAATGTGTCACGCAACGAGAACACGGACCTCATGGCAACCATCTTTCAAGGAAAAATAGTGGCAATAGGGCAGAAACGCAGACCTTCAATCTCATACATCGAGGACATTACCAACATCAGTGGCCTGGATGGAGATGGTGGTGTCCCCTTCCCCCGTCCATCTTATAGCACAAGGAGATAGGGAAGGAAAATTGCAACTCCTCTGATCACCAAACACCATGGCAGCCGGAATGAAGTGATATAAACGGCCATGGTGTAGCCTGACCAAAAGGAAAATCGCACAAAAGAAGTTCGCGACTAGTGGTCATATTGTAGCATAATCCTGGACATGTACTGATTGTTGAACTGTATCCATGTTATACGGTTGATTCATAGCTACTAGTTTCTTTTTCTAGTGTTGATTAATTTTCTCTTCCAGCTACACTTTTCCATACACCAATGAATAGCTAGTGCTCCCATACACAACTTCGTGAGGCAGATGAACATTACAAGCAGGCATTATATCATCTGACTGGCTCGGAGTCATGAGCATTCAGGTAAGGGGTTTTGACCAGCGAGGCTAAATGATCTGTGTAGTCAGCATCTGGTGCCCATATTTCTGCCAAATGAAGGTAGACATATATCTGGGTAACTGCCAGCTTCCTTGTATGTGTTTGTCAAGCAAAATGAAGTATCGTCTCTTGGGTACATACTCGGAAATTACTACTATAGGGGTATAAAGATATCTAAGTTATATTTTCTATTTAAGCATTACCGATGTGGTTGCAGAAAAAGGAAAATTAAATAATACGTACGTACATCTGTACCACACATATCAGTATGTCAGGGGTGACATCAGACCACTCAGTGCCTCTCTTGTTATTTACAATATATGGATCACCATAGGAACTGTTGTCCGCATTTTCTGTTTGCCTTTGCTACTTCACCGTGTCCCCTATCAAGGTGACCCCAGGGAATAAAAGTTGGATTATAGCACATCTACCCATGTTTATGACTTGTCTTTTCTGTTCTGTCCAACTGAGTTCCAACTAAGGAACAGAGGAAAGGAAAACTAGAAGAAGGAAAGAAAGAGTCGGACATACAGGCAGAAAAAGAAATCAGACACAGACACTGAAAAAGATAGAGAAATTGAGACAGAGAGATTCTGACGATGTAATACTTGATGTGGCCCACTCTTGACTTACTGGAACGTCTATGATTGAGCGTTCTGAGTGCGCAAAAATGATATTCATTCTCTCGGAAATGTGTGTGTGCGCGCACGCGGTATATATTATATATATATATATATATATATATATTATATATATATTATATATATATATGTGTGTGTGTGTGTCTGTCTGTGTGTCTGTGTGTGTGTCTTCTGTCTGTCCATGTCTGTGTTGTTGTTGGTGTTTTATGTGCGTCTGTGTATGTGTATGTGTATGTGTTTGTTTGTATATGTGTCTCTTGTCTATGTCCTTATATCTACCTATCTATCTATCTATCTATCTATCTATCTATCTGTCTGTCTCCCTACCTATCTATCTATCTATCTGTCTGTGTGTCTGTCTTTCTGTCTATGTATCTATCTATCTGTCTGTCTAGCTATCTATCTATCTGTCTGTCTGTCTATCCATATATCTGTCTATCTATCTGTATATGTATTTATCTATCTGTCTGTGTATCTGTCTGCCTATCTATTTATCTATCTATCTGTCTGTCTCTCTGTCTATCGAGTTATCTATCTCTCTATATGATTATGTATATGTGTGTGTGTGTGTGTGTGTGTGTGTGTGTGTGTGTGTGTGTGTGTGTGTGTGTGTGTTACTACGTGTGTGTGTGTTTGTATGCGTGTGTGTGTGTGTTTGTTTGTGCGTGTGTGTCTGTGTGTGTGCGTGTGTGTGGGTGTGGGTGTGACCCACTTGAAGAAATCATTAGCTGCTGTACAGGGCAGGTGAGATGTTGGGAAGCTACTAGCACTGTCACTCCTTTGAACTTGTTAGCTGAAATAGCTCTAATTCTATTAAAATTTGGACGTCTGAAATCTCAGTCATGTCTAACTCATCTCGCTACTTTTTGTGTCTGTGGTTTAATGGTTATTGATGACGTTAGTGTTGTTGTTGTTGTTGTTGTTATTGATGGTGGCGGTGGTGGTGGTGGTGGTGGTGGTGGGGTGTTTTTTTCTTGTTGTTGTTGCTGTTCTTGTTATCAGACTGGGGAAACTAAACATGTGTCCGTGTGTGTGTATGTGTGTGTGTGGTGTGTGTGTGTGTGTGTGTGTGTGTGTGTGTGTTGTGTGTGTGTGTGTATGTGTGAGAGAGAGAGTGTGTGTGTGTGTGTGTGTGTTTGTATGTGTGTGTGTGTGTGTTTTATTCGTACACCTGAACACACACACATACCCACATGCGCGCGCGGACACACACACACACACACACACACACGCACATACGCACGCACACAAACACACGCGTGTGAACACGCACAAAGGCACACACACATAAATACATACTCACACACAAACACACACACACATACAAACAAACAAATACACACATACAGTATGATACACACACAAACAGGCACACACACAGGAGAAATAAAAGAAAGAGAGTAACAGACAGAAAAATCAGACACAGACACTGAGAGAGATAGAGAAAATGAGGCAGAGGTCTGTCTGTCTGTCTGTGTCTGTCTGCGTATGTATGTCTGTGTGTGTCTAGTGTGCGATTTATTCGTAGTGAGAGTGAGCTCGCTTGCCGCTTTGTTGGAGGGTTCTGAGCTCTGGCAATTTTCTGTCTCAGATTCGGCGCATTGGTTACATTCGAAGATATCTTTCAATTGAGGTTGCATCTAAGCTTGTGACAGCTCTAATTTTGTCTCGTCTTCATTACTGTAACACTCTCATTTCTGGACTACCAACTTCTTCCCTCCTTGCAACGTATACAAAACTCAGCTACTTGTCTTGTCCTCAGAAAGAAAAAGGTTGAGCAAGTCAGTCCTCTCTTTCGCTGGTTGCCTGATTTGAACAAAACTGAATACAAGAAGCTGGATACCTTGTACTACAAATCTATTCACCAGCCTGCTCCATCGTACTTTTATGACGACACTAGTATTTACACGCCACCTCACACCTTGCGTTCAGCAACGGATACTCTTTTGCTTCAGGTTCCTGGATTTAAACTATCAACTGTCGACCAGCTTTCTTTTTTTGTTTTAGGACACCTGTCTGCCTGGAATAAGCTTCCATTCTCCCTTCGTCTATCGTCTGTCCTTTTTGTTTTCAAATCCAATTTAAAAACTATCCTTTTTGCCCGACAATGAATTCTGTAACTGCCTCTTTCCGTCAGTTTGTGTAGATTTTGTCGCGTATTGTAAGGTGGTCTGCGTTGATCGCATGCGTATTTCTGGTGCGTGGGTGAGCTCTGATTTGAATTGTCAAGATTTGGCGCCATACTGTTTGTTTTTGTTTTTTTTATCTTTATCATTATTATAATATTATCATCATCATCATCATCATCAGTCCCGTAGTCTGGTTGACCGTTGGGGCACCACTGAAGATTTTGCCGCCAACTTCCTCCACTCCTCACGGTCCTCAGCTTTCCGCAGAATGATGTTCCATTCAAGGCCAGTCCACTCTCTGATATTGTCTTCCCATCTTTTTCTCTGTCTGCCTCTTCGTCTCCTTCCCTGTACTGTTCCTTGCAAGACGGTCTTGGCCAGTCCAGATGATCGAGTGACGTGTCCGTACCACCTCAGTTTGCGTCTTATCACTGAAGTCAGGAGGTCTTCATACGGCCCGATGGCTTTTTTCGATTCGGATTTTCACTTCCTTATTGGTTAAATTATCTTTGTACGAGATACCAAGGAGTTTGCGGAAGCATCTCATCTCCATTGCATCTTTCAATGTCTGCTGTTATGGTCCATGTTTCGCATGCACACAAAAATATTGATATGACCAGGGAACGCATCAGTCTGATCTTGTACATAATATTATACACACATACAAACCCACACATAAACATACACGTACATAAACATACACACACATATGCACACAGACAGCACATACACACACGCACACACACACATACACATGCACACACACACACACAGTATTAAAAAACTGAAAAATGGTAAAAGTGCTGGACCAGACAAAATTCTGGGAGAAATGTTAAAGCATTCCAGCGATTCTGTGTTAAATTTTATAGTCATTCTATTTAATCGGTTATTTGAAAATGGTATTTTCCCCACAGAATGGGCCAAATCTATTATTGTCCCCATACATAACAAAGGAGATGTAAACAACCCAGACAACTACCGAGGGGTTGCACTCACAGGTGTTTTAGGCAAAGTTTATACAAATATATTAAATAAACGACTTACGAAATGGGCAGAGAGGGAAGAAAAAATAATAGAAGAACAAGCAGGATTTCGATCTGGATACAGTACAATAGATCACATTTTCACACTGTACGCTTTAGTCCAAAAATACCTTCTTAATCACACTAAACTATTGGTAGCATTTGTAGATTTTCGCAAAGCATTTGACTCAGTTAATAGAAATTTACTTTGGGGTATTCTGCGCAAGAATGGAGTAAATGATAAATTATATATGTCTCTTAAAAGTATATATAATTCTGTGTTAGCATGTGTTCGTGACAAAGATATGTACTCCAACGTTTTCGAAATGTCCACGAGGAGTGAAACAAGGATGTCTCCTCAGCCCCTTACTATTTTCATTTTTTATTGATGAGTTAGCGTTAGAAATAGCCAAAAAAGGGAGACATGGTGTACAGTTATTGCCTGGTGCTGTTGAAGTTTTTTACTGCTATTTGCTGATGATGTGGTGCTTTTGTCAGACACTGTCATAGGGTTACAAAATCAACTAAATGCTTTAAAACATGAATCTAATAGGTTGTTACTGTCTGTGAACCTAGAAAAGAGGAATGTGATGATTTTCCGTAAGGGATGACATCTTTCGGCTCGAGAAAACTCTGAAGTTAAAGTAACAAACTCATATAAATATCTAGGTATCATTTTTACAACAAAACTGAGTCTCCAAAGCGCATGGGTGGAAAGCAGCAAAAAAGGGAAAAGAGGAACGATGGAAATTTTAAGATTTTTAAGAAAACTGAACTGCACTGACTTCTCGATTTTTTGGAAACTTTTCGACTCGCAGATTGAACCAATCTTAACGTATGGCTCAGAAATATGGGGGTTTTCGAGCAATCATAAAATGGAAAAGGTACATACATTTGCCATCAAACGCTTCCTTTCGGTACCATTGCATTCATCTAATAAAATGTTATATGGAGAAACTGGCTGTTATCCTTTATTTTTGAAAACTCAAATGAAGTGTATTTAATACTGGTTGAAATTAATCCAGCTCCCAATGTCAAGATTGTGCAAGCAGGCATATGAGATGTTACTGAATCAATTAGATTCGGGTAAACAAAACTGGGCATATTTCGTTAAGAAAATGTTAACCACACATGGATTTGGTATTGTGTGGATGTGCCAGGGAATTGGTTATGAACAAGGATTTATTTCAGAATTTAGGGATAAACTAGTTGATTCGTACAAACAAAACTGGCACGCTCAAATGGAAGAATCTGAGAAATATGATTGGTTCCTTTTTTTAAAAGTATATTTAAAACTGAAAAATATATAAAGGCCGTAACAAATAAATGGCACAGAAACAATCTTGCTCGTTTTAGACTAAGAGCCCTGGGGCTAAATGCAACAACAAGATGGTTTTACTCAAATTCATCGGCACACTCTATTTGTCCCATGTGTGATGCAGAGGCAGAAGATGAAATGCATTTTTTGTTTGTTTACAAGTCGTATGAAAGTATACGACAAAAATGCATAATCTTTAATGAGGACATTTCGAGTCAAAGGGTCATTACCAGAATACTCATGACTGAAGACGAAAAATACCAAAAATCCCTCGCGAAATTTATCGCCCTTGCTTGGGAAAGTCGGAGAAAGAAAACAACACAGCAATAAATTAATGTAAGTTTGTCTCCAGTGAAGATATCACTTTATACTGTTCTTATGTTTATTTGCCGGATTTGGGTCTTCCTCTTACTTATATGATTAATTACGTCGGGTGGTCAACTGTTTCTTCAACTTTTTGTTCAACTTTTTAAATTAATGTAAGTCTCTCTCCAGTGAAGATATCACGTTATAAAGTTCTTATGTTTATTTGCCGGATTTGGGTCTTCCTCTTACTTATATGACTAATTACGTCGGGTGGTCAACTGTTTCTTCAACTTTTTGTTCAACTTTTTAAATTAATGTAAGTTTATCTCCAGTGAAGATATCACTTTATACTGTTCTTATGTTTATTTGCCGGATTTGGGTCTTCCTCTTACTTATATGACTAATTACGTCGGGTGGTCAACTGTTTCTTCAATTTTTTGTTCAACTTTTTGTTCAACTTTTCTCCTTCAATTTTTTCTTCATCATTAGGAAATAAAATTCAAATGGATGTAATGTCAGCCATGTCTATATTTATAAATCTTTATTTCGCGAAAACGTCGCCGTAAAATTTAATGACTTTGTTTTATGCTCCTTGCCACAAGGACCAAATGTCAATGGCAATAAACCATTTTCAGTTTCAGTTTCTCTCTCTCTCTCTCTCTCTCTCTCTCTCTCTCTCTCTCTCTCTCTCTCTCTCTCTCTCTTTCTCACACACACACACACACACACACACGCACAGATAGTTTAAATCCAGACGTGGAAATATTATACATAAACAAAATAGCAATGCAACATATGCACAGTCCGACACACAGTTAGATGAATTGGATATGGCTGTGGGAAACGCACACCTTCTGCGTCTACAGTATTGCAACCATTTCCTAACATTCAAAATAAACAAGGTCAAAAGGCTTACTTTGCCTTCCCATCGCTTCTTCTGTCTGTCAAGCAGTTAAGGATTCTGACACGTGCTAACAGGTAATCCCTACCACATAAAGACACACGGTCACAAAAAGAAACACTAACACTATTGCAGGAAGCTGGTGGAATACTTTACTTTTACTTTTTCCTTCCGCTTGTACCGGTGGGCGTCGCGGGGAGATACAGTCGTCTGTCAGCAGCAAGGCGGGTGGCCTGGAGAAGGGACATCTCGTGAGCTCTGAGGGTGTCTGCCACGGAGTCGCTCCATCGTCGTCTTGGTCTTCCTCTGGCTCTCCAGCCAGAGTATCTGGTGTTGTATGCCCGAAGAGCTGGATGGTTTAGGGGCATACGTGTGAGGTGTCCGAACCACTTGATCCTCATATGTTCGATGTGTTGTAGGATTGGTGTTGCTCCTACCATGTCTCGTATCACCTCATTTCTGATCTTGTCCCGCCTTGTCTTATTTACTGCTTTCCTCAGGCATTTCATTTCACAGGTGACCAGTTTTCTCTCGAGGACTTTAGTTAGGGACCATGTCTGGCTGGTGGAATGGATGAGGGAATCAAAGGGTTTTTAAGTTTTTGCAGTTGGTGGATAGATGCAATAGTCAAAGGGTTAAGATGTCTTTGAAACAAAGTGTAGTCAAGATAAATGATTGACCTCATTCAGCCCCGAAAGACTGCAATTTGTGTCACTTGGGAGACTTGAGCTTGGAGACAGTAAAGGTGAAAAATACTGTGGCCAGCCTGTTGCTCAAACCCACGACCCCTGCGTTTTCTGCGTAGTGTTTCTGACCAGCATTCACGAGGTGTTATTATTAAAACCCTCAATATTCGTCTACGCTGCTATATCACGGTAGCTTGTTTTTAAGCTTGACTGACAAGCTCTACGTATATAAAATGGACTGTTCATTGAGGGTGTATCACTATGAACTTGAACACACTATCTTCTTACTATTATTTCATCCTAACTCCGTGAAGAGTCTACTTAAGAACTGCTTATCTGATTCCTCCAGTTCTGTTGGTTGTGTGTCGAAGGTTCGGTGTCTGCAAGTGGTTTTTCTATCCATTTCACAATGTCGTCTCCCTCCCTCAGCAGTTCCCTTGAGGACTTAGTAGTTTCTTATATGGTCCAGTGTATTGCTTTTGAATCGGCACTCTTGATGATTGGAGTATCAATGTACCTAATGTTAAGTATCTTGAGATTTTCCGCGGCTTGGATTTGTCTTAATCATCTGCTTTTAGGTCCATGTTTCGTGTGCATACAAGAAGATGGAATGAACCGTGGATGTAAAAGCCTGATTTTGTACTTCATAAAGAAGTTCTTGTCTTTCCACAATGGTTTCTGCCTGGACAGTGATGATGGTGTCTTTGCCACCCTCGAGAGGATTTCTGATTTGGGTTCCTCTTTGCTAGAATTGTAGCTTCAGTCAGTGGACAGTTATATCAATATTTGATGGTGTTGTTGTGACTCGCCATCAGTTTGTTTGTTTTGTTTTGTTTTGTTTTGCACTGATTTTAACCATAAGAAAAACATATAAAAAGTGATATTTCCCACTGAAAAACAAACACCAGTATATTCAGTTTTCGTCAAATGTGGGCAAACTGTCTTAACTCACACATCACTGGGACCTTATAACTAGATAACAAAGCTGTTGATACCAGACTGTCATTTTGTAGACTTTACACAATATTCTCTTTTCTAGTAAGATTGACTATTTGATTAAACAAAAACAATGACTGCTGAGATGAGAAATATTTATGAAAAAGAAATATGTATGAAAATGAAATATACTGTGCACTTAAAAGTTGTCACAACTGTAATAACAGACAAAACACCAACCGGTTTAGACCTTTGGGTCTCCATCAGGGCTGGGACCATATACAGACACGTGTATAAGACAGGAACAACATATAGAATTATCTTTGTTCAGCAGAACACTGAACTGACAGGAGTGAATGGTGGGGGAAGAAATGAAGAGAGATAACTATCATGGAGCAGAGATGTAATTTTCTGGGTTCTATATCACCAAGTATCACTAAGTGTGTATAGCTGCGTGAAATCGTTTTCTAATTAGCCATTTTCTTTATCTGTGTATGTTGTGTTGAATGTAATAGGTGGGAAATAGGGTAGTGGGGTTATACCAAGAGATGTAAGAACAAGTGACAAACAATAGCTGTCAGACTTAACTGCGCGCGTTTATTTAATAAAGTGACTGCAGATGAGAAATAAACATAACAGATAGTTTCAAAACTATATGTACGTTTGCAATACCAACGACGTTTGTTAGATAGAAGTGCAGCAGATGCAACAGTAGTCTTGAACATGCAACCACAGCACTGCTTCGGATTATTAAAAGAATACTTGCAAACAATAATGAGTAAATGCTGACTGTCTTTTGCACAAGCTACAAACGCAAGCAAGTTTTGTTGTTATTGTTGTTGTTGTTGATGGTGGGGGTGGTGGTGATGGTGGTCATGGTGTGATTCTTGTTACATTTTTTCCTGTTATCATTTGTCATTTTGGCAATGTTAGCTGGATCAAAATGCAGCATCAGCATTACTTTTCAGTGTTCAGCTCCGATTATTATAATATGCCCTGTAGATTTGCAGCGATGTACATATCCCGCAATGTTCTACGTTTTTCTAGTCAACTTAAACTACCACAAAATGTTCTGATTACCTCACGGATTCTACTTGTTCTACGGTTATGAAAATAAGGAGAAACTGGTTGGTTTGTTTGTTTGTTTGTTTGTTTGTTTTTGTTTGCTTGTTTGTTTGTTTGTTTGTTTGTGTGTTTGTGATGCAACACAAGATTTATTCCTAACCAATCTTCTTTATGTGGCCGTTACCACCTTCAGAATTCCAAACGAGGAGTAAAGATTCAATTGGATGATTATTGATTTCTAAGACTTCCACAACAATCAAAAGAAAAGCGTCTTTTAAATAACAGTTTCAGGAAAGCCATAATAAAAACTTGCATTAGAAGAAGTAACAAAACAACACCAACTTTTTTTCCCATCTTAACGTCTTTCTGTCCAAAGATATCTTCTCATCGTAGTGGTGAACAGAGCTATTGGCAGCTGTGACCGATAAAGAAATGTTAGTCGACAAGCTCAGGTGTGAAGAAGGACTGATTCCTGTGGCCGAGTTACGTATCTTTATTGGAAATAATTAAGCGTGCCTATACACTGATTGCCTTCTGAGTCGTTGATCCGGTGGTACCAACATGCTTACCTCAACTGTTAGATGTGCGTGACTTATAGAATGTTTCTTAGACTTTTTATTATATTATGATATTGCTTTGAATGTGTGCGCATGGTGCTCTGTTCATTGCAACTTACGTCATGTCATCGACAAAGGTAATCATAATGAATAATAATAATAATAGTGATGAAAATAATGATAATAAATAGCTTTTGTATAGCGCTATTCTCAGTTCGACTCACTGCGCTGTTACATAAATAATCTCACTCACATACCAATAACATCATTTTTCAATCACACACAAAGAAAAAAAAGAAAGGGGGGTGGGGGGAATACTTATGAAAATGCCTGCAGAAACAAATGTGTTTTGAGTCTTCTTTTGAAAGCTTGTAGGGTTGGAACATCTCTTAGACTGGTCGGCAACTCATTCCATGCAGACGACGCGGTGTGTCCAAACGAACGGTCTCCTCCAGTCGTTACCCTTGGGGGTACTAGGCGTTTCTCCTGCGACGAGCGGAGTGTGCGTGACGACCGATAAGTACACAGTGTGTCAGAATACACATTTTTTATAACCAAAAACCAATGTTCCCAACCATCACAAAGAAAACTATAGGGATGGGGGGGGGGGGGGGATACCAACATTGTAAACTGGTTCCCCCCCTCTCTCTCTCTCTCTCTCTCTCTCTCTCTCTCTCTCTCTCTCTGTCTCCATAATCTTTATATATGTTTCTATACAAAGCCGTTTGTAGATGAGTCTATGCACAGAGTTGACACATTCGTCATACGTCATACGTATACAGCAATTATCCACAATGTGAATAAGGGCAACTAACGCAGAAACAAATAAGAAGAAAACGCATAAATGCATGTATAACATCAATCCCACTTGTAAAATGTCTAAAATTACAAGAAACATACATAAAACATAAAGTGTATCATCATGCTGTGGTTTGAAGATGCTAGTCCACATCTATCAACCTGCATGCAGGCAGAGAAACAAGTGGACAATATACGTAAATACATGACATTAAGTAATGGCCACGCAGATATGTGTAATAAAGCCACTGGCTCATTTAAAAGTAAGCGGAAATAAAGTCAGAATACTGCACAATATAAAGTCCATAACCTCACCACGGTGGTCGTCCTCATATCATTCGTGGTCTAGGGAGTCCTCATCAAAGAGGAGATGGTCAGTGGAGCAGAGAGGGGGCCTTTGCAGGGGGTGCTGCCGCAATTAGACGTGTAATTGACCATCCCTTGGGTATGTGTAGTGGGCTAATGGGCAGTGCCAGCCAGTTATGAATGAAGCAGGAGTTTTCGGCGCCTATATAGGCTCTGATCTGCCATTAGACGTGCACTATACGTATGTCTGTCTGTAGGAGGTATGGTGGCGGGGTCGTTAATGTAAATGTGTGGGTGGGTGGGTGGGTTGCGTCTGGGTGTGTATGTGTGTGTTTATTGTGTGTTTGTGTGTGTGTGTGTGTGTGTGTGTGTGTGTGTGTGTGTGTGTGTGTGTGTGGCTGTGTGTGTGGCTGTGTGTGTAGCTATGTGGTGACTCCAGTAGTGTGAGTGTATGTCTGTATGGGCACTTCTCTGTGAGTGAGTGCACGTCTTTTTTCCCATATGTCCAGCACATGTCAACCTTCTTTTTTTTACGTGTTTGTCGTGATTCAATGCGTCTGACAATGTTTTGTCTTTTGGCACACAAGTATTTTCTCTCTCTCTCTCTCTCTCTTCTCTCCTCTCTCACCCACACACACACACACACACACACACACACACACACACACACACACACACACACACACACACACACACCACACACACACACACACAAGCACATACATATGCTTACACTCAATGCACACAAACATTTACACACTCACGTATTTACACAAATTCACACGCACTGACACACACTTGCACAGACGCACGCATTGACATACACGCGCGCACACGCACAAACACAATCACACGCATACACACAAACACGCAAGCACATACAAACAGGCATACTGTATTCAGTGCTGACATATCTTTTTATACAGGGTCACGTGTAGACGAATAGATTACAGCACGATGCATGTGCGAATTGCTGCAAATGTTTGATGAGTCTGTATATTCTATGTGCATTGATGTTCTCAGCACTCTGTGGCATTCGTAATTACTGGTCTGCAAACAAATGTCCATTTTCAGTTCAGTACATATTCTGGGCTAATATGCTGTGTAATAGCCGGCAGAATCGGCCAAGCCAAAACAGCATTCAAGAAGATGACAAGCATTCTTACCTACAAACGCCCATCAATTAACATCAGGAAGAGAGTTCTTGAATGTTATATACAACCAATACTGTTGTACGGATGTGAGGCGTGGACAGTCAACAAGCAAAGCCAGAACAAGATTGAAGCAGCCGGGATGTGGTTTCTAAGAAGAATGTTGAGAGTTCCATGGACAGCAAAGAAAACAAACGAGACAGTGTTGATGGAGGCAGATACAAGTAGATCATTCATAATTATGGAAGATTAGGAAAAGACAGGCAACATTTATAGGCCATTTTATGAGGAAGGGAGATTTGGAGCTCCTTGTCACAACGGGAAAGCTGGAGGGAAAGAGAGCACCAGAAGAATGGAATCTTTATTTAATGTCTGTTCACAATAGTGATTTTACACACACACACACACACACACACACACACACACACACACACACACACACACACACACACACACACACACACACACACACAACACACACACACACACACACACACAACACACACACACACACAAACACACACACACACACACACACACACACACACACACACACACACACACACACACACACACACAAACACACACACACACACACACACACACAGGGGGAAAAAAGGTGGGGGTGAGGGATGGGGATGGGAAGGGGTAGTGGAAGTTTGAATGCAAGAAGGGGAACAATTACAATTAATAATTCAGAACATTAAGTTAACAGTGTCAATTAATAACAGACAACCATTAATTAACTCTTTATAACAATCTGCCAACAGGGGATCTGAGAATCAGCTGGACTACCGAAATAATATCATTATTTGTGTTGTAAAGGATATCTCTAGAGTCAGAACATGAAAAATCAAGATTGTTGTTTCTATATGTCGTAAGTAAGATAGGACATTCAAACAGCAGATGGTGGACAGATAATGCTTTAGAACAAATACATACATTCTGTGTATATTTTGTTTTCCAAGAGTTAAGCCTTAGTTTGTCTGGGGCAGTCAGGTATCAGGCTTTGGGAAAAATTTGTATAAAGTGAACATTCCAACACAGAACCAAGTTCATGAACTGACAGTCGTATGATATGGAAAGTTACGGTATTGGCATTATTGGATGCACCGTCTTTTGCTAATTTGTCCGAAACTTCATTCCAACGAAGTCCACAATGTGACGGAACCCAGCAAAAATTTATACCAACACCGCTGGATCAAATACAATGTATCAAATGTTTGATCTCAAATATAATGTCATTTCGTACCGGTATTACATTTTCTGTTTGTTTCAAGCTACGTAACACTGATTTAGAATCAACGTACAATAGTATATTGCAGATATCGTATGAGAGGCTATTAATATAGTTAAGAGCCATCAATATTGCGTATATTTCTGATGTAAAAATAGAGAAGCCAGGTAGACCCAGGGAGAAAATGCTAGACGGACTTGCAGAGTGGCTGAAGACGAGGAGGGTGGAGGAGATGCTTGGGGCAACAAGAGATAGAGACAGATGGAAGTCCATGATCTCCAACGCCATGCGGCAGGGCACCTGATGATGATGAATATGCTGTGTCAGTTATGAATTAAAGTGGAGCTTATACTGTTTGCACAGGTATTGGTCTGTACTTAGAAGTGGACATACGGGTAGGCTCATGGAGTGTGTGTATGTGCGTGTGTGTATGTGCGTGCATGTGTGTGTGTGTGTGTGTGTGTGTGTGTGTGTGTGTGTGTGCGCGCGCGCGTCTATTTACATGTTCGTCTATTGTTTGTCTGCACTCTTTCGTTGTCATCACACACATAGGCGCACACACACACGCACACACGCACGCGCGCACATACATGTACGCGCACACACAAACACGCTCACACACATTGCTGACCCCGCACCGCATAGCCACACACACTTGCAGACACAAACACACATACACAGAAACACATAAGACACACGCATGCGCACACACGTACACACATAGACACACATACACACACAAAAATATACACACTTGTACACACACGTGTATACTATACTGAATGCTGACAGCTGCTCCATAAAGCCACATGTAGATGAATGCATATATGCCAAAAGGTGCTGGAAACATCCACTTGCATAGTGTTAACACACTCGTTATACATACACAGCAATTACCCCAATGTGAATAATGGCAACAAACACAGAGACGAACAGACAAAAGGAGTCATAGACATATGTACGGCATCAGTAACATGCTTTACGCTTAGAAAAGAGCTGTTCATCAATATATATAAGTAATAACATGCTCATACAGTTAGTCATTATCCAACTCGTAAAATATCTCACAAGAAATATACAAAGTACCAAATGCATACTATCACATCCATCAATTACTACATAGACAGAAGACTAAGTGGGAAAATGTACATAAAATACACTTTGATACAGTCAATGTAAGCTGAGAAGGAAATAGTGTCAGAAAAATGCACAACAGATTCCATATGGTGGTTGTATTCATATTATTTGTGGTCTGAGGAATCCACATCAAAACAGAATATCAGTGGAGCAGAAGGAGAGGGGGTTGCTGGCGATGCTTCAGTTAGACGCATACTCGTAAATGATCAGCTCTTGGGTTTGTGTCCTGGGTTAACATGCTGAAGCTGGGGAGAGAGAAGAAAAATGAAGAGAAGATGAGAAGAGAGAGAGAGAGAGAGAGAGAGAGAGAGAGAGAGAGAGAGAGAGAGAGAGAATCATACCTTATTGTATATAAAAAGTCTTTTTTTTTTAGAATTGCTGTTGCTTGCATGTTGAGTGTTTTCATGTTTCCATAATCCAGCCACTGATATGGCTTACAGGATCTTTAACGTGCATATATGATGTTCTGTGATGTTCTGTGTAAGTATAAGACCAGTATACTACCTCATTCACCAGGCGGAGATATCTAGGCCAACTGACCCAGAAGCATTCGTTTGGAAAGCCTATCTTTATTCACTTGACTACCACGCCCGTCAATACAGAAAGAGAGAGAGAATGGGGATGAGGTGGGGGGGGGGTTATTTGGTAGACTCGACGCGCTCTTAAATTGTGGTATAAGGTTCTTTGCGTTTCCATCCAAACTGCTGGTGGTGAAGTAGTCCCGCACGGCTGAGTCGGGTAATGGGTGGGCCCCTTTAGTGTGTGTGGGCTATACTAGTAAGTATTAGGGTTGAACTTTCCCCCTATGTACCGTTTAAATGTCCTCCAATGAGTGTTGGTGGTAGAAGTTATGGCCGGGTATGTGTGTGTGAATCATATTCTCTCTCTCTCTCTTTCTCTCTCTTTCTCTCTCTCTCTCTCTCTCTCTCTTTATCTATCTAGCTAGCTAGCTATCTCCACCCCCTCTCTCTTCTCCCCCCCCCCCCCTCTCTCTCTCTCTCTCTCTCTCTCTCTCTCTCTCTTTCTCTCTCTCTCTCTTCTGTCTTTCTGTAGATTAGCGACGGTAGATACGTAAATTGGCTTATTGTTGATGTCTGCACTGTTGCAAAAATATAGTTTCCTTTCATTTTATTCCATCCTCTCTCTCTCTCTCTCTCTCTCTCTCTCTCTCTCTCTCTCTCTCTCTTTATCTCCCTCTCTCTCTCTCTCTCTGTGTTTTATACCATTTAGTTTGACTTGAAGCAGTTTTCCATGCATGTTGTAAACTATGGATGAAAAATGATCAGGGATGTTATCCTGTTTTTAGGCTATCTCTGACAACACCGTATCAGAGGAGAAGAGAGAAGCTTGTAGCAGTCATCTGGCTCTTGTGTAGGCAATAAAGACGTCCCGTGTTTGTTATGGAATAGACGTTGGGGCAATAAGACCCTGACCTGCATGCCCTTCACCCAGTTTATCGTTCTCAGATCTCCTTCCTTTCGATGTTGCAGGTTGCTTCCCATGTGGGCCCAATCTTCACGCCGTAATGAAAAGTCAGACGGGACCAAGTAAATCACTGGAAACTACTCAGATCAACAGTACGGAGCTTGGCATTCTACCTGGATGCAGATTTCCTGCACGTGGAGAGATCCGGATCCTGGTTTGATTGTAGTGTGTGGGTGTGGTAAATGATATCTTCTGATGATCCAACTTCCTTCCTGCATACACACAGATCTGAGTGATGTGTTTTGATAACCTGTATTCTCGAGCTACGTACGGAAAGCTGCAAGTACTTGGTTTTCGCCCCACGGCGACCTGATCGGCGTTTTCACACTACGTGATTCGATCGCCCTTGCTCGGAAAACAACATCGTGTGTGGCCCGCCAAGCATTTATGACATTTAACATGAACTTGATGATATGATGCTGCTTTGTTTTCGCATGTACGAAAGTGCACACCATGAGGCAGTAAATGCTCTCTGAGTTTCCGTCTACCGTCAAGGACCTAAAGCAAAGGAGGAAACAAAGCACGATTTCCGGTCGTCAGAGTGGCCAAGAGGATTAAGGAACTAATGTGTGGAGTAGTTTCAACAATGTGTAGTTTTGTTTCTGTCTTTTGCACACACACAAAAAAAAAACCCAAGCAAACAAAAAAACAAAACTGACTAGATGTTTGAAATAGAAGCACTGAGAGCTTTAAATTTCCTGTAGAAGCTACTAATGTAAATGTCACCACGCGGACTGATTTAACACCCGGACAGAGATCAGGCGTCTGAGCGAATGCATGCAGGTATTAAAAAAATCAGAACTACAAGAAAACGAAACACTTCGTGCTATTCACGTAGAAAGCCCGAAATATGTAAATCAAACCATTAAGTCAAACAATCTTATCTTTACTCGTCGATGATTCCCTTGATATAGTCTGTGGATATCTCACCTTTATATCAATCACTAATGGCTTTTTTAACAGAAGTTATATGTTTAGGTCTAAGATCGTTTTGTGGATGTGCGTTATATGGGTGTTTTGTTGTTCAAGAGAAAGAAAAAGCAATAATGTGACAACCCAGCCCACCAGACAAGGTGATGAATATGTCAGCT
This sequence comes from Monoplex corrugatus, assembly GCA_030674185.1. NCBI lineage: Eukaryota > Metazoa > Mollusca > Gastropoda > Littorinimorpha > Ranellidae > Monoplex > Monoplex corrugatus. The sequence continues at coordinate 34,008,206 of JAPXFY010000016.1, read as the reverse complement.
GTGTGCTGATCCTTTACGAATCTGTCAGCCTATGCTTCTTGCCATTGCTCACAGTAGTCTAACACACGTGCAACAAATTAACAAGTGTTCTCCGTGTCTTTTTTTCTCCCTTGTTTTCCTCATCCGTTAGGTACAGCGAGGGGTAAACAGTTACAGCGAAGGAAAACAGTGTCTCAGAGAGAGAGAGAGAGAGATGGATGGTAGCCAAAAGCAACAGCAAGGGTGGAGAGCACAGTAGTCGACTTCAAGGCAGACTCCCTCATCAGCCTTAATCCTGCACCAATTACCCAAACACGCCACGCCGCATTGACTGGGGGGAAACGTAACACCAACAGACAAGCGATTATAACTCACTAATAAGCAAGCCACTGGGTTCCGTCCTCCTGTTTCTCTCACTCTTCTATGCATTGTTGGGACTAAACAGTGAAAGGTGAACGTGTTAGTAGGTGTGGTTATCGGTGCTTGCTACGACGTGGAAGTTCGATTATGCAGCTTGTGTTTCACTTATATCAGTAACTAAAGGAGACGAAACTGAACACACCTTAAAGTACATTACAGGCGTTACAAGCTGGTCGGAAATTTTGTTGCAAATTAGAGATTACAGTCTACTCACTTCGCAGCTCAAATGAAATGACACGAAATTGTACATATACAGCAGAAAAAGCAAAGTGATTTTTGCCTTTTTTGTTCTGTTTTTGTTTTTGTGTGCTGAAGTTGTCATATCGTAAATGAAAAACAGTTCTGCACCATCTGGGAATAACAACTTTACAACTGCTAAAAATTACGCAGGAAATCATCTATCACGGAGCTTAAATCCATTTCCTCTGCAAAGCTTCTACATCTGTTCATCACTGCGTTCCTTTGCTTGGGACAATGCATGCAGTGATCGTACTCTACAGCAGTCATTAGGAATCTAGTGTTAGTCCATTCCTTCGGTATAGATACATTTTTGGAATCTACTGTGTCCACTTTACCGGGGAACATTGATGAATTATTGTGCAATATATTTGCTGATTGTGCTTTTGGGTTCCAGTCTCTTGCCCGTTCCGCAGCTCTTTTGTTTGTGGACAACTGCTGAGCATACGCCTATGCAGACTATCCTTCTAACTTCTTCCATCTCCCTTGTGTTTGAAATCATCGTAGAGTGTGTGTCTGCTGATAATTGAAATATGAGTGTGAGAGTACCGATACATTTGTCAAGGATGCGAGTAGGATTGAGGATGTCACTGCTGGAAGGTCTGATGATGATGATGCTGACAGTGGTAATGGTGGAAGTTCTATTTTCTGGTACCAGAGCCAACGCATTTTTGATACCCAGTTCAGGTAAGTAGGCCTATTGAATGATGTTGACCCGCAATCCTTTTGGTTTCTCTTTTTTGTCTCTTATCTTTTTGTCTATTCTGTCCTGTTCTATTCCATTTTGTTGTATCTTTTCCGCTGTTCTCTGTTCTGTTCTCTACAGACGAATCAGACATAGTATTGTGTAGTGTATTGTACGGTCTTGTTTGTCATGTCAGGATATGTTAGAAAACATAGCCTGTTAGTACAGTTCGTTAGAGCGCCAGGTTAATAACACTGGGGTTGTGGGTACGATACTCAGTGGGCCACAGAATTCTACATGACCCGTCTAGTTCAGTTTGAGTGTCATTTTGATAACTTAGCGGTCTTAGGGTCGACCCTTAGGTGGGCCAACGTAATTTTTTGTGGACCCTTAGAACAGAGGGAACGCAAGCTACAGTTTATATACAGAGATGGAGGTAGAACCCGTAGTCTAAGTAGATTCTCACGACCTCGTAGGATTTATGCGCAGTCTAATGACTTATGCCATGATTATGCCATGGGAACAGGCAACTGTGGCATCAGTGCATGTGAAATTTATCTCGAGCGCAGCAGATATGTTGTCTTGAGAAACTGAAATTATGCCTGAGTTGTAGGTATTGCATGTGTTGTATTGCATTGTACTGTGTTGTATATAATCATACTGTATGCATTGTATTATGCTGCAATTAGCTGTATTCCGTTTCGTTTGCGAATCTGCGTATTTAACTGGAAATGGTTTATTATATAAAGGGCATTCTTCACATGTAAAGATATCTGCTGTTCATAAAGACTGTCGCCACAGTGCGTAATTATCTTCTCTCTGCTCTATCTACTTCAACAACTGCAACCACTGTGACCACAATGGAATGTTTCATGCGTACGATTGCACACAGTGTGTTGTACCAGCAATGTTCTCATCCAATGGACTCGTACCCAGACTTCCTGTAACGATCTCTGGTGGACAGAATAAGGATGGAGGAAACTAGCAGGGTTTTGAGGGTGAGTAGGGGATGGGAAAACATGCGTCCCTCTGAAAGTTCTAGACTCACAATTTTATCAGCTTCTGCACATTTACTGAGGAGAGAGCAGGAAAAGATTTCAAGACTGGAGTCACGCTTTTGTCCCTTTCTTCAGAGAACGTTTTACCTCTGCGCGATTGCTTTGCCATCGTATTAATTTTTGCTTCGTTGCCAAAGTCATCGAGTGTCGTAACCATATATATATATATATATATATATATATATATATATATATATATATATATATATATATATATAATATATATATATGTATATGTATACATAAAATATAAAGATATAATAATATATATATATATATATATATATATATAGTGATATAGATCTATTTACATATATACACACAAACTATATGTGCGTCATGCTCGCTAAGACCTGATCTTGCTAAGAGGGATAGACAGAATTTACAGACCTATTTACCTATCGACCCAACACACAGTAATGGTCAAGAAACAACTATTTTTTCATTCACCCATATTTAATATTGTCATTCAACAATACAGGAGTCCACAAATAACATTAACATATATCTTAAACAAAATTATTCACACAAAAAACACACTGCTTCATCCCCATATTTTCAAACAACTACATCCAAACACACCACAACGCCTGGACTAACAGCGAACGCACAGAGTTACTTGTCTGCACGGTCGACCTGACGATAGCCTTCGCTATCGGCAGTCTTAACCAGAACGCTGTCCAACCCAGCTTGGCAGTTCCAGGCTGGTTTAACCCCACAAACGGTTCTCAAAACAAGCTTAATACCACGAATTCCATCAAATACACACACAACGTACTAACGTTGTATATTCCACAGTACTTCAAAGACAAAGGCACAATCAAATTATGATAAGCTTAATACCACAAATTCCATCAAATAC
>JAPXFY010000016.1:33994965-33999965 GCA_030674185.1 Monoplex corrugatus | reverse complement strand
GTCATGCTTAACCGAATCAAAGGCTTTCTTAAAGTCTACAAAAGCCACATATAGTTTTCTACCTTTCTTGCACACAGTTTTCTGAACCATAGCATCCAAACTGAAAACCTGATCCACTGTAGAATGATTTTTTTCCTAAACTCTGCCTGACTTTCTGATATCAAATGATTGTTTTCTAACCAAGTATACAATCTAGTGTTCAATATTGATGTGTAACATTTTGATTTAATGCTTAGTAGCGACACACCCCTGTAATTGTCTACTTTATCAGGATCTCCTTTCTTAAAAATTGGTGTAATAATAGCCTCTGACTTCCCTTTCACTCCCCGATTTTGAATTCACTCTAAGAGTTTGTCATTGCTTTAACAGAATCAAAGGCTTTTCTTAAAGTCCTACAAAAGCCACATATAGTTTTCTACCTTTCTAGAAAGATAAATTCTTCGGTCGAAAATAGTGTTTAACAGTTTTGAAAGAAAATTATGGAGATCTTTGCTACCATTTTGGAATATCTCAGCTGTAACACCATCTACTCCACTTGCTTTACCTATCCTCAGTTTTCTGATACATTCTCTGACTTCTTCTGTAGTTATTTCAACATGTAATAGGTGTATTGTTGATTCAGTTAACGCTTCGTCATGCTGCGCTCATCATTTGTTGATCTATTATCTTTAATATGATTGAACCATTCATCAATACTTACATTGTTAGTAAGTTTGTTTTTGGTACTATATCCTATATTTCTTAACTCAGTCTAGAACTGCGAAGAATTTGAAATATTTCTGGCTAATCAGTCTGCTTATAGTTTATTAAACTTGTCTTTTGGACTTCAGTAATTTTTTATACTTCTTCCGTCTTCACAGTACACAATCCTATCTTCTTCATCTTTTGTTCTTCTGTGGTGTTCGAAAGTTTTTCTGCGTTCTCCTTTTGTTGTCTCACATTTGCCATCAAACCATTCAGATCTTTTTTCTCTTTTCTATACATTTCTTACGGTACATACAAGCACCAGCTTCTTTTAAACATTCAACAAACGTGATTTAAACATTGTCTACATTAGTGTCTAGTGTATCTGAAGCCAATGTAAGTCTACCCTGAATGTAATCACTTTGTAATTTGTTTGTAAAATCGACTTTCTTATTTTCCCGCCATATGAAATGTGTGAGGTGTTTGTTGTTGTTTTGGTGTGTGTGTGTGTGTGTGTGTGTGTGTGTGTGTGTGTGTGTGTGTGTTGTGTGTGTGTGTGTGTGTGTGTGTGTGTGTGTGTGTGTGTGTCTGTGTCTGTGTGTCTGTGTCTGTATCTCTGTGTCTGTGTGTCTGTGTGTGTTTTATACTTTTCTCACAGCTTGTCTTCTTGTTTCAAGCTTTCGTTCCACTTTCATTATAACCGGTAAATGATCTGATTCTGTGAGACTGTCAACATCTAATTAGCAATTTTAACTGATGAAAACAGGTCACAGGATACGATCAAATAGTCAACCAGTCTCAACCCAGAAGCTGCAATGTATGTATAACTGCCTTCAAAGTCTGTTTCATATAGACCATTCAAAATGATACAATCAAACATATTACATAGCTCGAGCAGTTGGTTTCCAAAAACATTTGTGTGGCAATCATGAGACTGTCTCAAAAAGTTTCTGTTAACAGAAAGGTCAGCTAAGATACTGTCACTATCATATAGAGATGAACAGTAATTACCATTACCTGTTCTTGCATTTAAATCACCAGTCAACAAGACATAAAAATCATCGTGCGAAACTTGTAATAGCTATGCTTTGTTGTTAGTCGACATTCTGAGTTTCTTGAGAAAGACTTTAAAGTCGAAAATTTGACCCCTCTACAAAAAGGTGTTCGGATGTTGTGTACAGTAAGAAAAAAACTTGTAAATATAATAAACATTGCTCCAATATTTCCATTCCATACCCATCCTGCTGGTTGTTCTAGTATGTGGATGGAATGGCGTGATATACATACATATAACATGTTGTTTATTGTTGAAACAAATCTTTATTGATTTTAAGATTAGACATTTTTTAATTTTATTTAATTCGTTTAACAAAATGATTCAAAAGCTTTTTCTATTCATCTCAATTTTATTGTTCACCAGAAATACCTTCCTTAATGAGATTTTTTTTCTTTTTCATTTTTTTGGTTTTGTTTTGTTTTTTGTTTTGTTTGTTTGTTTTTGTTTGTTGGTGTTTTTTGTGTGGTTGGTTTTTTGTTTGTTTGTTTGTTTGTTGTTGGTTGTTTTTTTGTTTTTGTTTGTTTGTTTGTTGTTTGTTTGTTTGTTTGCTTTTTTGCTTTAGTGTAAATACAACATACTCTTGAAACAAAGATGAATCAAAATCATTCGCTATGAACTTCTCAGTGAGACAAAATAAATGAAATCCTGATATAAAATGAAATTAACGAAATTTTCGTCCAGTTTCTGTAATAATCCACTCACATTATAAGTAAGAAATTTAGTCTGTGGATTTTAACAGTATGTACATGTATGTTCACCACTGATGAATGTGACCTTACTTGGGATCCGTCAACGTGTTGGGATCCTGGTAAACAAGTCATCCTTTTGTTTTTACTACTTGCTGTAGTGGCACGGCCGATGTCCTATTTTATTAGTGCCCGAGGCACCACTAGAGCTTGCTTTGGAATTACATTGCATACTTTTTACGCCTTTTGAGCAATCAGCAGTTGTTCTTTTCACAGAGTCCAGAATACTGTCTGTGATGGTTTGCTTCTCTTTTTAGAAGTGGCAGTACGTTTTGGCCGCTGCTGTTTTGGTGAACATTCACCACTGTCCTGATATCGAGAAATGTCCTGCTGAGACATTTTAATGTTCATCAAAGATATGTTTTTTAAGTGTCTATGTTTATTGAATATCTGTACCAAGCCTGTACATACTCGATGTCAACACCAACGTCTTTGTCGAGCGCCTGTACTTACTCAAATTCTGTACGTAAGTCTTCCACGTTGTTGTACCCCTGTATTTCGTAAGAAAGGCTTCTAAGGTGTTTCATATGGCTGTCTAATTCCCTGACTACATGCTCTCAAAAGCACAAACATTAATCTTTGCAACTCAGAAGCTTGTGAGATTGTAACAAAATCATTGTATTGCATGTGAAAATGCGCATATGAAGTCCATGCAAAGCATTTCAATGTTGCGAACTGTTTTTGTTTTGAATGACAGCGAGTCTCCTTCTTAACACCATGTCATTTTTAATCACTAATTATGACCCACCTGTAGCGTCCACGATTAATCAGTTGATGCCTATTGGCACACACACACACACACACACACACACACACACACACACACACACACACACACACACACACACACACACACACACACACACACACAACACACACACACACACCTGTCACAAATGTTTCTTCAGAAATCACACCCATAGCTCCACTGTATCCATCCCAACAACACTGAGAGAGGAGAGAGAGATAGAGGCTGACTGAGACAGAGACAGAGACAGACAGACTTCAGAAAACAAGTGGCAACGAGGATGGGGAAAACTGAAAAAGCGAAATGGTATTTTTCTAATGTGTTCGAGTATGATTATGCCTCAGTGGTCAGTCTGGTGGTCTAGAATTCAAGGTGTGATTTTCAGGTCCCACAGTTGCTCTTGACGAGTTGCCCCAGCTTGCCGTTACTTATATCTGCTATTTCTGAATGGTGGGTTAAACCGTAGAATGTCTTCAAGAGGCTTTGGAGTCTGGCGTAGACACTCATCTGAGTGGTACAAGCCCCAGTCTGCACATCATGCTGGAGTAGGTGGCAGTGCCCAGTTCTCAGGCGGAAGATCAAGTAAGGTAGAGGGCAAAACGACAAAGACAAGAAGAGAGCGGAGAGAGCGAGAGAGGGAATTGAAAACATTACTTACCAATGGTAACATTTGTTCGCTACGCTCGTAAAAGTCTGTTTTCAAATTTGCTGTTGCTAATCTACCATCTGCCTAGAACTAAAAATGCAGGAACGAAGGGTGGAGGGAAAAGGGTGGTTTGAAAGGACCAGTCACAAACAATTTATGAATTTGATTGTCATTTTATATCAATCAATTTGTGTTGTTTGTTTTCTTTTAAAACCAAAAAAGTTCAATTTTAAACATGGTAACTTAGAGCTGTCTGTCTCTCAGTACATATTTTTCTCCTTCTATTTGCCTTCCTGTCTAGTCTGTGCACCTGTCAGATTGCATGGTGAAGTGATATGTTACAAACAGGTCGTAAAATTTCTGGGAGTCTTTTATAACATCGAAATCAAACTGGAATGTTCATTTCGACTATATTCTAATAAAAGCAAGAAAAACCTTGAATTGTCAAAAGATGATAAGCAGATTACTGTGTGGAAGGGATACAAATATACAAACTCATCTGTCAAACAGCATTTGTAAGATCTAAATTATCCTATGCGCAAGGAGTGTTATTCAGTGTACCTAATTATTTACTGGAAAAAAAGATTCAAAGCTTGGACTGCAAAAGTCTTAAATTGCATTAAGTGCAACAACTCATGCTTCTAATCTGGAAACGTACAAAGTTGCTGGAATTGTGCCTCTGAACAACTTTCGTGAACTAGCGACAGCAAAGTTTACACTTAGAACTACACAAACGGACAATTTTGTGAGCAAGGAAATAAAAATCAGGTATGACGTTGACTTTCCAAAACGAGCAAACAACATTTCATCACAAATAACAGTTGCAACCTACATATCTGACTTCATCAAACACATGGGAAATGCTAAAAGCCACTTTTGATATTGATTATACAGACGGCGAGAAAGAACATAACATCGACATTACGATATCCAAAATTTAAAATATGAAGTCGGTATTTATTGGAACAAATGTATCAATATTAACAGCAGAATTAGTTGCTATTATATATATGCGTTGTATTATCTAATATACCTGTGCCTTTCAAAGTAGGTCTCTTTGTTGATTCAAAATCTGTATCACATATCTTACAGTCTTTTGCCACAGACACAAGAACGGAT
>JAPXFY010000016.1:33987465-33989965 GCA_030674185.1 Monoplex corrugatus | reverse complement strand
TGATGTATGATATCACATGACATGACATTACAAGATATGCTATGCTATGCTATGCTATGATATGATATTATATGACACGATACGATACGATACGATATGATTGATATGATATGATATGATATGATATGATATGATATGATATGATATCCGGGAATAGTTCGGAGGACATTCGGGAAAGACCGAAGGACACTGGGAAAGACTAGATCTGCGGGCTTTGTGGGTTGGCTTCCCATCTTGCCTTTGATAACATGCCACGAGTTTTCCAAATGAAAGATGCTCCCAGGATTCACCGAAAGGGGGAGAGAATGATGAATCCATCGGCACTGACTCCATCACGACTGGAAACGCACAACGGACCATGATTGATGACCAGTTGGAATTTCCGTGTGCGTGTGGAAGGAGATTCACCACCAAACGCGGCATGAAGATCCACAGGACAAAAATGGGCTGTTTGAAGACACATACGAACCAGCAGCAGCGCACTGCGATAGCAGGTGAGACGTTGGATGACCAAGGCCAGGAATTAAACCATAGTGCCAAGGACATCCACGCTGACGGTTCTGATGCGGATTTTGCACAAGCTCTTAACGCCAAACGTGGAAAACTCAATTTGCCGCCTGCCGGTGCAAAAGAACAATGGGAGAAATTAGATGAGGAACTTGTCCTTAAGCTGAATGCGCTAATAGGGAACAGTACGCTGGAACACAAACTTGACACATACGGAGACATCATATACTCTATCTGCAGGGACACTTATGGAGTGAAGCAGCCAAAGACAAAAACGCCTCCCCAGAAATCCAGAAGACAGCAACAGATGGAGAGCATCCGGAGGGAGAAAAGGAAGCTTAAAAAGCGAATGAAAACTGCCTCAGAATTCGAGAAGCAAGGGCTCCTGGAACTCTGGAAAGATCTGAAGGCCAAACACAATGCTCTCAGCAAAGTGGAATCAGCAAGGCGAAGAAAGAGCAAAAAGAAGAAGACTCAAGATCGTTTCTTCAAAGATCCCTTTGACTTTGCAAGAAAGCTGTTTGAACAACCCAAATCAGGGACTCTCACAGTGGGCAAGGAAACCCTAGAGCAGCATCTCAGGGAAACATATTCCGATTCTCAGCGCGAGGCACCACTTGAAATCCAAAATCTGGTTTGGCCTGCAGCGCCAGAAGGAAAATTCAATAACAAACCACCAACACTGGATGAAGTGAAGAACGTAGTAAAGAAAGCCAGAGCCAAGTCAGCACCTGGACCAAACGGAATACCATACCTGCTCTACAAGAAATGCCCAAAAGTGCTCGAGTGGCTCCACAAGATGATTCGATCAGCATGGAGGAACCAGAAGATCAGCGACCAATGGATGAGAGCTGAAGGAGTGTACATTCCGAAGGAGCAGAACTCCAGCAGCATCAATCAGTTCAGGCCAATATCACTTCTGAACGTCGAGGGGAAAATCTTCTTCTCTGTTATGGCAGCAAGATTGACAAAATACCTGACTGAAAACAAGTATCTGGATATGTCAGTCCAAAAGGGAGGCATACCAGGAATGCCTGGATGCTTGGAACATGCCACGTTGATTTGGGATGCCATCCAAAAAGCAAGAACAGAGAAGAGAGACATTGACGTAGTTTGGCTTGATCTGGCGAATGCATATGGATCAGTTCCACACGATATGATCCAGCTGGCTCTTGAAATGTATCACATCCCAGAAAACATCCGAACAATGCTGAGGAAGTATTTCCAAGGGTTCTCAATGCGGTTCTCTACCAAAGAATACACCACGGACTGGATAGACCTAGAGGTGGGCATTGCAATGGGCTGTGCAATCTCTCCCATACTGTTCGTGTTGGCAATGGAAGTCATCTTGAAAGCTGCAATGAAGAGTTCAGGTCCAGTGAATCTGGGAGATGGATACCAGATGCCTCCTCTGAAAGCTTTCATGGATGACACAACAGTCTTGTCCACGGATGAGGAAGAGACACACCAAATCTTAAAGCAGCTGGATGAGCTGGTGGCCTCTTCAAGAATGAGGTTCAAACCTAAGAAATCCCGAAGTCTCTCACTGCGAAAAGGAAAAGTGGCAGATTCAGTCAAATTGATGGTAGCCAACCAAGCCATCCCCACTGTCACAGAAGAGCCAGTAAAAAGTCTCGGAAGATGGTATGATGACTCCCTGAAAGACACACAAAGGGGATGTGAAACCAAGCAAACAGCAGAAGAAGGCCTGAAGAAAATAGATAACTGCGGACTGCCAGGCAAATACAAAGTCTGGTGTCTACAGTTCATGCTGATACCAAAGCTGCTGTGGCCACTGCTAATCTATGACATTTGCACCAGCACAGTCGAAGCAATGGAAGCCAAAATCAACAAATACACAAGAAAATGGCTCGGTGTCCCACCTGGTCTCACTGATGTTGCATTCTACTGTCGTCAAGCAATGCTGAAGCTACCTCTGAAATCCATAGTGGAGGAATACAAAGTTGGAAAAGCAAGACTGTTGAGCATGCTG
>JAPXFY010000016.1:33972465-33982465 GCA_030674185.1 Monoplex corrugatus | reverse complement strand
ATTGTGCTATACACTTACTATTATTATTATTCTTGTTCTTCTTGTTTTTGTTCTTCTTCTTCTTATTATTATTATTATTATTATTATTATTGTTGTTGTTACTATTATTATTGTTGTTGATGTTGTTGTTGTTGTTTATCATATCGCCTGGACGAGGCGGCAGGGAAGTTTTTAGTCCCGTTTTTATTATCCATTGTTTGGTGTTTATGTTCTGTTTGTGACCGTGCGTTCGCGCTTGACAAAGGCTAGTTGGCCGAAAATTTGCGCTTGTTTTGTTTTGTTTTGTTGGATACGCGCTTATATTGGTTTTCTTGTTTTTCTGGTTCCGGTTTGCTTGGGCGCAGGCAGTCACACTTGTTTTGGATATTATTATTATTGTTGTTATCATCATCAGCAGCATCATTATTATTATTATTTTATTATTATTATTATTATTATTATTATTATTATTATTGTTACTATTATTATTATTATTATTATTATTGTTATTATTATGCGAAGTGACTATGATATTGAATCACTAATTATGAGTTGTGCCAGCATGTAAACTGTTTGACAAATCATTGAAATTTGTTTCGAAAAAAATCCTTAATCAGGTATCCGAGACTTTGGAGAGCTTAAGTTCAAGATAGACTAATCACAATCGAACAATTCCATGTGTGTTCTGGTCAGATCACCTAGTAATTATCTAACGGACATCTTGAGCCTTCGCAAAAGATATGTTTTGAAATGGGGAAGCGGGAAGGTGGGTGATCGTGACGGATTAAACATTTAGCTGACACCACCAGAATGATATGAGCATGAAGCTTGGAAGCGAACGGTCTAGTTTTTAAGTTTCAGGCTGGGGTTAAGACAAGATATCAGATCTTTGAATCCACAGGTCCATCAAGATAGTAGGCCACCCCTGCAGAATATCACTACTTAAATATTCTGACAAAGCGTAATCCGTTCATAATCCATTTATCTTTTCGCCTGTGTCATGGAACAGACACGGTCATGGGGATCTAGTGTAGGATAAGTTAAAACTCTACAAATAACGAACAAATCTTCTTAGACGCATTTTTGGTTAACCATATAGCTAAGATCAATCAGTTTGTTTTCAGTGAGTCAAAATGGTATTATAGCATGACAAACAAGCTATGATTTATTCCTATTTCCTTTTCAACAAAAATTCTGTAACATGAATTGAAAGCAATGTTTCTATCTTTCTTTCTGTCATTCTTTGCCTTCAAATCTTTTTGACCGTGTACTTGATTCCACTCTTATTTTTAAGAACTAGAGATACGGATCGCTACCATATCTATGTGTCTATGTATGTGCATCAGTTGTCTTCTTCTGTTCTTTAGGCCACATACATTGAATGTTGCAGGGTTGTTGTTTTTCTTTTACCTTGCTTTGTTTTGTTTGTTTGTTTTGTTCTGTTTTGTTTTGTTTTGTTTAAGCCCAGCTCTGTCGGTTATCCGGGAGTTCGATAGTCATCAGAGTAGTTGTTGGCCATAGTTTCTTTTGCTCTTTTTAACAGGGACAGTTTCAGTTTGAAGCTTCTCAAGATGACGTCTCACCGCTCGGAATGAATTCCATAAGCACTAACGTCACAGGTGCCACGTGATACAGAAGATTTAGAATGATCATGGAACAAGCCTTAAGCCTGCACATAACCCCATGAGCTGGCCAGGTCCTGATGGCACCTGCGACAGGACTAAAGAGAGACAACATCGCTGCAATATGTGTTAACCGGTCTGGTCCTCTTGGCCAACTGGACAGATTGGTGAAAGCGTAAGTTTGAACTTGCATTGACCCGAAAAATGCCATGTGTATCAGCGTCAAATAAAATTGACTCTGAACTTGGATACAATAATACAGATATCCCTGATCCCCATGAAATGCCTCAAGATACTGTTGATAGACCAAATGTCAATATTGCAGATGTAACTGTGTGTATCCCCAAGATACAGCTGGAGAAATACGCACACTGACAGTGACAGAAAAAATGTGAAGGGTGATTCCAGTGAAATATCTGAAGAGAGAACAGCAATGTTACTGAGATCTATCTTCTAAGAGACACAATATTTATATTCTAGTGAATTCGTATCTGGCTGTTCATAAGAATTGTCTTCAGTGACGGTACTCTTTTCATCATTGATGTTATCATCATCATCATCATGCACCCTGCCGCATGGCGTTGGCGACCATGCCCTCCACACGAATCTGTCCCCTGTCGCTGCAAGTACATCCCCCACCCTCTCTGTCTTCAGCCACCCTGCAAGTCCGTCCAATATTTTCTCCCTGAGCCTACCCGGTGTTCTTGTTGTGATTCATCATCATCATCATCAGGTGCCCTGCCGCATGGCGTTGGCGAATATGGACTTCCACCTGTCTCTATCTCTTGTTGCCTCAAGCATCTCTTCCACCCTCCTTGTCTTCAGCCACACTGCAAGTCCGTCTAGTATCTTCTCCCTGGGTCTACCCGGCGCTCTCTTTCCCTCCAGCTTTCCCGTTGTGACCAGGTGTTCCAATTCCCCTTTCCTCATAAAATGGCCTATGAATGTTGCCTGTCTTTTCCTAATCTTCCTTATGAATGATCTACTTGTGTCTGCCTCCATCAACATTGTCTCGTTTGTTTTCTTTGCTGTCCATGGAACTCTCAATATCCTTCTTAGAAACCACATCTCGGCTGCCTCAATCTTGTTCTGGCTTTGCTTGTTGACTGTCCACGCTTCACAACCGTACAACAGTATTGGTTCTACATAACATTCAAGAACTCTCTTCCTGATGTTAATTGATAGGCATTTGTCTGTAAGAATGCTTGAATGTTGTTTTGGCTTGGCCGATTCTGCTGGCTATTTGTGATGTGCATCTGCCATCTGGTGAAATGATCGTTACCAGGTATTTAAACTTATCAACCTGTCTCGAGGTTGTGCCGTTTGCTGTTATTTTGCATGATGGGATTTCATGTTTTTTACTGATCACCATGACTTCAGTCTTCCTGCTGTTTAGTTCCAACCCCTTACCTTTGCTTTCTATTTCAAGTATATTCTTAAGGTTTTGTAGGTCCCTCTCACTTTCTGCAATTAGCACGGTGTCATCTGCGTATCGAATGTGGTTTATCATTTTTCCTCCAACCTTTAATCCAGGGTCTTCCTCTAGGTTTCTCATGATGTTTTCGCTATAAAGTAAAAACAGATCTGGTGACAAACCACAACCCTGTCTGACTCCTCTATTTGGAAAGAGCTTATATCGTTTTTTATTCTCATTGCAGCTGTTTGTTCCCAATACATATTTCTGATTATTCGTAGATCTTTTCCATCAATATTGAGTCTTTCTAGTTGGTTGACCAAATCTTCATGTCTCACCCGATCGAAAGCCTTGGTATAGTCAACAAAGCACAAATATATATCCTTGTTCATCTCTATGGTAGTTCTTAGGATGTATATGGCATTAATAGGTCCTTTCCCTTCCACAAATACACACTGTTCATCTGCTATTTGTCTTTTGATTCTATTCCTTGTCCTCATCATGATTATTCTTAATAGGATCTTGGTTACATGACTCATCAAACTGATTGTGCGATGGAGTTCGCATTCTATAGCCCCTGTCTTTTTTGGAAGTGCAATGAAATTTGATTTTGGCATATCTTTGGGGATTTTTCCAGTGTCATAAATTTTATTTAGGAGGACTGTTATTTTTTCTATTCCAAATTCCTCCAGGGCTTCAATCATCTCTGTGGTAATGTTGTCTGGTCCTGGGGCTTTTCCTGGTTTCATCTTTTTCAATGCTGCTCTAACTTCATCTTTCATTATAGGTGGTCCTTCAAAGTTGTTTCTTATAATGTGTTCTGCGTTTCTGTCATCTTTAAAAAGGTCTTTAATGTACTCTCCCCATCTGTCTAATATTTTGTCTTTTTCCATGAGAATCGTACAATCTTTCGATTTTAAGCAACCAGTTGATGTGCATGTATTTTTCCTGTGGACAATCTCTTCAATTCGTCTGTACATACCCTGAGGATCCGTTTTGTGTTGGTCTTCTATTTCTTTGCATTTTGTTTTCAGCCAAGCTTCCTTGTTCCTCGTTGTGATTAGGTGTTTTAATTACTCTTCCCTCATAATATGTCCTGTAAATGTTGCTTGTCTTTTCCTAATCTTCTTTATCAATTATCTTCTTGGGTCTGTCTCCTTCAATACTGTCTTGTTTGTTTTCTTTGCTGTCTACGGAACTCTCAACATTCGTCGTAGAAACCACATTTCTGTTGCCTCAATTTGTTCTCACTTTACGCGGTGACTGTACACGCCTCACAACCATACAACAGTATCGGTTCTACATAACATTCAAGAACACTCTTCTTGATGTTTATGGATCGGCATATTTTGGTAAGAACACTTTTCGTCTTCTTAAATGCCGTTTTGGCTTTTCCAATTCTGCTGGTTATTTCTGATGTGCATCTGCCGTCTAGCGAGATGACCGTTCCCAGATATTTAAACTTATCAACCTGTCTCAAAGTTGTGCCATTTGCTGTTATTTTGCATGAGGGGATTTTTTCATTTTTTATTTATTACCATAACTTCAGTCTTCTTGTTATTTAGCTCGAGCCCTTTATTTTTGCTTTCTATTTCAGGTCAATTCACAAGGTTTTGCAGGTCATTTTCATTTTCTGCAGTTAGCACGGTGTCATCTGCGTAACGAATGTTGTTTATCATTCTTCCTCCAACCTTTATCCGAGGGCCTTTTTCTAGGTTTCTCCTGATGGTTTTGCTGTAAAGTGAAAACAAATCTGGTGACAGAACACAAACCTGCCTGACCCCTCTTTTGATATTTTGGAAAGTGCTTATAAAAGAGCTTATATCGTGTTCTATTCTCATTGCTGCTGTTTGTTCCCAATATATATTTCTGATTATTATTACATCTTGTCCATCAGTATTGAACCTTTCTGGTTGATTGATTTATTCTGCGTGTCTTACCCGATCAAAAGCCTTGATATAATCAACGAAGCATAAAAACAAATCCTTATTCAGCTCTACTGACCTCTCTATGATAATTCTTAGGATGTAAATGGCATTAATATTTCCTTTCCCTTCCACAAATCCACACTGTTCTGCTATTTCTCTTTTGATTTTGTTCCTTGTCGTAATCATGATTATTCTTAATATGATTTTTGTAACATGACTTGATCAAGCTGATTATACGATGGAGTTCGCATTCTATAGCCTCTGTTTTCTTTGGAAGTGAAATGAAAATTGATTTGACATATCTTCGGGCATTTTTCCGGTGTCATAAATTTCATTTAGGACTGTTATTTTTTCAATCCCGAAATCTTCTATGGCCTCTATCATTTCATTGATGTACGTAAACTATATCATATCTTATCCTCTAGTGTCAAACATCGCACATAAGCCAGGGACTAGGGCTCTCCATCTTCTCTATCGGCTACCATCTATTCAGCCTACCATCAGTTTGTGCACAGATTCTCCGCTTGCCTTTGTCACTTCCACGACTACCCTCAAGGTTGCGGAGGATGATTTTCTGTCAGCGTCTCTCCTGAGACAATAACAAGGCAGTGGTGCTATTTACTCATAGCTGGGGGGTACCAGGGCGTGTCCATTTGGGGGTGGGCTTGTGTGCCACACGTCTGTATTGACAGCAAATCTTTCTGAGCAGCCATTGTTCATCAATGCAGAACATTTTGAATCCTCACAGAAATGTTTCGTAATGATGATGAATTTGTTGGGTATTCCTTATTCTGCTGCAAATTCTACAAGGTTTCCGTATGTATGCTATCGAAAGCCTTCTTAAAGTCGACAAAGCTGTCTATGAGGGTGTTCTGCCATTCTAAGTAGTAATTCAGCCTATGCAGCTTATATCAGTGAGAAATCCTGCCTGTTCTTTTCTGAGCTGAGAAAGTATGTCGATTTTGTCTTATTCTGCTTAGTAGCATTTCATTAAAGATTTTACTAGCCGAAGAAGGGTTATACCTCTCCAGTTATTATAATTTGAGAGGTCTTCTTTGTTTGGAAGTTTGATGATACCCCGTGCTTTCATTTCTCAGAGGCGTGTTCAGATTCTAGAATTTCGGTCACATTATCAAGCAGTGCAAGCTTTGTCTCTCAGGCAGGTTTTGAAGCGTTACACTTGTAATCTCGTCTTTCCCTCCTGTCTTGTTTATCTTCACTTCCTTTATGGCATCATTGAATTCTGATAATCTGAAGGGGTCAGTATCTATGCTTAACGTTTTCCTGTCTTCTCTTGAAAATACTGTTTGACTAGTTGGGTTGGGCCTATAAAGTACTTTCTTAAAATGCTCAACCCATCTTTCTTCTTGTTCCTTGTCCGAGCTCAATACAAAACTACCTTTATTCTTGATGAGGGCGTTTCTGTTACTTATCCTTCCACGTAACTGTTTAGTGATGCTGTAGACTGCTGCCTGGTTATCTCTATCTGCTGCATTTTGTACTTAAGTAGCAAGAGCATATATGTATTTTCTTTTGTCTGCTTTTGCACTTGACGTTATCTTCTTGTCAGCTTGACTTTATCTTCTTGTCAGCCTTTTTATACAACTTTCTGGCTTCCTCCAAAACTGCTTTTCCTCCACTTTCTGCTCTGACGATTTTGAGATTTGCTTGTTTTGTGTATTGACTATTCTTCCAAGTGTCATCCGTCATCCATGGCTTGAACTGCTTCTATTTGTATTTGCTGTCCGCGTTGCACTTTCAACTACTACATTTTTTTTTACGTGGAGCGTCTCCCCCTCGAGGAATCGTACCCCTTCCAGCGTCTCCCCCTCGAGGAATCGTAGTGGACTGAACCTATTTCTCAGTTCTGATCGGAATTTTCTCCTGCTACAGTTAGTCTTTTTAATTGATTTTTCCTCTTGTTCTCCTTCTGATTGGTAGCTCTTTCTAATTTCATCTTGACCTCGGCTATACAAAGGCAATAGTTACTTTCAACATCAGCTTGTCTGTGTGCTTGACTGGTATCTGTTGTTTACCATAAAATGGTCTGTTTGATTCCTGGGTCTATCGTCTGGTGAATTTCTTTGTGCGGAAAAATCGTCTTAGCTGTATACATATTAGACACTTTACATAATTCTATGAATCTGTCCTCATTTTGATTTGAATCTATCTAAGTCCATGTTGACCGAGAGATCTTTCTATCCCTTCTTTGTCACTTCCGGCCTTGGTGTTGAAGTTGCCAATAACAATCTACATATCATGCTTCAGAACCTTGTTGATCATTCTTGTTGTAAAAGGCATCTTTGTTTTCGTTGATGTGGTTGGGGCATAACAGTGAATGATTGTCATTTTTGCAAATCTTGTTCGAAATCTTGCTGTGATCAAACGTTCATTGACTGGTTCCCATGACAATAACGACTTCTCTGCTCTCTTGGTCAACAGAAAAGCTACTCCTGAATGTTTGTCGTTGTTATTTCCTGAGTAAAGTATAACTTTCTTTCTTTCAGTATGGTACAGCTTGTCACTATGTGTCCATCGAGTTTCACATATGTCCAGTATGTCCAGCCTGTAGTTACCCATTTCATTCATGATTTGGACTAATTTCCCGGCCTGTTAAAGGGTCCTAACGTTCCAGTGTCCAAAGCACATTTTCGTCCATGCTGTCAACAGATTTGAAGGCATCGAGTCGGTGGCCTCGTTTTGGCTTTCACCTGCAACTGCAGTTAATATTAAGAGTAGAGCCCAATGGAGTATTTTCACTGGTTCCTGTTTCTGTGACGTTGGGATTTTCTCCACGATAAGTCACCCCAAAGTGGATCCCAGGGTTAGCGTTTTTAACCAGGAGGCCCCTCCCCCATGGACCAACACAACTCCTGGGATTGTGAGAGCACGCACTCCGCCACAACAACGCGTGTACACGTGGAGTAGATATAAACTATAACAGTTATCTTATTAGAATGAGCTGGTTGCCATATCCCCCTGTTCCTTTGAGAATGGTTCAAAAGACCTAACACATTAAATCATTAAATCCTCTCTCTCTCTTTCTTTCTCTTCTTCTCTCTTTCTTCTCTCTCTCTCTCTCTCTCTCTTTCTCTCTCTCTCCCTCTCTCTCTCTCTCTTTCTCTCTCTCTCCCTCTCTTTCTCTTTCTCTCTCTTTCTTTCTCTCTTTCTCTCTCCCCTCTCTCTCTCCCCCTCTCTCTCCCTCCCTCTCTCTCTCCCCTCTCTCTCCCTCTTTCTTTTTTCCTCAGTTGTTTAAAGAGGACCTGTATTGTAGTACTGTTTACTGAAATTAAAATGAACAGATTTATTAATACTGCTTTAACTAAATTCAGATTCCGTGCCTCTAACATCGGTTGCCCATCGCTTTAATTACAGTTAAAGAAGAAACATGAAATTATATGCACTTATGTTGCTGAGAAAAATGAACTACATTTCTTACTTTCTTATCCTCTACTACATAAGCTGATACCACAAAACCATTATCGTGATCCGCGTAAATTTAGATTTATTTGCTAATGACAGCAAGAACTTAAACCAGCCTGTTTAATCTGGCTGTACACAGACAGACAGACATACAGACACCCACACACGCACACTCACACACACACACACACACACACACACACACACACACACAGACAGATATATATACTAGTCACAACAAGTTAAGCACAGGTCCTTGGACACAGGGGGCTGATCCATTCCTTCAGAAAACATTATTTTCTTTTTGTTATGCGGCAACCAGTGATGGAATCTCAAACAGCAGTGTTTGGGCGAGCCTGTGGCAACTTGTAGTGCGCATGGGGGTCTTGGTGACCTCGTTGCCGCGCGGGATAAAAAGTGCAAAGTTGCGGTAAATGTGCCTGTTTTGCAGTGAGCTTGCTGGCGACACAAGATGTGTAAAATGAAAAATTCGTTATACCCGTGCAAGAGCAGTCTTTCGAGTGAGTTTTATGCCCCTTCCTTATGCTTTATAAGCGCGGGCTTGGTTACTGTCAGCCCGTTTCTCACCATGCCACCAAGAAGAAAACTTAGCACCTTTGACAAAACCAGGGCGATTGCGTGGATGCAAGATGGCATTGCCAAGGCTGAAGTGGCGCGACGACTTGATGTGCATCATTCAGTTATTGTTAGACTGAACCAGCGTTTTAGGGCAACCAACAGCGTTGAAGAGAGGCCACGGTCAGGTCGGCCTAGGCAGACGACTCCAAGAGAAGATCGGTTCATCGAGAGGCAGGTCCTACTGCAGCGGGATGCCACCTCAACCAGCATCCAACGGCAGCTTCGTAGGGCAACTAACACCATCCTCAGCCGTCAAGCCATACGAAACCGTCTTCACCACTTTGGCCTCAGATCACGTCGTCCAGCTGTGCGACCACGACTGCTAGCAGCCCATAAGCTGGCTCGCCGAGCTTTCTGCCAACGTCATGCGAGATGGAACCAACAACAGTGGTCTCAGGTCCTCTTTTCGGATGAGTCGCGGTTTTGTCTTGAACACAATGATGGCCGAACTAGAGTTTGGAGGCGTGTTGGTGAACGTTACATTGATGCAGCTGTTCGTGAGACCCGGGCCTTCAGGGGAGGATCTGTTATGGTATGGGGTGCCATCAGCCTCAACCACAAGACACCACTCTACCACATTGACGGAAACCTCACAGGCCTCCGCTATCGGGATGAAATACTGGCGCCTTTCGTTGTTCCGACCATGCAACGAATCGGACCCATGGCAGTCTTCCAAGACGACAATGCTCGGCCACATAGAGCCCGGGTGGCCTTAGAATTCCTTGTGCAGGCCGGTATCAACAGGATGATCTTCCCGGCGTATAGTCCCGACCTCAATCCCATCGAGCATCTTTGGGATGAGTTGGGGAGACGTGTAAAGGAGAACCATCCACCTCCCAGGGACCGTCAGGATCTCTTCCGAATGCTGCAACTGGAATGGCAGGGAATCCCACAGAGGGTCATCAGAACACTGGTCTACTCGATGAGGAGACGCTGCATGGAATGTCTCGCCAATCGGGGTGGTCACACCCATTATTGAAATGATTTGGTGAACT
>JAPXFY010000016.1:33952465-33967465 GCA_030674185.1 Monoplex corrugatus | reverse complement strand
AGGGCCAAAATATTCTTTGTTTAAGTGGCTGGAAACCAAAACTACGAGTCATTGGTACGTTGCGTTAACCATTTCATCACGTTCACAGTTTAATGACTATTATGGTAGTCTTCAAGCTGATATCTGTCTCTGTCTCTCTTACTCGCTTTCTGTCTTTCTCTGTCTCTCTCTCTGTCTCTCTCTCTCTCTCTCCTCTCTCTCTCTCTCTCTCTCTCTCTCTCTCTCTCTGTAGGTCTGTCTGTCGGTCTGTCTGTCGGTCTCTCTCTCTCTGTCTCTCTCTGTCTCTGTCTCTGTCTGTCTGTCTAACTCTCTCTCTCTCTCTCTCTCTCCCTCTCTCTCTCTCTCTCTCTCTCTCTCTCTCTGTAGCTGTGTCTGTCGGTCTGTCTGTCGGTCTGTCTCTCTCTCTCTGTCTGTCTCTCTCTCTTTGTCTCTCTCTCTCTGTCTCTGTCTCTGTCTCTGTCTGTCTCTCTTTCTCTCTCTCTCTCAAACTCTCTCTCTCTCTCTTTCTCTCTGTCTCTGTCTCTCTCAAAGTCTCTGTGTCTCTGTCTCTCTCTCTCTCTGTCTCTCTCTCTCTCTTTCTCTCTGTCTCTCTTCTCTTACATATGTATATATATAACTATGTGTATATATACACACACATATATATATACATATAAATATATATATATATATACATATATATATTTCAATTTTGCAATATGGCTTTTAGCAAACAATTTTTATTGCTGGACAAAGAAGCGTCGTTGTCATTATCATTGTCATTGTCATTCTGAGTCTCTTTCTCTCTCTGTTCATATATTTCTTCTTCTGGGTTTTTTTGTTTGTTTGTTGTTTTTTGTTTTTTGTTTCTTTGTTTGTTGTTTTGTTTTGTTTATTTGTTTGTTTGTTTTTGTTGTTGTTATTGTTGTTGTTTTAATTCTAGGTAGGGAAAGAAAAATAGGAATGATATGGCTTTCAGCCAAGCAGTTCTACAACTGGAAAATAAAGACCATTGTTATTTCTCTCTATTCTCTCTCTCTCTCTCTCTCTCCTCTCTCTCTCTCTCTCTCTCTCTCTTCTCTTTTCTACCTTTCTCTCTCTCTGGATCTCTGAATGGAATGGAGTTGTGAACTCAGCACCTGATGTATCTTGTTCACTCCCGACCCACAACACGAAAGCCGGTGTGTTTTCTGCCCATCTTTATGATCTAATTATTTTGGTGCTCTCAATGTTTCATAGCTTCTCTGCCCCTACTTCCAGTGTTAAAGCTTTTATGTCGGTTCGAGGGGTCTCCCGAATAATTATCAGTAAATTTAGATAGAGCGATTATGGAACTTCCCCAGTGCAAATCATCACTCTTTAGTACATATGCAAATCAAACTTTGTCACTCTCTCGGTCTGAACTCAGAACATACGTCTTTGTTTTCAGTACTCAACACAAAGCTATAACACAGATTGGTTGCAAAAATATTGACCGTCTCTCTCCCTCCCTCCCTCCCCCTGTGTGTGTGTGTGTGTGTGTGTGTGGTGTGTGTTGTGTGTACATGTGCCTGCCTGTGTACAAGGAATAGTAATACACTGCAATGTTTTTCCATGGTAAAGAAACCAGTATGTCACAACACACACACACACACACACACACACACACACACACACACACACACACACACACACACACACACACACACACACACACATGCACACACAGACACACCACACACGCTCGCGCGCGTTTTAAAAGCAGCATCACGCAGTTTCAGGCGTGTCCTAACATCCAACGATGTTTCTAAAATGGAATGTGACGTCACAACGCATAGCATCAGCTCTCACGTCATCACCAATAGCTTGTATGTAACTTAGATATGTGACAACAATACCACACAAACACCACATCCACCAGGTGGCGTTTCTGTTGAACGTCAGCCAATGGCCAAAAGACTGTCGATTGCTTAGGTTCGTACAGAACTCATTTTCCGCTCAGCACTTGCGATCAAAAGAATACTGATTGTGGTTTTGGGCAAATGAATTTCAGGTTCTCGGTCGGAATTTCATAGATGCCCTGATGCCTCATCCCTTTGCCAAAGCATAGGGATAATGACAGAGTAGGTGAGAGTTTGTCTGGAATTGGACTTGTGTTAAAAGGGAATGAGTACACTGAGACAAACAATATGTACTCCGTTCAATATGCAAGCAATCTGGCAGACTCCAAAACTCTTTACGTTAACAAGGTCTTGGAATGGGGAAGGAGAATGGGGCTTATCAGAATAATTTGGACATTTAAGATATGCAGCGTAGACAAAGAATGAGGGAGTGAGCTAAGGCAGAGAGAAGGTCGATGAAGAAACACGTCAAAGGAAGAGAAGGAGTTTATCAGGGGTTTCTTTACCAGGGGTTCATTGCACTCAAACAATTCCACATGTACTACTCCCAAATTTACTGGTGCTTATTTGGAGACTCTCTGAGACTACGCATAACCCTATGTGCGGGCAAAATCTTGAAAGTAAGAGAATGTTTGAGGGAGGGGGGGGGGGGCAGGGCGGGGGTAAGAGCGGGGGTTAAATGAGACAATCAAACCTCTGAGTTGACATTACCAAAATGTACGGAGCATCAAGACGGGCAGCAAACTGGCCTGGAAGACTAGACTGCGAAGCAGAGAAAGTTAATTTTTGAATAAGTCGAGACAGAGAAAGAGAGAGACAGACAGACAGAGACGGAGGGAATACGAATGGTTTAATGTATTAGACTCTAGGGCCTATTAACTTTAGGACATGAGAGACGGGTAGCTTCGCAACATGGGAACCATATCACGGTCGTACAAAAATGCAAACAAAGATGTAGATCGTTGCTACATATTCAAATAGACATAAATAGGTATGCACTCCAGAGAGATATTATTTACAAGAGACACAGTGGTGTGGGAGTTTTTACACACATCAGTCATCATGACATTCACGTTGGATCTAGATAATTGTCACTCTCAACGTCATTGTTTTTAACACCTCGGCTGGAACTATCAAGAGTTCTATTTTCCACGATAATTTTTGCCATTATGTCAGAATATCGAATATCTGGCTCGTCAACAGGTTGTTGTGTTGTCGTGCAGATATTTCCACTACTGTCACTGACTTCATCACACCTGCTATTTCCGCTGTGTGTGTCAGTTTTCGTCGTACCTTTATCCTCACCACTTACTCTACCCTCCCTCCTTTTCCTCGTCACTATCAACAGTTATATTTTCGCCCGATTTACTGTTTTGGGAACCGCTGTGTGTTTGTTATCTGTGTCACTATCAGGAACACTAAAGGAAAGGGACTACATCTTCTTCTGGCAAGGAAAGAGTTCTGATGCCCCAAGAGAGCACGGAGTAGGCTTTGCAGTAAGGAACAGCCTGCTGAACATGATTGAACCAGGCAGCGGCGGTTCAGAACGACTCTTGACTCTCCGCCTCAACACCACCGAAGGCTATGTCACTCTCATCAGCGTTTATGCCCCAACTCTGTCCGCCTCTCCAGACACCAAGGATGAGTTCTACGAAAATCTTGCATCAACCATAAGGAACATCCCCAGGACAGAACAACTTGTTCTCCTGGGCGACTTCAACGCCAGAGTGGGTGCAGACAATGACTCATGGCCCTTCTGCCTCGGTTCCTTTGGAGTGGGGAAAATGAATGAGAATGGACAGCGACTGCTTGAGCTTTGCGCCTGCCATGAACTGTGCATCGCCAACTCCTTCTTCAAGACGAAGCCTCAGCACAAAGTCTCCTGGAGGCATCCCCGCTCAAAACATTGGCACCAACTGGATTTGATCCTAGTAAGACGTGCCGCTATCAAAAACGTTCTCCACACTCGCTCTTATCACAGCGCAGACTGCGACACAGACCACTCTCTGGTATGTTGCAAGATCAGGCTACTCTCGGGTATGTTGCAAGATCAGGCTACAACCAAAGAAGTTCCACTGCTCAAAGAAACAAGGGAACCCTCGCATTGACGTCAGCAAGATGTCTCAGCCAGATCTTGTAGAACAGTTCGCAGAGGCCTTTCAGAGAGAATACGATACATTGCAGCCCAGAGACTCTGCCACTGAGAGATGGGAAACGCTACGAGACACCATGCACTGCATTGCTATGGCCACCTTTGGGAAGAAAACTGTGAAGTCCCACGACTGGTTTGAGGCCAAATCATCAGAGATGACTCCCACTGTTGAGGCCAAGCGTGCCGCACTCACCAAGTATAAGCGGTCACCCAGTGAGAAGAACCTCCAAATCCTCAGGGCTGCCAGAAGTAAGGTTCAGCTTAACGCCAGGCGCTGCGCAAACGAGTACTGGACAGAGCTCAGCGAAGAGATACAGAGTGCTGCTGAAAGAGGCAACATCCGAGGAATGTATGATGGCATCAAGAAGGCACTGGGACCAACACAGAGCAAGATCGCCCCCCTCAAATCCTCCACTGGGGAAGTAATCAGCAATCCTAGCCAACAGATGGAAAGATGGGCGGAACACTACTCCGACCTCTACTCCACACAGAACATGGTGTCCCCCTTAGCCCTCGATGCCATCAAGTGCATGCCGGTAATGGAAGAACTTGACGCAGAGCCAACTGCGGACGAACTCAGCAAGGCCATTGATAGCCTGGCATCAGGGAAGGCACCTGGCAACGACGGAATTCCCCCAGACCTCATCAAGCACTGCAAGACTTCTCTTCTGCACCCTTTGCACGCAGTTCTCTGTCAGTGTTGGAATGAGGGAGCTGTACCACAGGACATGAGGGACGTCAAGATTGTCACCCTGTATAAAAACAAGGGCGAAAGGAGCGACTGCAACAACTACAGAGGTATCTCGCTCCTCAGCATTGTTGGCAAAGTCTATGCTCGGGTCCTCCTAATCCGCCTGCAGAAACTGGCTGAACGCGTCTACCCGGAATCACAGTGTGGTTTTCGAGCAGAGAGATCCACAATAGACATGGTCTTCTCCCTTCGCCAAATCCAGGAGAAGTGCAGAGAGCAGCGGATGCCCCTGTATGTGGCATTCATTGACCTCACCAAGGCCTTTGACCTAGTCAGCAGAGATGGCCTTTTCAGGGCTCTCCGAAAAACCGGCTGCCCCCCCAAACTGCACAGCTTAATTGAGTCCTTCCACTCAAACATGAAAGGGATGGTGCAGTTCAACGGAAACCTCTCCAAGCCCTTCGACGTACGCAGCGGTGTGAAACAAGGCTGCGTCCTGGCCCCAACCCTCTTTGGAATCTTCTTCGCTCTCATCCTGAGGCATGCGTTCAGCACAGCGCAAGAAGGGATCCACCTGCGGACCAGATCAGATGGCAGGCTCTTCAACCTCGCCCGCCTCAGAGCAAGGACAAAGGTCCGTGAATCCCTCATCAGAGACATGCTATTTGCCGACGATGCCGCAGTTGTGACCCATACTCAGCGGGACTTGCAGTCACTAATGGACCGCTTCTCCCAGGCCTTCAAAGATTTTGGTCTGACCATCAGTCTTAAGAAGACAAACGTCCTGGGCCAAGACACGCCATCTCCACCAACCATCACCATTGATGACTACGAGCTTGAAGCCATCCATCAATTCACATATCTTGGGTCCACCATCACCGATAACCTCTCCCTTGACACAGAGATCGACAAGAGGATCGGGAAGGCAGCCACAACACTAGCCCGCCTCACACAAAGGGTGTGGACAAATCCCAAGCTGACCACAAAGACAAAGATGGCTGTATACAACGCCTGTGTCCTCAGCACCTTGCTGTATGGCAGCGAGGCGTGGACCACGCATGCTCATCAGGAGAAAAGGCTCAATACCTTCCACCTGAGAAGCCTACGGCGCATACTTGGCATTTCCTGGCAAGACAAGGTGACCAACACCGAAGTCCTAACCTGCGCTGGCCTCCCAACCATGCATACCATGCTGAGACAGCGTCGGCTGCGCTGGTTGGGCCACGTTCGCCGCATGGAAGATGGTCGCATCCCAAAAGACATCCTTTATGGTGAGCTTGCCACAGGGCAGAGAAACATTGGCCGCCCACAACTGAGATACAAAGACGTTTGCAAGCGTGACATGAAGGCGCTTGAGTCCTGGGAGGACCTCGCAGACGACCGCAATAGCTGGAGAACTACTCTCAAGAAACAGCTGCGGATTGGTGAGGACAAACTGTCAGCTGCTGCAGCAGAAAAGCGAGCTCGCAGAAAAGGGATGACAGCCAACAGACCAGCATCAGCATACACATGCGACCGCTGCAACAGAGACTGCCTCTCTCGCATTGGTCTGTACAGTCACAGACGACGCTGCTTGGACCAAGCAGACAGCCCATCTAGACATTAGAACGGATGTACTTTGTCCATGGTCAGTCATGACCGAAGGAGGCCTACATACATACATCTGGTACGGCTTTGGAGCACTTTAGATCTTATGTTTCTGATCTCTCTGACTGAGTGTTGTGGCAAGTTCGGCAATGCTGTTAGGGCTGTTTGTATTCGTCTGATATTTTCATGCTCTTAACATATGTGGGTGGTTGCTGAGAAACAGTTGCATGTGGAATATGTGTGTGTGTGTGTGTGTGTGTCTGTCTGTCTGTCTGTACTTATGTCTGTCTGTATGTATGTCTGTTCGCGCGCGCGATCATTTGAATAATCATTAGGAAACTTTGTCTTAAACGTTTTCTTTTTCCTTTACAATTGTGATGAACCAAAAGTGGTAAGGGGAAGGGGGGAGATAGGGTTACAGGTGTGCAAGATCAGAGGCAGTTGGAGGACTCTTCCACTCGAACACTCATAAAGAGAGTACGGTGATTCCCAAACTCTCTTTACATATGCACGAGTTCTCACCAGATAAGACAAAGAAAATCTTTATGAGAAGACAGTAGAGGACAGTCTTCATTGAAGAAGACGACAGCACATGCATATGTATGATCTTCTAGGAAGAAGAGAGTGCGACAAATAAAAGGCGGCAGTCAGGTTTGTTATCGTCTGATGCACCATGGGATCTTCATTTGAGCAGAGCGCAATCGAGCAGGCTTGTGTTTCACATATTTGTCTTGTCTATTTAGGGACAGTGCATGCGCAACTGGTCAGTTTTCAAATGATTAAATCTGTATCAACACCCATATGCTGGAAGTTAAATTTCACAGAAAAAGTAATAAATAATCATAGTCTGTCTCCATGTCTATTAATCTTTTAAATATCAATGATTTTGCTGGGCATTAAAATCTGTTAAATATAATAATGGATTAATTCATGTCGACACGTGATATTGCATCGGAACATTCTCGATGGCATTGTGGTCATTGTTGTTCCTAATCATAGCATTGCTTGCCTTGCATCATCGGACGATCAAATGGCCCTGTGTCAATGCAAGCATGGCTTTTTGCTTCGGTACACGTGATCGGTGTACACGTCATAACTGGAAGGTTCGGTCTCTACGCATCGGTCACCAACTTGCCCGCTATTATCTGATATTTGTTTGCGGCGAATGCACAAAAATGTACTAACATTGAATATTCCACAGCACTTCAAAGACAAGGGCACTATCAAATTATAACAAAAACATAAACCCTTGAAATTTAATTAAACTATCAACCGAAATGGACTTGAAGTCAGATATAAGTAACCATCACGTTGCCCAAGGCAAGGTAGATGATTTAACTTAGCCCTGACAAAATTTTACGAACATATGAAGGTAACAGTTAATAATAATAATAATAATAATTACAATATTTATATAGCGCAAAATCTTGATAAAATCAAATCTAAGCGCTGAAGCAGACACACACGCAGGCACGCACGCTCGCACACACACGCACGCACACATACAGACACACACACACACACACACACACACACACACACACGCATGGCTATAAATGGGGAGAAAGAATAAAAGCAATAAAAGCAAGAATAAAAGCAATGGAAAATTATAGAGAGCATAGCATACAATTATATATTATAACCATGTGATTCCCTCCGAGCGGAGACAGGCTGCAGAGGGGAGGGTTGAGTGAGGTTAGGATTTTATGCAGGAGAGAAAAGGTGAGTTTTGAGAGCGGACTTGAAGGAGACAAAAGTAGGTTGCTGACGGACTGAGAGAGGAAGTTTGTTCCAGGAGAGTGGACCAGAAACAGAGAAGGCTCGTGGACCATAGGTATTGAGCTTAGTGCGTGGAAAGCGAAGAGTCAGAGGATCAGAGGCAGAGCGGAGGGTACGTGAGGGAACATAGATCTCAAGTAGGCTTGACAGGTAATCGGGGGCTGCGTTATTGAGGCTTTTGTAGCACATGGTGTCTAGTTTGTACTGTATGCGCTTTGATACAGGGAGCCAGTGAAGTTGTGCCAGGAGAGGAGATATGTGGTCAGCTTTTTTCTTTTTGAGTACAAGGCGTGCAGCATTGTTTTGAATGCGCTGTAGGATGTGAATGGTGGAGGCAGGAAGACCAGACAGGAGTGAATTGCAATAGTCAATGCGAGACATTATGAAGGAGAGAACGAGTTTTGCAGTTGTTTCGACAGAGAGATACTTCCTGATCAGCTTTATACGATGGAGATGATAGTAGCAGGATCTGGCAGTTTGAGAAACAAAGTTGTTCATGGAGAGGGTAGAGTCAATGCAGACACCAAGGTTTTTAGCTGAATCAGAAATTGGGACTGATGTGTTACATAATGGGAGAGAAAGAGGAGGCAGCTGAGAAAGTTTCTGACGGGTGCCAATGAGGATAGCTTCTGTTTTCTGTTTTTCTGTTTCGTTACCCATGACAATGCTCACACATGATTGATCCACACACAACCCCACACACTCCTCGGCCGATTTTGAGACCCCACGCTGACGCCCAGGAACTGCAGCACGTAGCAAAACGCACAAGGAAGAAGATCCCTGATCCCATCCACGTAAATGGTGAATCTTCTCACTGAACTCGATGAGGGACAAAGGGATTTCTCTCCTCACACGCGCCGCAGCTAACTGCAGACACCCTGAGTTGCCAGTGCTTCCCACAGAGATCTGATGAATGGTGTCGAGCGTAGATTCTGTGCTGTACTGGTTGCATGGCACAGGTCTACAAATCAGATTACTGGATACGGGATACAAGGAACGAGTTACTCAACTGGTTACAGGGATGAATCACCTGTAGAAAATACAAACAATCGGTGGTTGACTACATATCACACAAGAAAAGAAACAATCTCTCTCTTACATCACATTTTAAGAAGACAACAGAACACACAAATCATCAGACACACCAAGACAAACCGATAATATGGGCGCGACTGCAAAGACTCATCTACAATTACCAATAAAGCCCATAAGGGACAAACACCCCATGAAATGAAACCATAGAACGTAACCACGACCATGGGCCCAAAATACCAAAACATTAACCAGCCCTTGACGATAGCCACACACTCATACTGGCACTCAATAATAAGGTAACATATCCCATTTTTTCTTTAACTTCCTCTGTCAACTGTCTGTCAGTCAGTCACACGATGTACCTAGCCTTATCTCCAAACGGTAAGCTCCTCTAAGTTTATCCCCAAACAGTAAGCGGCAGAATATACTCATTATTAGCAAATTAAATTGGATATCCTAACGTCACGGCTTGGATTCACAACGCCAGGCCTATTCAACAACCAGGGCGCAAAGAATCGAAATAATCGCGAATTTACATCTCAACGACAACAAATAAATTGTAACCCAAACCTACGTTACGACGCAACACAAACCGGTTGAGCAAACCTCTCAAACCAGTTTGGAACTAAGGGAAACTAGAAATTAAACCCATAAACGCGAACAACTCACCATCACACAACAACCAATAACGTAACTCCACACGTCCACACAATTCAGTAACAACCAACCCGAAATAAGTTGGCCCAAGTACGACCCAATTTAGATTCATTAAACCGTTTAAGATACAAATATTCACAATTTCGACAATTCACAAAACGCAGTCAAAGCTGCAGCCACTGCACCAGAACAACCCTAAACGCAACTCACCAGCAAAATAAACTAACTGTACAAAAATACAGAACACAAATGGGACTGCTTCCACCCCATCTGAAATTGAAAGACACAATTTACAATTTACACCAAAGACCCACCTATCTACTCACCCCTTCAAAAGAGTCACAGAACTACACTGGTCTCCACCAGAATTCTTCTGCTCCTCAAAACGACATAGAGATTGGAATAGCACCGAGCAGCACAAACTTGTACTGACGCAACATCACCCTTGCCCAGGTTCACTCAACTGGACTAAGAGGGTGAACATGGAAAATATAGAAAAATCTCAAAGTGAACTAGATCAACATCATAAGTTCATCACATAACCTGTTACAAAATAACCAGGTTATCTCAGAGAAAAAGGGACTAACACCCTTCCAAAAACACAGATATTCGACAACTGCCTAGAAATTTCCAAGTCAGTATAACACGAACTCACAAAATCAGACCTGGACTCAGGCTGGCCCCACAATCCACCGAATTGTGTAAAAAAGCATGATTCCCAGACCCTAAAGAAAACTCAGAGTGATTCGCCCCTTGAAACACAGACCTACAGATATTCAACCTCGCCCAAATGTGAGTAAAGCAGAAAGGGAAACAAGCCCTACTGAGAAATATTTCCCAAAGCAAAATTAGTCTCCCTTGTCCACCAAGAGAGCACCACTGAAATCTCCCCCCATAATCGAAGCAAACCTGCAAAATATGAAACCAACTTGGTTCAGAAACGATAACCCAATCAAGGCTTGGTGAGAACTGAATCAGTATCAGACGACTGCAACCTAACACAGGACAAGTGAATGTCCTTGCCAATTTCCTTAGCAGATCACGCACATACTACAAACACAATGGATTCTGAATAAAGACATCCTTAGCTGGTTATGGAGTGGTTGATTTTGTCCCCCTATGGATCTGTTTAGGACAAAATTCAGCAAACGTCTTCCATTGTACATGCTGCCAATCCCTGATCTGGAAGCCGAGGCAGTGGGTTGGAGCTCTTTTGAGCTGCTCCTTCTTCCATTCTGTCAAGCTTGATCAGTGATCAGGAAAGTGAGGCTCAAGAACGCAAGGATGATCATAATATCCTCCCCCACCACCCCCACTAACTGGACCCTCCCCCACTAACTGAACCAGCCTTGGTTCCCGAACTTCCAGTCTCTGTCCATCAAACTTCAGTTCGTTGGAACCTCTTCAGGCAACCTTGTTCGGGAGTGGCTCACGTGAACCCCCAACTGTTTGATCTTCACACTTGGTTATTCTGTGGCAGCGAATGTTCACACAACAGCTACAATTCCCTCACGAACTACAAACCAACCTTAGTCAACCCTCCTTGGAAAAGCCAACTCCTCTGAACCCCTGTGTATTATTGCAGTGGCCAGACGCAAGGAAACCGAATCCTTGTATGGCCACAAATGGAAAGCATAAGTATCTTGAATCCTTGTATGGCCACAAACAAAAAATGTAACTGTTTTGATGCTCCAAGAACCCTACTGACGTACCAGATAATCTATTTCATGGCCCATCCACACTACTTGATCCAAAAACTACAGAAAGTCCAAAATGCGGCAGCTAGACTGGTCTGTAGGGCTAAAAGGAGAGATCATATTACACCACTTCTGCAGTCTCTTCACTGGTTACCAGTATCTGCACGGATACAATACAAAATAGCTACTCTGACTTTCTCGTCTCTTACAGGCACAGCTCCCCCTTATGTTTCAGAAATGATTTCAACATACCTGCCATCACGACAGCTCCGATCAAGTTCTGACACCCGTTTGCTAATTGTACCTCGTGTAAAAACTCAGTCGTTTGGTGAACGCTCTTTCTCTTTCTCAGCTCCTCTCTTTTGGAACAGTCTCCCATATGACCTTCGCCATGCTCCTTCTCTCACATCTTTCAAAACCGGTCTCAAGACCTACCTGTTCAAAAATGCTTTTGAGACAACACTCCATATTCACTCTTGATTCTATCATTCCTCCTTATCCCATTGTTGAAGAAGGTGCATGCTGTGTGTGTGTGTGTGTGTGTGTGTGTGTGTGTGTGTGTGTGTGTGTGTGTGTGTGTGGGTGTTTTGTTGTCATGCATAGTTCTGTTTTCCTTTCCATATTTGTGTGTAGTGATGTGGTATGAGATGTGTTATTATGTTATCGTGTGGTATTGTGCGGTATGATGTGTTTTGCAGTATGAAGTGTGACATATCTGTCCATATGTCTTATGTTATATGTGTACACTATTTGTGGCTGTTCTGTGCGTCTATTATGTGAAGCGCCTTGTGCTCCCTCCTTGTGAGGGAGGAAGGCGCTCAACAAATGTCCAATATTATTATTATTATTATTATCTTCTCTCCACAATGACACTGGCAGTGAACACCATCGCAGTTGCCATTCGGCCACGTGCACCACAATCAGACCATTAGTGGCCCCGATTACTTGATAAGCTTCATCTTCCAGAATAAGTCGTGAGCTCAGCTCAGAATCTTTTTTCCGTCGTTGATACCTTAAAAAATCGTTATCAAAGGAGCCCCTCTCCATGCTCACAGATAAAAAAAAAATCGCTCTTGCGACAGTGGTCACGCGAGCGACGTTCATTGACTAACTGGAGCTAAAAACACTATCGCTTTTCACCAGACGATTCCATCGTCGTGTTCTTCTTCCTGGAGTTCAGATCGAAAAAAACATCTCCAGAGGAACTTTTCATATGGTTAGTTATTCAACCCTTGACCAACGTTTTTGACAGATTGACTAAGGAATACTGCTTGACCAACGTTTTTGACAGATTGACTAAGGAATACTGGTTCATGTCTTTATTCAAGTGCTACTAGGATTGTACTTCGATCAGTTGCACTGGCCAGAGGCGTCTCTTCATCTCAGTCAATGAGAACCACCAGAAGGCCATTTCCACAGTAATGGTATCCCAATGGATCAGTCTGACGATTTCCAAAGCTTACCAAACGACCAGCATTCTGAATCCCAACGCTCATAAAGTTCTGCCTTTACTCGCTCTACCCAATCCTGGCGGCAACGTACTGGTGTTCACAGCCCCTCCACCACTCACTTGGGATATCTCCCTGAAACCGTGCATGGCTTTTCAACTTGAACCAGAGGGGTGACACGCCCCTCCACCATGTATTTAAATTTAGCTACTTTTTTTTTCTTTTCTTTTTTTTTTTTTTGGTGTATACGACGCTGAAAAGAGGATTTCTTGTTTTAAATACCAGTTTAACTAGTATACTTGACAAATCAAAAAACAAAACAAAAAGAAAGAAAGAAAACAGACCCCTGCCCATCCATCTTTGCTTGTACAGGTCGGGTTCTCTCGTAAGGGACCTTCCAGAACATCAGAGAATGAATAACAGAAACAGAATTCAACACTCATTGCACGAAAGGACAACTCATTGGCCAAGGCAGGTGTTATTAGGATATGAGAGTCATGAACATCTCGTATTAGTTTTGGCCAATGACAGAGTGATTAGCCAGTAAACCTCCACACATCGCTCATTTGATGTCTAGAATCAGGGTCAACACATGGACAACCAAGTTCACTCCAGTTAGGTGTCCCTGTATGAAGGATTTCATCTCCTTCCAGCACTGTCTTTTTGATTGCCTGACATCAAGCAACCATTTTCAGCCTCTAAGAACTCTCTTTACAGGGCAAACAAATCCTCTTCAGATGCTTCAACTAATTAATCAAGACAGATGGGCACCTCTAGTTCTGGCAGACAATCTCTCTCACTCACTGTCAGTTGGACCATATCTTTAAAGACTTTCAGCCACCTCCAGACTCGTCCTCATCTCTGACTTCTTGAAACGCCAATCTTAGATATGGAAACTACAAGACATCGCTCTCCTCTTGACACGGTTCATCTTCAATACAGTCCCTAATCGTGATCACGCTGGGACGTTAATGCACAACAAGACAGAAGAACAACAGAGCTTAGCTGGTCAGTTTAGTTAAGGTTTTTGATTTTTAATTGGTAAGTGTACTAGTTAAACAGTGATTTAAGAAAAAAAATCTTCACAAAAGTTGTTGTGATGATGATAGCATTTAACAAGAAGAAGGAGAATGACTTACAACATATCTGTCATGTTTTACAATATAACCATATTCAAGCGCCCGTGTGCGGGCACACACACACACACACACACACACACACACACACACACACACACACACACACATGCACACACACACACACACACACACACACACACACACACACACACACACACACACACACACACACACACACACACAACACACACACACACACACACACAGTACGTTAATTTGCAAATGGAGACTAGGTGATTTGTGCTGTCCACGGAGCCGCCAAATGTTTCATTAACGGGTTCCGAAGCGCGTGTACACAAATATGAAGAGATCCCAATGGCGTCAAGCCTGATGGTCTGCCGTGTGCCGTTCTTGATTACACATAGTAAAGGTGCAATTTATTAACCACAATTGACTTCCAGCACGTGTTTATTCTCAACCAGTGCAGTTTGCACTACATGTACTTTCAGTTTCAGCGCACGCTTCGGGTATTCCCATTGTAATTGTGACCTACATTCCGTGCGGGCATAATGAGTAGTACATGAAAGGCAAAGTGTTGTCCTAGTTTTACTTATGACT
Organism: Monoplex corrugatus; assembly: GCA_030674185.1. Lineage (NCBI taxonomy): Eukaryota > Metazoa > Mollusca > Gastropoda > Littorinimorpha > Ranellidae > Monoplex > Monoplex corrugatus. The sequence goes on along the minus strand of JAPXFY010000016.1, from coordinate 33,952,863 downwards.
CGCTAAAATAGATTTACTTTCTTTCTCTTGTCCTTCGTCTGCCGGGCTCACACTGCATATACTGTAAAACGCAAATAAGGGAATTGCAGTCCTCAGAACCGCCATTGCCCTGAGGAAAGTATCAAACACGGCCAGTTCTCCGGGTGAAAGTGCTCATGATACAGAGAAAGTCTCGATCGAACTTTTATTTCATTAATGTCTCTATATTTCCTTCAGTTTTGTCGTGATTACAATGATTTTGATACATAAAACTCCGTGCTGATATGTTCCAACTCCTAATCAGTTTGACATCAGATCTGCGCCGTTAAATGTTTTGTACCCGTTAATGCCGGTGATTCCCTTTAACGACACAACATTCAAGTTGCCAAAGACCAGGCAACTGAGTTTCCTTTCGCTTT
>JAPXFY010000016.1:33912465-33949965 GCA_030674185.1 Monoplex corrugatus | reverse complement strand
CGAGATCAGCAAAGATCAACGTAAAATTCTGTGAAATTTTCACGAATCGTGTTGATGTTACTGGTGGGGCAGCCGTTAATGGTATAACCAGACGATTTGTTCTCGTGAGGGGGCAGAAGTACAGAGATGCTTGACCCTTTCAGTACTAACTTTACTTTTTCCTTCCGCTTGTACCGGTGGGCGTCGCGGGGAGATACAGTCGTCTGTCAGCAGCAAGACAGGTGGCCTGGAGAAGGGACATCTCGTGAGCTCTGAGGGTGTCTGCCACGGAGTCGCTCCATCGTCGTCTTGGTCTTCCTCTGGCTCTCCAGCCAGAGTATCTGGTGTTGTATGCCCGAAGAGCTGGATGGTTTAGGGGCATACGTGTGAGGTGTCCGAACCACTTGATCCTCATATGTTCGATGTGTTGTAGGATTGGTGTTGCTCCTACCATGTCTCGTATCACCTCATTTCTGATCTTGTCCCCGCCTTGTCTTGTTTACTGCTTTCCTCAGGCATTTCATTTCACAGGTGACCAGTTTTCTCTCGAGGACTTTAGTTAGGGACCATGTCTGGCACTGGTATGTCAGCGTTGGTAGAAAAATGGCGTTGATGAGTTTCGCTTTAGTGCTGGTGGGAATGCTGGGGTGTTTCAGGAGAGGGGCAAGTTGGTAGCTGACTGCGTTGGCTTTCTGGCATCTGGTCTCGATTTCTCTGTCTAGTTTGCCATTTTCAGTGAAGATGCTGCCCAGGTATTTAAATTCACAGGCTTGCTTCAACTGGGTTCCGTTGATGTTGATATCCAGTTTGTTTGGTCTCTTACTGACAGTCATGACCTCGGTCTTGCTGACGCTGATCTTCATGCCGTATGTCTCGCAGCTTTCATTGAGCTGGTCTGTGTGCTCCTGTAGCTGTATCTTGTCATTGTTCACCATTGCCTGGTCGTCCGCAAACATGAGTTCATTGAGTGCCTCAGGGTCTGGGTTTGCCTCCTTCATAATCTGATCCATATAGATCACAAAGAGAAGAGGGGAGAGATTACAGCCCTGCCTTACTCTCGATGTCACTGGGAACCAGTCAGATGTTCCACTGGCGGTGCGGACTGCACCCCTGCTGTTGGCGTAGATGGCCCGAATGTTGTCTAGCAGCTGGCCCTTGACGTCGTACTGCTCGAGGACCTTCCATAGCTTGTCTCTGTTGACTCGATCAAAGGCCTTTTCTTGATCAATGAATACAAGATGGAGATCTCGGTCGTTGGAGTGCAAAGATTGCATCGGTGCACCCTCTTCCTTTTCTGAAGCCAAATTGGGCATCACTGAGGAGATGTTCTGTTTTCGCTCGAGTGCGCTGCTCCAGGATCTTTGCGTACATTTTCCCTACATGGCTGAGTAGTGATATGCCTCTGTAGGTACTGCAGTCTTTCTTGCTGCCCTTCTTCTTCCATATTGGCACCACTATTGCATTTTGCCAGTCTTCTGGTACTTTTCTCTCCTCCCAAGCTTTCTGAAAGATGGTGGTGAGCCACTGAATTCCGGTTTCACTGCACACATGGATGGCTTCATTTGTTATGCCGTCGTCTCCAGCTGCCTTGCCACCCAAAGCCCAACCCCTCGTCCTCGTCGTGGGAGGTGGAAACAGGTAATGCTGGCCAACGGGGCACTGGTGAAGCTGTGACTGGCTTAGCAGGCCGGCAGTGGATAAACAAATTGCTCAAGACAATATAAGGAGACAATATAAGGACCCTTTCAGTGCCAGGGAAAAATGTAAATATGTGCTTCCCTGTTGCCAGGGAATTTTGAGGATTCGAGGGTAATAATTAACAAAAAATTCTAGTGCAAAGCCTATAAGAGATACAACAAAGAAAATATGGTTTTTTTGAAGGAAAATGAACTAGAATTCTGAATCTGGGCTTATTTTTCTCTTACTTTGATTGCAAAGACCTGTCCTGGCGTTCGAAAGTGGAAATAAATTTTTTGTGTTGTCTAAAAAGTAAGTTTCCATCTCTACAGATTGATACCCAACACACTCACAAACAAAAAACAGCTGAAAATGACTTGTTTGTTGTCAGTTTATATACATAAATGAAAACAAAAATATGACATCATGAAATGATTCTAAACTCATGCAGACATATAAGTGAGTAACCGTCCCAACAATGACAGACATGGTTTCAGTAAACATGAAACTGATTATACTCAGGCAGTGAACAAACTACATGACAGTCATTGTACTCAGACACTGAACAGTCAAACTACATGACACTCATGAATTGGTTCTGTCTGTTCTTCAGGTTCTGCAATCAAAACAAGAGAAAAATAAGCCCAAAATCAGAATCCTCATTCGAATAAGGCAATCAGCTCATCAGTGAGAACAGCTTGAAAAATGCGTGGCACCTGTCCCCAGTTCCCACTTTCAATCCTGGATTTCCTAAAAATCGAGGAATGTCTGACTGTTGTCCATTTGGTGGCAATAGATTTGTAGCGAACGCAACACTTCGCTGATTGCCACGCCCCCTGCCATGCCTTCTGACTGGAGTACAACTCCTCTGCACCTCTTCTCTCCCTCTCCCCTTCTCGTCTTCCCCCTTCCCACACCACTAACACGTGCGTGACCCCTCTCACCATCACTTTTACTGCTGTTGGGTCCAAAGTCCGCATTAGCTCGGCCTGCGCGCTCGCCAATCCCACTGACCACGGCGGTTGCGGGCTGACTCGGACTGTTATCGTCTGCTTGCATGGGTTCCGCCAGCAAGCATTGAATGTCGGTGTCAGAGTCGTCATTCTTATTTTCTTCACCCTCATGTTCAAGCGAACTATCACATAACAAATCATCTCTGTCGTCATCATGCTCTAAAATCATTTGAACGGCCTCCAGAGTCGTGAAAGTCCGCTGACATGAGCCACTGTTCCGGCTTGTCAAAGGTTGGGTTGCCATTTTGCTCCACTTCACGTGGTCCAGTTACCAAATCATTAGCGACAATAAAGGTATCTTCCCCATGATGTATCCTAATTGACATCCTATTTTTATATTGTAGACACTTATAGCTCACCGTGCAGCGTTCCTTTGTATTTGTTGGCTCACACTGTAGTGAACGAAAAATCGGAAAACCCCTAGGACATCAGCGGACGGCCTATAGGCAATATAGCTACACTTTTTGTAGGACGTCAGCTGACGGCTTATAGGCACTGAACAGGTTGATGTCATGATAACTTCATAACGATTAGTTCCATACACAAAGAAAATGACGATTTACATGTTATGTGCGCATTGACGCAAATATACGGTGGCGGGAGGGAGAGAGAGACAGAGAGACTTCAGACTTCAGATGGTTTATTCATATAGGCCACAGCCCCTTAGAAGGGGGATGCACGTAATTATGCATTCTCACAATCATATAAACATTAACTAGGCAATAACCATATTTCTAATCTGAAATATTTTGTACAAGTGCATAACAAATAAGCAAAATAGCATAAGATGAACATTCTATTCATATTCGAGCCTTGTGTCCGTTGGGTAGAATTAATTCTAATAAGACTCAAGAAATTGCTGTCTCTCTAAATTTAAGTGCTTTGTATAGAAATAAAGCTAAATTTCGAACAACATTAGTAAAAGTTGATGACATCAATAAAGTAGACTTAAATAAGGAAGGTTGTCTATAACATTTTGAGCTTATGTATTTCTCACGAATAGAATGGAGTGCTGGACAACATAATACAAAATGTACTTCATCTTCTTCTGATATTTTGCACAATGAACATAGTAGATCACCATCACTATGTGCTCTGTATCTAAAATAATGAACTGTGATTTCTGATATACCTAACCTAAATCGTTTCATTGTATATTTTAGACGTCTGTCCATATATGTCTTTAAATAGGGTTTCAAATCATGCATACCAGAAAAAGTACTGTATATGTTATACCTCTCACTAGTTCGTTCCATTCCTGCCACTTACAATTAATTAAACGTTGACGAAAAACACGAATGAATCGATTCAGTCTGCCAACACCTTGACAAAACCATACAATACCAAAACCATATGTAAACAAGCAAATACGTACATTGGATGCCCAGTTTTGCTTATCTTTAGCATCTAAATCATATAACATATTATATGCTTTTCGTGGATTTCTATGATCTTTCATATGCAACAATTTAAACCAATAACAAACACAATTAACTGCAGAGTTTATTATATGGGATGGCGATTTGTTTCACCATATACAAGATCATTAGGTGTTCGCATATTAATTCCTAGAAATTTCTTCAAAGCAAAAGTATGATTTGCTTCACAATGAATTGCAGCTTTACTTAATCCCCACAGCTCAGACCCATATTGTGCGATAGGTTGTACCTGAGAATCAAATAATTTAACAAACACATGGAAAGAATTAATATAAAAAAGGTACATCTTCTGCATAATGAAAAGCAAACATTTTTAGCTCTGCTGGGTAAATCTTTGCATGTTGCAGCAAAACTCAAACGAGTAGAGAACAGTATTCCAAGATACTTGTACACATTTACCCCAGGCATTGCATTTCCACCATACACCCATCGTTCCCTTGCACCCAAGTACCCACCCTTTCTAAACACTTTGATATTACTTTTTGACACATTGACCTTTAAATGAAGCGCAGCTGCTGTGCGTTGCAGACTGTTTAACTGTGTTTGGAGTCCAGTGACTGTTTCTGCCATCAAAGCAGCATATCTGCCAGCAAAAGAATAAATAATTCAAAAGCATCACGAGATAGAACAGCACCGTGTCTTCCATTATCAATCACCTCAATCGCCAGTTCGTTTCTAAAAAGAGAAAATAGCACTGGACTGCATGGATCACTTTGTTTCACTCCTGCAGTGCAGTAAAAATAATCTATAAGTTTAACACGGCGTCGAACCCTGGATTTTTCTGATCATACATGCTTCTGATACATCAATACAGTTTACCTTTTATATTGTTTTTGAGAAGAATAGGCCAAAGTATATTTCTGTTGATCGAATCAAACGCTTTTTCAAACTCACTAAATGCCACAAATAGTTTTTGATTATTGGCAAACTGTTTCTGTACAAGAGCTAACAAAGTAAACATGTGATCAACAGTTGAGTATCCATTTTTAAAACCAGCCTGATGGTCACCTGTGATATTATTTTCTTCTATCCAATCTTCTAATCTATTGTTGATTATTATGCTAAATAGTTTACTACTTATGTCACTAATCGAAATTTCTCTATAATTATTGGGATTATTAATTTCTCCCTTTTTAAAAAGTGGTACGATAAAGATTCAGTCCAGTTTGGGGGAAATTGACCATTATCAAATAAAGTATTGAATAACTTTAAGAAAAACTGCATTACTTGCTCACATGAATTCTTAAAAAGTTCATCTGTGATGCCGTTTGGACCAGCAGCTTTCCGGTTTTTCAATTTCCTAATTGTAAATTGTACTTCCTCTTTTGAGGAAGTACAATCAACCAAGGCAAAACGAAAGTCATGCACGTCGGCCACAACACATTCCCCGTCGAATCTTTTTCCAGTCCGGTGAGGTGGTTCAGACATGCGAGCAGTTCAGTTACCTCGGAATTGACACCTCATCTCCAGCTTCAGTGGTAGACAAACCATTCGCCAAAGCATGGGCAGCGATGAACAAATTGAAGCCGATTTTCAGCTCGAAGGCCGATGACCAAATCAAGATTAGACTTTTCAAGGTAGCAGTAGAGAGCATCGTATGCTACGGTCTCAAGTCCATACCTCTGACCGAAACTCTCTCGAAGTTGATCGACTCTTCTCATCGGCGTTTGATCCGCTCGGCACTCGGCATCTACTGGCCAGAGAAAATCTCCACCAAGGCGCTCTACTCTCGGACAAAGCTCTCACCCTTGAGCAAGACGCTTCAAAGACGCCGACTGAGACTGATCGGGCACAGCCTTCGAATGCAGACAGGGTGTCCCACTCCCCTGGGTGACATATTGTCTGCCAACCTCAGTGACCGTGTCAACCTTCGACGTGGACAAGGCAGAACCCTGACTCTGAAGGCTGATGTTACGAATGATCTTGACCTCCTCGGCGTTTCCCCAGCAATTGTCATGAACATGAACAGCATCCAATTTTCACAGTTGATTGGTTCGCTCTAATTTACTGAGCGTTAAATATATATCCTCTTTTGATATTGGGCGGTTCATATAGCCATCACTTTCATCAACTAGTACGTCCTCATCCTGTGTGTCATCAATATTGAAATCAGTTTCTAATAAAGCTTTGAAGTGGTGGAACCACATATCCATCGTGATATTACTTACAGGTTGTTTTCTTTTTGAAGTCAATTTGTTAACTGTATTCCAGAATTTCTTTTGGCTTTTAATAGAGTGAACTAATTTGTCAACTATCGCCTTGTCAAAATGCTCTTTCTTTCTTTTTTGTAAATTTTTATATGCACGTCTAGCAATTACATATTTATTTTGATCTTCGGGTTTCTCTGAGCGGTGACTTGTTTTTAACAGTCTCCTTACATTTCTCCTTGCACACACACATTCCTGATCAAACCAATCACCAGGTACTCTCTTACTCTTTAAGACTACACATTTATTCATACACTCAGCACTTTCTTTTATACAGTCATTAAACATATTCAGTGCCATATTCACGTTTGCATCAATCAAACTTATAGCATCATCAAATTTTCTACAGTTCTCATCTTGGCTTAATGCATCACGATACAGATGTACATATTCATCATTCCAAACGATTCTTTCGATGAGTTGTTCATGCCTTTCATGATTTATGTTTGAAGTATTTTCCTTTGGAAAACAAATACAAGCTGTGACAGGCAAATGGTCTGATTCAATTCGTTCAACGATAGACAATTTACGCTGGTCATACACAAGCGCAAGAAGATCATTTGAGAATATAAAACAGTCAGTAACACTGTTTCCACTGTCAGATATATATGTACTCCGACCTTCAAGATCACCTTTACACACACCATTCAAAATACACAGTCCTAAAGCAGTACACAAATTCAGCAGTAATTTTCCATATCTATTTATGGCTGTCTTCTGAACGTTGGTTAAGATTAGGCAATTGGCTTTTGTTGTGCACATCAAAAACATCACTTGTATAAAAATCCTGAGAAATATTAGAAGTTCTGCTGTTCAGATTACCATTCAAACTAACATAAACGTCATTTGTTAACAAACTGTCAGTTAAACATTCTTCAAGTAAGCTTATGCCATTATCAAAACCAAAATGACTATAGTAAGGGGAGCCCTCTGGAGGTACATAACAACAAACATACAATATATTCTTATCTGTTCCAAACAATTTTTTGTCGATAAGAAACACACAAAAGTTTCTATAATAAACATCAATAACTTTTACGAAGGGAATTAATTCATTCTTTATCAAACAAACCACCCCTCCTGATCGCTTCCCTTGCTTAGATAATTTAATAGCTGGTTTACAGAAGGTTTTGTATCCATTAAATGCGTTCGACTGACAGTCTTCCATAAAAGTTTCAACTAGACAAACAAGATCAAAACTACAGATAAACAAAACAAAATCAGGGTATGTAATTTTCGAAACTAAGCCATTGATGTTCCACAACAAAAATGTGAATGGATGCTCTTTGTTGACACTACATGCACATGGCTTATCTTTCATGTGGTCGCTTGTGCTGATATCTGACAAGTTGGCCACACTGACCTTGTTCATTTGGCATCGTTCACGCGCGCCACTGACAGACACAGACGAACGAAAAACCGGTGTATGGTCAGTGTGGTTCTCTTTTGATGACGAGGGAGAAAGATTATTTTTAAAGCCAGGCCGGCCATCATCCTATTTTCTTTCCTTCAATCCATCCTTACCATCGAGATAATATTTTTTACCATCGATTATCAGATGGTCGAAAACCATTGTTGCTCTTTTTCCATCCTTGCACGCTGTGTTTAGATGGGGTTCCAGTTTGCTTCTGATTTCCCTTACACGTGTAGAAAAGTCTTCCCCCACAAAAACATTGGATCCTTTCAGTTTTCGTTTACATTTCAGAATTTGGACTTTATCTTTGTAGAAACAACAACGTGCAATTATCAGAGTCAGGTTTTGCATTCAATCGATGAACACGATCAAATTGTATGTCACCTGCTATCTCCAATTTGTCAGTGATGAGGTCCTGTATTTTACCTTCACGTTGTTCATTGGTTTCATTCTGCCCTCTATTCATCCCACAAAAGATAAGATTATTCCTTTTTGATCTGCCCTCAAGATCATCTGTTTTCCTCTCCAGTTCATCTACTTTTGCTTGTGATGCATAATTAGTTTTCATCAGTTCTTCATTTTCATTTCTAAGAAATCCCACCTCCTCTCTCAAATCTTTGACCCCACTCTGCAGTGTTACATATTGTTCGCCAAGTTCCTTTACACTATTGTCTAATTGACAGAACTTACTGTTCATATTGGCGTTCATGTCATTCATTTGGGAGGTCAGAGCACTGAGCATCCCCACCACGTCTGCCAGAGTTGGTTCTTGAGAAGGAGGGGGACGAGGAGTCGCCTGGGCACCACTGTCCGTATGTCCCGTCATGCTGGTCCGACGTCCATCACTAGTCAGCCTGGTCTGCCATGTACTGTCCACTCTGGAAGGTGCAGGACCGGAATTCTGTTCCACGTCATACCGCATTGAAGCAAAAATCCTCCCCAGAACGTCAGCAAGAGAGCAATCCCACCATGACACCGTCTAGTCGGCTTTTGGCTGTCATGGTGGCAACTCTCATGGCAGCTTTCTTATTGGCCCTCTTCAACATGAATGAGACGTACACTGACTGGAACGTGCCACATGTTGTCGCTCTAAAAGCCAGCTGCATCGACGGCATGGTTCTTTACTGTGCTTCTTGCAGAATATTTTGATGCCACTCTCTAGCAGTCCTGAGAAAACGGCGCGAACAGGGAGACGGTGTCAAGCGTGTCTTTCGTTTATCGACACTAGGTTGCCCCCCGAGAGAGCGTAAAAAGGTAACCTCAAAGACCATAGTTATCTGAAACTACACTAGACTAGCCTTCAAGGAATCTTGATATTTTTCTTGATGTATTCTTGTCCATGGAAGCTGATGTTATGCACCTGAGGAAAATCCTGTATCTCGAACTACGTAGAATAAAGTCCGCCATTTCTCTCTGATTGATGCCACAAGCAAGCCGTGCGTATCTTTCATTCTATATACACTAGACTACCCTCTTACCCTGGCTTTCGTATAAAATTCCAACGAACCGAAATCAGTGCAGCTCAGCTTGCCCTGCTGGAGAATAAATGGTGCAGTACAAAAGCACTCTTGCAAAAACTACATGGGCTTCCAGCTAAAGCAAGAATTGAGTATACATTGTACACACTCTGCTTTCAATGTTTATGTTCGAATACCATGTTGACATATATGTTAGAATTTCATTTGCCATGCAAACCTTTCAAAATTCTCAAAGAACTTCTTTTTTAACCACACCTCGGGTTCTCGCTAACAACTTGCGGAAGAAATCCTTCTCTGGTTTTGGCCCAACAACATGGAATTCGCTCCCAGTGTCTTCAAGACAAAGTTGTCTGCTTACTTTTTTTTTTTTTTTTCTTTTTCAAAGTAAAACAGATCTCTTTTTTAGAAATATCTCCAAAATGTGTTCTTCCAGGTGTGTGTGTGTGTGTGTGTGTGTGTGGGGTGTGTGTGTGTGTGTGTGTGTGTGTGGTGTTGGTGTGGCGCGCGCGCGCGCACAGCGTATGTGTTTTGTGCGTGTGTGTACGTGTGCATGGGTGTGTGAGTGCTTATATATGTTTTTTCATGTGTGTGTTTCTTGTACCTTTCCGATCTCCACACTAATAAATGAAAGCATGCTTCTTGTTACTTTTAATGAACTGTGTTTATGCTGCTTTGATATAATGGGGTATGTATCCGACTGTGTTTTTACTGGATTTATATACAGACATGGCAGTCGTCCCTGTTGTTGTTTTTTAAAGTGCAACGACCATTCTCTGACATGGATAATTAGCGCTATTTGAATGGAATTATTATTTTCATTGTTACTACTGTTGTTATTATTATTGTTATTGTTATTATTAAAGAAATAAGAGGGAAGCAAGGAGAATTTTTATAATATCAACCAAAGGACATAACTCTTGAGAGTCACGTAGGAATTATCTCCCATGTTGTGAAACTTCTCAAATCTAACATAGTTTGCGCTACCCATTCAGCTAGCATAGAAGCAGATACAAAACACAAAAATTGTAAGTTCAGAACACTCCTCAGGAATTATTATTATTATTATCATTATTATTATTATTATTATTTTTGTTGTTATTGTTATTATTATTATTTTATCATCATCATTATTATTATTATTGTTGTTGTTGTTGTTGTTGTTATTGTTGTTGTTGTTGTTGAATTGTCATGGATCATTTAAATCTTGTGCTTATGCGAGATCAAGCGGATGTACTCTAACTACGAGGTAAGGTAAATTTTATATCTCTAAAACACAGTTATCAGAATGCAGCAACTATTTCAAAGTTGGTAATACCATAAGCAATTTAGAGAAAGGCCCTTATTGTTACATTGTTGTGCTTTTCTCGACTGATTAACTTATTGAGATTATGGAGGCTCTGGTTGTTTGTCAATGCTTTTGTATATCTAGATAATAAATGTATAAAAATGTTAGTGTGTGCTGTGTTGCTTCTGGCAATTTTCCCTGAGAATATTGAAGAAAGTATGCCTGTAATTCATTGTTTGCACTTTGTTATTGATGTGTATTTTCTCCAGTGTATTGTTTAAAACTGCATCGTGTCTGTCTGGTTTTTTCCCTGCAGTAAAATATCAGTGCGTTGCTTCCGTCTTTATGGCTTGCAACCTGTCAGTTTAAAAAGTCCTGCAGAGTGCTTCGTATCGATCAGAGGTGTCTGTTTGTGACAAAATATGTTTGCAGGCTTTTTTCTCTGTCGTTTCTGGTTGGATTTCAGCCAATTTGGGTCATATGTATGGAAATTGTGAACGCATTAGTTTTGAAATCATGGCACCAAAGTCATAATCACATAGACCAGAAAGGTGCCTTAAAGCGGCACATTTTTGGACAGGTGTGTTTGTTTACATTACTTGTTTTACTTCTGTTAACCGTTGTGATAATCTGTCATCCTCAGCCAATGCTTCTTTAAGGTCATAGGGACCCTGAATAACATGTGAATTTTATGTAATAGTTTTTGTAAAGGGAGATTATTAGAATGGCTAGACGCTCGTCTGTCTTGTGTATGCATGTGTGTGTGTTGTGATGTGTGTGTGTGTGGTGTGTGTGTGGTGTGTGTGTGTGTGTGTTGTGTGTGTGTGTGTGTGGTGTGTGTGTGTGTGTGTGTGTTCTTCCTGGGATTTCTTCTGTGTTTAAGCTGATGATGGTTAGATTTTTATGTGAACTTGATGTATGGTGTACATTGTTTATTATGTACATCTATAAACTGGACAGAATGCGAAAAAAGGAGGAAAAACTCTGTAGACTTGTTTGTAAAACAAAGTATGACTGCTGGATCTTGAGGGTAAAACACAAAACATTAAAAAGTCCCTTGTTTGCAAAAGATCCTTTGGAGTACAAAAAAAACACGACGTTTTGAGCCCAGACCCTTTGTCGAGTGAAAGAGAAGTGGAAAATAAAAATGACGTGGAAATAAAAATGACGTGGAAAATAAAAATGACAGAGCAGAACTGGTGGGAGTGGGGTGGGTGGGGGAGAAGAGGGAACAGTCCAGCCGGTGGGCCTGAACACCAGAACAGCCGACGCGTAGCGGTGCCCGGGCCCTTTCCTTGTCCCACTAATCCCTACTGTTTCCCCCTCTTCTCCCCCACCCCTCCCCCACCAGTACTGCTCCGTCGTTTATATTTTCCACGTCATTTTTATTTTCCACGTCATTTTTATTTTCCACTTCTCTTTCACTTGACAAAGGGCCTGGGCTCGAAACGCCGTGTTTTTATACTCCAAAGGATCTTTTACAAACAAGGTACTTTTTAATGTTTTGTGTAGACTTGTTTATTTCTTCGAGCAAACCATCTCAGTTCATTGTCTTTGTATTCACTTCACTCTTAGACAGACGACAAGAGCAATGTCTTTGTCACTGTGTCATTCTATTTTCGTTTGTTTGTCTATTGTCTGTTGGTCTTTCTTTTTCTTTCTTTCGTTCTTTCTTGTTTGTTCTAATTCCTTTCAAATGAACTTTCCTTCAGAAGGATCACCATTTCTGGCAGCAAGGAAAATTCATCTGGAAATGTCAAATGTAGGCTTTCAAGCCGGCTATGATTACCTGTGCGACTGAACTGAATTCAGCTATAAACATCACATAGATAAATGAAAATAAATTGGAATGGAGAGAGAGAGGGGGGGGGGGGGGGATCAGACAGGCAGGCAGAGCAAGAAAAGGCAATGAAATAGAGAAGACAGGAGAACGAAAAAAGACTGAGGCAGGAGGATTGTCTTCGTCTGTCCATAAGCCACTGAACGTGCCCATATGATATTTAACGTGCATATTTTGATGTTCTCCGCCTGTATACAGAGACACAGTCAGCTGCTTTGAATCAGCCGTTATTTATTGTTAGTCACGAGGTTAGTTAGTTGGCTGATTGATTAGTGAGCTTCATTATTTCGTTTCGTTAACGATATTTCAAGAACACTTAATGCTTAAAACTGTAAAACCGTGACGTCTATTTGTTTGAAACTGAAATGGTCAACGATGACAATGATGCGAAACTGAAATAAAATAGTCTCAGGTATGCTCAGTGGAAGAAGACCTTTTAAACACCTTTACATAAATAAACATCTTTTCTTTTCGTAGAACTGGTAATGATAAACTAATATTTCATTCTGATAATTCATTTGGACTCACTGTGCTGTGTATATTTTACAAGACAGAGAGTGTAATACTTCCAGAAGTACTGACATATCATACACACACAGGCAAACATCAGCAGAATGAACACATCAATACACGTGCCCAAATGGATATTTGCTAACAACGTCTAATCAACATGCACATAAATTTATTGTCATAAACACTCGAGTAATTCCACATGATCGGTAGTAAGAAGAGGAAATGCATATCTGTTGATGAGCAAATATGATATACACAATGTTACTATTACTTCTGTCAGCCCGCAGAAACTGGATAAAACGGTCACATTCATCGCCACATATGGCCTGTTCATGTTCACCGCATAGGAAATAATCTTCCTCTATTATTATTATTGTTGTTGTTGTTGTTGTTTGTTTGTTGTTGTTGTTGTTACTGTTGTTGTTATTATTATTATTATTACATTATTGTTATTATTATCATTTTATTATTATTATTATATCATCATCATCATCATCATCATCATTATATTATATTATTGTTGTTATTGTTGTTGATGTTGTTGTTGTTGTTGTTATCATTATTATTAAATCCAAAACAAGTGTGACTGCCCGTGTTCAAGCAAACAGGAACCAGAAAAAACACGAAAGAAGAATGCGAACGCGTATTTAATACAACAAGACAAGACAGGCGCAAATTTTCGGCCAACTGGCCTTTGTCAAGCGTAAGATTACAAACAAACAAACACCAGATACAAAAAAATTGAGAAAAAGACTGAAACTTTCCTGCTGCTGTGTCCAGTGTGAGAAAAGGAATTGCTACATTTATTTGGGTTAAAAAACGCAATATGACTAATTGCCTCACACCCTTCTCTCTCACTCACGTAATTGATAATCTCACGTAATTGATAATCTTACAAGCTTAAAGCTTGGTTAAAATTCATAGGCACGCATTTTATCTGGCATAATGAGAAGGAAAAACCAGAATGAATTAAGCAAAATAGAATGAAATTTAATCAAATGCACAAACACACTCTCGGTAATCAGATGTGCACATAGGGAAAAATTGTTTTAACATGATTTCACAGATGGAGAGAAAGAGAAGAGGGAACAGACAAAAACAGTTGTATAGACGGACAGCTGAACAGATATAGTATACACAGATAGCTCAACAAAGAGGCATATACATATGCGTACACAAATATGGACAGACTAATCCAAATTTTCAAAGAAGACAAATGGCATGGCACGTCTTCAATTGCAGGGAGAATGGGTTTTATCCTATATGTAGCAATAAACTGGTTTCAGGATGCAGACATCATCTTCTGTAGAGTAATAAACTGATTTTTTCTTGTGTTTGTCTTTATTTTATTTCGGCGTCCCGTTTTTGTTTTTTTTTGTTGTTGTTTGTTTTGTTTTGTTTGTTTCTTTTTTTGGGGGGGGGTTGTTTTTGTTTGTGTTTGTGTGTGTGTGAGTTTGGTTTTTGTTTGTTTGGTTGGTTGGGGTTTTTCTTTGGGGGGGGGGGGGATGTTGTTTTTTTGTGAGTGTGTACGTACTTTTTCCGTACTGTTCATGCTGCACAAACCTGCGCAGTGAGTGTGTAGTAGACATGCATGCTATTTTAATCGGAATCTAATTGTACTCTTTAACGTGCATATATGATATTTTGTGTGCGTATGTACACGAAGTGAGTTTAGGCACGAATTCGTCTCACATGTTGACTTGGGAAGTCGGAAATTCTCCACGCTTTAGCCACCAGGCAGGAGGTGCCAAAGTCCGATCAAATCCTAAAATAGGTAGACGTAGGCGTCATCCTCTACATCCTATAATAGATTCAGATGTAGATGTCATCCTGTATTTAGAGCTTAACTGGCTTCAAATGTATCATGCTCTACAATAACACAGTAATAAATTAGTATCAGATGTAGATATGTTATCGTTTGTAGGGCGGTAAATTACTGTCAAGTCGTTGTTGTTGTTGTCTAAACTGTTATCCTTTTCATTATGTGTATTTATTATTTGTTGATGTTTGTTCTGTCTAAAATATTGTAAAACATCTCGTCTCTTAAATATTGTAAAACATATCGGAACATAGTTACCCATCATAAACTTTAAGATGTGATAGTGCACACATGACACTTTTCCTATTATTTCTTTTCTTTTATTTAGACTTGCTCTTTGTTAAGCTCGCAAAACTTAAATGGGTATCATCGACACGAGAACAAATGACGGAATTACGTCATGTATGCCCTGCTTTCTGAATGTTTTGGGGTTTTTTCCCACCCTTTAGTGCAGTACGACTAAACCACTTATCTTTGTCTGTCTTTTCTTACAGTAACTGTCATGTCAATAACATAAAAAGTAGTCTGAAGTAGAACTTCACCTTTTCCTCTTAAAAAAACAAAAGTAAGGTTGTTTCATATCGGCCTGTTAAAGGTGCTTTTTTTGTTTTTGTTTTTTTGTTTGTTTGTTTGCTTGTTTGTTTTGTTTGTTTTTGTTTGTTTTTTGTTTTTGTTTTGGTTTTTTATGGTTTTCTCTTCTTCTTTTTTTGTTTTGTTTGTTTTTGTTTGTTTTTGTTGTTGTTGTTGTTGTTGTTTTTTTGTCTTTGCTTATTCTGTATGGAACATTACTCTGTCATATGATATTAATGTCAAAGGTGTGAACAATTGAAAATGTACAAATGTATAAGTTGGAAGTTATGGCGCCATGGTCAAAGTCTATGAAAAAAATGCTTAAATCAGCACTTTTTCCAAGTAATGTGTGTGTCAACTTTTGACAATATTTTATTTTAGTGTCTTCACTTAGTTGGTAGACAGCTGAAGTTTTTGGGTTTTTTTTTTTTTGGGGGGGGGGGGGGGGTTCCTAACTGTCCAGGATTTCTTTTTTTTTTCTCAAACATTTTTAATTCTTTTTTGACAAAATACAAATAAATACAGTGTTTGCTGAACATTATTACAACATCATTGAAAAAATAACAAGATGTGTATACAATGGATTGAGCAAAACTCATATACATACGCCATATCAATTAGTCTGCTGTTTTTTTAAATAATATAAGGTTTAATTTAATCAGTTTTAGATTTTAGTTTGTTTGTTTGTTTGTGTTTGTTTGTTTGTTTGTTTGTTTTTTTGTGTTCTCCTTCAGCAAGAGGTCAACGATATACGCATTAGCAAAGCAAGATTATCTACATGAGACCTAAAAAGTTCAAAACACATGCAAAACGCCTACATCTTCAACAAAGATTCTATGTGCATGAATTTACAGCCATTTTCAATTATGTATAAGACAAACATTCAAACATAAACAGGCAGGTCATACAGAAGCCACGCATACATCTCGTAAGGAAGCTAAATGTCACATCAAACTTCATCTCAAAGTCATAATCAAACTTCATCTGAAACCAGGGACAGATATGGCAACCATTTTTCTCTAAAAGCATGTGTATTCCAGCTCACTTTTGCATTGTATTCTTCTATTTGAAATTTTTTGGTAAGATATCTAGTAAAAGAAATGATGTTTGGTAGATTTTTTTCGAGTTTACTTTTGTAAATATACATTTTTCCCAGCATGTTTTCATCAGCGCCAAATAAGATTAAGTTTCCATTAATCTTATGTTTGCACAAGTCGCGAAACTTGACCTCAACACTTCTATCCTTTCCCAGAATCTGTTGACACACTTCCAAAATATGTGATCAATGCTGCCTTTCGCTTCCGAGCAAAAGTCACAGTGAAAGCTATCAACAAGTCCCATTTCTCTTAAAATGATATTAGTTCCTAGAATTCTATGCACAATGCGTGTTTGAAACCATTTTAGTTTACATTCTTGTATTTTGTGAATTATCATAAACAATTTTTTCCATGGGACGTTTCCTCCCAGTTGTTCTAACCATTTAGAACAAGAATTTGGAAGTGTCACCTGTTGTCAAAATATCATAGTATAGCCGTGCTCCTTTTGGTATTGAGTGAACTGTTTTCAGTGCAGCAGGGATATCGCGTGCACAGCCACTTGGTATGTTCAGTTTTATTTCTTTTATGTATTTCTTAATCGATGCTCTGCATCCGTTATAAAAGAAAAATCACATTTTGTATTTTCTATTAAAGTCATCATGTGTCATAAATGATCCGTTATCATTTAAAAAATGTGCAATGCAATAAACGCCCCTTTCAATCCAATCAATAGATTTTAATACATCGTTTCCGATTTTAAATTTTTCATTAAATAAAATCGGTTCTGAAAGTAAATCTGTCAGCGACACTAATTTTATACTTCTGCAGAATTGTTATATGCTTTAAAAATGTGTTTCCAGAATACATTATCATTAGCTTGGTGTAATCTATAGCTAGAATCTATTTTATTTAGAAAAGGATGGACTTCACTGGAAATATTTTCCATTTGTGTTCTGTCGTTTTGAACTTTCTCAACCAGGACAGTTTTAAGGCTGTAATAAATATCATTTTAAGAGAAATGGGACTTGTAGATAGCTTTCACTTTTGCTCGGAAGCGAAAGACAGCATTGATCACATATTTAGAAGTGTTCATGTGTCAACAGAGTATGTGTTTTTGTTTTATCTGGCGAGGCAAACGTGACAAAATCAAAAGAAAAACAACTCAAAAATGCAAGATCTGACAAAATCAGTGTTATCAGCAAACTGAGATATTCTATGTTCATTATTTACCACAATGCCTTTCACATAACTATCTTCTGTTATCATGATTACTAATATCTCCATGCATAATACAAACAAATAAGGAGAAAGGGTGTCACCTTGTCTACAGCCTCTTTCTATAGAGAACCAATTTGTTGTTTGGCCTTTAACAATAACTGTTGATTTTATGTTTTTGTGAAACGTTTCTATCCATTTACAAATGTTTTTACCAAATCCATATTCCTTTAGAACTTTAAATAGAAAATGCCAATCCAAGGAATCAAAGGCTTTTTCAAAGTCAAGGCAAAGTAAGAGTCCGGGTAGTTTTTGTTTTGTTTTGTTTTGTGTTTTGTTGTTTGTTTCTTTGTTGTTGTTGTTGTGTTGTTGTTGTTGTTGTGTTTTTGTATCTAAGTAACTAATTGAATCGTAAATCAACCTTATATTGTCTTCGATGTATCTGTTTGCAATAAAGCCTGTTCGATCTTCACAAATTAAGTTTGGAAGGATTGTCTTGATTCTATTGGCTATACATGTAACCCCAATCTTGTATAATACGTTAAGAAGTGAGATAGGCCTCAAGTTCTTTATGTACTCCCTTGGTTTATCAGGTTTAGGGATGCAAGTTATAAGTCCTTCTTGTTCGGTTGCTTCTGTAAATGACTGGCTTGAGGCTCTCACAACAAATGGGCCAAGCCTTCTCCAAACGAATTTGTAAAATTCTGCCCCAAATCCATCCGTTCCTGGGACTCTTTCCATTCTTCATGTTTTTTAATGCAAATCTTGCTTCCTCCAAATTTATTTGTCCTTCCATCTTCGTTGGATAACTTTGGGTGTTCTTTTATTAAATCTTTTATTTCACGTGCTTCTAAATTTCTTCTTGTATATAGCTTTTTATAGATTGTGTGTACTTCCTGGTTTATCTTTTTAGGTTCATCAATTAGAGCTCGATTTTGATCAATAAGCTTGATCATATTTTTTTTTATAAAGTGTCGTTTTTCTAAGTTACAGAAATATTTCCTTATTTTTCCCCTCCAACCGTCCATTTTGCTCTTGATCTTAGTGTAATTGCTTGTATTTTCTTTTCTCTCAAATGGATCAGCTCTTTGTTGTTGTTTTTCTTTCATTAACTTTATGTCTACTTCAGTCCTATTTTCTTTTATTTCTAGTTGTTCAAGTTCCCTAGTTGGTCTATGTTCCTTTTCTGTTGCTTTCTTTTTTCTCATTGTCGCATAAGCTATAGTTTTAGATCTTATTTTCATGAGTAAAATATCAATGAACAACTTATCTGGGACACTGAGATTGATTTCTATCAGGGAAACATTATCAAGCGTAGATGTATCATAATGTATGGTCGGTAGAATATTCTACTATAACTTCATCTATCAGATTGTTTATTTCTTCTACATATTGTTTTTCTTTCAATAAGGAGCAGTTGAACTTCCAAAATGTGTTATGTTTTATATCTTTGCCAAATTGTAGTTTCAGAGTAGACAGCTAAAGCTTTGTATATTGACTTGGGGGGGGGGGGGGGAGGGCTTTCTGTACTGTCAGACGAGTTTATACAGTGTGGCTAATTGTGTTGTGATTCAGACCTTTAAGTATTTATTTATTTATTTATTTATTTATTTATTTATTTATTTTATATATATGTTCCTTTTTTTAAGATAGGATACACAGTTACACATGGCATTCACATGTAACCAAGATTATTCCAATGACAGGTTGACGCAATACCAGTATGAAAGTACCAGTATGAAATATAGACTAGGTAAAACATAGGCTAGGTAGGGCCTCAGGACCTGGTCAGCTCATGGGTTTATGTGTAGCTTAAGGTTAGTGCATATGGAATTTGTTCCGAGCGCGGAGACGTCGTCTTGAAAAACTGAATCTGAAAGTATTTTCTTTCTAGAAACAACCCTTCTTTCTTTTTAAGAGACAATCCTACACTTTCTTTCCAGAGACAACCCTACTCTCTCTGTCTAGAGACAACCCTACTTTCTTTCTAGAGATAAGCCTACTTTCTCTCTAGAAACAAGCCTACTTTCTCTGTCTAGAGACAACCTTACTTTCTAGAGACAAGCCTACTTTCTCTGTCTAGAGACAACCCTATTTTCTTTCTAGAGACAAGCCTACATTTTCTCTCTAGAGACAAGTCTACTTTCTCTGTCTAGAGACAAGCCTACTTTCTTTCTAGAGACAAGCCTACTTTCTCTGTCTAGAGACAAGCCTACTTTCTTTCTAGAGACAAGCCTACTTTCTCTGTCTAGAGACAAGCCTACTTTCTTTCTAGAGACAAGCCTACATTTTCTCTCTGGAGACAAGCCTACTTTCTCTGTCTAGAGACAACCCTACTTTCTTTCTAGAGACAAGCCTACTTTCTCTGTCTAGAGACAAGCCTACTTTCTTTCTAGAGACAAGCCTACATTTTCTCTCTGGAGACAAGCCTACTTTCTCTGTCTAGAGACAACCCTACTTTCTTTCTAGAGATAAGCCTACTTTCTCTGTCTAGAGACAAGCCTACTTTCTTTCTAGAGACAAGCCTACATTTTCTCTCTGGAGACAAGCCTACTTTCTCTGTCTAGAGACAACCCTACTTTCTTTCTAGAGATAAGCCTACTTTTCTGTCTAGAGACAAGCCTACTTTCTTTCTAGAGATAAGCTTACATTTTCTCTCTGGAGATAAGCCTACTTTCTCTGTCTAGGAGAATACTTTCTTTCTAGAGTAGCCTACATTTCTCTCTAGAGACAAGCCTACTTTCTCTTCTAGAGATACTTTACTTTCTCTCTTTGAACCCAATTTCCTTCTCCAGTGAGAATCCACTTCTCTCAAGAGAAGCCTGCTTTCCTTCCCTCTAGAGACAACCCCACATTCCCTCTCTCTAGAAAAAAGACGTACTCCTCTCTCTCTCTAGAGTACAACCCACATTCCCTCTCTCTAAAAAACACGTACTCCCTCTCTCTCTAGATACAACTACGTTCCCTTCCTCAAGAAACGTATCCTCTCACTTGAGACAACCGTTCATCAAACAATGAGTTGGACGAGTCTGCAGTAACGGGGCATCCAGTACCATTAAATATTAATTTCGTCTCTGTGTGATTGCAAACGCGAGTGCATGCAAATATCAATATCTATATCTGTCTGTGTGTGTGTGTGCGTGCGTGCATTGTGTGTGTGTGTGTGTGTGTGTGTGTGTGTGTGTGTGTCTTCAAGCAGAAATATGGGGTGTAAGAAAACCAGAAATCTTACTGGCTTTCCCCCTTGCCAATTTGTTAAAGCAAGCTGTTATCTTTGTACCATGCCGCCCTCCAGAGTACTGTTTCTGCTGAGTTTCAACACAGATTGGTTTCATCTTGTAGGGACGTAGTTTAAAGTCCAAGTTCGTGTTTCAACGCATATCAGGTTGCGTTAACGTTGTGTCTGTTCGTCTGTTTCACTCAACTCGTGCAGTTAAGGCAAGTGATCCTGTTAACTGATTTTAGACTGGGCTTTTAGCTGTCTTGCAGAGTATGAGAAAGGATCTAGGCCACATTCAACAACCATTGGTTATCAGAATAATCAGTGTTGCGTCTTCCTTCTGGTATCCATTGAAGGGCAGTCTGGGTGATGTTATCCTGCTGTCTTTAGATGATGTGCTGGGTGATGTTATCCTGCTATCTTTAGATGATGTGCTGGGTGATGTTATCCTGCTCTCTTTAGATGATGTGCTGGGTGATGTTATCCTGCTCTCTTTAGATGATGTACTGGGTGATGTTATCCTGCTCTCTTTAGATGATGTGCTGGGTGATGTTATCCTGCTGTCTTTAGATGATGTGCTGGGTGATGTTATCCTGCTGTCTTTAGATGATGTGCTGGGTGATGTTATCCTGCTCTCTTTAGATGATGTGCTTGGTGATGTTATCCTGCTCTCTTTAGATGATGTACCCTATCCATCTTCATAATCTTTTCGTGATGGTGGTATCCATTTTACTCTTGAGTGCATTGGACGAGTAGGTGTTGCTTGGACACAGTGCTGAGCCAGAAACTTTCTATGATTCTTTGTAGGGAGACTGATTCGCTTGGAAAGGTTGCTCTTTCTCATCCTATAGCATTCTAAGCCATGACGTCAAGTGGACAGGACGAACGTTGATAGTTTCAGCTTGTGTTGACGCTTACGAGGGGGGGGGGGGGGACCACCTTATGTTGTTCAACATTCTGATGGTGTATTCGGCATTGCTGGGATGCTTTTTGATGTCACAGTCTGCTCCTCTGTCATGTCCGACAATACTGCCCGGGTATCTGAACTCTTCAGTTGTGGGTAGGTCTGTTCTGTCCATTTGGAGGAGGGGGCGGGGGAGAGATGGGATGTTGCGTTGTCACCTCTGGCTGATATTTATGTTTACTTTTTATACAAAGATGTTGAGACAGGACCAAGGGTTCAGAATATATCTTTACGTTATCTCAAGTAAATACTTGTGAAGCTTTCTTTTGACGCTGCTCAGCGATGTGCATGGTTTGATACTGGACGTCAATGTAGTCTAGAGAATTTCCTAAACAGAAGAATAAATGTTTGTCTTAAATATGTAAACATGGTCTTGGACGGTAAAGGTTGCCTCTTTAATTTTTGTAGTGTGTTTGATATGGGGTAAATAGCTCTGTTAAGTATTGGGGGGCAGATCTGTGTACATAAGGTGACTTTGAGTGACAGTATTTCCGCTTTTTAAAACATTTTAGTCTATGATCATACAGCAGTAATTTATCGGAAGTTTTCTTGCAAGGTTTTCTTTCTTTGTGTGTGTGTGTTGTTTTGTTTTAATATGGCTTCGTTGCGACAATCCCATACTGTTGATGCACAGTAAACATGGGATTCAATGTGGGCAATTTAAAATAGGTCTTTTGTTTCTTTGTTTGTTTTTGCTGTAGTGCTGATATAAGAAAAATGAATTCCTTGTGAGAATTTTACCAAGATGATCAGCTGGGACACCCATGTAAGTTTCTCGTCTGTCTATACTCCAAGTACACAGTGTTCAGAGACCTATTCCATATTTCTATCATCTAAAGTTACTAAAAGATATAGTTCTGATGGTTTGTATTTTTGGCGAGTTGTTATGTTAAGTTAGGGTTTTGTTTTTGTAGCACTTAGATTGCATGACACAACAAGTGATAGAGACAGATGGAAGTCCATAATCGCCAACGCCATGCGGCAAGGCGCCTGATGATGATGATGATGAACCCTAGAGTATGTTGAGTGTACATATCTAGTAGAGTCAAGGCATCAATAGCATTTCACTCACTGAAGATAGAAAGTATAAAATGTTTCTGTGATAAAATTTACGGCATGTTTTTTGTCAGAAGAATAATGTTGAGTATTTTCCATAAGCGGTCTATACTAACGATTAAACTCTGATAAAGCAGCAAAGAAAAAATCATTTAAAAAAAACGAACACAAGGACAAACAAATGAATGGACGAACGAGTCGTCAGTATTGTATAGAATGCAAAACAAAAACAAACCAAAAAAAAACAAACCAAATTTGATGTTAAGACTTCAGATCAATTAACAAATTGACACTCTTTTTTCAATTACTTCTGGATGAAAACAGATAATCAAGCAAGATCTCACAGGTGACTCAAAAGTAATAGTAATAACATCTAACTGAAAAAAAATGGGCATCTGTATTCAGTAAAGCACAACCATGTATATTTCTACACATAGACCACCTGTCTGTGAGACAGAAACACTGAACTCATCACCCGAAAGATATTTTCCACCTGAGCGATGAAATCACCTAGACAGTTAATTGCACGTTTTGATTTGCAGGAGTCAACAATTAAGTCAGTGGGACCCACGCCCCCTTTCTGACTGTCCGACTGACTTTTAACTTCGATGGCTCTACAGCAAGACATAACTCTGTTGACCTGAGCGATAGTAATAACTCTGGGTGCTCGTTTTCCGTCACTTTAGATAGTGGGAACACTTTCTGGCTGGATGTGTTTCAAGCTTACAGAAAATTTGGCAGTATTGTTAAACCCATGCGTGCTTCTGATGTTTCGCAGAACCATTGTTTTTTAACGAAAAACTCGGTAACCGTAGGAGCAAGTGTGTACTACAATACTTTAATTCATGACGAAAAGAGGCCAAAATGCTGCGAAAAATGGAACGATAAATTTCATAAAGTTATAAGGTTGACAGAAACGTTTAGACAAATTAAATCAAAGAAGTTAAACTAAAGTGGTTTCAGATAAGGTTAGAACATAGAATATTAACTACAAGTATTGTTTTATCACGTATGAATATAACAGATGATGACAAATGTTCCTTTTGTAGAAGAGAGAGGGACAGCAATAAACATATATTTGGAACTGTGTACATCTTAAACAATCATGGAAACATTTACATCATCATCATCATCAGGTGCCCTGCCACATGGCGTTGGCGATCATGGACTTCCATCTGTCTCGTTGCCCCCAGCATCTCCCCCACTCTCCTCGTCCCCAGCCACTCTGCAAGTCCGTCCAGCATTTTCTCCCTGGGTCTACCCGATGCTCTCCTTCCCTCCAGCTTTTCCGTTGTGACCAGGTGCTCCAAATCCCCCTTCCTCATAAAATGGCCTATAAATGTTGCCTGTCTTTTCCTAATCTTCCTTATGAGTGATCTACTTGTGTCTGCCTCCATCAAGACTGTCTCGTTTGTTTTCTTTGCTGTCCATGGAACTCTCAACATTCTTCTTAGAAACCACATCTCGGCTGCCTCAATCTTGCTCTGGCTTTGCTTGCTGACTGTCCACGCCTCACATCAGTATAACAGTATTGGTTCTATATAACATTCAAGGACTCTCTTCCTGATGTTAATTGATAGGCATTTGTTGGTAAGAATGCTTTTCATCTTCTTGAATGCTATTTTGGTTTGGCTGATTCTGCCGGCTTATGCTGATGTGCATCTGCCATCTGGTGAAATGATCGTTCCCAAGGTTGTCTCAAGGTTGTGCCATTTGCTGTTATTTTTGCATGAGGGGATTTCATGCTTTTTACTGATCACCATGACTTCAGTCTTCCTGCTGTTTAGTTCCAACCTGTGTTTTCTATTTCTAGTATGAGAAGAGTAAGTATCTTGCTGCCAAGTTGTATGGGGTAAAGAGAGAGAAGACACTGGCACCGTTTGTCTGCTTCTTTCAAGACATGAAATGATAGCGAGATGGTCGAATCTTTAAGACACTGATATTCCAATCCAACGTCTTGGTTTGATTCTGTCTGGGTAGGTAAAGGATGAAAAAGTCCCAGGTCAATATAATTTTGTAGACACCTGTCAGCGCCCGAAACCCTTTCGTGTATATATACCCTCGCAGAACCTCTCCAATATTCACCTTAAAGATCCTGTGAACCATGTATTTTGTCAACTTTTCCCCTTCATCGAACCATCTAGCTCGGGAGCGTAGTAATACACTTTCCATTTTTTTACGTCTCAGTTCCACCAGCTGTTCATTTTCAGTGTGTAAACTGATGAGATCCTCTTCATGTTTATGTAATTTTGCTTCCAGATGTTTTATTTCATTTTCTAGGGTGTTTTCAAGTTCCTGGTTTTGTTTCATAATAGAGTATGCAATTGTTTTTCTGCGGATTCCAAAACCTACTGGTCAGTAATTGTAAAATGTTATCTTCTGTTGGGATATTCGGCAAGTGCTGGACATCCTGTATATTGTGTAATGATTTTTTTCAATAAGCTCATTTATTTCTTTGACATACCGGGAATCTTTCAGAAACAAACTATTGAATTTCCAGAAGGTACTTTTTTTTTTGCCACCATTGCCTATTTCTATCTCCAAGCTTTTTGGTAAATGGTCGGTTCGGTACCCTGGTAAGATATCACCGTCTTTAATAACATTGCATATGCTTTCTGATACAAGATAGAAATCTAAACGAACCTGTTGGAATGGGTTGTCTTCTCCATGTAAAACGCCAAAGTTTGAGGATTTAGTTTTCGCCATACATCTACTAAGGCAGTGATTTTCAATGATGACTTCCACTTGTTCTTGAGCCTTCATATTGTTCTTGTGTTTATAGGAACCAGAAGAAAAAAAAACACAAAAGAAGAATACGAACGCGTATTTAATACAACAAGACAAGATGGGCGCATATTTTCAGCCAACTGGCCTTTATCAAGCGTAAGATTACAAACAAACAAACAAACGCCAGATACAAAAATTATGTGAAAAAGACTGAAACTTCCCTGCTGTTGTGTCCAATGTGAGAAAAGGAATTAAAATGACTAAGATGACATCATAATGTGTTTTTGAGTAAATATGATGTCAAAGCGGAAATGAGAACTGTGACGCACTAGCGAAGAGTAGTGTTTGGAATGTAAGGGATACCAGTATTAGATAACGCAGAAGAGAAAATATAGGCATATGTTCGACAGAAAGGGAAAATATTTAATCGAGAGATACGGCTGATGTAAATGGATCGTGTCTAGTGCAACGAATCCGGTCTGACCTTGGAATAGGAAGAAAAACATCCTAAACCAAGGGGCTGAAGGGAAAATCGGAGTCACCAGATTAAAAAAACCTGGGTCTGTCTTGTGAAAGGAGAAATTCAAACAGATTGAATTTAAAATAAAAATGAAAATAAAAATAAAAATAGAAATAAGAATAAAAAATAAAAAGGCATATGTGCAGTCGCAAAGCCAATACCTCACTGGGATGGGAAAATGGTGATAATATGGTCTATTTCAGTAAATCATCATCGAGATAAAACATACAATTTCGTTTAAAACATACAAGGGCACATTAAAAGAAGACAATAGTATCCTTAAAATCATTCAAGCAGTATAAACATAAATTATACATGAAGGACAAGAAATTACACAGACACTACACATACACATACACATACACTACATACACATACACATACACATACACATACACACCAAGGAAAAAGTAAATGCACGCAAAGCCATGTCCAGGTAAAAGTACATGAAGT
Organism: Monoplex corrugatus; assembly: GCA_030674185.1. NCBI lineage: Eukaryota > Metazoa > Mollusca > Gastropoda > Littorinimorpha > Ranellidae > Monoplex > Monoplex corrugatus. The sequence continues at coordinate 33,923,539 of JAPXFY010000016.1, read as the reverse complement.
GGCATGTTACTGAATTAGTTGAGGAAATCTTCATGGTTTGTCATTGAGGCCATGTGGCTTGCGCATACCAAGTTTTTCTATAAGATGGGATTTTCTGTCTCTCCTGTCTATGGTGTATAGAAGCCACAGACCTTTCACTCGGATGTTGTTGATTGAGTGGTCCGACTGGTTGAAATGATTTGAGATAGTTTTATCTCTTTGATGTCGGATGTCAGTCAAGTGTTCCTTGAAACTTGTATCAAGGGTACATGTGCAGTTGAAAACATTTGGAGCAGCTGATCAAATAGACAATGTTGTAGGTTTGACGGTTAAAATGTTTTGTAATTTTCATGTGCGATTTCGGACCTCTGACTGTGGTGGCTGAGCACACAAATGACATGACCTGCATTTGGGTTTGTTACATGGAGAGGTTCCTGGAGGTTGGCTGGCTGGTTTTCTGAGTTTTCAACAGACCAGCAAGTCAAGGAGGTTCGTGTCTCGTTTGTGGACAATTAAAGGAAGCTGGTCAAAAATGTAGAATGTCATAGTTAGACAAGAAGCATAGGTATTATAATGACGCCATTTGGCAGAAACGTACAATACGTAGTCAGTGCTGTCATCCTCGTCTTTTGTTTTATCTTTTATCTTTCCTCTTTTCAGCAGTAAGCTGGAAAGTCTGCAGAGGATAAATGTTCTGTTTTTGTTATATGCTTGTTGATCCAGTTTGTGACGTAGCATTCTAGTCAGTAACAAACCACTTAATTCTCTGCTGATATAGTGAGGATGACAATTGAACTAACGACACATGTTTAGCAGGAAATTATGAGGATATTTCAGGGATGAGAAAAGTTGATTCGCCTGCGTTTGACGTCAAGAAAGCGTGCACAGATAAACACACACACACACACACACACACACACACACACACACATCACACACACACACACACACACACACACACACACACACACACACACACACACACACACACACACACACACACACACACACACACAGGGGGGGGGATCAAGAAACAGAGAGACAGAGAGAGAGGCAAACACACACATTCTCTCTCTCTCTTTTTTTTCTCTCTCTCTTTCTCTCTCTCTCTCTCTCTCTCTCTCTCTTTCTCTCTCTCTCTCTCTCAACACGACACACACACACGCAAACACACACACACACTTATAGTGAAAAGACGTTAAACCAAGCAACGAACGAACGAACACACACACACATTCGCAAATGCACAAACACACACATGTACACACACACATACGCAGACGCACAAACACACACACACCAACACACACACGCACAAGCACATACACACACACGTACACATGTACAAACTGTGTCGAATGTTGGAGATTGCTGGATACGCTATCAAGATGAGACTCAGAGAAAGTGAAGAAATCTCTGTTCCGCCCCGTGAAGATGCAAGCATATGGCTCTCTATCATTCTCGGTTGGAGAGAAAATTATCAGACTGTAATTACTAAACCAGACACTTGAAAGTACACAAAATACTCTGTCTGTCTGTCTGTCTGTCTGTCTGTCTGTCTTCTGTCTGTCTGTCTGTCTGTCTACGTGCCTGTCTGTCTCTCTCTCTCTCTCTCTCCTCTCTCTCTCTCTCTCTCTCTCTCTCTCTCTCTCTCTCTCCAAATCTCAGACCACATCGGGAGGGAAACAAATCACTTGACAAATAAAATAAAACGTACCACATACCACCCATCAAAGCATCAACCCGTTACCACCGCTCAGTAGACCTACCTGTCATGACAGCAGAGATCGCAGAGCCTCTCACCTGTTACATTCTTTGCTGCAAGAAGATATCTCTGGTCTCTGCGATAAATCCGTGTTGGCAACCGCAAGGAAGGTAAAGGTACACTACGTTATTGCCTGCCAAGATTTTAAGTGTAATCTTTTCTTGGTGTTATGCATATGGGACTACCAAGATACCATTGTGACATTGAAAAAGAAATAGTATTCAAACAGTGCTATAGATCAAATGACGTAATTCTAATTGTATGGAATAAAGGAAAACAAATATATTAACAGTCTTAAATTAAAGTATAAAAATAAAATGTTATATATGTTCTGGGCTGACGAGAGTGTTGTGCAACATCAAATTGAAATGACTGAAGATTGATTAAGTACGATCAAAAGGGGATGTTATGTTGTTTAGTACTGATCTGCATTCAACAAGATGTGAAGTTTAAGTTGTTAAAACACATGCCTAGAATGCGAGAAAACCGGGTTGGCATCACAGATCGGAGAAGGTGTACATGATCTTACGTAAGCTGAGCAAGACATGCCTTGCAACATTGTAGATCAATGTCAGTAAAGTTGTGTGTGTTGTGGTGATGGTGGTTGATGGTGGTGATGATGGTGATGTTTGCGTGCGTATGTGCGTGCGTGCGTGTGTATGCGTACGCGTGCGTGCGTGCGTGAGTGCGCATGTGTACGCGTGTGTGTGTGTGCCTGTGTGGGCGCGTGCATGTGTGCATGTGTGTGCGTGCGTGCGTGTGTTCAATTTCGTTTAATGTCTATCCACGTGCCACATAATATGATATTAGACGATGATGGAAAGAGGAGAGGGAAAATGTATAGCGTACATGAAATTAGGAAAATTATCAAAGTATAACTGACAACGTAACATTAACAAGAAACTTAAAGATAAAATCTAAATGAACATTATTATCTTGAAAAACAAAAACGACAATAACAAAAAAACCTAGTTTAACTGGATTTCTCATAAACAATAACGCTTTTGAGTGAACAGATATTTCTGACAAAAATCGTGTCAGTGCAATAAACTATAACAATGAACCGATGGGGCTTTTCAATAATAAAGTGAAAAAATCAAATGCCAATTGTGGAATATCACTTACTGAAGATACAAAAGAAGGTAATATATTGGGTAAATAGACCCTTAACTTGACACAATTACATATATGATCGATTGATATATCCTTACTGCACAAACGTAGGCGTGCGTGTGTGTGCGCGCGCGCATTCGTTGTTCATTGCTTGATTTAACGAACAACGAACGCGCGCGCGCACACACACGCGTGCATGTGTGTGTGTGCACGCGTGTATGTACGTGCGTTCGCAAGAATTCTGCATTTGAATGAGACGGATTTTTTCTTTTAATTGACATGTCTAGATACATGTTTCGAATGAGACAATAGAGACCTTTAGATTATACGTCACGTATCCACTACGGGCCAGATGTGTAACGTACCGACTACGTATTGCATTTTCTCGCGTGATTTTATCGATACATACCACTTCGATAGGAACGTGACCACGTATAGAAGTCCGGTTATACGTGCTCTCGCCCGTATCTAGTTTGGGACGGCATAGTTAAAGTTTCTTGGTTGTGTTTTGAAACCCTTACCTTGGTATGTATGTCTTATGTCACTGACTGTTAAACAATTTATGTACGAGTCGACCAAAGGCACAAGTGTCAGCAAGCAAAAAGACCGCCAGCTGAGCTAATTAAAATGTTGAATGAGACTTCAGCTCGGAAGCCCGATTCGACTGCAATTTTTGCTATGAAATGCTATTTTGTGGACACGAAACGTTAGAAATGTGAGTGAAATAAAAAAAATTAAATTTTTTTTGTATTTTTTTTTTTTTTTGTGTGATAAATTTTCGAACGAAAAATGCATAATGGATGCGGCGTTTAAAGAAATCTAACGCCAAGCATTGACTTAGATCTGTTCTTGCAGTTCACTGTCCGGTTTGTCATCAAGGTCAAGGCCATCCATATAGGCTTTCCCTGGTAAGAGAAGCTGCTGGGGAGACAGAGTGGACTGTGTTTGCACAGGCAGCAGAAACTGATAGTGGTGATGATGATTTTATTATTTATTTATTTGTTATTACCATTATTATTTGAAGGACCACCCATAATGAAAGATGAAGTTAGAGCAGCATTGAAAAAGATGAAACCAGGAAAAGCCCCAGGACCAGACAACATTACTGCACTACAGACATGATTGAAGCCCTGTAGGAATTTGGTATAGAAAAAATAACACTAAACGAAATTTACGACACTGGAAAAATCCCCAAAGATGTGACAAAATCAATTTTCATTGCTCTTCCAAAGAAGACAGGGGCTATACAATGTGAACTCCATCGCACAATCAGTTTGATGAGTCATGTAACAAAAATCCTATCATGATGAGGACAAGAATAGAATCAAAAGAGAAATCGCAGATGAACAGTGTGGATTTGTAGAAGGGAATGGAATTTATTAATGCCATATACATCCTAAGAACTATCATAGAGAGGTCAATCGAGATGAATAAGGATATTTATACTTTGTTGATCATACCAAGGCTTTAGATCGGATAAGATATGAAGAATGATCAACCAACTAGAAAGACAATATTGATGGAAAAGATCTACGAATAATCAGAAATATGTATTGGGAACAAACAGCTGCAATGAGAATAAAAACGATACAAGTTCTTTCCAAACATCAAAAGAGGAGTCAGACAGGGTTGTGTTTTGTCACCAATCTGTTTTCACTTTACAGCGAAAACATCATGAGAAACCTAGACGAAGACCCTGGATTAAAGGTTGGAGGAAATATTATGAACAACATTCGATACGCAGATGACACCGTGCTGGTTGCAGAAAATAAAGGGACCTACAAAACTTTGTGAATATACTAGAAATAGAAAGCAAAGGTAAAGGGTTGGAACTAAACAACAGTGATCAGTAAAAAACATGAAATCCCCTCATGCAAGATAACAGCAAACGGCACAACCTTTGAGACAGGTTGATAAGTTTTAAATACCTGGGAACGATCATTTCACCAGACGGCAGATGCACATCAGAAATACCAGCAGAATTGGCCATGCCAAGACAGCATTCAGACTTCAGACTTCAGACTTCAGATTCATATAGGCCACAGCCCCTTAGAAGGGGGATACACATAATTATGCATTCTCACAATCATATAAACATTAACTAAGAAATAACCATATTTCTAATCTGAAATATTTTGTACAAAATGATAACAAATAAGCGAAAACAACGTAAAATACAAACATTCTATTCATATTCGAGCCTTGCATCCGTTCGGTAGAATTAATTCTAAAAAGACTCAAGAAATTGCTGTCTCTCTAAATTTAAATGCTTTGTATAGAAATAAAGCTAAATTTCGAACAACTATAGTAGAAGTTGATGACATCAATAAAGTAAATTTAAATAAGGAAGGTTGTCTATAATATTTTGAGCTTATGTATTTCTCATGAATAGAATGGAGTGCTGGACAACATAATACAAAATGTACTTCATCTTCTTTTGATATTTTGCACAATGGACATAATAGATCACGATCACTATGTGCTCTGTATCTAAAATAATGAACTGTGATTTCCGATATACCTAACCTAAATCGTGTCATTGTATACTTTAGATGATTATCCATATCTATCTTTAAGTAGGGTTTCAAATCATGCATACCAGAAAAAGTACTGTATATTTTGAGTATGTTCGTTCCATTCCTGCCACCTACCAGAAAAAGTACTGTATATTTTGAGTATGTTCGTTCCATTCCTGCCACCTACAATCAATTAAATGTTGATGAAAAACACCAATGAATTGATTCAGTCTGCCAACACCTTGACAAAACCATACAATACCAAAACCATATTTAAACAAGCAAATACGTACATTGGATGTCCAGTTTTGCTTACCTTTAGCATCTAAATCATATAACATTATATGCTTTTCGTGGAATTCTATGGTCTTTCATATGCAACAATTTAAGCCAGTAGCGAACACAATTAACTGCAGAGTTTATGTATATGGGATGGCGATTTGTTTCACCATATACAAGATCATTAGGTGTTCGCATATTAATTCCTAGAACTTTTTTCAAAGCAAAAGTATGAACTGCTTCACAATGAATTGCAGCTTTACTTAATCCCCATAGCTCAGACCCATATTGTGCGATAGGTTGTACCTGAGAATCAAATAATTTAACAAACACATCGAAAGAATTAATATTAAAAAGGTACATCTTCTGCATAATGAAAAGCAAAACATTTTTAGCTCTGCTGGATAACTCTTTGCATGTTGCAACAAAGTTCAAACGATTAGAGAACAGTATTCCAAGATACTTGTACACATTTACCACAGGCATTGCATATCCGCCATATACCCATTGTTCCCTTTCACCCAAGTACCCACCCTTTCTAAATAGTATGATATTACTTTTATAATATTGATCTTTAAATGAAGCGCGGCTGCTGCGCGTTGCAGATTGTTTAACTGTGTTTGAAGTCCAGTGACTGTTTCTACCTTCAAAACAACATCATCTGCCAGCAAAAGAATGAATAATGCAAAAGCATCACGAGATAGAACAGCACCGTGTCTTCCATTATTAATCACCTCAATCGCCAATTCGTTTCTAAAAAGAGAAAATAACACTGGACTGCATGGATCACCTTGTTTCACTCCTGCAGTGCATTTAAAATAGCCTGTAAGTTTAACACCACATCGAACCCTGGATTTTACCTGATCATACATGCTTCTGATACATCGATACAGTTTACCTTTTACAATGTTTTTGAGAAGAATAGGCCAAAGTATATTTCTGTTAATCGAATCAAACACTTTTTCAAAGTCACTAAATGCCACAAATAGTTTTCGATTATTGGCAAACCGTTTCTGTACAAGAGCTAGCAAAGTAAACATATGGTCAGCAATTGAGTATCCCTTTTTGAAACCAGCTTGATGGTCACCTGTGATATTATTTTCATCTCTCCATTCTTGTAATCTATTGTTGGTTATTATGCTAAATAGTTGATTATTATGCTAAAGAGTTTACTACTTATGTCACTAATCGAAATTCCTCTATAATTATTGGGATTATTAATTTCTCCTTTTTTAAAAAGTGGTAAGATAATAGATTCAGTCCAGTTTTGGGGAAATTCACCAGTATCAAATAAAGTATTGAATAACTTTAAGAAAAACTGCATTAGGCCTACTTGCTCACATGAATTCTTAAAAAGTTCACATGTAATGCCGTCTGGACCAGCAGCTTTCCGGTTTTTCAATTTCCTAATTGCAAATTGTACTTCCTCTTTTGATATTGGGTGGTTCATATAGCCATCACTCTCATCAACTAGTACATCCTCATTCTGTGTGTTATCAATGTTGATATCAGTTATAGGTTGTTTTCTTCTTGAAGTCAATTTGTTAACTGTATTCCAGAATTCTTTTTGGCTTTTAATAGAGTGGACTAATTTGTCAACTATCGCCTTATCAAAATGCTCTTTCTTTCTTTTTTGTAAATTTATATATTCACGTCTAGCAATTACATATTTATTTTGATCTTCAGGTTTCTTTGAGTGGTGACTTGTTTTTAACAGTCTCCTTACATTTCTCCTTGCACAGACCAATTACCTTTTGTCGTGCGTATGAAAAACATCACTTGCATAGAAATCCTGAGAAATATTAGAAGTTCTGCTGTTCAGATCACCATTCAAAATAACATAAACGTCATTTGTTAACAAACAGTCAGTGTTTAAGACTACACGTTTCTTCACACATTCAGCACTTTCTTTTATAGAGTCATTAAACATATTCAGTGCCATATTCACGTTAAGATCTATCAAACTTATAGCATCATCAAATTTTCTATGGTTTTCATCTTGACTTAATGCATCACGATACAGATGTGCATATTCATCATTCCAAACGATTCTTTCGATGAGCTGTTCATGCCTTTCATGATCTATGTTTGAAGTATTTTCATTTGGAAAACAAATACGAGCTGTGACAGGCAAATGGTCTGATTCAATTCGTTCAACGATAGACAATTTACACTGGTCATACACAAGCGCAAGAAGATCATTTGAAAATATAAAATAGTCAGTAACACTGTTTCCACTGTCAGAAATATGTGTACTCCGACCTTCAAGATCACCTGTACACACACCATTCAAAATACATAGTCCTAAAGCAGTCCTAAATTCAGCTGTAATTTTCCATATTTATTTATATGACTGTCTTCTGAACGTCCGTTAAAATTAAGCGATCGGCTTTTGTCGTGCGCATGAAAAACATCACTTGCATAGAAATCCTGAGAAATATTAGAAGTTCTGCTGTTCAGATCACCATTCAAAATAACATAAACGTCATTTGTTAACAAACAGTCAGTTAAACATTCTTCAAGTAAACTTATGCCATTATCAAAACCAAAATGCCCATAATAAGGGGAGCCCTCTGGAGGTACATAACAACAAACATACAATATATTCTTATCTGTTCCAAACAATTTTTTGTCGATAAGAAACACACAACATCAATAACTTTCACGAAGAGAATAAATTCATTCTTTACCAAACAAACCACCCCGCCTGATCGCCTCCCTTGCTTAGATAATTTAATAGCTGGTTTACAGAAGATTTTGTATCCATTAAATGCGGTCGACTGAAAGTCTTCCATAAAAGTTTCAACTAGACAAACAAGATCAAAACTACAGATAAAACAAAACAAACCAAAATCTGTAATTTTCGAAACTAAGACATTGACATTCCACAACAAAAAACGTGAATGGATGCTCCTTGTTGACACTACATGTACATGGCTTGTCTTTCACGTGGTCGCTCGTGCTGCTATCTGACAAGTTGGCCACACTGACCTTGTTCATTTGGCATCGTTCACGCGCGCCGCTGACAGACACAGACGAACGAACAACCGGTGTATGGTCAGTGTGGTTCTGTTTTGATGGCAAGGAAGAAAGATTATTTTTAAAGCCAGGCCGGCCATCATCCTATCTGCTTTCCTGCAAGCCATCCTTACCTTCAAGATAGTATTTTTTACCATCGATTATCAGATGGTCGAAAACCATTGTTGCTCTTTTTCCATCTTTGCATGCTGTGTTTAGATGGGGTTTCAGTTTACTTCTAATTTCCCTTACACGAGTAGAAAAATCTTCCACCACAAAAACATTGGATCCTTTCAGTTTTCTTTTCCATTTCAAAATTTGGACTTTATCTTTGTAGAAACAACAACATGCAATTATTGGAGAATCAGGTCTTGCATTCAATCGATGAACACGATCAAATTGTATGTCACCTGCTATCTTCAATTTGTCAGTGATGAGGTCCTGTATTTTACCTTCACATTGTTCATTGGTTTCATTTTTTCCTCTATTCATCCCACAAAAAATAAGATTATTTCTTTTTGATCTGCCCTCAAGATCATCTGTTTTCCTCTCCAGTTCATCTACTTTAGCTAGTAACGCAGAATTAGTTTTCACAAGTTTTTCATTTTCGTTTCTGAGAAATCCCACCTCTTCTCTCAAATCTTTGACCCCACTCTGCAGTGTTGCATATTGTTCGCCAAGTTCCTTTACACTGTTGTCTAATTGACAAAACTTACTGGTCATGTTGGCGTTCATGTCATTGACTTGGGAGGTCAGAGCACTGAGCATCCCCACCACATCTGCCAGAGTTGGTTCCTGAGAAGGAGAGGGAAGAGGAGTCACCTGGGCACCACTGTCCGTCTGTCCCGTCATGCTGGTCCGATGTCCAACACTAATCAGTCTGGTCTGCCGTGTACTGTCCGCTCTGGAAGGTGCAGGACCGGGATTCTGTTCCAAGTCACCGCACTGAAGCAAAAATCCTCCCCAGAACGTCAGCGAGAGGAGCAATCCTATTATGACACCGTCTAGTCTGGATTTTGCTGTCCCATGTCTCATAGCAACTCTCATGGCGGCTTTCTTATTGGCCCTTTTCAACATGAATGAGACGTAAACTGACTGGAACGTGCCACATGTCGCTCTAAAAGCCAGCTGCATCGACGGCATGGTTCTTTACGGTGTTTCTTGCTCAGTATTTTGATGTCATTCTCAAGCAGTCCTGAGAAAACGGCGCGAACAAGGAGACGATGTGAAGCGTGTCTTTCGTTTATCAACACTAGGTTACGCCCCCCCCCCCCCCCCCCCCCCCCCAAGACAGCATTCAAGAAGATGAAAAACATTCTTACCAATTAAGATCAGGAAGAGAGTTCTTGAATGTTATATAAAACCAATACGGTTGTGAGGCGTGGACAAGCAAAGCCAGAACAAGATTGGGGCAGCCGAGATGTGGTTTCTAAGAAGAATGTTGGGAGTTCCATGGACAGCAAAGAAAACAAACGAGACAGCCTTGATAGTGGCAGACACAAGAAGATTAGGAAGATTAGGAAAAGACAGGCAACATTTGTAGGCCATTTTATGAGGACGGGGAAATTGGAGCAGCTGGTCACGACGGAAAGCTGGAGGGGAAGAGAGCACCAGGTACACCAGGAAGAAGATACTAGACGGACTTGAAGAGATGCTGAGGACAAAGAGGATGGAAGAGATGCTTGAGAGATTCATCATCATAATGAATGAATATATAAAGAAATAAAAAGACAAATGAAATAAGTTTCTTCCTGTTTTTCAGATCTAAGTGTCCCCCATGCCAAATCAAGAAATCACACAGCACGGTGGTCTACAACCATACAATACCGGCAAAATACAAACAGAAGAAAGCAAAAAGACTGATGTTGACATTCAGAAAGAATAATGTGAAGAGAGAAGATACAGAAGTCCGCAAGCTGGACGATGCAATTGCCTGAGGATTGAAGCACAACAAAGAGATGAGCAAGCAACGCAGCTGATATGAAAGACTTGGAAGAAGGAAGAGAAGAGAGGAAACATGATGATGTAGTGACAGATTGAAGAGAGAAAATGCGATGGATAGGGAAAACAAATTAATGCCATGCTGCAATACAATATAATACAATTATTACACAATAGTCCTTTATACATCCACATAGGAAAAATCAAAATATACATACACTGGACTCTCACAGCTACTCAAAAGCACAACCACAAATCAATGACAGAACATAATGAAATAAACACGCCTTAACCACAAAATAAAGCAGCCAATAATCTTAACATGATACGCTCCCGAACCCCAATCCTGTTTCCCCCCCCCCCCTCCCCTTTCCAATTTGCCATGCACACACACACAAACACGTACAAAAAAACATACCATTATGATGTCAGATATATGACAGGTGCTCTAATCAAGCAGGTA
>JAPXFY010000016.1:33892465-33907465 GCA_030674185.1 Monoplex corrugatus | reverse complement strand
CACACACGTAGGCACACACACATACCGACACATTCACGTATGCGCATATGCAAAGAGAAACACATAGGGAGTATCTCAGAGAACAGAGAAACACAGACACAGGGACACAAAAAAACGCACAGGGAGGCACACACCCACACAAACACAGAGACAGACAGACAGACACACTCATACACTCTCTCTCTCTCTCTCTCTCTCACACACACACACACACACACACACACACACACACACACACACACACACACACACGTACACACATACACATATACACAGACACAGACACACGCATACATATACACACCCACTGGACAGAGACACAGACAGAGAGACACAGATAATAGCAACTGACACACACACACAGACACACACTCAGAGACACACACACACAGACACACACTCAGAGACACACACAGACACAGACGCACACACACATGCACGCACACAAACCCACATACAACCACGCACACACACACACAAACACACACTCACACACATACACGCAAAAACACACACAAATCACTACCACAGACACTCACTCAGAACACACACACACACACAGACACACAGAACACACACACACACACACACACACACACACACACACACACACCACACACACACACACACACACACACACACACACTCACACACACACACACACAAACACAAACAAGGATAAGAAAGATGGTGAACCATTCTTAGTGTTCCTTTTTATACAATAACTTAGAGAAAATCTAGATTGTGTACTTCCCAAGGTCATTGTGTCCATAAAGAAAAAAAAAACAGCTTACCTTTCTTCATCTTGTAAGTGGGAGGCCAGCGGTGAATTTCGAAAGATTTGTATTTTGTTATTTGTATTTTATTTTATTTTATTGTTTCCACACACAAACACACACACACCACACACACACACACACACACACATACACGCACGCACACACACAAACACACACACACACACGCACACGCACACGCACACGCACACGCATATGCACACGCACATGCACACGCACACACACACGCTCACACGCACGCACGCACTCACTCACGCACGCACGTACACACACACACACACATACATACTACACACACACACATACACACTCACACACACACACACACACACACACACACAGACACATTAATTTGATTGATTCGACTATTGTATTCAGGACCCTTTATTAAGATCACAATCTGTTTTCAGCAGAAATATCCTTTCGTCCCACAGATATGCATGATTTTATTATAGATCAGAACTTGTTTGTGCTTTGCCTGCTTGGACAAAGTTTTCTCTTCATCTTTTGTGAAGGGAAGGAAACCTGTATTTTAATCACACTGAGTATATGGAGACTAGAATTCAATTAAAGAAAAAAAAGACCATAAGCCCCCTATGTTCATACGTCAGGAAAAGTCGTCAAATAGCATGAACAGTTAACAAAATTAGGGCAAAGTAATTTCCCTTAATTTAGATGCTTTATGTAGGAAGAAATCGAAAATCTTAACATAATCAAAACAAGTGGAACACGACAACAAATACAGTTAATATTATGTATATGTCAACGGCGGATGTGATGAGTTTTAGTGTGTCGGCTAGTGACTGCGTGCTTATCACCTCTCACTTTCAGCCTGCACCGCTGGCTTGCACTGCTGCTTGCAGCTAGGCGAAAAGAAGAGCAGAATGCGTAAGTCTCTTCCTCTCAGTACATAGCCTCTCCATCCGCAAGCCCTACGTTACGCCTCCTCATTGGCGACATGCGGTAACTGAGCACCTCACGGACTCAGGATAAATCTCGGGGGACTCGGAGGAGGTCTGGCCCCCAGACGTGCGGCATACAGGCCCACCGGCGTGTGGATATGCCCTGGTGTCCACGAACCAGATCCCCAAGCTATGTGCAAATAGCTCCACTGCCTTGTGGAACATCTCGGGAGAGGATAAGGCTAAGGGAGTTAACAATGGAAAAAAAACGATGGAAGGCGACGGGGAAACCACCATCGTATTTTCCCAGGATACTTATGGATGGACAAACAAAAGGAAATTGAAGATAACGACGTAAATAGGTGCTCCTGTGGAGCACCTTCGTCCGGTAGGGACTGTCATGCGTCGCAGGTGACACCAGACCGTCAGCCAGCTACTGCAAACAAAACAAAACCCAAACCTAAATTCAAACTCAAAAACACCAAAATAACAACATGGAACACCAGAACACTGTTGCAGAAGGGAAAATTAGACAACATCAAAACGGAGATGGAAGGGGGCAGGCATGATTAACATCAGGAGAATACACAGTGATATACTCTGCTGGTAATTCACATGAAAGAGGAGTAGGCATCATAATGGACAAAGACAAATCAAAAGCAATTAAGGGATACTGGGCTGTGTCCGACAGAGTTTTGCTGGTCAAATTGGGAGGCAAACCATTTGATATCAACATCATTCAGGTATATGCACCAACATCCGCAAGTACGCAGGAAGACATCTACGAAGTATTAGAGATGGCCAAGGTCCAATGTAAATCACAAGAAGTTACAGTCATAATGGGAGATTTTAATGCTAAAGTGGGACAGGATAGGGTGGAGGATATACTTGGACCTCATGGCCTTGGTACACAAAATGAAAGGGGAGGGAAACTTGTAGAATGGGCACAGATGAATGAGTTTCATAGTAGGAAACACCTGGTTTGAGCAGCCTAATAGACTTGGATGAGTCCAGGAGATAATACCAAGAATCAGATTGACTACATCCTGATCAACGAATGATTTAGAAATTCTTTACTGTCAGCAAAGACACTACCAGGCACAGACTGCAACCAGTGACCACAATCCTGTAGTGGGAAGATTTTAGGCTGAAATTAAGGAAAAGGAAACAGACCTAAAGCAACATTAAACTAAATCTTGGAATCTTAAAGACAGATGTAGTGATACGTAAAAAATTTAATGTACATGTTCAAAACAAATTCAAAATCAATTTTCATTGCACTTCCAAAGAAGACAGGGGCTATAGAATGCGAACTCCATCGCACAATCAGTTTTTTGAGTCATGTAACAAAAATCCTGTTAAGAATAATCATGATGAGGACACGGAATAGAATCAAAAAAGAAATAGCAGAAGAACAGTGTGGATTTGTGGAAGGGAAAGGAACTATTAATGCCATATATATCCTAAGAACTATCATAGAGAGGTCAATCGAGATGAATAAGGATTTGTATTTATGCTTTGTTTCCGATCGGGTAAGACATACTCAATGTTGATGGAAAAGATCTACGAATAATCAGAAATATGTACTGGGAACAAACAGCTGCAATAAGAATAGAAAAAATATAAGCTTTCCAAAACATCAAAAGAGGAGTCAGACACCAGGATCGTTTTCACTTTACAGCGAAAACATCATGAGAAATCTAGAAGAAGACCCTGGATTAAAGGTTGGAGGGAAAATGATGAACAACATTCGACACGCAGATGACACCGTGCTAATTGCAGAAAATGAAAGATACCTACAAAACTTGTGAATATACTAGAAAAAGAAAGCAAAGGTAAGGGGTTGGAACTAAACATGCAGGAAGACTGTAGTTTCTAAGAAGAATATTGAGAGCTCCATGGACAGCAAAGAAAACAAACGAGACAGTCTTGATGGAGGCATACACAAGTAGAACACTCATAAGGAAGATTAGGAAAAGACAGGCAACATTTATAGGCCATTTTATGAGGAAAGGGGATTTGGAGCACCTGGTCACGTCGGGAAAGCTGGAGGGAAAGAGAGCACCAGGTAGACCCACGGAGACAATGCTGGACGGACTTGCAGAGTGGCTGAAGACGAGGCAACAAGAGATAGATTCAGATGGAAGTCGATGATCGCCAACGCCATGATCATGATGATGATGATAGTACTCTTGTGGGATAAACTAACTTGACAAAATGTAGGAGAGAGAACGAGGAGAGAGAGAGAGAGAGAGAGAGAGAGAGAGAGAGAGAGAGAGGAGTGAGAGAGAGAGAGAGAAAGAGAGAGAGATAGAAAGAGAGAGAGATAGAAAGAGAGAGAGAGAGAGAGAATTCTTTTAATGGAAAAACACAATCAGCTTGTGTACAGGTACATTTAGCACGTTAATTTTAACATATAACAGAGAAAGGTAGCAACAGCACACAGATACTGACAGAAACAGACACAGACTGGCCAACAGATATACACAATCGAACAGTACAGTAGTAGTAATAGGCCTCCGTCAGTCGACGTTGACTATGAATGATGTCGTGTCCAGTGGGAGCTGTGGATGGTAAATGCAGATGCAGGAAAGGCAATCTCTGCAACACTGGATACATGTATGGATGCTGGCCTTCACAGGGGCTCGCTTTCCGCCTGGTTCACTTTTCCAGGCCTGGCTCTTCTTTTCCCGCGACCTAAATTGTTTCTGGTGCACACTATGCCATCTGTTGCAGTTGACTGCTGTGTCTTCCCAGCTCTATGTGTTCACGGACAAGAGCTTTCATATGGCGTTGGCATGGCCAACAGATCTCTCTCCGGAGAGGGTATCTTTTGGGATACGTCCATCTTCCATCTGGCGCAAATGGCCAAATCAGCGCAGTTTGCGTTGTCGGAGCAGTATATGCGTGGTGGGGAGACCAGTGCATGCGTTTGTTATTTTGTCACTCCACATGATGCCGAGGATGCAGCGAAGGCAGCGCAAAGAAAAATTTGTTCAGCTTTTGCTCTTTCTTTTGGCATATGTTGTTCATGTCTAGCTGCCATACAATAGAGTGCTGATGATGCAGGCGTTGTAAACTGCCATTTTGTTTGGAATTGTCAGCTTTGGGTTCTCCCAGGTACGAAGCAGCTAGTCGCCACAGGTTGCTGCAGTCATGCAAATGTGCTTGTTGATCTCGGCATCTAGGGACATATTGGTGTCATGTTCAAGATTGACATAGTCTTTTATTTTTGAACTGACCAAACACACACATATAGACGAGACAGAAGATATATAGGGTTGTTTCCAAAGCATATAGGTAACCGTAAAGGAAATAAGAGGGAAGCAGGGGGAATTTTTCAAGATTAACCAAGGGTTGTAACTCTTGAGAGTCACGTAGAGTTATCTCCCATGTTGTCGAATTTCTCAAAATCCAATCTTCTTTGCTGGCACCGATTCAGCTTTGCATAGAAACAGCCACAAGGCACGAAACTGTACGCTCAGAACATTCCCCAATAAAGGAATGCCCAGGAATACTTTATACCTCGCGATTGCACCTATATATGAGGGTGGATAGAAATGCACACAACATATTAGTGTCATGTTCAAGACTGCCCTAGTCTTTTATTCTTGAACTCACCATACACACAATAATAGGGAAGACAGAACATATACAGGGTTGCTTCCAAGGCATATAAGTAACATTAAAGGAAATAAGAGGGAAGCAAGGAGAATCTTTTAAGATTAACCAAGGATTGCAACTCTTGAGAGTCACGTAGGAGTTATCTTGGGCCCATGTCGTAGATTTCCTCAAAATCCAACAGACTTTGAGGCATTCATTCACCTAGCATAGAAGCAGCCTAAACTGTAAGTTCAGAATATTCCCCAATAAAGGAATACCGAAGCCTACCTTTATAAACCGCAACTACACCTACACACAACTGTGAGGGATTAGAGAAATTCACACAAGACATTCGTCGCATGTTCAAGATTGACATATTCATAAAGTACAAAACTGTAACCTCAGAACATTCCTCAATAAAGGAATGCCCAAGACTACTATCTACCTCGCAACTACACCAACACACAACTATGAGGGTGGAGAGAAATGCAATAAACATATTGGTCTCAGGTTCAAGATTGACATAGTCTTTTATTTTTGAACTGACCAAACACACACATATGTGACTGGTTCTTGCGAACGGGGTCACAAGTCGCAACGTGTGAACTGAGATACGGGCCTGAAAAGGTGGTGAGGGTCGATCTGGGTGATTTGAGATTTTTGTTCCTACACATTGTCTGACCGATTAATTATCTATTAATTATGGCAAAGATTAAAGTGAAATTTTGGCTGAAAGAGTGTTAAAATAACATTTTAAAGTGATAACCCATCGAGAATGTGCAGATTTTTTCCGTGAAAGTGCGTGTGTTTGAGCTTTAATTTAGGCCATGAAACCGTACAGGGCCTCAGCATATCGCATACCATTGGAATCAGCTCGCGAAATAGCTAGTATGTAGTGCAGAACCACTTTATCTATCACTTCACTAAGTTTGATGAAGATACACTACGCACAAAAAGTTAAGGATCACTTGCACAAAAATTCATAACTTTCAAACTAAGAAAGCCAATGCGTTGAAGTTTGGCAAACATTTAATTCCATGCTTTAGTGATAACGATACACAATTGCCTTCAATTTCGAGCAATCGTTTGGTGTGTACATTTGATCAAAGTGGGTACGTATCGAAATTTGATTTCCCAAAGTCATTGAAATCACAAGACAGGGCATTCTGATGCTCCCAAAAGTTCAGTAATGCGTGTAACCGCCATGGCTGTTCTGGCACTCGACGCAGCGAGTCCTCATCGAGTTGACCAGGTTGGTGAAGATCCTCTGTGGAAGCGCCTGCCACTCAGCCTGCAGCATCTGGTAGAGGTGTTGGGTCATCCCTGGGAGGGGGTTGGTTGCTCCTCACTTTGCGATCCAGCTCATCCCAGAGGTTCTCAATCGGGTTGAGATCGGGACTGCATGCTGGCCACGCCATTCTGTTGACTTCAGACTGCTGCAGGAAGTCGTTGACCACCCTTGCGCTGTGGGGGCGAGCGTTGTCATCCTGGTAGACAGCCGTCGGTCCCATCTGCTGCAGTGTAGGCACAGCCAGCGGTCGAAGGATCTCATCCCGGTATCGGAGGCCAGTCAGGTTACCCTGTACATGATACAAGGGTGTTCTGTGGTGAAGGCTGAAGGCCCCCCAGACCATTACAGAACCTCCACCAAAGGCCACCTTTTCATGGACAGTGGTGTCAATAAAGCGTTGCCCTGGGCGCCTCCAGACCCTCAGTCGGCCGTCGTTGTGGTTCATGGTGAAGCGTGATTCATCACTGAACAGGACCTGGGACCATTGCTGACGTGTCCACCTCACGTGACGTCTGCAGAAGGCGCGGCGTGCTGCCCTATGGGCTGGAGTTAAGCGTGGCCGTACAGCTGGGCGACGAGAACGGAGGTTAAACCCATGAAGGCGGTTCCGTATGGTCTGCTGGCTGATGTTGATGTTAGTAGCCACCCTCAGCTGCCTTCGAATGATGCTGGAAGAGGCTGTTCTTGTCTGCAGGGCTTGTCGTTCAGTGAGACGATCTTCACGTGGGTTTGTCTTCTTCGGTCGACCAGATCTGCGTCTTTCATGGACCCTCCCAGTGGCTGTGAAGCGTTGAATCAGTCTGACAATGACCGAGATGGACACCTGAAGTCGCCTGGCCACTTCTCGCTTGGGAACACCATCTTGGAACCATGCAACAGCTCGTCCCCTCTCAAACTCGCTCATTTTTCGTCGTGGAGGCATTGTCAGATCAGGCCTACTACTGGTGGAATGTCTTCTTATAAAGCCAAGCAAGAGACAGCATCTCACACATAAACAGCAGTGCTTGCACGTGCATAATGGTTTTTCCATCTGGCTTGTGCAATGTGTTCAGGCAGAACGGTCCAAAACAAGGTCCTTTTTCGCAAGTTTCCGCTTTTCCGTTTGCGGCCAAGCTCAGTAGTAGAGAATCCCGTGCAATTTTCGCACTAACACAACATCGCCCACTTACAGCTGAACAAGAATTCATAACAATTTGGCTGGACTGAGAAATAAATAACAGTAGCGAACTGAGTTTATTACGCACTTGTTTTCTCATAGTGATCCTTAACTTTTTGTGCGTAGCTTAGAATACTGGTAGCTAAGGAAAAAGCAGAGAATTTTGTTGTCCTTCTATAACTCTGCTTTTCTCAAAATGACCGTCCCATCACCCACTCCCTTTAAATTACTGTAACTCGCTCGATTTTCCAGTTAGACAGTTGAATTATACATCATTGGAAAGAGCATTTTTTCTGCTTTCCGGTGATATGAATATCTCTATACCCCCCAAAATTATGTTGTGACCCCATTCGTGAGAACAGGTCACATATAGACAAAACAGAAGATATATATAGTTGTTTCCAAAGCATATAGGTAACAGTAAAGGAAATAAGAGGGAAGCAGGGAGAATTTTTCAAGATTAACCAAGGGTTGTAACTCTTGAGAGTCACGTAGGAGTTATCTCCCATGTTGTCGAATTTCTCAAAATCCAATCTTCTTTGCGGCACCGATTCAGTTAGCATAGAATACAGCCACAAAGCAAAACCTTACGCTCAAAACATTCCCCATTACAGGAACGCCCAAGCCTAGCTTTCTACCCAGCAACTACACCTACACATAACTATGAGGGTAGAGAGAAATGCATACAACATATTGATGTTATGTTCAAGATTGACAGAGTCTTTTATTTTTGAACTGACCAAACACACACATATAGACAAGACAGAAGATATATAGGGTTGTTTCCAAAGCATATAGGTAACAGTAAAGGAAATAAGAGGGAAGCAGGGAGAATTCTTCAAGATTAACCAAGGATTGTAACTCTTGAGAGTCACGTAGGAGTTATCTCCCATGTTGTCGAATTTCTCAAAATCCAATCTTCTTTGCGGCACCGATTCAGCTAGCATAGAAACAGCCACAAAGCACAAAACTGTATGCTCAGAACATTCCCCAATAAAGGAATGCCCAAGACTACCTTTATACCCAGCAACTACACCTACACACAACTATGAGGTATTAGAGAAATTCACACAAGACATTCGTCGCATGTTCAAGATTGACATATTCATAAAGTACAAAACTGTAACCTCAGAACATTCCTCAATAAAGGAATGCCCAAGACTACTTTATACCTCGCAACTACACCAACACACACAACTATGAGGGAGGAGAGAAATGCAATAAACATATTAGTCTCATGTTGAAGATTGACAGTCTTTTATTTTTGAACTGACCAAACACACACATATAGACAAGACAGAATATATATAGGGTTGTTTCCAAAGCATATAGATAACAGTAAAGGAAATAAGAGGGAAGCAGGGAGAATTCTTCAAGATTAACCAAGGATTGTAACTCTTGAGAGTCACGTAGGAGTTATCTCCCATGTTGTCGTATTTCTCAAAATCCAATCTTCTTTGCGGCACCGATTCAGCTAGCATAGAAACAGTAACAAAGCACAAACTGTAACCTCAGAACATTCCCCATTACAGGAACGCACAAGCCTAGCTTTTACCCAGCAACTACAACTACACACAACTATGAGGGTGGAGAGAAATTCATACAGCATATTGATGTATGTTCAAGATTGACATAGTCTTTTATTTTGAACTGACCATAACACACACATATAGGAAAGCCAAGATATTTATGGGTTGTTCCAAGCATATAGGTACAGTAAGGAATATGGGGGAAAGGCAGGAGAATTCTTCAAGATTAACCAAGGATTGTAACTCTTGAGAGTACGTGAGTTATCTCCATTGTTGTCGAATTCTCAAAATCCAATACTTTTGCGGCACAAATTCATAGATAGAAACAGTCCACAAAGCAAATGTAGCTCAGTAAATTCCAATAAAGGAGAAATTCTCAAGATTAAACCAATTTTAACCTGCAGAGTACACCAACTAAGTATCTGATGGTATTAGAGAATTCACAAAATCATTCGTTTCGCATCGATTCATAGATAGAAAACATAAAGTACAAAACTCTACCTCAGAACATTCCCATACACGAATGCCCAAGCTAGATTTGTACCTCGCAACTACATACACACACAACTATGAGGGAGGAGAGAAATGAAATAAACATATTGAGTTATGTTCGAAGATTGACAGTCTTTTATTTTTGAACTGACCAAACACACAATATAGACAAGACAGAAGATATATAGGGTTGTTTCCAAAGCATATAGGTAACAGTAAAGGAAATAAGAGGGAAGCAGGGAGAATTCTTCAAGATTAACCAAGGATTGTAACTCTTGAGAGTCACGTAGAGTTATCTCCCATGTTGTCGAATTTCTCAAAATCCAATCTTCTTTGCGGCACCGATTCAGCTAGCATAGAAACAGCACAAAGCAGAAAACTGTATGCTCAGAACATTCCCCATACAGGGAAAGCCCAAGCCTAGCTTTATACCCAGCAACTACACCTACACACAACTATGAGGGAGGACAGAGTACAGTAGGATAAGGGAGCGGATCTTCAGATTAACCAAGGTTGTACCTTGAGAGTACGTAGGAGTTACTCATGTTGTCGATTCCAAATCAATTCTGCGCCGATCATGCTAGAACGCACAAGACAACTTATCTCGAATCCAAAGAGCCAAGACACCTAACCCAGCAATCACCTCACCAACTGAGATTAGGATTCACAGCTTGTGCTGTCAAGATCTATCAAAAGTAAAAACTGTACCTCAAACATCTAATAAGATGCCAGCCTATACCTCGCAACTACACTAACCACAACTAGAGGAGGAGAATGATAAAATATCTCAGTGAAGATTGATCTTTATTTGACACACACATAGCAAGACAGAATATAGGGTTGTTCAAAGTATAAAGTAAGGAATAAGAGGGAAGCAGGAGATTTTCAAGATTAACCAAGGATTGTAACTCTGAGAGTCACGTAGAGTTATCTCCCATGTTGTCGAATTTCTCAATCCAATTCTTTCGGCACCGATTCGCAGCATAGAAACAGAACAAAGCAGAACCTGTCGCTCAAACATCCCCATTACAGGACGCCAGCCTAGCTTTATACCCACAACTACACTATGAAGATTGACATAGTCTTTATTTTTGAACACAACAAATTAGACAAGACAGAAGATATATAGGGTTGTTCAAAGCATATAGTAACAGTAAAGGAAATAAGAGGGAGCAGGGAGAATTTTTCAAGATTAACCAGGATTGTAACTCTTGAGAGTCAGTATAGAGTTATCTCCCATGTTGTCGATTTTCAAAATCCAATTTCTTTGGGCAACCGATTCTTAGCATAAAACAGTAACAAAGCAAAACTGTAACCTCAGAACATTCCCTATTCAGGAAGCCAAGCTACTTTGTACCATCAGCAACTAAACTACACACAAACATGAGGTGGATAGAAATGCATACAGCATATATGTATCTTCAAGATTGACAATACTTTTATTTTGAACTGACAAAAACACATATTGACAAGACAGAAGATATAAGGGTTTTTTCCAAAGCATATAGTAACAGTAAAGGAAATAAGAGGGAAGCAGGGAGAATTTTTCAAGATTAACCAAGGATTGTAACCTTGAAGTCACGTAGGAGTTATCTCCATTTGTCAGATTTACTAAATAATCTATCTCTTTGTCGATTGCTCAAACCATTCGCATTGCAGTAGAAACACCACAAAGCACAAAACTGGCTCAAACATTCCCCAATAAAGGAATCCCAAGACCTTTATCCCATAACCTTAACATACCCAGCATATACACCTACACACAAACTAATGAATATTAGAGAAATTACACACACAGACATTCGTCGCATGTTCAAGATTGACATATTCATAAAGTACAAAACTGTAACCTCAGAACATTCCTCAATAAAGGATGCCCAAGACTAACTTTATACCTCGCAACTAACCTACACACACAACTATGAGGGGGAGAGAAATGCAATAAACATATTAGTCTCATGTTGAAGATTGACATAGTCTTTTATTTTTGAACACACACATATAGACAAGACAGAAATATATAGGGTTGTTTCCAAAGCATATAGATAAAGTAAAGGAAATAAGGGAAGCAGGGAGAATTGTTCAAGATTAACCAAGGATTGTAACTCTTGAGAGTCACGTAGGAGTTATCTCCCATGTTGTCGAATTTCTCAAAATCCAATCTTCTTTGCGGCACCGATTCAGCTAGCATAGAAAAGCCACAAAGCACAAAACTGTAACCTCAGAACATTCCCCAATAAAGGAATGCCAAGCCTACTTTATACCTGCAACTACACCTACACACAACTATGAGGTGGAGAGAAATGCACAAACATATTGATGTCATGTTCAAGATTGACATAGTCTTTTATTTTGAACTGACCAAACACACACATATAGGACAAGACAGAAATATATAGGGTTTTCCAAAGCATATAAGTAACAGTAAAGGAAATAAGAGGGAAGCAGGGAGAATTCTTCAAGATTAACCAAGGATTGAACTCTTGAGAGTCACGTAGGAGTTATCTCCCATGTTTTCGATTTCTCAAAATCCAATCTTCTTGCGGCACCATTCACTAGCATAGAAACAGCCACAAAGCACAAAACTGTATGTCAAAATTCCCCAATTAGGAATGCCCAAGCTACCTTTATACCCAGCAACTACACCTACACACAACTATGAATGGTGTGAGAAAATGCACACAACATATTGATGTTCTGTTTCAAGAACTGACATAGTCTTTTATCTATTGAACTGACCAAACACACACATATAGACAAGACAGAAGATATATAGGGTTGTTTCCAAAACATATAGGTAACAGTAAAGGAAATAAGAGGGAAGCAGGGAGAATTTTCAAGATTAACCAAGGATTGTAACTCTTGAGAGTCACGTAGGAGTCATCTCCCATGTTGTAGAATTTCTCAAAATCCAATCTTCTTTGCGGACCGATTCAGCTAGCATAGAAACAGCCACAAAGCAGAAACCTGTACGCTCAGAACATTTCCCAATAAAGGAATGCCAAGCCTACCTTTATACCAGCAACTACACCTACACACAACTATGGGTGGAGAGAAATGCACACAACATATTGGTGTCATGTTCAAGATTGACATAGTCTTTTATTTTGAACTCACCAGCCACACCAATAGGAAAACAGAACATATCAGGGTTGCTTCCAAGGCATATAAGGTAACATTAAAGGAAATAAGAGGAAGCAGGAGAATTTTTCAAGATTAACCAAGGATTGTAACTCTTGAGAGTCACGTAGGAGTTATCTCCCATGTGTCGAATTTCTCAAAATCCAACTTTTGCGGCACTCATTCAGCTAGCGTAGAAACAGCCACAAAGCACAAAACTGTAGTCAGAAATTCCCCAATAAGGAATCCAAGCTACCTTTATACCCGCAACTACACCTACACACAACTATGAGGTTAGAAAATGCACACAAAGTTATGTTCAGATGACAGTCTTATTTTGAACTGACCAAACACAACTTGACAAGCAAAATATATAGTTGTTCCAAAACATATAGTAACGTAAAAAATAAGAGAGCAGAGAATTTCAAGATAACCAAGGTTGTAATCTTGGCACGTAGAGATCCCATGTAGATTTCTCAAATCAATCTTCTTGCGACGATCATAGCAGAAAACCACAACACAATGGCTCAACATCCAATAAGGAGCAAGCTACTTTATACCAGCAACTAACTACCACAATATTGAGAATGCAACTATTGTTTTGTTCAAGATGACATAGTCTTTTATTTTGAACTACCAACAACCAATAGAAAACGAATATAAGGTTTTCCAAGGCATATAATAAATTAAAGGAAATAAGATGGAAGCGGGAGAATTTTAAGATTAACCAAGTTGAACTCTTGAGAGTCAGTAGAGTTACTCCATTTTCGAATTTCTCAAAATCCAACTTTTGGGCACCATTCACTAGCTAGAACAGCACAAAGCAAAAACTGTAGTCAGAAATTCCCCATTAGGAACCAAGCTACTTTATACCCGCAACTACACTACACACAACTATGAGGTGAGAAAATGCAACAACATATTGGTGTTGTTCAAGATGACATAGTCTTTTATTTTGAACTGACCAAACACACAATATAGACAAGACAGAAGATATATAGGGTTGTTTCCAAACATATAGGTAACAGTAAAGGAAATAAGAGGGAAGCAGGGAGAATTTTCAGATAACCAAGGATTGTAACTCTTGAGAGTCACGTAGGAGTATCTCCCATGTTGTGAATTCTCAAAATCCATCTTCTTTGCGGCCGATCAGTGCATAGAAAAGCCACAAAACAAAACCTAGCTCAACTTCCCCATAAGGAAGCCAGCTACTTTTACCCAGCAACTACAACTTGGGGAAAGACAAATGTGTAGTCAAGATGACATAGCTTTTATTTGACTCACACCAAAACAATATAGTTCCAGCAAGTACATAAAGGAATAAGACGAGATTTAAGATACCAAGATTACTCTGAGTCGTGGGTATCCATGTCGATTCCAAACAAAAAAAAAAAAAAAAAAAAAAAAAAAAAAAAAAAAAAAAAAAAAAAAAAAAAAAAAAAAAAAAAAAAAAAAAAAAAAAAAAAAAAAAAAAAAAAAAAAAAAAAAAAAAAAAAAAAAAAAAAAAAAAAAAAAAAAAAAAAAAAAAAAAAAAAAAAAAAAAAAAAAAAAAAAAAAAAAAAAAAAAAAAAAAAAAAAAAAAAAAAAAAAAAAAAAAAAAAAAAAAAAAAAAAAAAAAAAAAAAAAAAAAAAAAAAAAAAAAAAAAAAAAAAAAAAAAAAAAAAAAAAAAAAAAAAAAAAAAAAAAAAAAAAAAAAAAAAAAAAAAAAAAAAAAAAAAAAAAAAAAAAAAAAAAAAAAAAAAAAAAAAAAAAAAAAAAAAAAAAAAAAAAAAAAAAAAAAAAAAAAAAAAAAAAAAAAAAAAAAAAAAAAAAAAAAAAAAAAAAAAAAAAAAAAAAAAAAAAAAAAAAAAAAAAAAAAAAAAAAAAAAAAAAAAAAAAAAAAAAAAAAAAAAAAAAAAAAAAAAAAAAAAAAAAAAAAAAAAAAAAAAAAAAAAAAAAAAAAAAAAAAAAAAAAAAAAAAACTGTAACAAAATTTCATGAACGGGAATTTTATCCAACTCCCACAAATTAGGAAAGACAATCAGATACCAAAAATATTAAGGAATTGAACGTTATTTTAACACAAAAAAACTATTAAATATTAGGAATATCATAGTTTTTAACAATAAGA
>JAPXFY010000016.1:33835058-33892365 GCA_030674185.1 Monoplex corrugatus | reverse complement strand
TAGTCTTTTATCACCTTGGTTGTTACAACAATCAAACAGTAAAGAAATAGAGGATAAAGGGTTGTTTCCAAACATATAGGTAACAGTAAAGAAATAAAGGGAAGCAAGGAGAATTGTTCAAGATTAACCAAGGATTGTAACTCTTGGAGTCACGTAGGAGTCATCTCCCATGTTGTAGAATTTCTCAAAATCCAATCTTCTTTGCGGTACCGATTCAGCTAGCATAGAAAGAGCCACAGAACACAAAACTCTGCGCTCAGAACATTCCCCAATAAAGGTATGTCCAAGCCTACCTTTATACCCAGCAACTACACCTACACACAACTATGATGGTGTAGAGAAATGCATACAACATATTGGTGTCATGTTCAAGACTGACATAGTCTTTTATTCTTGAACTCACCATGCGCACACGCAATACGGAAAACAGAACATATTCAGGGTTACTTCCAAGGCATATAAGTAACATTAAAGGAAATAAGATGGAAACAGGGAGAATCTTTAAGATTTACCAAGAATTGCAACTCTTGAGAGTCATGTAGGAGTTACCTCCCATGTCGTAGATTTCCTCAAAATCCAACATAGTTTGAGGCACTCATTCACCTAGCGTAGAAGCAGCCAAAACGCACAAAACTGTAAGTTCAGAATATTCCCCAATTAGGAATACCGAAGCGTACCTTTATACCCCGCAACTACACCTACACACAACTATGATGGTGTAGAAAAATGCACACAACATATTGGTGTCATGTTCAAGAATGACATAGTCTTTTACTTTGAACTGACCAAACACACACATATAGACAAGACAGAAGATATATAGGGTTGTTTCCAAAACATATAGGTAACAGTAAAGGAAATAAGAGGGAAGCAGGTTGTTTCCAAAACATATAGGTAACAGTAAAGGAAATAAGAGGGAAGCAGGGAGAATTGTTCAAGATTAACCAAGGATTGTAACTCTTGAGAGTCACTCCCATATTGTAGAATTTCTCAAAATCCAATCTTCTTTGCGGTACCGATTCAGCTAGCATAGAAAGAGCCACAGAACACAAAACTCTTCGCTCAGAACATTCCCCAATAAAGGTATGTCCAAGCCTACCTTTATACCCAGCATCTACACCTACACACAACTATGCTGGTGTAGAGAAATGCACACAACATATTGGTGTCATGTTCAAGACTGACATAGTCTTTTATTCTTGAACTCACCATGCGCACACGCAATACGGAAAACAGAACATATACAGGGTTACTTCCAAGGCATATAAGTAACATTAAAGGAAATAAGATGGAAGCAGGGAGAATCTTTTAAGATTTACCAAGAATTGCAACTCTTGAGAGTCATGTAGGAGTTACGTCCCATGTCGTAGATTTCCTCAAAATCCAACATAGTTTGAGGCACTCATTCACCTAGCGTAGAAGCAGCCAAAACGCACAAAACTGTAAGTTCAGAATATTCCCCAATTAGGAATACCGAAGCGTACCTTTATACCCCGCAACTACACCTACACACAACTATGATGGTGTAGAAAAATGCACACAACATATTGGTGTCATGTTCAAGAATGACACAGTCTTTTACTTTTGAACTGACCAAACACACACATATAGACAAGACAGAAGATATATAGGGTTGTTTCCAAAACATATAGGTAACAGTAAAGGAAATAAGAGGGAAGCAGGGAGAATTGTTCAAGATTAACCAAGGATTGTAACACTTGAGAGTCACGTAGGAGTCATCTCCGATGTTGTAGAATTTCTCAAAATCCCATCTTCTTTGCGGTACCGATTCAGCTAGCATAGAAAGAGCCACAGAACACAAAACTCTGCGCTCAAACATTCCCCAATAAAGGTATGTCCAAGCCTACCTTTATACCGGGTTTTACAAAACATATAGGAAACAGTAAAGGAAATAAGAGGGAAGCAGGGAGAATTGTTCAAGATTAACAAGGATTGTAACTCTTGAGAGTCACGAAGGAGTCATCTCCCATGTTGTAGAATTTCTCAAAATCCAATCTTCTTTGCGGTACCGATTCAGCTAGCATAGAAAGAGCCACAGAACACAAAACTCTGCGCTCAGAACATTCCCCAATAAAGGTATGTCCAAGCCTACCTTTATACCCAGCAACTACACCTACACACAACTATGCTGGTGTAGAGAAATGCACACAACATATTGGTGTCATGTTCAAGACTGACATAGTCTTTTATTCTTGAACTCACCATGCGCACACGCAATACGGAAATCAGAACATATACAGGGTTACTTCCAAGGCATATAAGTAACATTAAAGGAAATAAGATGGAAGCAGGGAGAATCTTTTAAGATTTACCAAGAATTGCAACTCTTGAGAGTCATGTAGGAGTTACCTCCCATGTCGTGGATTTCCTCAAAATCCAACATAGTTTGAGGCACTCATTCACCTAGCGTAGAAGCAGCCAAAACGCACAAAACTGTAAGTTCAGAATATTCCCCAATTAGGAATACCGAAGCGTACCTTTATACCCCGCAACTACACCTACACAAAACTATGATGGTGTAGAAAAATGCACACAACATATTGGTGTCATGTTCAAGAATGACATAGTCTTTTACTTTTGAACTGACCAAACACACACATATAGACAAGACAGAAGATATATAGGGTTGTTTCCAAAACATATAGGAAACAGTAAAGGAAATAAGAGGGAAGCAGGGAGAATTGTTCAAGATTAACCAAGGATTGTAACTCTTGAGAGTCACGTAGGAGTTATCTCCCATGTTGTCGAATTTCTCAAAATCCAATCTTCTTTGCGCCACCGATTCAGTTAGCATAGAAACAGCCACAAAGCACAAAACTGTATGCTCAAAACATTCCCCAATACAGGAACGCCGAAGCCTAGCTTTATACCCAGCAACTACACCTACACCCAACTATGAGGTATTAAGAGAAATTCACACAAGACATTCGTCGCATGTTCAAGATTGACATATTCATAAAGTACAAAACTGTAACCTCAGAACATTCCTCAGTAAAGGAATGCCCAAGACTACTTTATACCTCGCAACTACACCTACACACACAACTATGAGGGAGGAGAGAAATGCAATAAACATATTAGTCTCATGTTGAAGATTGACAGTCTTTTATTTTTGAACTGACCAAACACACACATATAGACAAGACAGAATATATATAGGGTTGTTTCCAAAGCATATTGATAAGAGTAAAGGAAATAAGAGGGAAGCAGGGAGAATTCTTCAAGATTAACAAAGGATTGTAACTCTTGAGAGTCACGTAGGAGTTATCTCCCATGTTGTCGAATTTCTCAAAATCCAATCTTCTTTGCGGCACCGATTCAGCTAGCATAGAAACAGTAACAAAGCAGAAACCTGTACGCTCAGAACATTCCCCATTACAGGAACGCCCAAGCCTAGCTTTATACCCAGCAACTACACCTACACACAACTATGAGGGTGGAGAGAAATGCATGCAACACATTGGTGTTATGTTCAAGATTGACATAGTCTTTTATTTTTGAACTGACCAAACACACACATATAGACAAGACAGAAGATATATAGGGTTGTTTCCAAAGCATATAGATAACAGTAAAGGAAATAAGAGGGAAGCATAGAAACAGCCAAAAAGCACAAAACTCTACGCTCAAAACATTCCCCATTACAGGAAAGCCCAAGCCTAGCTTTGTACCCAGCAACTACAACTACACACAACTATGAGGGTGGACAGAAATGCATGCAACATATTGGTGTTATGTTCAAGATTGACATAGTCTTTTATTTTTGAACTGACCAAACACACACAGGATTCTTTCCAAAGCATATAGGTAACAGTAAAGGAAATAAGAGGGAAGCAGGGAGAATTTTTCAAGATTAACCAAGGATTGTAACTCTTGAGAGTCACGTAGGAGTTATCTCCCATGTTGTCGAATTCTTCAAAATCCAATCTTCTTTGCGCCACCGATTCAGTTAGCATAGAAACAGCCACAAAGCACAAAACTGAATGCTCAAAACATTCCCCAATACAGGAACGCCGAAGCCTAGGTTTATACCCAGCAACTACACCTACACACAACTATGAGGGTGGAGAGAAATGCATACAACATATTGATGTTCTGTTCAAGACTGACATAGTCTTTTATTATTGAACTCACCATACACACACATAATAGAGAAGACAGAACATATACAGGGTTGCTTCCAATTAAAGGAAATAATTGGGAAGCAGGGAGACTTTTTCAAGATTAACCAAGGATTGTAAATTTCGAGAGTCACGTAAGAGTTATCTCCCGTGTTGTCGAATTTCTCAAAATCCAATCTTCCTTTTGCGGCACCAATTCAGCGAGCATAGAAACAGCCACAAAGCAGAAACCTGTACGCTCAAAACATTCCCCAATAAAGAAATGCCCAAGCCTCCCTTTATACCCAGCAACTACACCTACACACAACTATGAGGTATTAGAGAAATTCACACAAGACATTCGTCGCATGTTCAAGATTGACATATTCATAAAGTACAAAACTGTAACCTCAGAACATTCCTCAATAAAGGAATGCCCAAGACTACTTTATACCTCGCAACTACACCTACACACACAACTATGAGGGAGGAGAGAAATGCAATAAACATATTAGTCTCATGTTGAAGATTGACAGTCTTTTATTTTTGAACTGACCAAACACACACATATACACAAGACAGAAGATATATAGGGTTGTTTCCAAAGCATATAGATAAGAGTAAAGGAAATAAGAGGGAAGCAGGGAGAATTCTTCAAGATTAACCAAGGATTGTAACTCTTGAGAGTCACGTAGGAGTTATCTCCCATGTTGTCGAATTTATCAAAATCCAATCTTCTTTCCGGCACCGATTCAGCTAGCAAAGAAACAGTAACAAAGCAGAAACCTGTACGCTCAGAACATTCCCCATTACAGGAACGCCCAAGCCTAGCTTTATACCCAGCAACTACACCTACACACAACTATGAGGGTGGAGAGAAATGTATGCAACATATTGGTGTTATGTTCAAGATTGACATAGTCTTTTATTTTTGAACTGACCAAACACACACATATAGACAAGACAGAAGATATATAGGGTTATTTCCAAAGCATATAGGTAACAGTAAAGGAAATAAGAGGGAAGCAGGGAGAATTTTTCAAGATTAACCAAGGATTGTAACTCTTGAGAGTCACGTAGGAGTTATCTCCCATGTTGTCGAATTTCTCAAAATCCAATCTTCTTTGCGGCACCGATTCAGCTAGCATAGAAACAGCCACAAAGCACAAAACTGTATGCTCAGAACATTCCCCAATAAAGGAATGCCCAAGACTACCTTTATATCCAGCAACTACACCTACACACAACTATGAGGGTGGACAGAAATGCATGCAACATATTGGTGTTATGTTCAAGATTGACATAGTCTTTTATTTTTGAACTGACCAAACACACACATAATAGGGAAGACAGAACATATACAGGGTTGCTTCCAAAGCATATAGGTAACATTAAAGGAAATAACAGGGAAGCAGGGATTCAGCTAGCATAGAAACAGCCACAAAGCACAAAACTGTATGCTCAGAACATTCCCCAATAAAGGAATGCCCAAGACTACCTTTATACCCAGCAACTACACCTACACACAACTATGAGGTATTAGAGAAATTCACACAAGACATTCGTCGCATGTTCAAGATTGACATATTCATAAAGTACAAAACTGTAACCTCAGAACATTCCTCAATAAAGGAATGCCCAAGACTACTTTATACCTCGCAACTACACCTACACACACACAACTATGAGGGAGGAGAGAAATGCAATAAACATATTAGTCTCATGTTGAAGATTGACAGAGTCTTTTATTTTTGAACTGACCAAACACACACATATAGACAAGACAGAATATATATAGGGTTGTTTCCAAAGCATATAGATAACAGTAAAGGAAATAAGAGGGAAGCAGTGAGAATTCTTCAAGATTAACCAAGGATTGTAACTCACGTAGGAGTTATCTCCCATGTTGTCGAATTTCTCAAAATCCAATCTTCTTTGCGGCACCGATTCAGCTAGCATAGAAACAGTAACAAAGCAGAAACCTGTACGCTCAGAACATTCCCCATTACAGGAACGCCCAAGCCTAGCTTTATACCCAGCAACTACACCTACACACAACTATGAGGGTGGAGAGAAATGCATACAACATATTGATGTTATGTTCAAGATTGACATAGTCTTTTATTTTTGAACTGACCAAACACACACATATAGACAAGACAGAAGATATATAGGGTTGTTTCCAAATCATATAGGTAACAGTTAAGGAAATAAGAGGGAAACAGGGAGAATTTTTCAAGATTAACCAAGGATTGTAACTCTTGAGAGTCACGTAGGAGTTATCTCCCATGTTGTCGAATTTCTCAAAATCCAATCTTCTTTGCGGCACCGATTCAGTTAGCATAGAAACAGCCACAAAGCACAAAACTGTATGCTCAAAACATTCCCCAATACAGGAACGCCGAAGCCTAGCTTTGTACCCAGCAACTACACCTACACACAACTATGAATGTGGAGAGAAATGCATACAACATATTGATGTTCTGTTCAAGACTGACATAGTCTTTTATTATTGAACTCACCATACACACACATAATAGAGAAGACATAACATATACAGAGTTGCTTCCAATTAAAGGAAATAATTGGGAAGCAGGGAGACTTTTTCAAGATTTACCATGGATTGTAACTTTCGAGAGTCACTCTAGAGTTATCTCCCATGTTGTAGAATTTCTCAAAATCCAATCTTCCTTTTGCGGCACCAATTCAGCTAGCATAGAAACAGCCACAAAGCAGAAACCTGTACGCTCAAAACATTCCCCAATAAAGGAATGCCCAAGCCTCCCTTTATACCCAGCAACTACACCTACACACAACTATGAGGGTGGAGAGAAATGCACACAACATATTGGTGTTATGTTCAAGATTGACAAAGACTTTTATTGTTGAATCACCATACACACACATAATAGGGAAGACAGAACATATACAGGGTTGCTTCCAAGGCATATAGGTAACATTAAAGGAAATAACAGGGAAGCAGGGAGACTTTTTCAAGATTAACCAAGGATTGTAACTCTTGAGAGTCACGTAGGAGTTATCTCCCATGTTGTCGAATTTCTCAAAATCCAATCTTCTTTGCGGCACCGATTCAGCTAGCATAGAAACAGCCACAAAGCACAAAACTGTATGCTCAGAACATTCCCCAATAAAGGAATGCCCAAGACTACCTTTATACCCAGCAACTACACCTACACACAACTATGAGGTATTAGAGAAATTCACACAAGACATTCGTCGCATGTTCAAGATTGACATATTCATAAAGTACAAAACTGTAACCTCAGAACATTCCTCAATAAAGGAATGCCCAAGACTACTTTATACCTCGCAACTACACCTACACACACAACTATGAGGGAGGAGAGAAATGCAATAAACATATTAGTCTCATGTTGAAGATTGACATAGTCTTTTATTTTTGAACTGACCAAACACACACATATAGACAAGACAGAAGATATATAGGGTTGTTTCCAAAGCATATAGATAACAGTAAAGGAAATAAGAGGGAAGCAGGGAGAATTCTTCAAGATTAACCAAGGATTGTAACTCTTGAGAGTCACGTAGGAGTTATCTCCCATGTTGTCGAATTTCTCAAAATCCAATCTTCTTTGCGGCACCGATTCAGCTAGCATAGAAACAGTAACAAAGCAGAATCCTGTACGCTCAGAACATTCCCCATTACAGGAACGCCCAAGCCTAGCTTTATACCCAGCAACTACACCTACACACAACTATGAGGGTGGACAGAAATGCATGCAACATATTGGTGTTATGTTCAAGATTGACATAGTCTTTTATTTTTGAACTGACCAAACACACACATATAGACAAGACAGAAGATATATAGGGTTGTTTCCAAAGCATATAGGTAACAGTAAAGGAAATAAGAGGGAAGCAGGGAGAATTGTTCAAGATTAACCAAGGATTGTAACTCTTGAGAATCACGTAGGACTTATCTCCCATGTTGTCGAATTTCTCAAAATCCAATCTTCTTTGCGCCACCGATTCAGTTAGCATAGAAACAGCCACAAAGCACAAAACTGTACGCTCAAAACATACCCCAATACAGGAACGCCTACTTTATACCCAGCAACTACACCTACACACAACATGAGGGTGGAGAGAAATGCATACAACATATTGATGTTATGTTCAAGACTGACATAGTCTTTTATTGTTGAACTCACCATACACACACATAATAGAGAAGACAGAACATATACAGGGTTGCTTCCAATTAAAGGAAATAATTGGGAAGCAGGGAGACTTTTTCAAGATTAACCAAGGATTAACTTTCGAGAGTCACGTAGGAGTTATCTCCCATGTTGTAGAATTTCTCAAAATCCAATCTTCTTTGCGGCACCAATTCAGCTAGCATAGAAACAGCCACAAAGCAGAAACCTGTACGCTCAAAACATTCCCCAATAAAGGAATGCCCAAGCCTCCCTTTGTACTAAGCAAGTACACGTACACACAACTATGAGGGTGGAGAGAAATGCACACAACATATTGGTGTTATGTTCAAGATTGACAAAGACTTTTATTATTGAATCACCATACACACACATAATAGGGAAGACACAACATATACAGGGTTGCTTCCAAGGCATATAGGTAACATTAAAGGAAATAAAAGGGAAGCAGGGAGACTTTTTCAAGATTAACCAAGGATTGTAACTCTTGAGAGTCACGTAGGTGTTATCTCCCATGTTGTCGAATTTCTCAAAATCCAATCTTCTTTGCGGCACCGATTCAGCTAGCATAGAAACAGCCACAAAGCACAAAACTGTATGCTCAGAACATTCCCCTATAAAGGAATGCCCAAGACTACCTTTATACCCAGCAACTACACCTACACGCAACTATGAGGTATTAGAGAAATTCACACAAGACATTCGTCGCATGTTCAAGATTGACATATTCATAAAGTACAAAACTGTAACCTCAGAACATTCCTCAATAAAGAAATGCCCAAGACTACTTTATACCTCGCAACTACACCTACACACACAACTATGAGGGAGGAGAGAAATGCAATAAACATATTAGTCTCATGTTGAAGATTGACATAGTCTTTTATTTTTGAACTGACCAAACACACACATATAGACAAGACAGAAGATATATAGGGTTGTTTCCAAAGCATATAGGTAACAATAAAGGAAATAAGAGGGAGGCAGGGAGACTTTTTCAAGATTAACCAAGGATTGTAACTCTTGAGAGTCACGTAGGAGTTATCTCCCATGTCGTAGATTTGCTCAAAATCCAATCTTCTTTGCGCCACCTATTCAGCTAGCATAGAAACAGACACAAAGCACAAAACTGTACGCTCAGAACATTCCCCAATAAAGGAATGCCCAAGACTACCTTTATAGCCAGCAACGTAGGAAATGCAATAAACATATTGGTCTCATGTTCAAGATTGACATAGTCTTTTATTTTTGAACTGACCAAACACATACATATAGACAAGATATATAGGTTGTTTCCAAAGCATATAGGTAACAGTAAAGGAAATAAGAGGGAAGCAGGGAGAATTTTTCAAGATTAACCAAGGATTGCAACTCTTGAGAGTCACGTAGGAGTTATCTCCCATGTTGTAGAATTTCTCAAAATCCAATCTTCTTTGCGGCACCGATTCAGTTAGCATAGAAACAGCCACAAAGCACAAAACTGTACGCTCAAAACATTCCCCATTACAGGAACGCCGAAGCTTAGCTTTATACCCAGCAACTACACCTACACACAACTATGATGGTGGAGAGAAATGAATACAACATATTGATGTTATGTTCCAGACTGATATAGTCTTTTATTGTTGAACTCACCATACACACACATAATAGAGAAGACAGAACATATACAGGGTTGCTTCCAATTAAAGGAAATAATTGGGAAGCAGGGAGTCTTTTTCAAGATTAACAAAGTATTGTAACTTTTGAGAGTCACGCAGGAGTTATCTCCCATGTTGTAGAATTTCTCAAAATCCAATCTTCTTTGCGGCACCGATTCAGCTAGCATAGAAACATTCACAAAGCAGAAACCTGAACGCTCAAAACATTCTCCAATAAAGGAATGTCCAAGCCTTCCTATATACTAAGCAACTATACCTACATACAACTATGAGGGTGAAGAGAAATGCACACAACATATTGGTGTCATGTTCAAGACTGTCATAGTCTTTTATTTTTGAACTCACCAGACACACACATAATAGGGAAGACAGAACATATACAGGGTTGCTTCCAAGGTAACATTAAAGGAAATAAGAGGGAAGCAGTGGGAATCTTTTAAGATTAACCAAGGATTGCAACTCTTGAGAGTCACGTAGGAGTTATCTCCCATGTTTTAGATTTCCTCAAAATCGTAGAGAGTTTGAAGTACTCATTCACCTAGCATAGAAGCTGCCAAAACGCACAAAACTGTAAGTTCAGAATATTCCCCAATAAAGGAATACCGAAACCTACCTTTATACACCGTAACTGTGTACACCTACACACAAAGGTATTAGAGAAATTCACACAAGACATTCGTCGCATGTTCAAGATTGACATATATATAAAGTACAAAACTGTAACCTCAGAATATTCCTCAATAAAAGAATGCCCAAGACTACTTTATACCTCGCAACTACACCTACAGACAACTATGAGGGAGGAGAGAAATGCAATAAACATATTGCTGTCATGTTGAAGATTGGCATAGTCTTTTATTTTCGAACTGACCAAACACACACCTATAAACAAGACAGAAGATATATAGCGTTGTTTCCAAAGCATATAGATAACAGTAAAGGAAATAAGAGGGAAACAGGGAGAATTCTTCAAGATTAACCAAGGATTATAACTTTTGAGAGTCACGTAGGAGTTATCTCACATGTTGTAGAATTTCTCAAAATCCAATCTTCTTTGCGGCACCGATTCAGCTAGCATAGAAACAGCCACAAAGCAGAAACCTGTACGCTCAAAACATTCCCCAATACAGGAACGCCAAGCCTACCTTTATACTCAGCATCTACAGGCACCGATTCAGCTAGCATAGAAACATTCACAAAGCAGAAACCTGAACGCTCAAAACATTCTCCAATAAAGGAATGTCCAAGCCTTCCTATATACTAAGCAACTATACCTACATACAACTATGAGGGTGAAGAGAAATGCACACAACATATTGGTGTCATGTTCAAGACTGTCATAGTCTTTTATTTTTGAACTCACCAGACACACACATAATAGGGAAGACAGAACATATACAGGGTTGCTTCCAAGGTAACATTAAAGGAAATAAGAGGGAAGCAGTGGGAATCTTTTAAGATTAACCAAGGATTGCAACTCTTGAGAGTCACGTAGGAGTTATCTCCCATGTTTTAGATTTCCTCAAAATCGTAGAGAGTTTGAAGTACTCATTCACCTAGCATAGAAGCTGCCAAAACGCACAAAACTGTAAGTTCAGAATATTCCCCAATAAAGGAATACCGAAACCTACCTTTATACACCGTAACTGTGTACACCTACACACAAAGGTATTAGAGAAATTCACACAAGACATTCGTCGCATGTTCAAGATTGACATATATATAAAGTACAAAACTGTAACCTCAGAATATTCCTCAATAAAAGAATGCCCAAGACTACTTTATACCTCGCAACTACACCTACAGACAACTATGAGGGAGGAGAG
This sequence comes from Monoplex corrugatus, assembly GCA_030674185.1. NCBI lineage: Eukaryota > Metazoa > Mollusca > Gastropoda > Littorinimorpha > Ranellidae > Monoplex > Monoplex corrugatus. The sequence continues at coordinate 33,880,558 of JAPXFY010000016.1, read as the reverse complement.
AAATGCAATAAACATATTGCTTCATGTTGAAGATTGGCATAGTCTTTTATTTTCGAACTGACCAAACACACACCTATAAACAAGACAGAAGATATATAGCGTTGTTTCCAAAGCATATAGATAACAGTAAAGGAAATAAGAGGGAAACAGGGAGAATTCTTCAAGATTAACCAAGGATTATAACTTTTGAGAGTCACGTAGGAGTTATCTCACATGTTGTAGAATTTCTCAAAATCCAATCTTCTTTGCGGCACCGATTCAGCTAGCATAGAAACAGCCACAAAGCAGAAACCTGTACGCTCAAAACATTCCCAATACAGGAACGCCCAAGCCTACCTTTATACTCAGCATCTACACCTACACACAACTATGAGGGTGGAGAAAATGCATACAACATATTGATGTTATGTTCAAGACTGACATAGTCTTTTATTTTTGAACTCACCATACACACACACAAAATAGAGAAGACAGAACATATACAGGGTTGCTTCCAATTAAAGGAAATAATTGGGAAGCAGGGAGACTTTTTCAAGATTAACAAAGTATTGTAACTTTTGAGAGTCACGCTAGGAGTTATCTCCCATGTTGTAGAATTTCTCAAAATCCAATCTTCTTTGCGGCACCGATTCAGCTAGCATAGAAACATTCACAAAGCAGAAACCTGAACGCTCAAAACATTCTCCAATAAAGGAATGTCCAAGCCTTCCTATATACTAAGCAACTATACCTACATACAACTATGAGGGTGAAGAGAAATGCACACAACATATTGGTGTCATGTTCAAGACTGTCATAGTCTTTTATTTTGAACTCACCAGACACACACAATAATAGGGAAGACAGAACATATACAGGGTTGCTTCCAAGGTAACATTAAAGGAAATAAGAGGGAGCATGGGAATCTTTTAAGATTAACCAAGGATTGCAACTCTTGAGAGTCACGTAGGAGTTATCTCCCATGTTTTAGATTTCCTCAAAATCGTAGAGAGTTTGAAGTACTCATTCACCTAGCATAGAAGCTGCCAAAACGCACAAAACGTAAGTCAGAATATTCCCAATAAAGGAATACCGAAACCTACCTTTATACACCGTAACTGTGTACACCTACACACAAAGGTATTAGAGAAATTCACACAAGACATTCGTCGCATGTTCAAGATTGACATATATATAAAGTACAAAACTGTAACCTCAGAATATTCCTCAATAAAAGAATGCCCAAGACTACTTTATACCTCGCAACTACACCTACAGACAACTATGAGGGAGGAGAGAAATGCAATAAACATATTGGTCTCATGTTGAAGATTGGCATAGTCTTTTATTTTCGAACTGACCAAACACACACCTATAAACAAGACAGAAGATATATAGCGTTGTTTCCAAAGCTTATAGATAACAGTAAAGGAAATAAGAGGGAAGCAGGGAGAATTCTTCAAGATTAACCAAGGATTATAACTTTTGAGAGTCACGTAGGAGTTATCTCACATGTTGTAGAATTTCTCAAAATCCAATCTTCTTTGCGGCACCGATTCAGCTAGCATAGAAACAGCCACAAAGCAGAAACCTGTACGCTCAAAACATTCCCCAATACAGGAACGACCAAGCCTACCTTTATACTCAGCATCTACACCTACACACAACTATGAGGGTGGAGAAAATGCATACAACATATTGATGTTATGTTCAAGACTGACATAGTCTTTTATTTTTGAACTCACCATACACACACAAAATAGAGAAGACAGAACATATACAGGGTTGCTTCCAATTAAAGGAAATGATTGGGAAGCAAGGAGACTTTTTCAAGATTAACCAAGGATTGTAACTTTTGAGAGTCACGTAGGAGTTATCTCCCATTGTTTTAGAATTTCTCAAAATCATCCAATCTTCTTTGCGGCACCGATTCAGCTATCATAGAAACAGCCAAAACGCACAAAACTGTATGCTCAGAACATTCCCCAATAAAGGAATGCCCAAGACTACCTTTATACCCAGCAACTACACCTACACACAACTATGAGGTATTAGAAAAATTCACACAAGACATTCGTCGTATGTTCAAGATTGACATATTCATAAAGTACAAAATTGTAACCTCAGAACATTCCTCAATAAAGGAATGCCCAAGACTACTTTATACCTCGCAACTAAACCTACACACACAACTATGAGGGAGGAGAGAAATGCAAGAAACATATCGGTCTCATGTTGAAGATTGACATAGTCTTTCATTTTTGAACTGACCAAACACACACATATAGACAAAACAGAAGATATATAGGGTCGTTTCCAAAGCATATAGGTAACAGTAAAGGAAATAAGTGGGAAGTAGGTAGAATTTTTCAAGATTAACCAAGGAATGTAACTCTTGAGAGTCACGTAGGAGTTATCTCCCATGTTGTAGAATTTCTCAAAATCCAATCTTCTTTGCGGCACCGATTCAGCTAGCATAGAAACAGCCACAAAGCACAAAACTGTACGCTCAAAACATTCCACAATACAGGAACGCCCAAGCCTACCTTTATACCCAGCAACTACACCTACACACAACTATGAGGGTGGAGAGAAATGCATACATCATATTGGTGTTATGTTCAAGACTGACATAGTCTTTTATTGTTGAACTCACCATAACACACACATAATAGGGAAGACAGAACATATACCGGGTTGCTTCCAAGGCATATAGGTAACATTAAAGGAAATAAGAGGGAAGCATAAAGAATCTTTTAAGATTAACCCAGGATTACAACTCTTGAGCGTCACGTAGGAGTTATCTCCCATGTTGTAGAATTTCTCAAAATCCAATCTTCTTTGCGGCACCGATTCAGCTAGCGTAGAAACAGTCACAAAGCAGAAACCTGTACGCTCAGAACATTCCCCATTACAGGAACGCCCAAGGCTACCTTTATACCCAGCAACTACACCTACACACAACTATGAGGGTGGAGAGAAATGCATACAACATATTGGTGCTATATTCAAGACTGACATAGTCTTTTATTGTTGAACTCACCATAACACACACATAATAGGGAAGACAGAACATATACCGGGTTGCTTCCAAGGCATATAGGTAACATTAAAAGGAAATAAGAGGAAGCAGGGAGAATCTTTTAAGATTAATCAAGGATTGCATCTCTTGCGAGACACGTAGGAGTTATCTCCCATGTCGTAGATTTGCTCAAAATCCAACAGAGTTTGTGGCACTCATTAACCTAGCATAGAAGCAGCCAAAACGCACAAAACTGTAAGTTCAGAATATTCCCCAATAAAGGAAAACCGAAGCCTACCTTTATACACCGCAACTGTGTACACCTCCACACAACTATGAGGGATTAGAGAAATTCACACAAGACATTCGTCGTTATGTTCAAGATTGACATATTCATAACGTACAAAACTGTAACCTCAGAATATTCCTCAATAAAGGAATGCCCAAGACTACTTTATACCTCGCAACTACACCTACACACACAACTATGAGGGAGGAGAGAAATGCAATAAACATATTGGTCTCATGTTGAAGATTGACATAGTCTTTTATTTTTGAACTGACCAAACACACACACATATAGACAAGACAGAAGATATATAGGGTTGTTTCCAAAGCATATAGATAACAGTAAAAGAAATTAGAAGTAAGCGGTGAGAATTCTATAAGATTAACCAAGGATTGTAACTCTTGAGAGTCACGTAGGAGTTATCTCCCATGTTGTCGAATTTCTCAAAATCCAATCTTCTTTGCGGCACCGATTCAGTCACAAAGCAGAAACAAATCAGAAACCTGTAAGCTGAGAACATTTCCCATTACAGGAATGCCCAAGACTACTTTATACCTCGCAACTACACCTACACACACAACTATGAGGGAGGAGAGAAATGCAATAAACATATTGGTCTCATGTTGAAGATTGACATAGTCTTTTATTTTTGAACTGACCAAACACACACATATAGACAAGACAGAAGATATATAAGGTTGTTTCCAGTGCATAATAGGTAACATTAAAGGAAATAAGAGGGAAGCAGGAGAATTTTTCAAGATTAACCAAGGATTGTAACTCTTGAGAGTCACATAGGAGTTATCTCCCATGTTGTAGAATTTCTCAAAATCCAATCTTCTTTGCGGCACCGATTCAGCTAGCATAGAAACAGCCACAAAGCACAAAACTGTACGCTCAAAACATTCCACAATACAGGAACGCCCAAGCCTACCTTTATACCCAGCAACTACACCTACACACAACTATGAGAGTGGAGAGAAATGCATACATCATATTGGTGTTATGTTCAAGACTGACATAGTCTTTTATTGTTGAACTCACCATAACACACACATAATAGGGAAGACAGAACATATACCGGGTTGCTTCCAAGGCATATAGGTAACATTAAAGGAAATAAGAGGGAAGCAGGGAGAATCTTTTAAGATTAACCAAGGATTGCAACTCTTGAGAGTCACGTAGGAGTTATCTCCCATATCGTAGATTTGCTCAAAATCCAACAGAGTTTGAGGCACTCATTCACCTAGCATAGAAGCAGTCAAACGCACAAAACTGTAAATTCAGAATATTCCACAATAAAGGAATACCGAAGCCTACCTTTATACACCGCAACTGTGTACACCTACACACAACTATGAGGTATTAGAGAAATTCACACAAGACATTCGTCGCATGTTCAAGATTGACATATTCATAAAGTACAAAACTGTAACCTCAGAACATTCCTCAATAAACGAATGCCAAGACTACTTTATACCTCGCAACTAACACCTACACACGACTATGAGCTAGGAGAGAAAAGCAATAAACATATTGGTCTTATGTTGAAGATTGACATAATCTTTTATTTTTGAACTGATCAAACACACACATATAGACAAGACAGAAGATATATAGGGTTGTTTCCAAAGCAAATAGGTAACAGTAAAGGAAATAAGAGGAAAGCAGGGAGAATTTTTCAAGATAATCAAGGATTGTAACTCTTGAGAGTCACGTAGGAGTTATCTCCCATGTGAGAATTTCTCAAATCCAATCTTCTTTGCGGCACGATTCAGCTAGCATAGAAACAGCCACAAAGCACAAAACTGTATGCTCAGAACATTCCCCAATAAAGGAATGCCCAAGACTCCCTTTATACTCAGCAACTACACCTACACACAACTATGAGGGATAGAGAAATTCACACAAGACATTCGTCGTATGTTCAAGATTGACATATTCATAAAGTACAAAACTGTAACTCATAATATATACTCAATAAAGGAATGCCCAAGACTACTTTATACCTGCAACTTACCAACAGCACAAACTATGAGGGAGGAGAGAAATGCAATAAACATATTGTCTCTGTTGAAGATTGACATAGTCTTTTTTTTTGAACTGACCAACAAACATATAGACAAGACAAAGATATATAGGCTTGTTTCCAAAGCATATAGATAACAGTAAAGGAAATTAGAGATAAGCGTGAGAATTCTAATAAGATAACCAAGGATTGTAACTCTTGAGAGTCACGTAGGAGTTATCTCCCATTTGTCGAATTTCTCAAAATCAATCTTCTTTGCGGCACCGATTCAATCACAAAGCAAAACAAATCAGAAACTGTAAGCTGAGAACATTCCCCAATTACAGGAACGCCCAAGCCTAGCTTTATACCCGCAACTACACCTACACACAACTATGAGGGTGGAGAGAAATGCATACAACATATTGGTCTCATGTTCAAGATTGACATAGTCTTTTATTTTTGAACTGACCAAACACACACATATAGACAAGACAGAAGATATATAGGGTTGTTTCCAATGCATAATAGGTAAATTAAAGGAAATAAAGGGAAGCAGGGAGAATTTTTCAAGATTAACCAAGGATTGTAACTCTTGAGAGTCACTTAGGAGTTATCTCCCATGTTGTAGAATTTCTCAAAATCCAATCTTCTTTGCGGCACCGATTCAGCTAGCATAGAAACAGCCACAAAGCACAAAACTGTACGCTCAAAAACATTCCACAATACAGGAACGCCCAAGCCTACCTTTATACCCAGCAACTACACCTACACACAACTATGAGAGTGGAGAGAAATGCGTACATCATATTGGTGCTATATTCAAGACTGACATAGTCTTTTATTGTTGAACTCACCATAACACACACATAATAGGGAAGACAGAACATATACCGGGTTGCTTCCAAGGCATATAGGTAACATTAAAGGAAATAAGAGGGAAGCAGGGAGAATCTTTTAAGATTAACCAAGGATTGCAACTCTTGAGAGTCACATAGGAGTTATCTCCCATATCGTAGATTTGCTCAAAATCCAACAGAGTTTGAGGCACTCATTCACCTAGCATAGAAGCAACCAAAACGCACAAAACTGTAAATTCAGAATATTCCACAATAAAGGAATACCGAAGCCTACCTTTATACACCGCAACTGTGTACACCTACACACAACTATGAGTATTAGAGAAATTCACACAAGACATTCGTCGCATGTTCAAGATTGACATATATATAAAGTACAAAACTGTAACCTCAGAATATTCCTCAATAAAAGAATGCCCAAGACTACTTTATACCTCGCAAACTACACCTACAGACAACTATGAGGGAGGAGAGAAATGCAATAAACATATTGGTCTCATGTTGAAGATTGGCATAGTCTTTTATTTTCGAACTGACCAAACACACACCTATAAACAAGACAGAAGATATATAGCGTTGTTTCCAAAGCTTATAGATAACAGTAAAGGAAATAAGAGGGAAGCAGGGAGAATTCTTCAAGATTAACCAAGGATTATAACTTTTGAGAGTCACGTAGGAGTTATCTCACATGTTGTAGAATTTCTCAAAATCCAATCTTCTTTGCGGCACCGATTCAGCTAGCATAGAAACAGCCACAAAGCAGAAACCTGTACGCTCAAAACATTCCCCAATACAGGAACGACCAAGCCTACCTTTATACTCAGCATCTACACCTACACACAACTATGAGGGTGGAGAAAATGCATACAACATATTGATGTTATGTTCAAGACTGACATAGTCTTTTATTTTTGAACTCACCATACACACACAAAATAGAGAAGACAGAACATATACAGGGTTGCTTCCAATTAAAGGAAATGATTGGGAAGCAAGGAGACTTTTTCAAGATTAACCAAGGATTGTAACTTTTGAGAGTCACGTAGGAGTTATCTCCCATTGTTTTAGAATTTCTCAAAATCATCCAATCTTCTTTGCGGCACCGATTCAGCTATCATAGAAACAGCCAAAACGCACAAAACTGTATGCTCAGAACATTCCCCAATAAAGGAATGCCCAAGACTACCTTTATACCCAGCAACTACACCTACACACAACTATGAGGTATTAGAAAAATTCACACAAGACATTCGTCGTATGTTCAAGATTGACATATTCATAAAGTACAAAATTGTAACCTCAGAACATTCCTCAATAAAGGAATGCCCAAGACTACTTTATACCTCGCAACTAAACCTACACACACAACTATGAGCTAGGAGAGAAAAGCAATAAACATATTGGTCTTATGTTGAAGATTGACATAATCTTTTATTTTTGAACTGATCAAACACACACATATAGACAAGACAGAAGATATATAGGGTTGTTTCCAAAGCAAATAGGTAACAGTAAAGGAAATAAGAGGAAAGCAGGGAGAATTTTTCAAGATTAACCAAGGATTGTAACTCTTGAGAGTCACGTAGGAGTTATCTCCCATGTTGTAGAATTTCTCAAAATCCAATCTTCTTTGCGGCACCGATTCAGCTAGCATAGAAACAGCCACAAAGCAGAAACCTGAACGCTCAAAACATTCTCCAATAAAGGAATGCCCAAGCCTTCCTTTACATTAAGCAACTACACCTACATACAACTATGAGGGTGGAGAGAAATGCACGCAACATATTGGTGTTATGTTCAAGATTGACAAAGACTTTTATTGTTGAATCACCATACACACACATAATAGGGAAGACAGAACATATACAGGGTTGCTTCCAGGCATAATAGGTAACATTAAAGGAAATAAAAGGGAAGCAGGGAGACTTTTTCAAGATTAACCAAGGATTGTAACTCTTGAGAGTCACGTATGAGTTATCTCCCATATTGTAGAATTTCTCAAAATCCAATCTTCTTTGCGGCACCGATTCAGCTAGCATAGAAACAGCCACAAAGCAGAAACCTGTACGCTCAGAACATTCCCCAATAAAGGAATGCCCAAGCCTACCTTTATACCCAGCAACTACACCTACACACAATTATGAGGGTGGAGAGAAATGCACACAACATATTGGTGTCATGTTCCAGACTGACATAGTCTTTTATTGTTGAACTCACCGTACACACAGATAATAGGGAAGACAGAACATATAAAGGGTTGCTTCCAAGGCATATAGGTAACATTAAAGGAAATAAGAGGGAAGCAGGGAGAATCTTGTAAGATTAACCAAGGATTGCAACTCTTGAGAGTCATGTAGGAGTTATCTCCCATGTCGTAGATTTCCTCAAAATCCAACAGAGTTTGAGGCACTCATTCACCTAGCATAGAAGCAGCCAAAACGCACAAAACTGTAAGTTCAGAATATTCCACAATAAAGGAATACCGAAGCCTACCTTTATACACCGCATCTACACCTACACACAACTATGAGGTATTAGAGAAATTCACACAAGACATTCGTCGCATGTTCAAGATTGACATATTCATAAAGTTCAAATCTGTAACATCAGAACATTCCTCAATAAAGGAATGTCCAAGACTACTTTATACCTCACAACTACACCTACACACACAACTATGAGGGAGGAGAGAAATGCAATAAACATATTGGTCTCATGTTGAAGATTGACATAGTCTTTTATTTTTGAACTGACCAAACACACACATATAGACAAGACAGAAGATATATAGGGTTGTTTCCAAAGCATATAGGTAACAGTAAAGGAAATAAGAGGGAAGCAGGGACACACACACACACACACACACACACACTCACACACACACACACACACACACACACACACACACACACACACACACACTCACACACACACACGCACACACGCACACACACACACACACACATAGGTAAAAGTACATGAAGTGGCATTCGCTGGATTCTGTTGAGTAATTCTTTATGGTTTGTCATTGAGACCATTTGGCATGCTTGTTCGAAGTTTATCTATGAGATGGGATTCTCTGTCTTTCCTGTCTATGGATGCTGTTATTGTATAGAAGCCACAGACCTTTCACTCGGATGTCGTTGATTGAGTGGTCTGACTGGTTGAAATGATTTGACATAGTTTTATATCTTTGATTCGGATACCAGCCAAGTGTTCTTTGAAACGTGTATCAAGGGTTTTACCAATATACAGTTTTACCAATATACAGTTGAAAACATTTAGAGCAGCTGATCACGTAGACAATGTTATAGGTTTGACAGTTGAAATGTCTTGTGATTTGGGGCCTTTGACTGTGGTGGCCATGCACACGAAAGGACATGTCCTGCATTTAGGTTTGTTACATGGAGAGGTTGGCTGACTGGTTTTCTGAGACTTGAACGTACCAGCAAGTCACAGAGGTTCGTGTCTCTTTTGTAGACGATTAAAGGGAGCTGGTCAAAAGTTTCAGCTACAGTAGGACTGGATTGTACATGTAGAATGTCCCAGTGGGACAAGATCATCCTTTTCACACAGTGATAGACTAAACCGAGAACTGGATGATCCTCTGTTGCAGCTTTAGGCTCAGAATTGAGGGCATTTGACCGAGAGACAGAGTTGACTTTTTTCCGGGCTTCATTGATGACACTGAGTGGGTAATATCTACGAAGGAAGAATCTGGTCATTTCATTTCCTTTGTTATGGAAATCATCCTCGTCTGAGCAGAGGCGTCGTAGTCGCAAGAGCTTGAGCATAGGGAATGCTGTTTTTGGTGTTGGAAGTGTGAGATGATCGATAGTCCAGATAAGAATGTGAGTCTGTAGGTTTGTAGTGGATTGTGGTAACCAGTTTTTCACATTGAAGAGAAACATCGATGTCCAGAAAACACAGATGTGTTTGAAATTTCATATGTGAACTTGATGGACGGGTGAAAAGTCTGAACGTAATGGATGAATTCTAAAATTTGGTCATGATTGAGGGAAGTCACACCAATGCCATCATCAATATATAATTAATAATAATAATTACAATATTTATATAGCGCAAAATCTTGATAAAATCAAATCTAAGCGCTGAAGCAGACACACACGCAAGCACGCACGCACGCACGCACGCACACACACGCACGCACACACACACACACACACACACACACACACACACACACACACACACACACACACACACACACACACACACACACACACACGCATGGCTATAAATGGGGAGAAAGAATAAAAGCAATAAAAGCAAGAATAAAACCAATGGAAAATTATAGAGAGCATAGCATATACAATTATATATTATAACCATGTGATTCCCTCCGAGCGGAGACAGGCTGCAGAGAGGGGGGGGGGGGGGGGGGTTGAGTGAGGTTAGGATTTTATGCGGAGGAGAAAAGGTGAGTTTTGAGAGCGGACTTGAAGGAGACAAAAGTAGGTTGCTGACGGACTGAGAGAGGAAGTTTGTTCCAGGAGAGTGGACCAGAAACAGAGAAGGCTCGTGGACCATAGGTATTGAGCTTAGTGCATGGAAAGCGAAAAGTCAGAGGATCGTAGGCAGAGCGGAGGGTACGTGAGGGAAGATAGATCTCAAGTAGGCTTGACAGGTAATCGGGGGCTGCGTTATTGAGGCTTTTGTAGCACATGGTGTCTAGTTTGTACTGTATGCGCTTTGATACAGGGAGCCAGTGAAGTTGTGCCAGGAGAGGAGATATGTGGTCAGCTTTTTTCTTTTTGAGTACAAGGCGTACAGCATTGTTTTGAATGCGCTGTAGGATGTGAATGGTGGAGGCAGGAAGACCAGACAGGAGTGAATTGCAATAGTCAATGCGAGATATATCTTTTGTATACTTCAGGTTTGGGTTTCTTTCATTGTTGTAGGATTTGTTCTTCTAAGAAACCCATGAACAGACAGGCATAGCTGTGGGGCCCATTGCAACTCCGCTGATTTGTGAAAATATCTCATCACCAAATGAGAATGTATTCATAGTCAGGACTAGTTCTGCAAGTCGGATGAGGGTTGATGTAGACAGTGTCTGATCAGGTCTTTTGTTTAGAAAATGTTGGAGAGTGTTTAGTCCATCAGAGTGGGGTATGCTTGTGTACAAAGAGGTCACATCCAAAGTGAACAAGTATTTGGGCTTGAAGGTGTGGTCTTTGTTTATCATTTTAATCAGACTCAACGTGTGGTTAGTATCTTTGATGAAGGTGGGCAAAGCCTGAACTATAGGCTGCAAAATGTGGTCAAGAAACAGAAATATTTTCAGTTGGGCAGTTGCAAGCTGACAGGATAACAAGATAACAAGATAACAAGATAACAAGATTTTATTTCAGCCCAGTGCATAGACACAAGGAAAATATTTTGGCTATACATACAATCACACTCACGCCTCACAACAATTACAATATTCAACGTCATAAAACTAAAAGACAAATACGTGGGTCATCCACGGAATCGAAGAAACACACGCACACAACACACATACACTCTCACGCCAAGGCGCCCATATCCACTAATCGTTGGTTCTGCCCTGCCAGCTAATTAACAGCGCGCATCTGTCCTTCTCCTTCCACTCTCCACGCCACCCTCGCCCATCCTGTGGAGTATAGGCCTACAGATTGACGTAGATTCGATAGGCCTACTCTGTGCCAGTATCAGTCACTTCCTACACTCAGACCCTCCCGAAAGATCGCAGCAGTTACAAAGCACTGCTGTAGAGTGAAGGACTCTGGTCAAACCTGCCTGGCTAAAAATAGTACTCGCAGGCGATGCCGGCTGGCAGAAAGGTAGTAACTGGAGGCTGTCAGAATGGCTGGGAAAATGCAGCCGTACACCCACACCCACACACGCACTCAAGCACACACACATACGCCCTCCCCCCCCCCCCACACACACGCACTCATGCACACACACATATACAGCCCCCCCCCCACACACACACACACGCACACACGCACACGGGACTTAAACAACATAAGGTAAAAATTATTCTCTTACATTCACTCCCCCTCCTCACATGCGCAAGACTAAAAAACCAAAGACAGGCGAAGAAGCTCTGATACATAACAAAATATTTAGTAAGAGTACATTCTGACGCAAGTTAAAAAAACACAAAAAAAACAGTATAATCCAAGCCTGGGGAGTTAAAACAGTTTATCAATTAACAGTGATCACGAACAGATAAAAGACATGTAAAAATCCTTCTAGAAACTAATGATCACGAACAGATAAAAGACATATAAAAATCCTTCTAGAAACTATCACCGAATTTCCATAAGTCCTCCTTCGAGTACGCAGACTGAGGATTAGAGTACAAAAGTAAAATAAATAGCTCTAATAAAAATTGGTTAAGAATAGGATCATCACAGAATAAGAGAAAAAAAAATTGTGACTACCGATAAGACACGAATGTATGATTCAAATCATTAACACATCAGAAAAAAAAAAAGTGTAATGATGTACGGCTGTAAGTCTAGCAGATACACACAGCAAAAAGTGTAATGATGTACGGGTGTAAGTCTAGCAGATACACACAGCAAAAAGTGTAATGATGCACGGCTGTAAGTCTAGCAGATGCACACAGCAAAAAGAGGTCTACAGGGAAACAGGGTGACGGGCAGCCCTTACATAAAAACTGTCTTTAAAGCGAGACGTTCTGGCTTTGATGGAACGAAAGCGTTTTCCTGACGGAAGTGGAGTGAACAGACTGTTCGCTGAATGATCTTTGTCAGCTATGATAGATTTAACCTTCTTCTCAGTTCTTTTTTCGAAGATGGATTCGATGGAAGGAAGAGTAATGCCGATGATCTTGGAGGCAGTGCTTACAATTCTGTTTAAGCCATCTTTCTCAGTTGTTGTACAGGTACCATACCAGACTGTGACAGAGAAAGTTAAAACACTTTCTATCACTGCTCGGTAAAACTGAATCAAGATAGACTGGCTAACCCCAAACTTATTAAGCTGACGAAGGAAATAGAGACGCTGCAGTGATTTTTTAATGATTAGTTTTGTGTTTTCCTCCCACTTTAACGAATTCGAAATTGTTGTTCCCAAAAGTTTAAACGTGTCTACTACTTCTACCGAGTCTCCCTTGATCACTAGGGGAGATAGTGGTGTCTTTTTTCTTCTATTATCTATAATCATTTCCTTTGTTTTCAGAACGTTTAACTCTAAGTTGTTGTTGTCGCACCAGCGAACTAATTTGTCTATCTCACTTAAATAGTGAGACTCATCGCTGTTTTTGATGAGCCCTTCAACTGTTGTGTCGTCAGAGAACTTAAAAAACATCACAGAGTCATGAGTAGAGACACAATCATTTGTAAACAAAGTGAATAAGAGCGGTGACAGGACACAACCTTGAGGCGCGCCTGTGTTCAACGTCAGGGGACTAGAGCTCAGACCACCGAGTTTGACAGGATTGTTGGCTTTAACAGGATTGTTGGCTTTATGTATTTTGGGGAGTAATTAGAAAAGTGATTGGACTGGAAGTTGTTTAGTGAGTAGTCTGGCAGTGGGAGGCAGCTGCTTGGAGGATATTAGATTGTTGATAAGTTTAGATATCTTGGCATGATTGGTCAAGTGTGCAGGTTTGTCCATTTTTTTGTAAAAGGCTTGGTGAAGGAGTTGTTTTGGGGCTTCCTTTATGTACAGATTTCTGTCCCAGACAACAATTGCACCCCCTTTGTCTGCTGGTTTGATGACAATGTCGTCTTTGTTTTTGAGAGCGTGTAGCGCGTCACTTTCTTCTTTGGTGATCTTGGAATATTTCCTGGGTTGCATATTGAGACAGTCTATTTCTTTGTGGCATTTGTTGATGTAATGTTCAACTTCGGGAAAGGTATTGCAAGGAGGTTCTCGATGAGCAGGCTTATGGAAAACTTTTGTAAACAAGTCAGAATCTGGATTCAGTTTTTGCTTGGGGGGAGTCCCAGTAATGCCATCCAATCGGAAAAAAACGTTGGCAACTGTTCATTGTTTAGTATTTACTAGCAGAGGGTTTTAAAGGGACCTTTTGAAAGTGCTGATAATTCCGCTTCAGAGGGTGGCAAGTCCGGTGAAATACGCTGTACAAGAATGATGTGCAGAGCTCCCTGGAAGAAGTACTTTCTGGTGTGGGACTGCAGGAAAGGTTGTCCTGAAAAGAAGTTGAAGGTTGACCAGGTGGAGCAGAAGGTGTTGTGGATGTTGAAGTGGCAGGCATGCAAGGAGGCAGAGGAAACTGCGCCTGTGTTGTTGACCGGGGCTGGGGCGCTGACATGTGCCAGGAACGGTGAAGAAGGAGTCGTAGCCAGGGCGGTAGGCGCTGTGGTGAAGTGGTGGGCTCGGAGGAGGTGGAGGGAACTGCGCCTGTGTTGTTGACCAGGGCGACGTTGTAAACTGAAACTTCAGGCGATAATGTATCTGCAACAGGATCTAGGTTCACAGAGTCAGTCTTGTTCAACAGTTTCTTGGTGTGGTTAAATTGAAATCTTTTTGGGATGATGTTTCTGCGTAAGCAGGAACGGAGAAAGTATAGATGACTGTACGTTTTTGTTTTAGTAAAGCAGTCTTTGTGTAGGATACAGCAACGGAAAAAAAGCAGAGGAGGAAGAAGTTGGAAATCAGAGAGAACACGAAAATGTAGGTTCGTGACATCGTGTAACAAGACGTGATACAAAGACACTAATACAAATAAAATGCAGTCTGAGAGTAATACGAAATCCAAAGCAAGTGCGACTGCCCGCGTTCAAACAAACAGAACCAGAAAAACACAAAAATAGAATCAGAACGCGTATTTAATACAAGACAAGACAGGCGCAAATTTTCGGCCAACTGGCCTTTGTCAAGCGTAAGATTACAAACAAACAAACGCCAGATACAAAAATTATGTGAAAAAGGGTTTTTACTCCGGGTACTCCGGTTTTCCCTTCAGCCCTTTGGCTGTTGGTTTAGGATATTTTGCAATGTGGATCATTCTCCATGCAGTGTTTGCGATGATATTATCATGATAGGGATTTTGTACTCAGTTGTTGCCTTTCTGTAGAGAATGATGACACTGTGCATTCTGCAGCTGAAGGGCTGTTTTCTGTTCACTGGACTACAGGAATGCTTCAAATGGGTCTGTTGTCACTGTTTTTTGGAAGGGATCGGATGGCACTTCAATATATATGGATCACCTACCTGTTTTCCAGGGTTTCAGCCTTCCTTTCTCATCACGGTTTCTTTCCGCTATCAGTTTGGAAAGCACGACCCTTAAAGTTTAACAGATTGTAGAAGCTGGTCATCCGAAGAGGAAGTGGAATATTCCCGATGGTCAGTTTGGTTAATGGGGCTATACCATTATTATTAGGATGTTTAACCAAGAAGAGATTTTGTGATTTTACCGCGATCTGTATAAATTAAAGTAAATCTTTTAGTTAGCAGGGTTTGTCGCGATTTTTTCTTCTTTGAGGTCTTTCCATTTCTTCCATGATGTTGTACCTACATGTTTTTGTTGTTGTTGTTGTTGATCCAGGTAAATATTTTTCACAAATACAGGTAAAACACGCTTACCTTCTGTTGCCATCTTTGTTGCCACGAAATAAAGTACAAGTAAAACACACTTACGTTTTCTTGCCGTGTTTGTTGCCATGAAATAACATACAGTACTATTTTTTAATTTGTTGTAATGTGTCTAGACTATTTCTTTTTCTTTTTTTTTCTTTTTTAGTACACTCATTCCAAAATTACGAAGATTTTTTAAAAGTAATTTTCATCACCATCAGTCACATGCTTTCTAACATAGGTTATCACTGTACTACATTATGCAACAGATATGACCTACGACAGTAACTGTGAAAGAAAAACACCACTGGTCACAAAACAGCGCAGACATCACTGTGAATACAATTGGTCCCTTTTATATTTTATTATAAAGACTAATTCATCAATCACAGTGTTTATGCCATGTTCCTTATCCCATGTTCATCTTCTAAATAACTCAGAACAAACAACAACTATTGTAAGTATCATTGATGGTCGTAACATGAAGCAGGCAGCTTTACTAACAAACGAAACAGTATCATTGATGGTAGTAACATGTACAGGCAGCTTACTAACAAACGAAACAGTATCATTGATGGTAGTAACATGTACAGGCAGCTTTACTAACAAACGAAACAGTATCATTGATGGTAGTAACATGTACAGGCAGCTTTACTAACAAACGAAACAGTATCATTGATGGTAGTAACATGTACAGGCAGCTTTACTAACAAACGAAACAGTATCATTGATGGTAGTAACATGTACAGGCAGCTTTACTAACAAACGAAACAGTATCATTGATGGTAGTAACATGTACAGGCAGCTTTACTAACAAACGAAACAGTATCATTGATGGTAGTAACATGTACAGGCAGCTTTACTAACAACGAAACAGTATCATTGATGGTAGTAACATGTACAGGCAGCTTTACTAACAAACGAAACAGTATCATTGATGGTAGTAACATGTACAGGCAGCTTTACTAACAAACGAAACAGTATCATTGATGGTAGTAACATGTACAGGCAGCTTTACTAACAAACGAAATAGTATCATTGATGGTAGTAACATGTACAGGCAGCTTCACTAACAAATGAAACTAAGTTGTTTATTCAGGTTATGGTTGGACAAAATGTCACGTGTTTTTATTTTGTGTTTGTTTTATGTTGTTGTTGATGATGTTGATGTTGTTTTCTTATGGGTGGTGGTGGTGGTGGTGGTGGTGGTGGTGGTGGTGGTGGTGGTGGTGGTGGTGTGTGTGTGTGTGTGTGTGTGTGTGTGTGTGTGTGTGTGTGGTGTTTCAATATCTTATCTTTTTACAAAGGTTTTATTTTGTATTACTAGGGAGGGATGTGTGTGTGTGCGTGTGCATGCGTGCGTGTGTGCGCGCTTGTAGGTTGTAAGTTGTGTGTGCGTCTGTCTGTGACTATAATGCATTAGCAAAATTTTATATAGCATTTATACAGTATTTCTAGATGAATTGGTATGGGCTGTCATAAAATCAGGAATCAATATGTTTGTAAGGTAAAGTGTCAAGGTCATATGGGCCCAAGAAATTCCTAAAAATCAGCACTTTTTTGGAGGACAGAGCTATCTCAGGATCGTTTGACAGCATTTGAAATCTATTTTCTCAGTTTTAAAGAGTGTGCCGTTCTCTTCTATCAACATAAGTTTTATTTAAACTGAAGTTTCTTCAAACGCACAAAGATCTTGAAGAGTACAAAATTCATCGTCTGTACTATGATTACTCTATTTTTCTCTCTCTCTAACAAAGGACGAAATTTTTAGAATGGTTTTACCATCTTGTTCACTGTTGTATGTTCAAGGTAACACTGAGGACCAAGATCCCGAATTTGTCAACACGCCGACCCATGTAACGGTCAAGGAGGGGGCATTGGCCATACTGCCCTGCTGGGTGCGATACCTGGGCAAACGGGAGGTCAGTAATTCACTGTCATATGTCTTTTTATGCTTGTCGTAGAAATAGATTACTCGCCTTCCAGTCTGCCTCCACGGGTGCTTGTGACCTCTAATTTACCCAGCTGTGGATTTTTGTTGTTGTTGTCTTGTTCAGAATCAATGTGCTGTTATTTGATGCGTTTTTTTTTTCTGGAAAGCCTATTTTATTTTCAACATACAGAGGCGACATAAAATTCAGTTTATTGCCTTTCCACTGTCGGCCTCTCCTCCTATCTTAACACTTCCGACCCAGTAGTCATATCAGTAACATTCAGTCGGTTATAGTGCCATATCGATAACGCAAGATTGTTGATTAGATCTAGACTCTCAGATGGGCCACATTTTATTTGCTTCTTTCTGTTTGGCTTTTGTAGTGTTTTTGCATTTATAGTGCGATCCATTTGTGCTAGTGGACTATAACATATGCTTTTGTCCATATACATTGGAGGTGTGTGTGTGTGTGATTGATCTATTTTCTTTTTGTTTGATCGTTTGGCATTTTACTTGATTAAAGAGGACTACTCTATGAGATAAAGTACACGTATGTCCTTTGATCGTTCAGGTGGGATAGGGTGGGAAGACTTGAGGAAT
The DNA here is from genome assembly GCA_030674185.1 of Monoplex corrugatus. Lineage (NCBI taxonomy): Eukaryota > Metazoa > Mollusca > Gastropoda > Littorinimorpha > Ranellidae > Monoplex > Monoplex corrugatus. The sequence continues at coordinate 33,862,303 of JAPXFY010000016.1, read as the reverse complement.
TTCTTCCGGTCACAGAAGGATGAGTGTCCTGTTCTGGTTAACTGGCATTGATAATGATACTGTGCTACCAGTTTGGAAATTATTTTTGACGGTGAGTAGAGGGAATGGTGGCTGATTCTTTGTAGTGAGTGTGTAGGCAGCATGATACACGTGGACTTGTGGGTAACATAAAATATCTCATGTCATTTCTGACAGATTTCACAGTTTGTATCACAACTGAAAGTTTTCCCTCACAAAAGGCATCGGCAATGTTAGTGTACTTGGGATTTATTCCCAACATGGAAGCGTTATCCTAAAAAAACATATTGCAAGTTGACCTCTGTACATAAATCGCTGTAATTCCAGATTGTTTTTTATTTTGAATGTTCCACAGCTTCTGTTGTCTGATCCAGTGATCAATATTCCTTATCGACACCTATCTTAAATGGTTATGATCGATGCTATTTAGAGAAGAACAGTATAATTCTAGCTCACAGCACTAAATTGGCTTTGTGATACTGATGCCTACCTGCCGAAGTGTGGGCATCGGTGCTTAACCTCCTTTACACTCAGTGATTAGATTGGCACATAAACTATTATCCCTGTCTCATATAAACTAAACCTTAGTTTCTACGTTTAGTCTTCAGTAGATTTGGTAGAACTGGCAAAAATCACGCAGTCTCAATTTGGATTTCAAGCTCTTAACATCTTTCCCTGACAATCTCAATTTTGCGTGTATTTTGGGGAGCTGAAATTAAGGGGCATGAGGATCGTTACACAGAAACAATAAGAGGATGAAAAAACAAAACGAATCTGCTTAGTTTGTTTTGATGCTTGCCTCATCACATTACTTTCTGTCAATTTTTTTCCTCTCCATATTTACCAATTGCTTTTGCCATTAGCATCCTCTTTCTTTGTATAGCCTAATGTTCTGATATTTCTTTCCATTTTCACATAATTCTCCTTCATTCTTTTCCGTCAATTTGAATGTATTAATTTTGTTGTTGATTAATTTTATTCATTTATTGATCTATTGGCAGATTGTTTAACATTCAATACTATTTTACTTGTTGTTTTAATTTTGATCATTTGCATTTTGCATGAACATGTTTATGTTGTTTTGTATTAAAAAGTGTCTTGTAGAGTATTATCAAAACAACAAGATTGCATGAGTGAACTTCCATGTGGACATAGGGATATTCATGAATGTGTTGTGTGTGTGTGTGTGTGTGTGTGTGTGAGAGAGAGAGAGAGAGAGAGAGAGAGAGAGAGAGAGACAGAGAGAGAGACAGAGACAGAGACAGAGACAGAGACAGAGACAGATGAACACAGCAGAAATGGTCTCAGGATTATCGTCCATATTTGGCTACATTGAAACTGTTCTAGAGTGTTATCGTGTCAAACTCGGTCTGTTGTCACCATTGATATTAGGTCAGCTCTTGATCTCCTGAAGTATGGTTTACCCACAAGGGCCGTGTTCTCTTAGCCCGTTTAACTGCGCCATCCCGGGAATTTTCTGGGCTGAAACGTGCATTCTGTGCGCCTTTATCCCGGAGAATTTCCGGGCTGATGACACGATGTAAACAAACCAACTTCCCTGGTAACAATTGAAGGGAAATAACTACAAACTTGCAGTGAATACTGTCCCTTCTTCGGCTGCAAAAACGTGGCGAGCATGTTTGTTTTTCGTTGTATTTTTGTCAATATTTTGCTTTTGTGCCTGTGTTGTTGCTGTTCCAACATGGCTCACACTTCTTTGCGAAAGCAAACACGACGTTTCACAGCTCAGGAAGTGTTAATGAAATTCTAAATGATTCCGACAGTGACGAAATTTGATTATATAAGTCAGGAGACAGTGAAAAAGAAGAACCAGGTGATGTTTTGCTTCGACTGTCGAAATGGGGGGGGGGGGGGGGGGGGGGGGGCACTCAAAATGCCAGCTCTGTTTGTTATTATTTCATTATTATTAATAATTACTTGGGAAGAAATGTGGTCATAATTACTTTGAGATTGTTTGAAAGCATATGTCAAGTCAGTGGGCAAAATATCAACAAGTACTTCATAAGATATAATGAAGTGAACAAAGTAAGTGAATACAGGCAGTCTATTCACTGACTGCCTGTATTCACTTAATTTGTCTCGGCAGTGAAGAGGTTAATTGGTTAATTGTGTATTTAATTACAACCGTTTTGCTCTTTGTCAATCAGGAGCAACTGTAGCGTTTCTTTGCTGATAACTCACAACTAATAGCACTCTGCTTTTCCGAAAGAAATCTTGAACACAGCAAGGCAAATTAAAAACAGCATTGAAAACATGGTTACTTGGATGAAAGCAAAGAAACTGAAAATGAATAAAGTTAACAAACAAACAACCAAAACAATAAAACAAAAACAAAACAAACAAACAAAAAAACAAAAGCAAAAACAAACAAACGAAAAACAAACAAACAAACAAACAAACAAACCCAGAGCTAATGTACATCGGTACAGAATCAAGCCTGAAGAGAGTAACCTCAAAGACCGTGGTTATTTCAGACTGTACTACAGCCTTTAGCAAATCTGCAAGAAATTTCAACGTTTTTCTTGATGAAGCCGTATCCATGGAAACTGCCTGAGCAAAATCCTGTAGTTCCAGCTACACACGATGAGTAAAATCCGATCATTTCTCTCTGCTGATGCCACAAACAAGTTGTGTGTATCTTTCATCCCGTCCGGATTAGGCAAATATAACTCTCTCTTAGCTGGACTTTCTGCTGATAAGCTATCGAAACTAATGAATCCTAAACAGTGCAGCTCGAATTGTCCTGCGGGAGAGCAATCAGAGCGATGCCAAAACAGTCGAAGCAAGATTTGAGTATGAAATTTCCACACTCTGCATTCAGTGTCCTGAGTACCAAGACAATGCTACATGCCAAAACTCAGTTCTCAAAAAGTTTATATCTAGGTTCTTCACTAACAACTCCCTACCAGTATCTTTAAGACAAAGCAGTTCATTGCTTACGTTTCGAAAAGCACTTCAGAGTACATGTCTTTTAGAAGTATCTCTAAAAGCCATAAAATGAATGTATGTGGTTCTTCTCAATCCAGTGGAATTGCAACTTGGTGTGTGTATTGTGTGTGTGTGTGTGTGTGTGTGTGTGTGCGCGCGCTGCTGCTGCTTGTGCGTGCGTGTGTGCGTGCGTGTGTGCGTGCGTCGTGCGTGCGTGCGTGCGTGCGTGCGTGTGTGGTGTGTGTGTGTGTGTGTGTGTGTGTGTGTGTGTGTGTGTGTTGATGATGCATGGAGGATAAGAATAAATCAAGAGACCAGATAATACGATGCACAAGCGACCAGATAGTAAGAACAGATGGAAAGGTGAGTTTAAGGGACAGAACAGCACAAACTGAGAACCTTACCCCTCACACGCGTACGCATAGACATGAACATGCACATACACAGATATAGGCACACATGCATATGCGCACACACGTACGTGCGCACACACAGACATACACACACACGCACGCAATGACATGCAGACACATAAACATGAACTCACAAATGCACACACACATACACAAATACACTCACATAGGAACGCTCGTACACGTATAGACAGAAACACCACACACACACACACACACACACACACACACACACAAATCAAGGAACGAACACACACACACCACGCACGCACGCACGCCACGCACGCCACACACACACAGACACACGCACGCACACACACAGACACACGCACATGCATGAACATGCAGACTCACAAACATACACACACAGAGAGGAGGGGGAAGGAAAATTAGAAAGGAGTAAAACATGGAATGGGAAAAGGTGGACAATGATTTTTTAAAAAAAGGTGACTGGCAAAGGCCATAAAGAACGGTTTCCTCTTTTCCCTGCATTTTCATGCAGCTGCCTGATGGGGGAAGATCATATCACTGATGGATGTATTTGCTCTAAAACCGCACAGTGATTCTGGGCAGATTCTCTCTGTGTGACTCAGATGAAGACCTTCTGGACGATGCTGGGGATTTCACAGATCCTGTGGTAGTTATTGTAATCATTCCTGTCACCTTTATCTTTATAGTGTGATGATGTTCGTGTCCCTCATGTCCTGCGGCACTTCATCTTCTCTCCAGCAGAAGCAGAGGATTCAAGGAATTCAGTGGCGAGTTCCCTTGCAGCATCTCAGAACTTCGGCGGAGTTTTGCCGGTGACAAGAGCGTCCAAGAACTTGCTGAGCTCATCTTTTGTGGGTTCTCTGTCAAGTTCCTCCAGTAATGACAGACATTCAATGGGAGTGATTCTCTCCTCCTTGCATATAGCTGACTGTCTTCATTTAGATGTGATCGATCCTGGATTATCTCCCCTGTACTGATTTCAAAGAGGCTGTTTTCTTTCATGTTGGACCCAGTGTCTGCTATATTCATTGATGTTGCTCATGTCAGCTGTCTGTATCCGGGAGCAGATTTTAGTTTATAGTTTAGTTTACTTGTTGGCACGTTGCCTGGCGAGCTGTTGAACTTTGCTTCAGGCACCCAAAGAATCTGCTGGTTCTGTTCACTTGGGTGGGCTTTGTATACAGCCAAGGCATTTCTCGTTTTTCTCAATGACAATCAGCATTTCCTCAGAATAGGCCTCAACCCAGCCCGCTGACTTGTTTGTTTTCTTGCCAAAGATTGATATGACAATGTTGTTGATAATGTCTCAGAAGGGTTCCCATCTTCCTCTGACGTTAGCAGTGGGTGAGCATGGGAGAGATTCCTCAAGAGCTCATACAAATTCCTCCATTCTCTCTCATTTACAAATCTTTCACATATCAATGTGAGGTCTGCACTCCTTCTTCGAGTGATAATGTCTCTTCAAGTGCAGTTTCACATTTGGCTTTCGGAGTGCTGATTGTGACACATACCAAGGACTGATATGGTGTCACAATCAGCCCTCCGAAAGCTGCATGTGAGCTTTACGCTGTGAAGGTTGCAGCGTCTGGTGAGGATCAGGTCAATCTGTTGCAGTTCTTTGATCTCGGGTGACCCCAAGAGATGCTCTGTTTACGTTTGATGTTGAAGAATATGTTGGTGATGCAGAGGACCACAGTGACAGCACAAAGCAGACACTGCCCATTTTCATTCATCCTTCCATTGCTATGCAAATAGGCACCTACTCCGGCATCGAAGTCGATGAGAACGTTATGTCTGCTATAGACGGCAGTAATGAGGCTGACAAGTCCTGCAGATGTGTGGAGCTATTGGGAAAGGATTCGATCAGTCCTCTGTATGGAGGGGATAATAGATCCCAACAAGCTATTTCTGACCATAAATCCCATTCTATGTTCCTTGATCCTATCTGGTGATTTCCCCTGCCAGAAAAAGGAAAAGCCATTCTCCCTCACACACCCTGATCCTAGAAGCGTAGTGTTAGAGGGCGATTATTAGAGACATTTAGATTTCACGTTACGTAGCTTCCAACACGTAGATCTAAGCCTACTGCGATACGTACGATCCCGTACGTGAAAACGATTTGGGTTTAGATTTCACGTGAAACAGATCTACGTCCGCCAACGCCCCCAGAAGCAAGGGATGTAACTAAAGCCTTTCCTGTACTTCACGACGTGTGACATCATAAACATAAATATGTAGCTATTTATTTTTCATTGATACTACCAAATTAGACGACAAACTAAATTGTCATACTCGGATTTTATAGAAAAATAGATCTAGCGATTACTTTTTATCTTTCCCAGCAACTTAGCTGCTTAATTATGATGACATCATTCAATATGATGACGGGATGTTTTTTGTGTGTGTGTGTGTGTGTGTGTGTGTGTGTGTGTGTGTGTGTGTGTGTGTGTGTGTGTGTGTGTGCGTGCGTGTGCGTGTGCATGTGTGTGTGTGTGCGTGTGTGTACGCGCACACGCGCGCACTGTGCCGTATGCTTCATCTGTGTCAATATATCATGGCTCAAAGTTTTGATTAGAGATATATACTTCCTGTACTTTCATTTTATGCTCGCAAGGAAGAACTGGAATTGTTTATAAATAAAGATTGTAATTACATTAAATTAAGTACACATTTTGCACTATACTTAATAACTCATAGTCTTTACGCACGCTCCTGCACAAATCATGCACATGCAAAACACTTTCCATGTGACGAAAACATTCACTTCCCATATGAATCCTTTATTGTGACAAAATGAATTCTGAATACTATTATGAAAGATAAATAAATGTTCTAAAACATAGGTTTCGTTTTTGCTTTTTGTCATAAAAATGAAGATGTAAAAAAAAAAAAAAAAAGAAAACCCACAAAAACCCAAAAAAAAAAAGAAAAACAACCAACCAACCAAACAAAAACAAAAACAATAACAACAAAAAACAAGCAAAAAAAAAAAAAAAAAAAAAAGAAAGAAAAGAAAAGGTAACGTTTGAAGGAAGTGATTGATTTCGAACGATTAATATGATGCAGTCACCAATGTAAGAACTGTTTATGTGGAGATAGTAATGAACAGACATTTCTAGAATTTTACATGGAAAAAATACAGTAATAGGAGGACATTTCTCACAACCACACAGAACGTATTTTAAATATAACAGCAATCGTGTATATAAACCATTACCTATTTAAAAGAATAGTGGTTTTGTACGTGAACCAGTTTGGTTTCCTGTTTGGTGTAGTTATTTGTTTGTTTTGTTTATGTTGTTTTATCATCGGACCGTTCTCTGTTCCACGTGTTTCCTTAACATGATACGCCAAAATGTTCACTTACAGAAGGAAAGTTGTTGTGTCGTTAACGGGTTCCTGTTGCAAACGGGTAACAAATGGAAACGCACGTACAGAAATAACGAGTGCTCCTCAGTAAGAAACAGTTCCTGTGTTGTTGATAGTCAGCAGTGGTTATTTTCCCTTTGTTGCCAGGCTCCTCTAAATGGCGGAGCTTAGCGCCTCGCGGTGCCTTTAGTGCAGGGATTTTATATTGGAAGTCTCGACTCAACTTTTATTTCATAAACTTTTAGCTATTTATACCTGTTTTATCGCATTAACTTCAATTTTGATGTAGAAAACGACGTGCCACTAGAAAAAAGAACTGCGCAGTTAAACATTTTGTTCCCCATAAGTGACAGTCACACCCAATTCTGCCAAGTGTAAAACGTTTTGAGACCCGTCTGGGCCTCGAGGAGGATGGGTGGGTAGGAGGAACATAAAATAGTTAAACAGTTGGAGAGGTATGCCACAGCCCTGGCAGAGTCCCAATCATTTAGGATTTCAACGACATTGGAAGGGAATCCATTGTTGGGAAACGTTCAAATGACATAGGTATATTAGAATATCGATGGTATCAGTCATGTAAATATTGGATTGAGGTACAATTACCAAGGATGTCCAACGTTTGAAGCAGACTGACTTGTAGCTGCATTTGTTTTCAATTTGGAGATCATAAAACAATAATACGTTTTGATTTGATCTCGTAACACGGAATCAATGCCGCTGGATATGCTACGATAAAACATATGTCTGGCAGAGAGAAAGAGAGAGAGAGAGAGAGAGAGAGAGAGGAGAGAGAGAGAGAGAGAGAGAGAGAGAGAGAGAGAGAAAGAGAGAGAGAGAGAGAGAAGAGAGAGAGAGAGAGAGAGAGAGAGAGAGAGAGAGAGAGAGAGAGAGAGAGAGAGAGAGGACTGTACATGTGTTAGCACACAGAATCTTTATCTTGCAAACTGAATATAGCCAGAAACAAGAGACATAATGCGTTGGAGATCTCGGTGACAAAATTTGTTGTCTGTTTATGGAATTTCTGTGCATAGATTGGGAGTGTGAATACTTCGCACAAGAGATCCACCACGTAAAATTAGGCGGTTCTTGCAATGTATTTGTTATTTAATTGTTTCCTTATTTATATCAGTGGCTTCATTTTTATGTTTATTTTCTTCATAGTATAATGCTGTTGGGTTCATGGAAGCGCGCAGTTTCCGTGCTGTACATGGTATTTTGGTTCATCTGAAAGGCTGACACAAAAATCGCCTTATGAACGGGAGAGAAAATTCCCGTACTATTCGGAAATCAAAGCGAAGATTTCTTGCACAGACGCTGTAGCCCCCAGACCAGTGCTCTATCCTTAAGAGCTTCAGTTGTGTTGCACCCCGCATCTACTGGTTTTCTCTTGTCCCACTCTGGGGTCCTCGCTTTGCTCGCCTGTCCCAGCATACACTAATTTGATTGTTCAGCTCACCAGCTAGGAAAGTAACGCTAAACGAGGATAGGCGGGCTGATGCTGATATTGCCTTGTTGTGGGTCCCATGGTGAATGCTGAGAATCAGTATCTGTTCATGGGAGTGTAGTGCTGGCCTGTCTGTCTGTTGGTCTTTCAGTTTGATTCTATGTATAAGTTACTTTCTGCTTTGGATTTCACCAGTGTACATCTGCTCTCTCTGTCACTCTGTAGCGCCTACACTGTCTCCCCTCCCTCACCCCCTTCTCTCTCTCTCTCTTTCACGCACGCACGCACACACACATACACACACGCTCACATATATGCACACACTCACACATATAACACAAAGACACATATGTGCCCACACATACACATGTTCAAACACACATATACACACTCATGCACATATGCACACTTGCACGCATGTCCGTCTGCCTGCCTGTTCGTCTGTTCGTCTGTCCGTCCATCGACCCGTCTGTCTGTCTGCTGTGTCTCTGTCTCTGTCTCTTTATTATCATTAAGAAAATTGACATGTGGAAAAGCCGCAGGACCATGATTGTACAATTGGGGAGCTCTTGAAAAATGGAGAAGATGAGGTGGTGAATTTCTGAGTTTTATTCATCTTTGGTCAATATCCTGATTACTGGACTGATTCCTTCATTCTTCCTTTATTTAAAAAGGAAAACGCTAGTGATCCTAATAACTACAAAGGCATTTCTTTGAGTAACATCAGCAGCAAAGTGTACAGCTCTGAACTACAACAATATCACCGGCGCATACCAGGCAGATTTAAAAAAAAATTATTCGACAATTGATCACATGTTCACATTACTGGCAATTATTCAGAAACAATCATCCGTAACAGAAAACTGTATGTAGCTTTGACTTTGAAAAGACGTTTGATTCAATTTCAAGAAAACTTCTGTGGCCTATGTTATTAAAGTTTCTGTTTCATTTTCTCAAGAATGCACTGACGTCACAGGTGCCATGTGTATTGTGATCATGACATAAATCTTAAGACTACCCATGAGCTAGCCAGGACCCAGCCTACATTTTGTTATACTAGTATTGTATCAGTCTATCATTGGAACAGTCTTGGTTACATGTAAATGAATGGTGTATCTATATGTCTTATCTTCAAGGAAAAGAACAGACACGCAAATAAACAAATAAAGGTCTGAATCAGAACTAGCTACTAAAAGATAAAAGAAGTAAGTAACTGAAAGATAGAAATAAAGGAGTAAGTAAATAAGTAAGAAATAATAAAATAAATATAAGTAAGAAAATAAAAATAAGTAAAAAATAAGATATAAATAAATAAGATAAAAATAAGCAAGAAATGAGATATAACAATTAATAATGAATGCACGCAAATACACACACATCGCATTCAGATGCACATTTACACGGAAGAAATGAGAAATAACTAGTAACAGTAATATACACACATATACACACACGCCCGCATGCAGACACACACATATCTACATTCATACATACACACTCATATCCACATAGCCTTCAACAACAACAACAACAACAACAACAACAACAACAACAACAACAACAGCAAACAGAAAAGGCACAAGTGCTCACATCGATCCTCATCAAAGGGATTAGGAATGGATTCTTCTGCCTGTCCCATCCGTGATTTTCCAGGTTGGAGTCTGTTTGCTTTTCCGACCATCTGGTAGTATGCGTTTTCTGGGTTGTTTTTTTTCAATGTCCTGAAATATGCTTTCACTTGTTCTGTTTTGTGTCTCGACTGCTTCGGAGGACGGTAAAGCAGGTCATGGGTGTGTCTTTTGTGATTGCAAGGATCACTCTCATTGCTTCGTTTTGTATTCTGTCTAGTTTTAGTAAGTTTGTCTGAGACAGTGTAGTGAGGCTCAATCCGTACTCGATGACAACTTGGTATCGTGACGTTGCAACAGCGACCACAAGCCTGTAATGGGAAAATTTAGGCTGAAAGTAAGTAAAAGACGAAAAGTAACATCAAACTAAAGATAGATGAAGCGATACGTATAAAAAAAAAATAATGTACATGTTCAAAACAAATTTAGTGTTCTGGAAGACGTTGGTGACAGCGAGGAACAATGGACAAAGTTGAAAAACTCGATAAATGTTCAAAAACACACTGAACATAACAGAAGTCACGATACTTCGAACAAATGAAAACAACCACCATAGAAAACTGTTTACCGTTGCTAAAACTTTTTTAATCTTCAGATCGGAGAGTTCAAAGGAAACAAATGCGCATGCGCACACATATATTCATACGCACGCACGAGCACACATCACCAGACTGTATTACTGCCACACACGATCCACAACATTCTCCTTAGAGTCTTATAAGACTCCAACAAGAATATTTCTAATATTAATAACCATACATCTTTTTTATCATTTCGCGTACACCTAAGTTCATATCATTTGTGATTGAACACAATATATATATCAAGGCAGTCTCTGGCTTAATACATGCACCATTTCAGGTCAGGTCAGGTCCCGTAGCCGGTAGGTGGCTGTAGGGGCACCACAGACGACTTGACAACCTCCCTCCATGCCTTTCGGTCTTCCGCTTTCCTCAGGGTGGTAGTGAGGGGGAGGCTGGTCCATTCTTTGATGTTATCTTCCCATCTTTTCTTCTGTCTGCCTCGTCTCCGCTGTCCTGGTACGGTGCCCTGCATGATGGTCTTTGCCAGGCCATGGGTTCTTGTTATGTGGCCGTACCACTTCAGCTTCCGTTTCTTAACGATGGTAAGGAGGTCATCGTGACGTCCTATGGCTACGTGGACACGGTTCCGGACTTCCTCATTTGTTATGTGGTCTTTGTAGGAGATGCCATTTAGGATCATCTAAAAGGATATTCTCATAAGATCAAGTCTGTAGGTAAGTCTATAGTTTCAACACCATACCAAGCACCATATTTAATCAAGTCTTTTCAACACTAAATCAAGTCTTTGATGCAAACATCTCATCCGTTGTGTTGTAATAATAATTATTACCATTATCTAAACAACTGAATCAAAGTCAAACATCTAACCAAAGTTCAAAGGTTCAATTTAACAGGCTTTTTGATCACACGTCCAAAATTAGACAACACATTTCTATCGTGCGCAGTGTTCATGCACTCCGACATATCTGTCTGTGTTTGTTGTATGCTTGAGACATGATTCAGAGTGACTGGCATTGCTTTCAGTATTTGTCTGTTCACAGGTTGGTGAGGGCTCACTTGCAGTATCACTAAATTCAAAGTCATGAATTTTTTTGGGTGGGTCTTGTGAGAACTCCTTTTGCAGTTTCTACATCCACTGCTCTCACTGACCCATCACGACCTGGATGCACTTTCTGTACAACACCCAGAGGCCAATCCAGTCTGCTACATCCCTCACCTCTAACCAAAACAACAGAACCAACTTTGATTCCTTTTCTTCTGACTGGACCACCTTTACATGGAGGAAGATTACGTATGTACTCGTTGGTCCAACAAAACCAAAACTTGTCCAGAAGTTGTTGACAAATATCTTGTCTTTCAACTAGATCTTGGCGATGAACAACAACATCTCCTGTATCCACAACCAGCTTGTGATCAGGAGATTTACCCAAAAGAAAATGAGAAGGAGTCAAGGAGGCCCCTAAATCTAATTCATCTCCCAGAGAGAGAGAGAGAGAGAGAGAGAGAGAGAGAGAGAGAGAGAGAGAGAGAGAGAGAGAGAGAGAGAGAGAGAGAGAGAGAGAGAGAGAGAGAGAGAGAGAGAGAGAGAGCTCAGAACTCAGAACTCAGAATTTTTAATGTACATCGGCCTTAGGCCACAATACAATAGTCGAGGGGGGGGGGGGGAGATAGGGTTTTTGTGGTTTACACCAATATTTCAGTGCTTTCCTCAGTTGACACTTCTTCGGTGTAACAGTCAACAGATCTTTCTATTGCTGATCCGATCTAACATTTAATGAAGTAATGCAGAGCTTGACTATCATCAAGCTTCATCAGTGCATTAATTTAAGGCATCAAACAAGTCATAAAGATATTTATATACATATACATATATCGTTCCATTCCTCCGTCTGCTAGTCAATCAGTTAGTCTCTCTGTATAGCCAACAGCCAGTCAAATAATACAATCATCAAACGATCAACAAATGATTGGTATATCACCTTGCTTGCGAAATAAACTTCACTTTATCCATCCAATCAAGCAAATACTTGTGTACCATGTCAACGGTAATCAATCAATCAATCAATCAACTAGCATTCAATCATTTGATTAGCCATATAAATCAGATCAGTTAAATACTGAACCGTTTCTCTACCAGTTAGTCACCTAATACAATTACTCATCTATAAACCAAACTACATGAAGTTAGCGAGCCACCGAACAATTTGATCAGTTTCATATAAATCATTTTCCCGATCAGTACTTAATCAGGAACTGATCAATGGATCAGTTATTCAGTTAGTCCATCCATCAACCAATCAATGAATTAATCAAACAATCAGTTAAGCAGTCAAATCAATTAATAATCAATTTACCAAATATTTGTAAATCAAGTATCGATATACAATTCAATTTTTTTCAAAATTATCTTTACCCCGCGTTCTTGTGTATAATTTGCAGTTTGAACTCAAGACTTATAAGCACATAATAAGCACACATCAGTTTATATCGAAATGACTGCAAAAAATGCAATGGAACAAGCATTCATAGTTTTACCATTTATCATAACGATACAGCATTGCATAATTCCTTATGTAATACAGTAATACCCTACACACAACTATGAGAGAGGAGAGAAATACATACAATATATTAATCTTAGGTTCAAGATTGACATAGTCTTATATTCTTGAACTGATCAAACACACACACATAGACAAAGACAGAACACATACAGGGTTGCTTCCTAGGCAGAGTATAAAGGTAGGCTTGGGCGCTCCTTTTTTGAGGAGTGTTCTGAGCTTACTGTTTTTATACTATGTATCTGCTTCTATGCTATAGCTGAATGGGTAGCGCAAACTGTGTTAGATTTGAGAAGTACAACATGGGAGATAATTCTCAAGAGTTATGTCCTTTGATTAATATTATAAAAATTCTCCCTGCTTCTCTCATATTTCTTTGGTATATAGATAGATAGATATAAACACACTTCTGTGTGTGTGCGCGTGCGTGCGTGCGCGCGCGCGTGTGCGTGCGTGCGTGCGTGTGGCGTGCGTGTGTGGTGCGTGTGTGTGTGTGTGTGTGTGTTTCATTTATCTAATGTCTGTTCACACAAGGTTGTGTGTCTAACTCAGAGAATAAATAGATGCATTGATGAATAAACAAACAGAAAGGCAATCCACTCATGAGTGCATGCGCGCGCGCGCGCGCGCGCGTGTGTGTGCATGTGTGTGCTTACAGTACTATCGTGACTGCAGAGGTCAATTAATGAATGAGTCTGCTGTATTTGACATCTCTGAAATGAAATCTGACCTTTCTGCATTGTGTCCTCCATGTCCTGAAAAACCCACTTGGCATTAATATTCTGTCCGAGAGCCCTCCGTCAGCCCGTGTTTCCACATGCTTATTACTAATCTGTGCATATGCACAGCTTCTTTGAGTCACTGTTTCAGAACATGGTGCAGTTTAAGATCGACCTGTGTCCAGCAAACATGATCTAGACAGTGGAGCTTTCTATGTCTTGAGCACTATGAAAAAGAATAGGACGCCTGCTCTCCATCCTTTGGTGGCGATAGTGCAACTAACGTGCCAGCTCTCTTTGTTACCATTTTGTATCATGCCCTTTTTTATGAAATATATACATAACATCTCACAGTGTAACTTCTCTTATTGTAGTGAAATACTGTTTTTGTTTTGTATGAGAACATTTTATTTTAGTCCTTTCTCGATAACAGGTCCCTGAGATTCTTAGATTAGTATTGAGAATGTGTGTATACAATATTGTTCTGGTGTGATGAATCAATAAACAGATTCCAGCAATAGTTTCTGTTTGCTACTAACGCTATAACACATGGATTTTGACCCCAGGCCCATAAAAACAAAGAGACCCTAGAGTGGTTTACTCATTTTCAAGTACGTTAAAGTACAATCTCTTGCAGATATCTTTTGATTTATGTATTTGAACGCCAATAACTGCAAATCAGGATTGTACTTTTTCTGCATTGTTTTTATCTATACTGGGTGGTGGGCAAATTTTGGTGATAAGTTTAGTTGTGTTTTGATTTCTTTGTTTTTAATGTCTATTCGAGGTTTTTTTTTCTTCTTTCATATATTTTCTCGAAGGCTTTTTCTGTACGCAATTTGTCCAACAGTTCGATGACAAAGACACAACATGCGCATAGTTTTTACGAATGAAAATGTGACTTGTTGAACTTAAGTTTCTTATCTTCTGGTTCCAATGTTTCAAGAAAGTGGCAATGCCTGTTAATGTATGATCCGTCATATTGTATTGTATCCTGGACTGTATATGATGTGATAGCATATAGATCTATTTGTCTAGTTGTAGTCTCAGATGTATCTGATAGTGTATGAAAAAGTGAGATGGGTGTCTGTTTTGTGATTCGTATTGTTGTTGCTGGTGCTGTTGTCTTCTTCTTTCGCGCGGGCGCGTGTGTGTGTGCGTATGTGCGTGTGCCTGTGCGTGTGCATGCGCACGTGAGTTCGTGCGTGTGTGCGTGTGTGTGTGTGTGTGTGTGTGTGTGTGTGTGTGTGCGCGTGTGTCTGTGTGTGTGTGTGTGTCTGTGTCTGTGTGTGTCTGTTTATCTTCTTTTGTTTCTTGCTTATTTTTGAAAATGTTATGTTTCACCATTTGTAGATGCTGACTCTCTTTGTAAATTTACAGGTGGCGTGGCGGAGACTGTCAGACGACACCTTTTTAACAATAGGCAAGGTGACGTGGGTGCAGGATTCAAACCTGGTCCTAGAACACCTGAGAAAGGGGGATGGTGTGACCAGCTGGGATCTCATTTTCCGTCAGGCTCGTCTGGACCAGGCTGGAGATTATGAGTGTCAAGTGACATCACAAGACAAACACATCAGAACGGTCACCTTGACTGTCATAGGTACGTCATAGCCAGTGGGTTCATGGAACTGTATTTGTTGCGAGTGTTGGCCGGCTTCTTGAAAATTGGTAAGGACACGAGTGGTTTAGAGAGTGGGTTAGTCCGTCGGTTTGTCATTAACTCTGAATGACAGCAGGAACAGATAGAAGTAAGTGTGTTGTTTTGTTTTCTGTCATATCTTTGTGTAGGTTGTCTTAAAAGTTGCTTTTTTTGTTTTCTTTTCTTTCTTTTTTTTTTCTTTTTTTTTTAAAAGACCTTTTCATTAACTCTCTGTTGGCGTGGACAATATTGTTCTTGATGAAAAATACTTTACAGTATGATGATGGCTGTTTATTATTGTATGCTTTAGGGCAAAAACTGAACAAAACAAAAGAAACAGCATTAATTAGTGCATGTGAATGAAAAACACTCATTAAACAGAAATGTACTGTATTTACCTTAGGACTTAATAGAATCATTGTTTGTAACGATGGCAGTAAATTCCATATGCAATGACACCATAGATGCCATGTGATGGATAAAATCCAAAATGATCATGGCAGAAGCCCTAAACATGTGCATTAAGTCCTAAGCACTTGCAAGGACTATAATAATGACAACAGATAAGACACTTACACGTTGCGTCTTTAAACGTGTATGTATGTTGTTGGGTCATGTATAAATTGTGATGTATAAATACCAGTATATTATTTGTAAAGAAAGAATACTTCAGTGAACGGTTCGACAGTCATAAACCAGTCTGCTGTCCCGTTCCACTACATCTTTATCTTCCTTCCATCAGCAAGAACATTTCTATCTTTTTTCGTTTTCCTCATTTTCGCCTCTTTTGTTAACAGACGAGCCGACCTATAATAGCCAAGTGATCGTGCACACAGGTCATATGATTCACCTGGTCTGCAACGTGTCAGCTGCCAACATGTCTAACTTTGACCTTCACTGGTACAAGAATGGTCGACGTGTAGACTCCATCACCTATCCCTATATTGTCGTCACCAGGTGAGCACGTCAGGTATTAACGGGAAATGTTGAGGGAAGGAAAAGCTTAGGCCTATGTGTTCATAGAATTTTAAACTCTAGATATTCAGACCAGGTCTTATCAAGCTCACTTCATCACTATCTTTAGACTATCTGCAGTATTATCATAAGTGGTAAGTATTTATGAGTATTTACAGAAGGATAGGCATATGGAAATTTAAAGAATAAGCAGGACCAGACAATTGTTTCTTATTACAAGAAGTGGTAGAGTATGCAATACGTCGTTAACAGATGAAAACTTAAGTGATTCAATTTGATGGTAAAGTATGGTAAAGTACATTTGGGAGTATATACGCAAAAAGTGAGCAGGTGCTAGAGTGACATGTCTATAATTTCAACTGAAACAAACTGTGGAGTAATCTATATGCGGATGAATATAGGTGATTTGCCCAGACACTAATGGCGTCTAGCGTTCCTGTATTGTTTGCCACTGCACATGATAACATGCACTACTGCCGACACTCAGCAACATCACATGGTGTCAGAAGTGGGATCATCAGGTGGGAGCGTTTTGATTTGAAAAGTAGTTTGGAAAATTTCGTCGGAGTTGAATGTTTCAGTCGATGTCAGTCACGTCAGTGTCAACTGTAATGTCAGAGGGACTGGCCTAGGGCTTGAATTCATTCAAGTTCTTGCGGAAGAGACAGTGGAACGTTTCCGATCTAAAACACCCACGAACGATTTGATTTTTTTTTCTCAATGAGAGACGCTTTGCTGTTTATTTCCATTAAATCTTATTTGAAAAAGTGGCAAGAGAACGCTGAAAGTGAAAAGAACGTGAAAGTAGTCCGTGACGTCATTAATCTTCTTAGAGCAGTATTTTTTCATCACAGCACTGTAGTCGTCATCTTAACGTGTTCTAATTGGTGGTCTAGTGGCAAAGGCATCTTTGATTACCGTACTGTGAACTTTTCGCTGTTCCGGCTGACGCAGACTAGATTACAGTCATGAGTGAAAATGTGCAACAGCAGAAACGTTTTACTGCCAACATACCTGTCCCATCAAAGTTAGAGGTTCAGGGTGATGTTGAGCAGAACTGGAAAAAGTTCCAACGCCAATGGAAGAACTACTCCATAGCTTCAAGGCTAGATAAGGAAGAGAAGCCATATCAGTGTGCAGTCTTTCTAGCTTGTATAGGTGAAGACGCGCAAGAGCTTTATGAAAACCTTCCATTCGCAAGTGAAGCAGACAGGACGGACATTGACATTGTTATACAGACCTTTGAAAAATTCTGCGTGAGCTCCTCCCATGAAGTTTATGAATCATATAAATTTCATCACAGAGAGCAAGAAGAAGGTGAATCAGTAGAGTCCTATGTGGCTGTCTTGAGGAAGATGGCAAAACCCTGCAAATTCGCTGCCCAAGAAGAAAGAATGATCCGAGACAGACTGGTCATCGGCATAAAGGATGACACTGTCCGTGAAAAACTACTGCAGGAAAAAGAGTTGGACCTACAGAAAGCAATTCAAATCTGCAAGGTTCAGGAGGCATCAAAGATGCAGATGAAGTCTATGGCAAGCAGCTCTGAAAGCTCAGTGCAACGTCTGAGACTGGAGAAGAAGCACCCAAAAGCCATGTTCACAAAAAGTATGCAGAAACACGACATGAACAGTCAAACCAGACACGTCAGAAGTGCAGCCGTTGTGGGAAAGGTCCGCACAACCGAGACCTGTGTCCAGCAAAGTCTGCCAGATGTCACAAATGCAGCAAAACTGGACACTTTGCAGCCTATTGTCGTACAAAGAATGTTAAACTGGTCGAGCAGGAGTATGAAGAAGAGGAAGACTCAGACCTAGGAGTGATTGTAGGTGAACTTACCAGTGATGCTTTCATGAAAGTTGTCCAGCTCAACGGGAAAGACACTTTATTCAAGCTTGACAGTGGTGCAGACGTGACAGTTGTCCCACTGAAACTAGTCCCAAAGACGGTACAACTGTTGAACATTAGAAAGAAATTCTATGGTCCAGGTCGAGCTAAACTTACAGTTCTAGGAACATTCTCAGCCATACTGCAATGCAGAGGAAAGGCAGTGACACATGACATTTATGTCATTCAAGGATTACAGGAGCCGCTCTTGGGTCGTCCTGCCATCAGAGAACTGGAATTGCTGACCGAAGTCAACTCAATCAGCAAGGAAGAAGCACGAGAAGATTTCCCACAGCTGTTTTCAGGACTTGGTGAAGCAGACAAGTCCTACACCATCAAATTCAACGAAGGAGCACGACCCTTCTCGGTTGCGTCACCACGTCGCCTGTCTCTACCACTGCATGAAAAAGTGAAAGAAGAGTTGAAGAACTTGGAGCAGATGGGTGTGATCAGGCCAATCACAAACCCAACTGACTGGTGCGCACCAATAGTCATTGTCCCAAAATCAGGTGGTAGGATACGCATTTGTGTGGATTTTACAAAGTTAAACGAGGCAGTTAAGAGAGAAAACTTTCCCCTGCCTTCAATTGAACAACTCCTCGGTAAACTCCATGGTTCTACAATCTTCACAAAGCTGGATTGTAACTATGGCTTTCACCAGATTCCTCTCTCAGAAGAGTCACAGGAACTCACAACTTTTATAACTCCCTTTGGGAGATACTGTTATCTCCGTCTGCCATATGGAATCAGTTCTGGCCCTGAGATCTACCATCGAATGGTCTCCCAGCTCTTGTCAGACATCCCAGGAGTGGTGTCTGATATGGACGACATCTTGATACATGGGAAGACTGAGGATGAGCATGACACCTCACTTAAAGCAGTACTCACGAAACTGACCGAGGCCGGACTTTCCTTGAATCCTGAGAAGTGTGAGTTCTCAAAGTCTTCGATGAAATTTCTTGGAGATGTCATGTCGAAGGAGGGTATCCAGATTGATCCTGAAAAGGTCAAGGCAATTCAAAACTTTCCAAGACCAACCAACGTCAGAGAATTGAGACGTCTCCTGGGAATGGTCACCCAAGTTTCAAAGTTTGCTGGCTCCAATCTAGCAGACACTACCAAGCCGCTTCGTGACCTTCTGAAGACTGGTTATCAGTGGACTTGGGACAGTCCACAAGAAGAAGCTTTTGAAAGCATCAAGAAGCAGCTGAGCTCTGCCACAACACTGGCCCATTATAGCCCCAACCGAAGGACAAGAATCTCTGCAGACTCATCTTCCTATGGGCTGGGCGCTGTTCTAAGCCAGTTCCAAGAAGACGGAACCTTGAAGCCAGTGTTCTTCATCTCCAGGTCATTGACTCCTACTGAACAGAGATACGCACAGGTGGAAAAGGAGCATTAGCAGTGACTTGGGCTTGCGAAAAGTTTGCTGATTTCATCTTTGGACTGAAGGATTTGACAATTGAGACAGACCACCGACCTCTTCTGGCACTCTTGAAGACAAAGAATCTTGATGAGCTGTCTCCTCGCATCCAAAGGTTCAGGATGCGACTCATGAGATTCTCTTACCAGATAGAGTATTCTTGAGGAAAGAATCTCACTACTGCAGACGCTCTCTCCAGGGCCCCATCACAAATGCCTGATGAACATGAGAAGGAACTGGAGGCAGATGCTAGTTTGACAGTCAATCAAGTCATCTCCAACATCCCTGCATCAGAGAAGCGTCTTGATGAAATCAAACGGGAGATCAGGAAGGATGAACTTTGTCAGAAGCTGATCAGATATTGTCAAAATGGATGGCCAAGTACATGCCCAAATGAACCCTTCATGCAGCCATATTGGTCGGCTCGCACAGACATCAGTTTTCAAGAAGGACTATTGTTCCATGGCTCCAGACTCATCATCCCAGAAGTTCTGAGACATGATATTCTGAAGAAAATTCACACTGGTCACCAGGGCATCGTCAAGTGCCATGCCTTTGCCAGAGAAACTGTTTGGTGGCCAAAGCTGTCTTCCCAGATTGAAGCTCTGGTTGAAAACTGTCCAGTATGTGTCCAGGAAAGGAAGGTTCCTCCAGAACCTCTACTTCCGTCATCAGTTCCTGACTACCCATGGCAAAAGGTCGGGGTTGATATTTTTGACCTCAACAGAAAGCAGTTCCTTCTAGTCATCGACTACTATTCAAAGTACATTGAACTGGCACTGCTGAACTCAACTACCTCAGAGAATGTGATCAAGCATTTGAAACACACGTTCTCAAGACATGGAATCCCAGAAATCGTTATGTCAGATAATGGACCCCAATTTTCATCTGGACAGTTTGCTACATTTGCCAAGAACTATGGGTTTCATCACATCACCAGTAGCCCCCATTACCCGCAGGCGAATGGCGAGGCAGAAAGAGGTGTTCAAACTGTCAAGAACCTCTTGAAAAAGTCAGACGACCCATACAAAGCATTGCTTATGTACCGAGCAACCCCTCTCCAGTATGGAACAAGCCCAGCTGAACTCTCCATGGGCAGGAAACTTCGTACGCCAGTCCCCATTGCACCCTCAAAGCTCAAGTCCCAGTCTTCTGAACATTTCAAAGACAAGGAGATCAGGAGGAAGTGGGACATGAAACGGAATTTTGATAGAGCCCATCGTGCACGTGAAGCCACACAATTCTCTCCAGGACAACCTGTCTGGGTCAGACCACAAGGTGAACCAGGGACTGTTGTGAAACTTCATGGCCAAAGGTCCTACGATGTTGCCACCCCTTTGGGCACTCAGCGTCGAAACCGAAGACATCTAGTTCCCCGGTCAACAGAATTTATAGCAGATGAAAATGGCTATCTGCGCTTGGTGGTTTTCCAGTTGTTGTTGTTTTTTTTTGGGGGGGGGGGGGGTACGGGGGTGGGGGGCATAAATCATGTGTGGTTTGTGGTGAGTAACATTGTATATATGGATTTGGTTTATACATTTATAATGAATCATGTTGTTTATGATATGCAGATGTCAATGTTAATTAAGAAAGAAAATCAGTTCAAAAAAATATTTCCTCATTTTACATTATCGTCACCTCCCGAGCTTCAATCTGGGAAGACAGCTTTGGCCACCAAACAGTTTCTCTGGCAAAGGCATGGCACTTGACGATGCCCTGGTGACCAGTGAGAATTTTCTTCAGAATATCATGTCTCAGAACTTCTGGGATGATGAGTCTGGAGCCATGGAACAATAGTCCTTCTTGAAAACTGATGTCTGTGCGAGCCGACCAATTCAGATTCATGAATCAGAATGACCATTACAGTAAGACCATTATGGGGTCTCATATCCCTTAACCACTGTATGTGAGTGTGGGTGTAGGGTGTGGGGGGTTGTTTTAGGTTTTTTTGTTTTTTGTTTTGCTGTTGTTATTGTTGCTGCCCCATTTTTCTCTTCTACGCTATTCATTCTGGCCCTCCAAAGCATCATGTTCATTCAGTCGAAATAGGAATGTGAACTTGTATGTGATCAATTACGGCATATGTATAGATTGTGGAGGGGGATAAAGGGAAAGTACTTTTTTGATTTGATCTTCTCTGGCTCCAATAACGGTGCTTGTGCAACTTTCATCACCTGGACAAGAAGAAGCATGTATAATGGAAGTATTCTGTGCAGATGAAATATCGAGTGCAAAAATTCAGATTCATGAATCAGAATGACCATTACAGCAAGACCATTATGGGGTCTCATATCCCTTAACCACTGTATGTGAGTGTGGGTGTAGGGTGTGGGGGGGTTGTTTTAGTTTTTTTTGTTTTTTGTTTTGCTGTTGTTATTGTTGCTGCCCCATTTTTCTCTTCTACGCTATTCATTCTGGCCCTCCAAAGCATCATGTTCATTCAGTCGAAATAGCAGTGAAAAGCTGCCATTCATCAGAGGACACTCTGAATTGTTGCTGAGTGTTTTGAAGAGAAAGTTGGTGGATGGGTTAGGAGTGAAGATGGGGAAATACGAAAGAACTGGTTAAAAACATTTGTCGTCGGGTGCTTTGCACCACATGCTCAAACAATGCTAACATGTTTCATCTTGAGCAAAACCAGCCTCTGTGTGGTTAATGGCGTGTAGATGTGTGAAGAAGACATGGGGAAAGTGAAAACAAGACTTACCAGAGAAGGCGGCTCAGACTCAGTTGACCTGGACCTGCACTGATACGCAAACAGCCGTCACCTGGACTCAGTCAACTGATAATTTTTTTTTATAGACATGTCAATTACGAAAAGGTTCCCCTGAGTTTATGGGGAGAATACAGAGGTAGAAGAAATTTGTGTGTCAGTTGGGAAAAGTTTCCTGTACTGAGAGAATGTAGAGGTAGACGTGATTTACAGCACAATTCTTCAATCTGCATGGCTTGCGTGCACTTCACCACGTACCCAATATTGACGTTTCAGAGCAGTGTCTGAGTACTTGAGAGTTTACATTTGGATGTGGCGTGTGTGTGTGTGTGTGTGTGTGTGTGTGTGTGTGTGTGTGTGTGGTGTGTGTGTGTGTACGTGTGTGTGTGTGTGTGTGTGTGTGTGTGCGCGCGCGTGTGTTTGAGTGTGTGTGTGTGTGTGTGTGTGATAGGGGTGGAGGGAGAGAGGGAGGATACAACTGATCTGCACTGATATAAGAGTAGTCTTCAACGTTTCTGTTTGTATGTATTTCTTTCATAAGACCACATTACTGAGACATCACCATGTAAACAAGACAGATGAAGATCCTCCTAGTGGAACAGTAGTAAAAAGAAAAGAATAAAATAATAGAAACGTTATCTACTTTTAGGTTTTTTTGTTTTTTGTTTTACTGTTATTGTTGCTGTCCCATTTTTCTCTTCTACGCTATTCATTCTGGCCCTCCAAAGCATCATGTTCATTCAGTCGAAATAGCAGTGAAAAGCTGCCATTCATCAGAGGACACTCTGAATTGTTGCTGAGTGTTTTGAAGAGAATTGCACTTCTAAACCAGATCAATATGTCTAAAGTATTCCGAGAGGTGTGAAACAGCAATTATACAAAGTATAGCCGGGATTTTATTAAGAAATGTCTGAGTTTTTGTGCACGCGTAGATGTGTGTGAGAGAGAAGAAGAAGAAGAAGAGAAGAAAAGAGAAGAGAAGAGGAGAGAGAGAGAGAGAGAGAGAGAGAGAGAGAGAGAGAGAGAGAGAGAGAGGAGAGAGTCTTCAGCCTCTGTATGTTTAAAACAAGCTATACAGAGAATGTCATTAAGCAGGTTCAGTCACCAGTTCTGACAATGTAATTTACCGGACTAGAATGTGGAGTACCAAAGATAATGACTTTCATCATCATCATGTGCCCTGCCGCATGGCGTTGGCAATCTTCGCCCTTCATACGAGTTTACCTTTGTCACACCATCTTTGTTTTCATCCACTTCGCAAGTCCGTCCAGTATTTTCTTCCTGGGTATATCTGGTGTTCTTGTTTTTCCTTCAGCTTTCCTGTTGTGACTAGGTGCTCAAATTTCTCTTGCCTTTTAAAATGTCCTATGAATGTTGCTTGTTTTTTTTTCTTAATCTTATTCAATCGGATTTGGTTGTTTGTTTGTTTTTTTGTTTGCCTCTTTCTCTTTCTCTGCTGTCCATGGAGCTCAACATTCTTCTTAGAAACCACACTTCAGCTGCATCAATCTTGTTTTGACTTTTTGTGTTGACTGTCCACACTTAAGTAATAATTATGGAATATGTATTGGAAACGAAAAGAGAAGCAACAGTGTCGGTTCTGTTTAACACTGAAGAATTCTCTTCCCGATTTTAACTGACAGATCACCTTATTCATGAACGTTTCATTCAAACAGAACCAGGTTTCTGATTATAAAAAAGTAGCATTTAACACTATCAACCATGACGTTATGATCTCAAGATTATCAACATCATCTGGTTGCATTAAAACTGGTCTTGCTGTCAAACTCAGTCTATTGTCACCAGTGATATTTGCTTTCCTCTATCACAAGCTTCATTTATCCAGTTTCCCAGATTTGTATATTGTTCTTCATTGTCCTCCAGATCACTGAATTTGTTTTGAGCATATAGACTATGTTAAATCTTGCACGAGTCAATACATCCAAGATTTTGGTTTGTTTTCTTCTCTTCAGTTTCAGCCTTAATTTTCCCTTTACAGAATGGAGGTCACTGTTGCAGTCTGCGCCTCGTAATGTTTTTGCTATCAGTAAAAAAAATTCTAAATAATGATATTGGCCCGAAGTAAATGGAACAGAGCGGAATAGACCGTGTAGCCATCAGCCTTTTGACTTTGATCGACTTTGGTGTACGCGATCTTCAGGTCATTTTTATTGTCGTCATTTTTGTATGGCTGTGCATATACAAATGTGTTCAGTAGTATTGGGATTAGCGTAGGGCTAGCTGGGGGAGAGAAGACAAGAAGATAGAAAAAAATTGATATATAGATAGAGACAAGCTCAAAATATGTATCAGACAAGCTCAAAATTATACGTTCTGATGAAGACATACATGAACGAGGAGTAAGGCATCATAATAGAAAGTGACATGTCAAAGTCTATCAAAGGGCGGTGTCAGACCGAGTTTTATCATCCAAGTATAAGCACCAACATCCACTCAGGAAGAAATCGACAACTTCAATGAAGTATTGGAGACAGCCTAGGGTCAATGAAAATCACAGGATATTACAGTAATAATGGGAGATTTTAATGCTAAAGTGGGGCAGGAGAGTGTTGAGTGAGTGTTCGACGTCATGTCCTTGGCACACAGAATGAAAGGGGAGAGAAACTTGTTTAGTGGGCACAAATAAATGGATTCATAATAGGAAACACCTAATTTAGAAATTACCTACTGATTACCAGTCGCAGAACTCTACAGTGACTACAAATTCTGTACGGTAATGGGAAGGTTTCATCATCATCATCAGTTGCCTTGCCAGATAGTGTTGGCGATCATGGCCTTCCATCTGTTTCTATCTCTTGTAGCCTCAAGCACCTCTTCCACCCTCTTTGTCTTTAGCCTCCCTGCAAGTCTGTCCAATATCTTCTCCTTGGGTCTACCTGGTGCTGTCTTTCCCTTCAGCATTCCCGTTGTGACTAGGTGCTCCAATTTTCCTTTCCAATGGCCTATAAATGTTGCCTGTCTTTTTCTAATCTTCCCTATGAATGATCTTCTTGTGTCTGCCTCCATCAAGACTGTCCCGTTTGTTTTCTTTGCTGTGCATGGAACTCTCAACATTCTTCTTAGAAACCACATCTCGGCTGCCTCAATCTTGTTCTGGCTTTGCTTGTTGACTGTCCACGCTTCACAACCGTATAATAGTTTTGGTTCCATGAATTCAAGAACTCTCTTCCTTATGTTAATTGATAGGCGTTTGTTGATAAGAATACTTTCCATCTTCTTGAATGCTGTTTTGGCTTGGCCGATTCTGCTGGCTATTTCTGATGTGCGTCTGCCATCTGGTGAAATGATTGTGTCTCAAGGTTGTGCCGTTTGCTGTTATTTTGCATGAGGGTATTTCATGGGTTGTTTTTTTTTACTGATCACCATGACTTCAGTCTTCCTGATTTTAAGTTCCAACACTTTACCCTTGTCAGGATCTGTCTCCCGCTACCGGGATTTGATCTATAGAGGAAAGAAACAGACCTATCAGCACTAGCACCCCCTTTCATTAACTGAAATATGGAAATCACTGGACAAAATACATTTACACAAATTTTAATAAATCACAAACAACACAACATGACGCACCATATATAAATATCATAAAGACAAATATCGCACCCTTCAAGGTAGCACCAAACGTCAACTAACATTTGCATCACACATTTCAAGTCCTCACGAAACAGCCCCACGAAGCCCTTGGCAACATCAACAACCAACAAATAAGATCTATGTAAGGTTTGAGTAAAGACGTTAATAATGTTTCTTCTACCAAGCAGACTATAGCAACCTGCAGAAAATGCTCTCAGCAGAACCAGCACGTAGCATATTTAAGTCCAGTGTCCTATGTGACCTTATCACCACCGTCAGTCACTCCATCAGAATCAAGCGCAGCTTTATTCGCTGAAATCTAACAGTGTTTATCCATCCAGCCCACACTTCAATCAGCCACAGTAGCCACTGTTCTTGTTCCGTGGCAGTAAAGTGCCGCCATAGGGATGCTGAGAATCCAAGAAGTCTGCCAGATCACCCCACAGCCTCCGGCTCCGATGAACGAACTTTTAGAGATGACTGTCGTAGCATCATACGACCACTGACTCAGATGCACAAACTTCTCACTTTGAAAGAAGACTGTCATATCATCACACAAAGCTTTCGGTCTCAAAAAAAAAAAAGAACCCTTCTGAATCATCACACAACCTTTTGCGCCGTTGCACATATCTCGCAGTCTCTCCCCCGCAGAGAACCTCCGTCCTCTGTGCCTGATGTCCTCCGTCTCATGCCGTTATTCTCTCCAAAACTATGTCTTCGTTGCCTTAGCACCCAGTCATTACTTCCTGACGTAGTTTCACATAACTGCGTCATTGTATCATATATGTAACACGTAAAGCAAATCATGTTCTCGTTGCCATAGTGCATAATCATCATTTTCTTACGTATTGTCTCTAAGAAACGCAGCTCCCAAAACTTTGCCAAAATCACTACGTATGCTACACAATATGATTCTAGCGTCTTTTCTCTTTCTCGGTAACCAAAACCTTATATTTTTTTTATAATTTATTATGTCGCCAGAAACAGTTTATCCGCTCAAATTATCTGCCACCAATTTTCAGTTTAGCGTATTTATAGGTTATTTACCCAAATATCAGGAAGCTTACCTCACGAGACAAATTTACATGGACATACAGTTGCCCATCTGGACTCCTGGCTCTACTACTAGAACCAAACTGGAATCCTAGGCTACTACAGATGACTTAGACTATTTCTCTCACTCTTGAGAGATCTAAGACTAAGCTTACACACTTCTGATTTCAATTCTGAAGATCTAATCTGTCAACATTACAGTGACTTTTAGCTGGGACTCCTCCCAAACACTAGTTCTAAATATCTGCATAGTAAATGACTTAATAGAGGAAGCTAGCCTGACATATATGGTTTACGAAATGGCGGGCGGGTCTACATTGTTTTCCG
>JAPXFY010000016.1:33777558-33825058 GCA_030674185.1 Monoplex corrugatus | reverse complement strand
TGTGTTTCTCTCTCACATACACACACACACACGCGCGCGCGCGCGCGCACGCACACACACACACACACACACATACATACATGTATACATACATACATATATACATCATGCATGCATGCGTACATACATACATACATACATACATACATACTATATATACATACATAATATACATACATACATACATACATACATACATACATGGAGTATGTATATCTATGTGTTCATGACACACACATGCATGCACACACACACACACACACACACACACACACACACACGCATACATACCTGCATACATACAAGTATAATACATGCATACATGCATACATGCATACATGCACAGAGACAGACAGACAGACATTTGTCAAGGTGGGTGGGGATGAACGAGAGAAACAAACCAGACAACCACGCAAAGAAATAGACATGTGTCAAGGTGGGTGGGGATGAAAGAGAGAAACAAACCAGACAACCACGCAAAGAAATAGACATGTGTCAAGGTGGGTGGGGATGAAAGAGAGAAACAAACCAGACAACCACGCAAAGAAATAGACATGTGTCAAGGTGGGTGGGGATGAACGAGAGAAACAAACCAGACAACCACGCAAAGAAATAGACATGTGTCAAGGTGGGTGGGGATGAACGAGAGAAACAAACCAGACAACCACGCAAAGGAATAGACATGTGTCAAGGTGGGTGGGGATGAAAGAGAGAATGAAACTAGACAAGCACAGAAACAAACAGGTAGCGAAAAAAAAAATCATATAACCACAGGGACACAGAGAGTTAGCTGCATTTTCTGAATAAGATTAGCATGTTTTGTTCGAATATAACTACTACATAACCATTATAACCATTATATATACGATAGTAAAATCACAGGTGAAATGTTAGATGGTGGGAAACACACACACACACACACACACACACAACACACACACACACACACACACACACACGCACGCACAGACGCACACACACACACACTCAATAAATTATGTGTATGTATGTGCATGTGCATGTGCATGTGCATGTGCATGTGCGTGTGTGTGTCTGTGTGTCTGTGTGTGTGTCTGTGTGTCTGTGTAGAGATATAGATATATGGCAACAGCAGAAGGGCATCCTGGATACGGTGGAGCCCGCTTAGAGTGTAGAGTTTAGGGACATATTGTATTGTATAAGGGGGGGGGGGGGGCTTCTCTTCTGAGGACCTTCTGCTGATCACTCTGTCCCCAGAGTATCTTTACAATGTACATGTATACAAAGAGAGAAAAAAATGAAGACAAGATGTAAGTTGTGTTTTACAGGTACCAGGTACAGTCCACACGGATGTTTGTGACTGATCTGATCATAGACAATGTGTCACTGGATGACTCAGGTATCTACACGTGTAGGTCTTCTTCCCGTCACATCATTGACACCATCAAGGTCACCATCATCAGGTGTAAGTACGGGCGTACATAGTTTTAGATTCTCCTTTCTGTAAGATTCTTTGTTGCGTACGGATTCATAAAACAGCATCTCTACAATGCAATACACTGCCAGACAATGCAGTACAGTTCCACTTCAAGGCAATAGAAGCAAAACAATGTAACACATCACAACACAGTGATTACCAGCAGCAGAACTCGAGATCCCGTGTGACACTCCGATAACGCAAGGGTCATAGGTTTCAACTTTCGGTGGACCACAGTCTTCACACGGGCTGGTTGGTTCTTTTGATAGAGCCATGGACCCGAAATCTCATGTCTCTAGTGCAGTCCCATCAAGCAACATGAAATATAACTTTTTTGTTTTTAGAAACGGACATCATTTCATATCAACCAGAAGGGTGTGTATGTGTATGTGTATGTGTATGTGTATGTGTATGTGTATGTGTATGTGTATGTGTGTATGTGTATGTGTATGTGTATGTGTGTGTATGTTCGTTGTGCTTGATTAACGTCTTTCACTATAAGTGATATTAGACGGTTGTGTGTGTATGTGTATGTGTTTGTGGTGTGTGTGTGTGTGTGTGTGTGTGTGTGTGTGTGCGCGCGTGCGTGCGTGTGTGTGTGCGTGTGGTGGTTGTGTGTGTGTGTGTGTGTGTGTGTGTGTGTGTGTGTGTGTGTGTGTGTGTGGTGTGTGTGTGTGTGTGCAAAAAGCGTTTTTGCTCAAGTTAATGGCCCAATGATTCGAGTGGTGTCAGTCTTTCTAAGATGCCTTTCCCCATGCTGTTTCAAGACCTTGCCAGCACAGGAGTTTTGTGCAGGCTCAAGGAGTCTGCCAGATAAGTAATGGTAGATTTGGGAAGAGCGCATATGGTATTGCCCGAGTGTAATGAATTCTTGATGAGACTCCAGACTCCACAATCAGGCAAGAGTACAACACAGCACTGCATAGTATGATGAGAGTCGAAAAAACTATAGTACGAGAAAAACAAAGAAAGAAAGAAAGAACATATGATCAAATAAAAACACCAAAACACTATCCTTTAGCTTTCGGAGCTCTGATGCTCAGTAGCCATGTTTATTTTCTAACGATGTCAACAGTTGACGTCACGGTACACGTCACAGCTAAAAGAAAGAATAATGAAAAAACGTCAAGGCGCACGTCACAGACAAAAGAATGAAAAAACGTCACGGCACACTCACAGACCCAAGGCAGACGTCACAGCTAAAAGAAAGAACAATGAATAAACGTCACGGCACACGTCACAACGATGTCAACAGTTGACGTCACGGCACACGTCACAGCTAAAGAGAAAAGAATGAAAAAAAAAAACTTCACGGCACACTCACAGACCCAGAAAGGATTCAAAACGTGTTCCAACACTTGACGTCACGGCATATGTCACGCTAAAAGAAAGAACAACGAAAAAATGTCACGGCACACGTCACGGCACACGTCACAGACAAAACAATGAAAAAACGTCACGGCACACTCACAGGCAAAAGAAAGAAGACTGAAAAAAGAAAAACGTCATGGCACAGAGTGGAGAGGGAGGGAGAGGGAGGGAGGGGAGGGAGAGGCGCGCTGGGCAAAGGGGGGAGAGAGAAAGAGCTGAAAAGGAGGGAGGGAGAAGGGAGGGAGAGAGGGAGGAGAGAGGGAGGATGGAAGGAGGAGAGAGGGAAACAGGAGAGAGAGAGAGGGGAGAGAGAGAGGGAGGGAGGCAGCCAAAACATCCAGAACAGGCGAGTGTTCTCGACAAGAACTGTGGTCCCTCCTTCAAGTCCTCCAGGCATCCAACAGGCCCACCACTGGTACAGGAAAACGAGGGACAGATTCCAGAAGAGGCAACCATCACAACTGTCCCAAAGGGATTAATTAATCAAAAACGTTGAGACAATTGGGGTAGGTGCGCGCTTCAACCTCCAGAATCTCTCTCTCCCCTTCCTGATCTCTGGATTCCCTGAGTGGACCTGTTCTATAACAATGCACTTCATGTCGTCTACACTGTGATCTGAATGTCGTGCAACCAGGGGAAGTTTGTTCTCGTTTGTAGTGGTATATCGAATGTTGTACCTGTGGTTATAGAACCTCTTCCAAGCAGACATTTCTGTATCCCCCACATACTGTTGTGCTCTGCATTTTTCACAGTCTATCAAGTGTACAATATTGGAGGACTTGCAGGTGACGCCGTGTCTGATCCGGAATGTTTCCCCAGTCACAATACTCTCAAACGTTGTGGTTTCTTTGAGGTGACTGTTGCACAGGACACAACCCCCACACTTGTAACAGCCTTTGTTCTCCCCCACAGTCACAGTAGTATGGGGCAGCTTTGATGGCATCAGCGTGTCCCTGATGTTCTTACAGTTCCTTTCCCCAACAATGGGAGTTTCTGGAACAGCCCTTTTCATTCTGTTGCTGGTGTGAAGAACTGGCATGTACGTCTTCAGCCGTGTGACAAAGAACAAAGAACGTAACATGATTCAAACAATTTTAGCAATCGCACACAACACACACACACACACACACACACACACACACACACACACACACACACACACACGCACGCACGCACGCACTGACACGCACGCACGCACTGCACCACGCACGCACGCACGCACGCACGCACGCCACAACACACACACACACACACACACATAATATATATATATATATGTATATATATAATTTTTATATATATATATATACATATGTATATATATATATATATATATATATATTATATATATATATATATATATATATATATATATATATATATATACACACACACACCCTTCTAGTTGATATGAAATGGTGTCCGTATTTAAAAACGAAAATTAAAACATGGACAGAATGGTGAGATTAGGGGGTCAGGATTATCCTTTGAAGTTAAAAGGAACTGTAAAATATTCAAGCAGAAGTTCAAACAAACAATCAAACGAGGGAAAAAGAACGGAAACAAGGTAAAGTTTGAGTATGTCTATTATCTTATCCTCTCTCCAACATACGGTGACAAAAAATTGAGGTTAATTTGATAATGATAGTGGTGTTGATGTTGATGGCTTGTGTGTGTGGTGTGTGTGTGTGTGTGTGTGTGTGTGTTGTGTGTGTGTGTGTGTGTGTGTGCGTGCGTGTGTGTGTTGTGTGTGTGTGTGTGTGTGTGTGTGTGTGTGTGTTGTGTGTGGGCACGCGCACGCGTCTATCTATCAATCTATCTGTCTGCTATTTATAATATATATTGAGGGTTTGGCATCATAATGGACAATGAAAATTCAAAGTCTATCAAAGGATACTGGGCTATATCAGACGTCGTTTTACTAGTTAGATCGAGGGCAAATATAATGAGGAAGAAATTGACAGCTTCAATGTAGAATTTGTGACAGCTGAGGCTTTATGTAAATCACAGGATGTTACAGCCATAATAGGAGATTCTAATCCTGAAGTGGGACAGGAAAAGGTACGTGATATATTTGGACCTCATGACCAGTACAGGAAATGAAAGAAGACAGAAACTTGTCGAGTGGGCACGTTACTGAATTCATAACAGAAAATACTTAGTTTGAGCAACTTAGCAGAAGAAAATGGACATAGATGAATCCAAGAGACAGCACAAGAAATCAAATTGATTACATCCTGATAAATAAAGAGATTCAAAAATTCTTTATGGATAGCAAAAACATTGCAGGGATGACCACAAACCTGTTATGGGAAAATTCAGGTTGAAACTAAAGAAAAGAAAACAAATAAGAAATAACATCAAACTAAACCAACTAGTGTAAATATTAGCGTATATGTTCAAAATATGTTCATTGCTCTGGAAGACTTCGGAGACAATGAGGAACAGTGGACAAATTTGAAAAAATCGATAACTGAAGCTTGTGCAGAAATCCCTAGTGTTGAGAGAAAAGCAAAGAAGAAAAGCAAAGAAGAACTGGATAACAAAAGAAATTTTAGACTTGATGGATGAACAAAGGAACGAAAGAAAGAAAGAAATCAGGAATAAGTGCAATGAAATTAAGGAAGCCTGGCTAGAAACAAAGTGTAAAAAAATAGAAGACCGACACAAAACAGACCCTAAGTTTATGTACAGAAACACTGAAAAATACATACACATCATCTGGTTGCTTAAAATCAAAAGATAGTACGATTATCATGGAAAAAGACGAAAGATGGGGACCAGTACATTTGGACACTGTTTTGACTATGACAGAAAGGAGGAAAACATCATAAGAAAGAATGTTGAAGGACCACGGAAAAAGAAATTTGCGTTGAAAAAGCTGAAACAGGGAAAAGCCCCAGGACCAGACAATATTACCATAGAAATGATTGAAGCTCCTAAATAAAACCGATGAAACGGAAAAAATGCCCTAAAGATATGTCAAATGAGTTTTCATCACACTTCCAAAGAAAATAGGGGTATAGAATGCGACTTCCATTGTACTTAACGAGTCGTGTGACAAAGACTTTATCAAGAATAATCATGATGAGGATAAGGAACAGAATCAGTCCAGAAATTGCATAGGAACAAATAATTTATGCCATTCTACGAACTCTCATGGAAAGATCAATTCAGTTGAATAAGGTTTTTATATATTTTTTTGTTGATTATACTAAGGCAAGAAGAATTGATCAACCAACTGGAAAAGCTCAATATTGATGGAAAAGATCAAAGAATAATAAAGAATATGTATTGGGAAGAAACGGCAGCAAGGAGAGTGGAAAATGACATAAGCTACTTTCAAAACATTAAAAGAGGGATTAGGCAGGGATGTGTTCTGTCACCGTATTTGTTTTCAATGTAGAGCCGAGAAGAATGCCCTGGCAGATGACACATTTCTAATTGCAGGAAAATGCAAAAGACCTACAAAATCTTGTGAATGTAATAGAAATAGAAAGCAGAAATAAAGGACTGGAGCTGAAAGCATTGTAATCAGCAAAAAACAAGAAATCCCCTCATGTACTGTAACAAGTTGATTGGTGTAAATGTCTGGGAACAGTCATCTCACCAGATGACAGATGTACATCAGAAATATCCAGCAGAATTGATTCAGGAAATTGAAAAACGTTCTTACCAACAAATCCCCCTATCAGTTAGCGTAAGGTAGAGAGCTCTTCAGTGTTAAATTGAAACAATACTGGTATGGATGGGAAGCTTGGACAATCAACAAGAAAGTCAGAACAAGGCTGAGGCAGCTGAAATGTGCTGTTTAAATAGAATGGTAAGAATTCCATGGACAACAAAGAAAACAAATGAGACAGTCTTCTGAATAACATTAGGAAAAGACAAGCAACATTTATTGGACATTTTATAAGACGAGATAAAGTTGAACACCTAGTCACAACAGTTGAGGCAACTGAAATGTGGTTTCTAAGAAGAATGTTGTTGAGAGTACCATGAACAGCAAAGAAAACAAACGAGACAGTCTTGAAGGCGGCAGACACAAGCTGAACATTGATAAAGAAGATTAGGAAAAGACAAACAACATTTACAGGACATTTTATGAGGACAGAGGAAAGAGCACCTGGTCACAGCAGAAAAGCTGGAGGGAAAGAGAACACCAGGTACAACCAGGGAGAAATATTAGACGGACTTGCAGGGTGGCTGAGGACAGAAAGGGTGGGAGATGAATTTTCAGCGACAAGATATAGGTTCTTATGGAGGGCCATGATTGCCAACGCCATGCGGCAGGGCAAATGATGATGAGATGATGATGATGATGATGATGATGATGATGTCACAACAGGACAGCTAGAGGAAAAAAGAGCACCAGGTAGACACAGGGAGAAAATATTTGAGTTTTGCAGTCTGGAAGGGGATGGAAAAAACAGCAAATAAAGATGGATTCGAGTGAGGCGTGCAAATTATGGAAAGGACCCTTTGCTCGGTGAAATAGCTACCGTGAGGTGTAGGAAGCTGGGAGGTCATTTTGCGGTCAATGGTGCGGCATGTTTGGGTCCCATTCAACACCCCATATATATGAGAGATAGATAGATAGATAGAGACAGACAGACAGAGAGAGAGAGAGAGAGAGAGAGAGACAGAGACAGAGACAGAGACAGAGAGTGTGTGTGTGTTTGTGAACACAGAAATAGATGGAAGCACTTTGCCAAAAAATAGGAATTAGTCTCACCAAAAGATATAAAGATATGATGGAAACAAATGAGATGTGGCATCCGACAAATTCAAAATGTATCTTCCAGGTCAAAGGATCCCATTAGACATAGGTTACTGATTGATTAATAGTTTGATTAATTGATTGATTGATCGATTAACGTATTGTGTTTATAGATTAAACATTGTCATTTGTATTTTTTCAGCTGACCCGTCGAACAGCAAAAGAGGTATATCTTTTCTTTTTCTTTTCTTCTTGTCAAAATTACTTTAGCATGTGATTTCTTTCTCTGTGCATGTCTCTGTTGACCTTTAAAAGTTGACTTGCTACATGATTTTGCCAGGATATCTTTGCTGCAGTGGGATTTTTAACATGCGTTTAGTCTCATTACAGAGGTTTAGTTAGTTATACACTGCGTAGATAAATTTTATGCAGAAGATTATGGTCAAAGTAATAGAGAGAGAGAGAGGCAGACAGAGTGAAAGCGAGAGAGGCAGAGAGACAGAGACAGAGGCACAGAGAGATTGGGACTTATGGCTGATTGGATGGATAAAGATTGTCTTGAGCCATTGGTTGATATAATTATTGTAATTATTAGCATGTCAATCGACTGTACATGCATATGATGTTTTTATGTCTATGTGTCTGTGTCTCTGATTGTGTGTATGTTTATTTATCCGTTAACATGTTAAAGAACAAATTCTTTTCACACATGACAGAAATTAATAAATTAACCAATCAAGCAATTAATCAGTCGGTCAGGCTACTTCATCACTTGATCGGATCATTCAATAAATATTCAATGAATCCAGCAAACAATAAATCAGCCAATTTACCCATCCAGCAGTCAGTTCATCCGCCGGAAAATGAATCATAGATTGACCATTCCACCCATCCATCCATCCATCCATCCATCCATCCATCATCCATCCATCCATCCATCCATCCATCCATCCATCCATCCATCCATCCATCCATCCATCCATCCATTCATCCATCCATCCATCCAATTACTCAATTATCTAACCACCCACCACCCACATATTGTCCATTCATACATCACTCCAACCATTCACCCAAACATCCAACTGTTAGTTCAGCCAGCTAGCCTGCCAACCAGTCATCAACTATCAGTCCATCCATCCATCCATGCAACAATCCATCAATCCGTCCATCAACCGTTTATCTCTTCGTGTGCCTGTCCGTCCACCCACAAAATCCCCACCCCTGTTTAAACCAACCACACGGTATGCTTTCACCCACCCGGCCATGCACACACACACACACACACACACACACACACACACACACACACACACACACACACACACACACACACACACACACACACACACACACTCACTCACTCACTCACTCACTCAATCACAATGACACATCCGTCGACCCATCCATTCATTTATCCAATCATGAAAAAGTCGTGTTTATGGATTGTATGTGTTTATAGAGGAAGCGAGAGAAGAGCCGATGGCAGAGCCAACAGACGGGATGCTGGAAGAACACAAATTTCTCCCAGAAGATACTCGTTCTTACTTCAGTAAGTCTAACGATACACTTTCATTTGAAGAATAACTGCTTTGAAGCCTTCAGCCTCAGACCTAAGAGAAGGAAAGCAACCTGCCGTACAATGCCAAATAAGCAAAAACAAACAAAAACAGACATGCCCACTGACAACTGCACACGTAAGCGTACATATACATTTAAAACATGATTAACAGCCAGATCTGTAACAACACCAATAAAACTGACACTTTTCAAGCAGACAGTGTAACAGTGAAATAACGTAAGAAATAAGGTCCGATATAATAGTTCCCAAAATGACCTTCCCACTACCCACCATGTGTGCGTGCGTGGGTGCGTGCGTGCGTGCGTGCGTGTGTGTGTGGTGTGTGTGTGTGTGTGTGTGTGTGTGTGTGTGTGTGTGTGTGTGTGTGTGTGTGTGTGTGTTATTTCCCCAGAATGTGTTATTTTCTCATCTGTGTATACACTGTAGATAGATCTTTAACAAATTTTGGTCAAGGTGTGCGCCGAGTTCCAGGTCACCAACCAAAAATTATGTCTAAAATCAGCAGTTTTATGAAAATGTGTACACAGATCTCGAAGAAACTTCTCACAATATTAAAATCTTCTTCTGCAGTTATGACAGTCTGTCGTTAGGTTTTGTTGTACCAGTATCTCAGGTTTAACTTTGAAAGGAACAATTTTCAGAGTGACAGTGATCTTGAGATATCTGGACTTTTTGTAATATTTTTTGTATGAATTTCATAATTGATTCAAATCAACAAATAGAACTAATTTATTTTCTATGTGCGTGTTTTTGTGTGTGTGTGTGTGTGTGTGTGTGTGTGTGTGCGTGCGTGCGTGCGTGCGTGTGTGTGTGTGTTGTGTGTGTGTGTGTGTGTGTGCACGCACACGCTCGCCGTATTTCACAACTGGTTCATCAGGATTTACTAACTGTATTTGGATGGATGTTTAGAATTACGTTGTGCTAAATGATATTATGGCAAAGATAAAAAAGAAACCTTTTGGATACGCTTCTCACCTAATGCTAGCTGCTTTTTCGGTGTCTGGTCTACTAATACTAGTTGGTTTATTAACTGAGTGAGTAAGTGTGTGTCTGTCTTTTCCTCTGTCTGTCTTACAACTGTTCATTCATTCTCCTTTCTTTAAAGAAATAAACATTGTTTCATATCAAAAACGTGTGTGTGCGGGCACGCTGTGTGTGTGTGTGTGTGTGTGTGTGTGTGTGTGTGTGTGTGTGTGTGTGTGTGTGTGTGTTGTGTGTGTGTGTGTGTGTGTGTGTGTGTGTGTGTGTGTGTGTGTGTGTGTGAGTGTGTGTGTGTCTGTGTGTTCTGTGTGTGTCTGTGTGTGTCTGTGTGTATGTTTGTGTGTGCGCGCGCGGGCAGGCTGTGTGCGCGTTTGAGTGTGTGTGTGAGAATATGTGTGTGTGTGTGTGTGTGTGTGTGTGTGTGTGTGTGTGTGTGTGTGTGTGTGTGTGTGTGTGTGTGTGTGTGTGTGTGTGTGTGTGTGTGTGTGTGTGTGTGTAACATAAACGTGAAAACAACATTAGAGACCTTTAGATTACACGTCACGTATCTCCCAACATGTATACGTATCGCGATACGTACGTGTCCCGTACGTGAAAGCGATTTGGTTTAGATTACACGTGAAACAGATCTACGTCCCCCGACACCCCCGAAGCAAGGGATGTAACCACAGCCTTTCCTGTTCTTTACGACGTGTGACATTATAAACATATGTAGCTATTTGTTTTTTATTGATACTACCAATGTAACGACTCGGATTTTTACCAATGTAACGACTCGGATTTTTAAAGGAAAATAGATCCAGCAATTACTTTTTATCTTTTCTAGCATATCATGACATCATTCAATAGGCAATGAACGCTATTGATGTTTTGTGTGTGTGTTGTGTGTGTGTGTGTGTGTGTGTGTGTGTGTGTGTGTGTGTGTGTGTGTGTGTGTGTGTGTGTGTGTGTGTGTGTGTGGTGTGTGTGTGCGCCCCATGCTTCATCTGTTTCAGTAAATCATGGCTGAAAACTTTGATTATACATAGATATATATTTCTGTACTTCTACTTAATGCTAGTAAGGAAGAACAGGAATTGTTTATATATTCAGACTGTAATCAAATTAATTAAGTACGTATTTGCACTATAATGAATAACTCAGTCTTTGTGTACACACACATATGCATGCGCCCACGGGCAGGCACAAATCATGCACTTTCAACACATTTTCCATGTGACAAAAATATTCACTATATTGTGACAAAATGAATTCTGAATACTATTCTGAAAGAGTATACATGTTCTGAGACATATAAGTTTTTGTTTTTGTTTTTTCACCATAAAAATGAAGACGACTAATTAAGGTAAAAAAAAAAAAAGGAAAAAAAAAGAAAAAAGTAACGTGTACAAGACAATCATTCTCCTTTCCCTGATCTTTGCTTACTTTTTTAGTGGCACAGATCTGCTCAGTTTGTGTTATTTTTTAGAAAAACCTAATGATCTCTGTATAGCGTTAAGATTTTCTCAGATGTGTACATGCGCAGTTTTGTCCACACTATGCTGGCAGTATACTGGTACAGTATGTATACTCTGATTTAGTGGATATGCTTGCCGGGCCAAGCTTCCATAAGCCACCAAATACACAAGACATGACTTACAAGATCTTCATAATGCATATTTGATTTTCTGCGTGAGCATACACACAAAGGGGTTTCAGACTCTGGTAGGTCTGCACACATGGTGACCAGAGAACTTAACAAATTCTCCACCCTTTTTCACCAGACAGGAGGCACTCAGAAGGGACCAAACCCAGACATTCTTATTACAAGTTTAACATTTACCTGCTTGATTACCGCATATGTCATTTTGTGACTTCACAATGGTGTGTTTCCTCTGTACGTGTGTGTGTGTGTGTGTGTGTGTGTGTGTGTGTGTGTGTGTGTGTGTGTGTGTGTGTGTGTGTGTGTGTGTGTGTGTGTGTGTGTGTGTGTGTGCATGGAAAACGGGAAAGGGAGGGGGGAGGCAGGGTTGGGGGTTGGGAGTGTATCATGTGCAATGTTATAACATATGCCATTTGGTGATCTCTACTGTGGTGGCATGTGCAAGAAGGGCAAGAATAATGAAAAATAAGTGTTTTTTCTTAATATTCTTCTATTTGGTACTGTTAGAGCTATCTGCATTTACAATAGCATAGGGATAAGTGTAAGTACAATAAACATAAGTAAGTGCTTTTTCTAACATTCTTCTGTTTAGCACCAGTTGAGTACATATCTGCTTTTACAACAACATTAGAGATGAATGTAACTACAATGAAAGATAAATGTTTTTCTAACATTCAGGCGATTGTTTCCATCCTGCAGCTTCTGTACTTCAATAGTTTCTCTCTTCACATTAATCTTTCTGAATGTCAAAATCAGTCTTTTTGCTTTCTTCTTCCATTTGTATTTAATCTTGCTGGTATTCCAAAGTTGTAGACCACCGTGCAGCTGGGCTGTGTGATTTCTTGATTTGGCATGCGGAACACCTAGATCTAAAAAACAGGAAGAAACTTATTTCATTTGTCTTTTTATTTGTTTACATATTTATTCATTATGATGATGATGATGATACTGATAATGATAACAATGATAATAATAATAGCAATCATAATAATATAAATAAATAAATGAATATATAATATAATATAATATAATATAATATAATATAATATAATATAATATAATATAATATAATATAATATAATATAATATAATATAATATAATATAATATAATATAATATAATATAATATAATATAATATAATATAATATAATATTATAATATATTATAATATAATATAATATAATATAATATAATATAATATAATATAATATAATATATAATATAATATAATATAATATGAAAGATGCTCCCAGGATTCACCGAAAGGGGGAGAGAATGATGAATCCATCGGCACTGACTCCATCACGACTGGAAACGCACAACGGACCATGATTAATGACCAGTTGGAATTTCCGTGTGCGTGTGGAAGGAGATTCACCACCAAACGCGGCATGAAGATCCACAGGACAAAAATGGGCTGTTTGAAGACACATACGAACCAGCAGCAGCGCACTGCGATAGCAGGTGAGACGTTGGATGACCAAGGCCAGGAATTAAACCATAGTGCCAAGGACATCCACGCTGACGGTTCTGATGCGGAGTTTGCACAAGCTCTTAACGCCAAACGTGGAAAACTCAATTTGCCGCCTGCCGGTGCAAAAGAACAATGGGAGAAATTAGATGAGGAACTTGTCCTTAAGCTGAATGCGCTAATAGGGAACAGTACGCTGGAACACAAATTTGACACATACGGAGACATCATATACTCTATCTGCAGGGACACTTATGGAGTGAAGCAGCCAAAGACAAAAACGCCTCCCCAGAAATCCAGAAGACAGCAACAGATGGAGAGCATCCGGAGGGAGAAAAGGAAGCTTAAAAAGCGAATGAAAACTGCCTCAGAATTCGAGAAGCAAGGGCTCCTGGAACTCTGGAAAGATCTGAAAGCCAAACACAATGCTCTCAGCAAAGTGGAATCAGCAAGGCGAAGAAAGAGCAAAAAGAAGAAGACTCAAGATCGTTTCTTCAAAGATCCCTTTGACTTTGCAAGAAAGCTGTTTGAACAACCCAAATCAGGGACTCTCACAGTGGGCAAGGAAACCCTAGAGCAGCATCTCAGGGAAACATATTCCGATTCTCAGCGCGAGGCACCACTTGAAATCCAGAATCTGGTTTGGCCTGCAGCGCCAGAAGGAAAATTCAATAACAAACCACCAACACTGGATGAAGTGAAGAACGTAGTAAAGAAAGCCAGAGCCAAGTCAGCACCTGGACCAAACGGAATACCATACCTGCTCTACAAGAAATGCCCAAAAGTGCTCGAGTGGCTCCACAAGATGATTCGATCAGCATGGAGGAACCAGAAGATCAGCGACCAATGGATGAGAGCTGAAGGAGTGTACATTCTGAAGGAGCAGAACTCCAGCAGCATCAATCAGTTCAGGCCAATATCACTTCTGAACGTCGAGGGGAAAATCTTCTTCTCTGTTATGGCAGCAAGATTGACAAAATACCTGACTGAAAACAAGTATCTGGATATGTCAGTCCAAAAGGGAGGCATACCAGGAATGCCTGGATGCTTGGAACATGCCACGTTGATTTGGGATGCCATCCAAAAAGCAAGAACAGAGAAGAGAGACATTGACGTAGTTTGGCTTGATCTGGCGAATGCATATGGATCAGTTCCACACGATATGATCCAGCTGGCTCTTGAAATGTATCACATCCCAGAAAACATCCGAACAATGCTGAGGAAGTATTTCAAAGGGTTCTCAATGCGGTTCTCTACCAAAGAATACACCACAGACTGGATAGACCTAGAGGTGGGCATTGCAATGGGCTGTGCAATCTCTCCCATACTGCTCGTGTTGGCAATGGAAGTCATCTTGAAAGCTGCAATGAAGAGTTCAGGTCCAGTGAATCTGGGAGATGGATACCAGATGCCTCCTCTGAAAGCTTTCATGGATGACACAACAGTCTTGTCCACGGATGAGGAAGAGACACACCAAATCTTAAAGCAGCTGGATGAGCTGGTGGCCTCTTCAAGAATGAGGTTCAAACCTAAGAAATCCCGAAGTCTCTCACTGCGAAAAGGAAAAGTGGCAGATTCAGTCAAATTCATGGTAGCCAACCAAGCCATCCCCACTGTCACAGAAGAGCCAGTAAAAAGTCTCGGAAGATGGTATGATGACTCCCTGAAAGACACACAAAGGGGATGTGAAACCAAGCAAACAGCAGAAGAAGGCCTGAAGAAAATAGATAACTGTGGACTGCCAGGCAAATACAAAGTCTGGTGTCTACAGTTCATGCTGATACCAAAGCTGCTGTGGCCACTGCTAATCTATGACATTTGCACCAGCACAGTCGAAGCAATGGAAGCCAAAATCAACAAATACACAAGAAAATGGCTCGGTGTCCCACCTGGTCTCACTGATGTTGCATTCTACTGTCGTCAAGCAATGCTGAAGCTACCTCTCAAATCCATAGTGGAGGAATACAAAGTTGGAAAAGCAAGACTGTT
The DNA here is from genome assembly GCA_030674185.1 of Monoplex corrugatus. NCBI lineage: Eukaryota > Metazoa > Mollusca > Gastropoda > Littorinimorpha > Ranellidae > Monoplex > Monoplex corrugatus. The sequence continues at coordinate 33,809,845 of JAPXFY010000016.1, read as the reverse complement.
GAGCATGCTGGAGGAATCGGAAGACAATATCGTGAGATCAGTTCATCCAAAGCTGAGAACTGGCAGAAAGTGGAAAGTCCAAGAGGCTGTAAACAATGCCAAGAGAAACCTCAGCATCAAAGAAATAATTGGACACACGCAAACCAACAGACAGGGACTGGGAGCAACAAAAATGCAGTGGTGGTCCAAAGCCAAAGGGAAGGAAAAAAGAGACATGATCATACAGGAGTTGAAGGAAGAAGAAGATGTCAAAAGAGTGCAGAAGGCAGTCCAGCAAGGTCAACAGGGGCAATGGACAACATGGGACAGTGCACTCCAAAGAAGTCTCAGCTGGAACGATATGTGGCACATGGCTCCTCTAAGGATAAGCTTCCTCCTCAGATCTGTATATGACCTGCTCCCCTCGAATGCAAACTTAGTGAAATGGGGGAAATCAGACGACCCAGCATGTCCGCTCTGTCAGAAGAAACAAACAGTGGAACATGTCCTAAGCTCTTGCAAAGTAGCGCTAGCCCAAGGAAGGTATACATGGAGGCACAACCAAGTTCTGAAAGTGATCACAGATGTGGTTAGCGAAAAAACCATGACCCCAAATGCACCAATTGCTATGACAACGTTCTACAAAGCAGGAGGGAAACAGGTCTGGCCCGAAAGTGCTATGACAACCAGCACATTGCCAAAGGGTCTTCTGGATGGAGCAGTCGACTGGGAGTGTACAGCAGACCTCCCAGAGTGGAGAAATTACCCAGATGTCATCAGCAAGACAGGCATGAGACCAGACATCGCTCTCCACTCTGACTCCTCGAAACAAGTGATTCTGATAGAACTCACTGTGCCATACGAAAGCAGAATGGAAGAAGCACATATCTACAAGACCGAAAAATACGCCGGTCTTGCCAGCACCCTGAAGAAAGCAGGTCTGCGGGTCAAAATCTTCGCCATAGAGGTCGGGGCAAGAGGGTTTGTGGGCACCTACGCTTATGATCTCATGAAACAACTCGCCATTTCTGGGAAGAAGAGGACTAGAGCCCTTAAAGCGATGGCAGAGGCAGCAGAAAGGAGCTCAAGCTGGATCTGGGCAAGGAGGAACCAAAAAAGTGAACTTCATAAGGATTAAATTCCCTACAGATGATGTGTGCCCCGTTAGCACATTGGTAAAACCGCGTACCGCAGTTCTGAAGCGCAGAATCGCCCAGGTTCGCTCCCGGGCGTGGGAAAAAAAAATAGACAACAGCAGAAGGGCATCCAGGAGTCATGACCTGGATGTGGCCCGGCCCCCCGAGAGTGTAAGGAATTCAGGGCCGAAACACTTGTTTAAAGGGGGTTACTTCTCTGAAGACCTTCTGTTGTCTAGCTCTCCCTAGAGTTTCTTTCTACCTGATATGATATGATATGATATGATATGATATGATATGATATGATATGATATGATATGATATGATATCATATATGATATGATATGATATGATATAATATAATATAATATAATATTTATAATATAATATAAAATATAATAAAATATAATATAATATAATATAATATAATATAACGTCACGTCACGTCACGTCACGTCACATAACATAACATAACATAACATAACATAGTACGATAGAATAGAATAGAATAGAATAGAATAACCACTATCAGTTTCTGCCGCCTGTGCAAACACAGTCCAAACTTGCTCCCCACCAGCTTCTCTTACCAGGGTAGGCCTATGTGGCCTTGACCTTGTTGAGAAACCAGAAAGAGAACTGCAAGGCTATATCTATTTCCAGTATACATTTTTCGTTCGAAAATCTATCAGCAACTAATCAAAAACAATAAAAAAAATTACGTCACTCACGACATTTCTAACGTTTCGCGTCCACAAAAAAGCATTTCATAGTAAAAATTGCAGTGGATCAGCGTCTGAGCTGAAGTCTCGTTCCACATCTTAATTAGGTCAGCTGGCGATACGTAGGCCTACTTCCCAGCAGCAGGCTTTTGCTTGCTGACACTTGGTGCGTTTGGTTGACTTGTACATAAATTGTTTAAAACTCAGTGACGTAAGTGAAACATGCAAAGCTTCCCCAAGAGAGTTTTACAAGAATGTGAAAGCGATGAGAGTGCGAGATGAACCTTTCAATCCAACCACTATCATCAACGATGCAAACGGGGAAGCATTGCATGAAGAGGAGAAAATAGTGAAGAGATGGGAAAACTATTTCAAAGACCTACTCAACCCATCAGGAGTACGGGCACAAGACACACAGTCCCGGTTCACCCCCAGCCACCCAGACCACTCAGAACCTACCATCCTAGAGAGTGAAGTAAAAAAAGCAGTGAAGACCAGTCCTAAAGGCAAGGCAGCTGGAGTCGACGGCATAACAACTGAAGCCATCCATGTGTGCGGTGAAACCGGAATTCAGTGGCTCACCACCATCTTTCAGAAAGCTTGGGAGGAGAGAAAAGTACCAGAAGACTGGCAAAATGCAATAGTGGTGCCAATATAGAAGAAGAAGGGCAGCAAGAAAGACTGCAGTACCTACAGAGGCATATCACTACTCAGCCATGTAGGGAAAATGTACGCAAAGATCCTGGAGCAGCGCACTCGAGTGAAAACAGAACATCTCCTCAGTGACGCCCAATTTGGCTTCAGAAAAGGAAGAGGGTGCACCGATGCAATCTTTGCACTCCGACAACTGTTTGAGAGGGCGATCGAATATGACCGAGATCTCCATCTTGTATTCGTTGATCAAGAAAAGGCCTTTGATCGAGTCAACAGAGACAAGCTATGGAAGGTCCTCGAGCAGTACGACGTCAAGGGCCAGCTGCTACACAACATTCGGGCCATCTACGCCAACAGCAGGAGTGCAGTCCGCACCGCCAGTGGAACATCTGACTGGTTCCCAGTGACATCGGGGGTAAGGCAGGGCTGTAATCTCTCCCCTCTTCTCTTCGTGATCTATATGGATCAGATTACGAAGGAGGCAAACCCAGACCCTGAGGCACTCAATGAACTCATGTTTGCGGATGACCAGGCAATGGTGAACAGTTACAGCTACAGGAGCACACAGACCAGCTCAATGAAAGCTGCGAGACATACGGCATGAAGATCAGCGTCAGCAAGACCGAGGTCATGACTGTCAGTAAGAGACCAAACAAACTGGATATCAACATCAACGGAACCCAGTTGAAGCAAGCCAGTGAATTTAAATACCTGGTCAGCATCTTCACTGAAAATGGCAAACTAGACAGAGAAATCGAGACCAGATGCCAGAAAGCCAACGCAGTCTGCTACCAATTTGCCCCTCTCCTGAAACACCCCAGCATTCCCACCAGCGCTAAGGCGAAACTCATCAACACCATTTTTCTACCAACGCTGACATACCAGTGCCAGACATGGTCCCTAACTAAAGTCCTCGAGAGAAAACTGGTCACCTGTGAAATGAAATGCCTGAGGAAAGCAGTAAACAAGACAAGGCGGGACAAGATCAGAAATGAGGTGATACGAGACATGGTAGGAGCAACACCAATCCTACAACACATCGAACATATGAGGATCAAGTGGTTCGGACACCTCACACGTATGCCCCTAAACCATCCAGCTCTTCGGGCATACAACACCAGATACTCTGGCTGGAGAGCCAGAGGAAGACCAAGACGACGATGGAGCGACTCCGTGGCAGACACCCTCAGAGCTCACGAGATGTCCCTTCTCCAGGCCACCCGCCTTGCTGCTGACAGACGACTGTATCTCCCCGCGACGCCCACCGGTACAAGCGGAAGGAAAAAGTAAAGTAAAGTAAAGACATAAGACATAAGACATACATAACACGGTAGAAAAAGGGTTTCAAAACACAACCAAAATATTACTTACCTTGAAACTTGAGATATGCAGTCCCAAATTTAGATATGGGCGAGAGCACATATAATCGGACTTCCATACGTAGTCACGTCCCGAGCGAAGCGGCACGTATCGATATATTTTCGGGCGAGGAAATGCGATTACGTAGTCTGTACGTTACAAAACAGGCCCGTATTGGATACGTGACGTGTAATCTAAAGGTCTCTATTTTCTCAGCTCACTGTGGGTGGATCTTTACCATATATATTAGGTTAGAACTGTTGAATGATGCTAAGAAGCGAAAGCATAAGTTTGGAAGATAAAGCTTGTAGGTCTCAGTCATACACACAAAAAGTGCCCCCAAACAGCACTTATTCAGGAAGGTGTAAACACCACTTTCTCAAACACTTCTTTAGATGTTCAAAATGTGTTGTGACAGTATACTTTTTTCCTTGAAATATACCAGGTTTTAGTTTAAGTGAAGCTTCTTCATGGTCTAGAAACTCTGTACGAATGTACTTTTCTGTATAAAATGGAGATTGTTAGAATGGCTTTGCTCATCTTATTTAAATGTGTAAAGCGTGATCATTGAAGTGATTTTTGTCTTTTCAAGGTACAGACAAGCTTCCTTCAAAGTCAGTAAACAGCAACACTGGAATGAGCTTAAACACAAAAGGATTGTGTTCACTGTTCTGTGTTCCCTTATGGCCTTTATGGGGCTTCCTGATCTTCGTGTTACATCACCACATACAACATAACGTCATCATGTTGTTCGCCTCCTGATGACTTCACGGTCTACACTTCATGTGCTCTACATTTTCGGTCACGCGTAGGTGTGCAGTCTGGTGTTACAGTTGTGTCCGAGAAATATGACATGCTGTTGAAGATCCGTGATTGTTGTTATGGCGTCTGTTTTATTATTACCACTACCCCCTTTCCTTCTTCTTTTATCTTTCTAAAACATTTTAAAATAATAATAAAACAAAAAATGCTGACTTTTCTGTATGGCGCTGTCTGTTTTACGTGCATAGTTGATGATTGGTGACAAATCACTGTTTTCGTGTGATTACCAGTAAGTTTTTGTTGTTGTTGTTGTTGTAGTTGTTTTGGTGACATTGTAATTTAAAGGTGTTAAAAGCAAAACGAGAGAACAAACCACTACCAACAACAAAACAAAACAAAACAAAACAGAAAAGCCAGGAAGAAATGTACATACAGAACGTCTTATCTTGCATGACTGTCATTTTAATTCAACATTGTATTTTTTAAGAGGATGGACTGGAGGGCATTGGTCGATATTAACGGAGAGGAGGGGCAGGGAATGACTTTAGCATGATTCTGTTTTGGCTTATTTCATGTTCTGTTAAATATATGAGCTGATCGTCCTGATGTACAGAAAATCCAACATTTGCTGATTACACACTTTTGTCGTTGTTGTCGATAGACCATTTGAATAGATAAGCATGATTTTGTTTTATTTGTGGTGCTTTTTCTTCTTCCTTCTTCTTATTGTACTCCTCTCTTTCTCTTTCTCTGTCTGTCTGTCTGTCTCTTCAGCCTTTCTGTTTCCATCTCTTCTGTCTCCAATTTACATCATAATGGAAATACGTGATCTTGATGTCAGATTTTGTCCAGAGTGGTGTGTTTGTTGTTTGTTTGTTTGTTTGTTTTTAGTGGCAAAAGTCACATGTACTAATGATATTGCTTGAGAAACCCTCCCGTCTTTTTAGAGGCGTTTCAGAAACTGAACCCTACGTTTGTTGATAATTGTTTTTCATAATAAGCATTATTCAACATGTAAAATTTTCTTACTAAACCACCAAATAAAGAAATAGGTTTGCCAGTCCATGCTCCTTGTCCCTGACACCGTGCTGTTGATGATAACATCTGGTGGCAAAGCGTGAATGACGCAGAGCGGAACGACAGTGGTTGTTGTCTCAACTCCCCACTCATAAACAGATCTTAAATGCTGCTAAATATAGACAGCCAATACAGCATTTTACTTTTCTAAAATTTTTGAAAATTCCACCTCCAAATGACTGTACGGTGTGATAAACAATATTCTAGCAAAACTGGTTTCTTTTCTGTGTTCTGTCCTGAACTGCCGGTAAAATGTTTCAACGTTTTCAAGAGCAAGATCAACTACGTCCGTGATAGGCTTGATTCATCTCCTACAGTACAATATGCATCTGTTGAAACACAACCTTTTTCTGGATGACCGTTTTTTTTTTTATTTCTCCCAGTGTCAGAACAAATCAGGAAAAGAGTGATTAATAAACGTAGCACAGAACTTCTGCAAACTTGACCCACTTCTAGTTTCTTTGTAGTTTGACTGTCTTGATGTACTACTGATGTTGATGAGTCCTTGTTCACTGGTGTTTCCCCACAGATTACAAAGTAGCTGTTGTCAGTTCTTTCCTTAAGAAAGCCTCGCTTGACTGCAATCAGTTTAAAATCTACCAGCCAGTTTCCATTCTCTCTTTTATATCAAAGGTTATTGAAAGAATTGTCCTCTGTCAGCTTTTTGACCATCTCAGTTCCAGTGGATTTTCTTGATTCAAACCATTCTGCCCGTGGAACTGGTCTCAGCACTGAAACAGCTTTAGTTAGGATCCTCGGTGATCTCTTTGCAGCTCTTGGAAGTGACAATACCTTAATTTTATATCCCTTTAATCGGTCAGCTGCTTTTGATACATTCATCTCCCTGGACTCGAATCACGTGATATCTGCAATATTGTGATTTCATGGTTTAAATTCAACGAAGTATCTCCAAAATATGTTATCCCACAAGGCTCAGTTCTCGGATCTATACTGTTTGTACTATATTAAAATATCTAGCTTCTTTGCTTATCGTTCTCTGTCACTTGAAAGCTTTGCAGATGATGCTCATCGTACCAGCGATACAAATGTTGGTCAGTTAATTTCTACCACTTGAATGAAGAAAATAATCAGCTAAACGATGATCAGATAGAAGCGATGCTCATATTACTAGCGAACCTCCAGTGATGTCCCCTTCTTCCATCTGGGTGTCACATTCAATCAGACATTGTCTTTTAAACAGCACATATCCAACATTTGCAAAGTGACCTATCTAGATCTCAGGAAAATCAATGCTATTGGCCATTTTCTATCCCCTGATGCCATTATTTGTTCATTTGTTCTATCTCAATTTAACTTTTGCAGTGCACTCTTGACTGGTCTTCCAAAATATCTTCTCCACAAGTTCTAGTAAAGTTCAGAATGATTCTGCATGGCTTGTTTTCAAATCTTTCAAATGTGAACGAACATATCTCCCGTCTTCTCACAGCGTTGCATTGGCTTCCCGTTCAATGTATGCTTTTCTATTATGCTTTGTATTTGTTTCTGGAACAGGCTCTCAGTATGTTTCTGATGTTCTTAACATTTATGAAGAAAACTTCACTCTTCTTCAGAGCTTGAGTGTTTTACGTTCTGTGTTTTATCTTTAAAAACAAAATCTTTTGATAAACATAGATTCGCTTTTCAAGGTCCAACAGTACGGAACGAACTCCCTTGTCCACATTAGACGTTCAGCTTTAATCACTTTGTTAAATTTTTAACTATACTCTGAGTTGAATGACTGTTTCTTTTGGTGGGTGTTTGGGGGTGGAGAGATGTTGCATGTATGCTTGTATACACTAGTGTCTGTGTGTGTGTGATTGTTTACCTGATTTTGTGTATGCTTTGATGAGTGAATTTTTGTGTGGTTTATTAACCAGTCACAATGTGATATATAAATTTACCATTGTTCATCTGTTTTTATTGTAGCATGTATTTGCTTCGTCTCATACTTCTTTGAATCGCTTAGGGCTCCTGTTAGATGAGGTGCCATGTAAATTATCATTATGTAAATTATCATTATCATCATACGATGATGATTTTTTATCATCATCACCGTTATTATTATTGTTATTACTATTATTATCATTATTATCATCATTATTGTTGTTGTTGTTATTATTATTTCTATTACTACTACTACTACTACTACTACTACTACTACTACTACTACTACTACTACTACTACGGAGGCAGCATGTCCGAACCCTTTGACACCAAAAGCGGCGTCAAGCAAGGCTGTGTTTCCGCTCTCACCCTGTTCGGCATTTTCTTCATGCTCCTGAAGCATACTTTTGGAACTGCAACGGAAGGAGTGTACCTATGCACCAGATCCGAAGGGTGACTCTTTAACCTGGCAAGACTGAAAGCAAAGACAAAAGTGCGCGATACCATTATCAGAGACCTTCTCTTCGCCGATGACGCTGCTGTTACCTCACACACTGAACAAAAACTCTTGTGCCTGATTTTCCCACGTACGCAAAGACCATCAAGTCTGAAAAAGACCAATGTGCTGAGCCAAGACATGGACACACCCACCTGTCATCACCACTGATAAAAATATTATGGAGTTGATATCGTCCACCAGTTCACATACCTCGGGTCAATCATCAGCAACAATTTGTCTCTCAATGCCGAGAGAGGCGCACCTGGGTGAACCCAAAGCTGACAACTTGGACCAAGATGGCAGTTTACAACGCCTACATCATCAGCACTCTACTATATGGCAACAAACATGGACAACATATGCCAAACAAGAGCGAAAGCCGAGCAGCTTTCACTTGCGCTGCCTTCTTGTCCTTGGCATCAAACGGAGTGACAAAATACCAAACGCACTGATCCTAGCATGCTCTGGTCTCTCCACCATGTACACTCTACTCAGACAATGCAGGCTGCACTGGCTTGGCTATGTACGTTGGATGGAAGATAGACGTATCCCAAAAGATATCCTTTACGGTGAGATCTGTTGGCTTTCGCCAGCTACGATACAAATACGTCTGCAAGCGCGATATGAAAGCTCTGGACACAGAGAACTGGGAAGACTCATCCGCCGACCGAAATAGATGGCGCTGTCTGCTCCAGACAGCTCCACCCAGGTCGGGAAAAAAGAGGGTCCAGACCTTAAATGAGGAAAAAAGAGGCAGAAAGCAAGTTCCTGTGAAGGCATCCATACATGCATCCAATGTTGCAGACTGCCTTTCCCGCATCGGCCTTATCGGCTGTGGCGGACGCTGCTCCAGAGGCGTCAATTCGACACCGACTACTATGGTGATGATGATGATGATGATGATAATGATGATAATTATTACGATCGTCAACATCACATTATCGTCACCATTATTATTATTATTATTGTGATTCTTATTCTTACTCTTATTCTATTATTATTATTATGTTGTTGTTTTTGGCTCTGGTATTTCTAGAACACGCATGTAATTCAAACGTATCGTGCATGCAATGCATATGAACGTAAGATGCCGTGTCATTGTTTCGATTGTTAATGTTTATTTTCTTTCTTTATTGTTTATTGTTTGTTTACTCTGCTTCGATTGCTTGGTTTGCTACTTTTGTTTGGTTTCATAAAATGGAAATAAACAAATAGATAAATAAATAAAAAATGAATACAAAAATCAATGAATAAATGAACAAATAAATAAATAAATAAATAACATCTGTTGACATCTATTCAGAAGATGGTACTGTGTACAATCAAAACCTCTTCCGTGGTGATCAACACTTCTTCCACGACGGACTGTCCTGTCAGTGCAAAGAATAAGTGGGTAAACTGGTCCTCCCTCATTGCTTAGTGTGGGCCTTGGGTTCTGCTTCGACTGGCTGTTCTGTGCTGTCCAAACGTGATTGTTTACAGTGTCCTGTGCGTTTACTGTATTATTCAGTTGCAAACAACGTGTTGATGCCACAGTTGATGGAGATGGTCTTTAGACTATCCGTGTATCTATTTGATGGTCTTCTTAGGTCAAGGTGTACTTAATCAGCTCTCCGTATAGGAGGTCATGGTCAGGTTATTAGATTGTGTCAACAAATCTTGGCCTGTGACGTCATTTCCAGGGTCTAGGGGTCAGGAAAGTTGTAAACCACCTAACTTACTACTAACGCCTTCTATATTACACCGTGTCCTGATCAACGAAACTAACATTTGAAGAGCAGAGTCTAAACTTGGCAAGCCACACTTCCTCCAAATCTATAGGTTGGACAGTGATCCACATGCTCCTAATAAAATGGAATGGCCAGGACAACGTCAAAACAATTCGTGGAAGAAAACGGAAAAGAACTTTATATGTTCATATCAAGAGAACGGCATGCTGCTTGGTCACATTCTCAAGAAACCCTAACTATTGTCGTGTGACATCTTGTTGGATTCTGTCTGCAAGATGAATAGAGGAGACGAAGACCCTGAATAACAAAGACAAAAGAACACCAGCCAGAATAACGGAGAAGAAGAGCACCAGCTAGAATACTACCGGAAGCGGCTTAATACATGTAAAGCATATAACCACGATAGACTCAATTACGAGAAAATATGTGCATGAAGACAGAAACAATGGGGGGTGGGGGTGGGGGGATGGAGAGAGAGAGAGAGAGAGAGAGAGAGAGAGAGAGGAGAGAGAGAGAGAGAGAGAGCGCTAACCATTTGTAGAGACCAAGGCTTTGGCAGACAACCGACGTAAGTTGAAGAATCTTGTGAACAGTTCTTTGTTGCTGCGCCCCAATGGCTCTTAAGAGAGAGAGAGAAAGAGAAGAGAGAGAGAGAGAGAGAGAGAGAGAGAGAGAGAGAGAGAGAGAGAGTTAATTGTGTCTTAGATATCAGGGATCCCATTTCTGAGATGGATTTTAGGTCTTTGAAATGGTCTGTAGATCTTTGAAATGACACTGGTGTGCTGTAGATCTTGGGGATCCAATATTTGAAATGGCATTTAAGTCTTTGAAATGGTATGTAGGTCTTTGAACTGATATTTAGGTGTTGGAATTACATTTGAGAAATAATATTTAGAGATAATGCTACCAATTTTGAAGAACAAGGTCTCCCAACAGTGTAAAAATCGCTACTCACAGTTCCGTAGCTTTCGATGGCGTTCTCGCCATCTTCGTCAGCTAATATTTAGAGCTTTTAGATCTCAGTGATACCGTCTTTAAAATGGTAATCAGGTCTTTCAGATGATATTCAGGTATTCTGAATGATATTTAGGCATTTTGATACTTGGCTATATTAGACTGATCTAATTAATAAATTAGATTATATGGCAAGCTATTTGATATCAACATACCCAAGTTCTGAGGAAGAAATTGACAGAATTGGAGACGGACGGCCAAGGCTCAGTGTAAATCACAGAACATTACAAAGATAATGGGAACTTTTAATGCTAAAGTAGGGCAGGAAAAAGAAGATGACATAGTTGGACCTCATGGCCTTGGCAGAAGAAATGAAAGGGGAGAGAAACTTGCTTACTGGGCTAAAGTAAATGAATTCATAATAGGAAACACATGATTTGAGCAATCTAACAAAAGAAAATGGACAGGGATGAATCCAGGAGACAGTTCAAGAAATCAAATTCATTACATCTTGATATTCTTTACTGATAGCGAAAACATTATCAGGCATTGCAAAACCCTGACTGCAACAGTGACCAAATTCTGTAATGAGAAGATTTAGGGTGAAACTAAAGAGAAGAAAACAAAGCAAAAGTAACATCAAACTAAATCTTGGACTCCGAATCAACTTGTACAAAATTTAACGCATATGTTCAAAACAAATTCAGTGCTCTGGAGGACGCTGGTGACAGTGAGGAACAATGGACAAAATTGAGAAAATCGATAAATGAAGATTGTGAAGAAATCTCCAGAGCTGAAAGAAAAGCAAAACAGAAGTGGGTGACCAAATTTTAGGCTTGATGGAAGAACGAACGAGGGCAAAAGGAAACAGAGTAAACAGGGAAATGAGGAATAGGTGCAATAAACCTTGGCTGGAAACAAAGTGCAAAGAAATAGAAGACCGACACAAAAAGATATGCACAGAAATATTGAAAAAAAAATGCCCACAGGAAAAAGACGTGCACATGAACTAGTTGGTTACAATCTAAACATGGTATGCTTATTATGGAAAAAGACAAAATAGTAGATGGGGAGAATGCATTAAAGGCCTTTTTGACGATGACCAAAAAGAAGAACACATAAGAAAGAACGTTAAAGGACCACACATAATTAAATATGAAGTACGTTGAAACAGATGAAACCGTGAAAAGCCCCAGGATCAGGCAATATTACTACAGAACTACTTGCCTCTTGACACTGTGCACCTGGATAGTTACTGGCGTATGAGATAGCTTATCCGTTCTTGTGCTTACCAGCTTAGCTCTGTAACAACCCATATCATTATCATCATCAGGTGCCCTGCCACATGGCGTTGGCGATCATGGACTTCCATCTGTCTCTATCTCTTGTTGCCCCAAGCATCTCCTCCACCCTCCTCGTCTTCAGCCACTCCGCAAGTCCGTCTAGCATTTTCTCCCTGGGTCTACCTGGTGCTCTCTTTCCCTCCAGCTTTCCCGTTGTGACCAGGTGCTCCAAATCCCCCTTGCTCATAAAATGGCCTACAAATGTTGCTTGTCTTTTCCTAATCTTCCTTATGAATGATCTACTTGTGTCTGCCTCCATCAAGACTGTCTCGTTTGTCCATGGAACTCGCAACATTCTTCTTAGAAACCACATCTCGGCTGCCTCAATCTTGTTCTGGCTTTGCTTGTTGACTGTTCACGCCTCACATCCGTACAACAGTATCGGTTCTATATAACATTCAAGAACTCTCTTCCTGATGTTAATTGATAGGCACTGGTTGGTAAGAATGCTTGTCATCTTCTTGAATGCTGTTTTGGCTTGGCCGATTCTGCCGGTTATTTCTGATGTACATCTGCCGTCTGATGAAATGATCGTTCCCAGGTAAACTTATTAACCTGTGTCAAGGTTGTGCCATATAAACCCATATAAACAAGCAAAACTTTTTAAGGTTGATCTAGAGCAACGCAGACACAGACAGACAGACAGACAGACAAACAGATGGACACACACACACATCACACACACACACGTGTGTGTGTGTGTGTGTGTGTGTGTGTGTGTTTGTGGACGAGAGAGAGAGAGAGAGAGAGAGAGAGAGAGAGAGAGAGAGAGAGAGAGAGAGAGAGCATACACACAAATGATTTTTTATTGATTAAGTAGGGGTGAGAATAGTCCTAAGCGACCCCTCGTCGGGGACTCTTTCAATATAAATAGTAATATATATATATATATCTGTACTTAATTTTCTTTACCTGTTTTATTTTTCCTTTTGTGTATGTTTGGAGTCTGTTATAGCCCTGATATGGCAGTCGGCTGGGCTTTAAACAAAAATACAATAGCAATAAATCCTAAGCGACCTTCAGAGTGCTCCCTCAATCTTAAGGTCCTCCTGGTTAGAACTCGGCAGATTTGGTGCCTGGGATAGTAAGCTGAAGTGTGTGTGGTCTTTAGCCATATCCCATCCCACCTTCCGCCCCCTCTTACTTTTTCCCCCTCGTACTTTTTTTTCATTTTTTTTTTCATGTGTCTGCCTCATACATTTCTCTTTTGGTGATCGTGTTGTTAGAGACCAGAGGGTTAATTTTGTCTTAAAGGTATTTTGTGGTTTTTTTGTGCTTTTTTGTTTTGTTTTAGTCTTTGCCAAAGGCAGATAAACCTGCTTTGCCTTCGGTGATGTCTGCACCGCCTTTTTGTTAAATAATTGTTTGAAAGTGCGGTCGCTGGCAATCATTTCTCTCGTTATAGTTGTAAAAAGAAATCAACCAATTTGGATCTTTGTGTCTTCAACAGGCAAGAACAATACACACACACACATTTACAAGATGTAAGATCTGCATATGATGGAGTATCTAATTCAACCCAACGTCAATGATTGGAACACACAGTGTGTTGCATTCAACTGATTCTTTCAATGCCCATCCGACCGAATGCAAATTTGTAACATCAACTAAGTAACATAACTCTTGAGAGTCACGGAGTTATCTCCATTGTAGAATTTTTCAAATTTGTAATATTCAGTGTTGTTTTGATTTCCCTTTTTAATTTTCTCTTCGTTTGTGATCTGCAGCTCTCACGTGCAATAGACAGATAGCCTTTGGCATATATGGCTGTTTGTTTACCCCGTCATTGAAGCAGTCATTCTCCGTTTGGGGTGTGGGGCGTGATACATTTTGTTTGTTTGTTTTTGTTTTTATAAGCCATGGCTTACAGAATGTTTAACGTGCATACTTGATTTCTGCCTACAAGGCGATTTAGAAACGAGCGGATCTGCACATGCTGACTTGGGAAAATTCTCCATTCTTTGCCAAGCAAGCGGTACCCAAGCAGATTTAAATATCCAGACCACACTATTATAAGCTCTGGACGGATCTGAATCTGACTTAAAAATACATGTAGTTTGTAAGCGCGATCTGCTGTGCAACTAGCTGGTATGAGCTTGCTGAGAAATGGGAAAGATAAAGTTGTGAAGCTGTTGGACCTCAGTCACGTACGGTGTTTCGAAACACTGCAGTGAAGTGCTTCCATTGTGACGACCTTTACTGCTGGATGAACAGCATGAAAATCACTTTTTAAAATGTAATTAGCTGTCCAAGCTTCTGCGCCGCTTCAGAAGCGTTGACTCCACTCACGCCGGCCATTTTGTCTCTTCAACCTTCCATTAACCCCATATTTATGCAATCCCCGTGATGAAATAATGTACTTGGCTAACTTTACTTTACGCAGCCTTCTAATTGAAATTGATGCCACCTTGTAGTTTATTGCATGTACAACTTTGTATTCAATACAATTGCTTTGTTCTTGAGTGCAGTGCATTTAATTTATGCAGAATTTATGTTGCATATGTTCTTTTAACATTTAATTACAGTAAAGCCAAAAGGGGTTGATCTGTTTATTTCCACAATATGCTATATGTAATAAACGGTTCTACATTTTGATATCGACATTAGTTGTGTTCTGTTTTATGTTGAAGGTCAGAGTTACATATTTTCATTTGATAATAAACCATTTGTTTTGTTTGTTTTCTTCGTGAATTCTTCAACAAGGAATTCCAGAACAGATGTCTCTTTCCATCCCCCTCCCCCTCCCCCTATCTTTTTACCCAAAACTTAACACTGTGTAGCTTTTTTTTAAAATCTACTCTAGAAGTGTACCACCATTAGTAACGTTACGTTTATGTAGAACGCATTTCAAAACTGAATAAAGGTGATGATCCTTTTCCATCTGTGTTCATTAATGCATTTTTGAAATTGTTATCTATTCTGTTTTGTTTAGTTTTGCTTAATCATGGATGCATTCTTATGCTTATGAATATTAATTTCCGTAGAGATCTCCTTTTTGTGATACATAATATTTACTTTCATTAGTTGTATTTATTCAGCATCCACTGAAATGGATTTTAGTGTTGCCACTGAGTGACATGCCTGTTATTCCCTTTATATTGTTTTTAGGTTCATAATCAATTTCCGTTGAAACAAACAAACAATTAAGATCTGTCTGAAAGGATGGCATGTTTTGCATGTCCACATGTTACCGTCTCAGCCAGGATACTTACCGACATTTGAACTATGCTAGTTCCTTATGCACATCTACTTGAAAACATTTAGCGTCTCCTTACTCCTTAGCCATTACACTTTTATGTTTATGGGTCTAATATGTGCATACAAACGCATTTTATGTTATGATTAAGTTAGACTTAATGTATCCCTCCCAGCCTCTTTCGTACGAAATCGTACATTAATGCAGTAAAATGTTCGTCCATTGTTATGTGGTCTTAGTGATCACGTTTCTTCCCTCCTAGTTTTCACTCTTTTACTGTGTATTATATTAATCAGAACACCCTGGCGTCAAGCTCTTAACGCTTCTTCTTCATTCTTCTTTCCCTTCTGCTTGTGTTGGCACGGGATTGTATCCTATTTTGGATAACTATCATTAAATAAACCTGATTCATATATGATAGTGTGTGACGGAGGTGCCGCACATCTTTTTGGATCTGGACTTCTGGAGGGCGTTTTTTTTTTTTTTTTTTTTTTTTAGCTGTGGCGTGTTTTGGGTAAAGGAAGTCGTTGCTTTGGTCTACCTAGTTCAAGCGCACGTGATCCACGTGGTCCACGATTTGCTGTGGCCGGGCCGTGCACAGACTTTCTCTTGCACTCACTCACTGACTGACTCAGCAGAGCGTCGTGTTTTCTTGGCTTCCTACATGTCAGTGGCATCTGGGACGTTCGGACAGGGTAGTGTCCGCAGAACAATGTTTATAATTTGCTGGGCTTTTTTGTAACATTTGGGAGCACGAAACGCAACAGATGCCGGGAGTCAAGTTGAGCTAGGCCCGCCGGGTGCGGAGCCTTGAGACGACGAACTGCCCACGAGGATTTACACGTTGAGGCCCAGAGGACTGGTGCCTAGGCCCGCCGGGTGCGGAGCCTTGAGACGTCGAACTTCTACATATGAAACCAGAAGTGATTGATACTGACATTACAGTGTGTGGCACAGCGCTTGTGGTGGTGACATATGTTCAGTGACTTGTTGCTCTGCAGTTTGTAGCCATTACTTGATGTACTTTTTCACCATTGATTTGTATTATTATTATTATTATTATTATTATTATCCTTTGAGTTATCACTAATTAAATCGTTGTCCTTGCCTAACTGTTAGTTCTTCGACTTTTGTGTTTATGTTCGTTTTGTACCGTCTGGGGTGATAGACTGAACGAGATGAGAGAACTATTTCTTGTGTCCTGTTTGTCACTCTAGATGTATTAAATGCGAGTGTAACATTTGGTGACCCGACTTAGAACATTTTTGCTTCCGATTAGAGTCAGTTGTTTCTCTATTATTCATAGTCAGTTAAGTGTAACATTTGTAACATTTAGCAAAATTCTAAACTTTATTTTTCCCCTTCGTTGAAATTTGTTATTTGAAGCTTCTGTTATCAATGTATTAGTTTTATCGTCTTTGTAGTCATGTGGTTTAAAAAATACGAACAAAACAGGTCTGTTCTGAAACTTTGAGTGATTTACGAGAAAACATTGTGAAATGACTGTTTTTGTAACTATGTGTGTGTAACAAAGGACATTATATTACTTTGAGAAAATTTTCCATTTTATGAAAAAGAAAAGGACCTTGTGATAAACTTTGTGACTTCTCGGTCTAAGTCTGCTTATAAACATACATTTGTTTAATTGACATTCTTCAATCATGGCGGAGACCGAATTTGATGGGAATACACTGTTTGAAACTTTTATGACACAGGGTAAATCTCTGGGACTTACAAGTGAAAAACTCAGTGATTTTGTGCAAAAGCAACGTGACAAAGCTCAGGAAAGAGAAGATAGGGCTAGAGCAAGAGAAGCTGAGAAAGCAAAAGCAGAAGCAGAGAAAGCAAAAGCAGAAGCAGAGAAAGCTACACAACAGACAGAGTTGGAAAAAGCTAAATTTAAGTCTGATACTGATATTGAGTTAGCTAGAGCAGAGTTAGAAAAAGAAAGGATAAAACATGAAGAAGAAACTAAACGATTTCAGATGCAGTTACAGTCCACAGACAGAGGATTTGGTGGTCTGGACAGTGATTCAGGGTTCTTAGGTCAGAATGCTCATCAGCCTTCCAAACCTAAATTGCCTAAGTTACCAAACTTCAAAGAGAAAACAGATGACATAGATTCTTACTTGTACAGATTCGAGAATAATGCAAAGGCTCAAAACTACAGTACTGAACTGTGGCCTCTCATTTTGTCTTCTCATCTTGAAGGTCATGCTCTGTCTCTGTATCACAGTCTAGCTGATGGTGGTGTTCTCACATACGAAAAATTGAAAGAGAACTTGCTGAAGAAGTTCAGGTGTACTACGGAGGTTTACAGGACACGGTTTAGAGAATCTAAGCCAGGTACTGACGAGTCGTTTGACATTTACTCAGTTGAGTTGAGGAGGCTGTTTGATAGATGTGTCTCATTGGCAGGTATTGACAAATCTTATGACGGTGTAGTCGATTTGATTCTGTCAGAGAAACTCATGGAGAGTGTGTCAAAAGATTTGAGGACTTTCCTCTGTGAAAAGGATTGCAGCAGCAGAGTCCTATCACAAAGCTCATCCAGGAAAGAATTTGTCTCGAAAGGCTGAGAGTTCTCCCTTGTTTGCTTCAGTCAGTGTGGATGAGGATCATGCAGCATGTGGTGCGTTTTCTGGTCAAAATGGTCAGTATCAAAGAGGATCTGGTGATAGATCTCGTCTGAGCAACCAGTTTTACAGGGGTGGCCACTATCGTGGTGGTCGTGCAAAGAGATGGTTCGGACAGAATCAAAAGAATTTCGGTGATGGTCATGGTGGTTTTGTTGACCAAAGGCAAAGTTTCTGCAGTCGTGATGACAACTACCACAGTGGTCGTTCACAGTTTGATGGCTTTCATTCTTCTGGAAACCATGGTCAGTCATACCGTTCTCAGAACGGTGGTTTTCAACGTGGTCATCGTGGTGGACAGAGTCAGTTCAGATCTAGTCATGGAAATGTAAGTCAACAAGGTTCTGAGAGTTCCGGAGGTCAGAGTCAATTGGTCTGTGCAGTGTGTGGAAAGTCTGGTCACACTATTTGGAATTGCCCGGTGAGTGCTCAAGGTAGGCAATGTGTACATTGTGAGCTCAGACATTCAAAAAAATTTTGTCCGTACATACGACAGAATCAGGCTGGTTCAGCTTGTCATGGGGATGGTCAGTCAAATGATCAATCAGGGTGTTGTGCTATTGTCTGTCCATCAGTACAAGAGATGAGTGAAGTCGAGGCTACGGTATGTTCCTCGATATAGGAGTTTCTGGTCGGTTACACCTTGAGTCAGGGAAAGTCAATGGTGATGCGTGCTCAGTGTTGAGAGACACAGGTGCAACAGTTTGTGGCGTCAGAAGGCGGTTGGTGAGAGAAGATCAGTTCACAGGTGAAACCATCAGGTGTGTATCGTTTGGTGGCCGAATGGATGTGTTTCAACTGGCGAAGGTTGATGTCAGTTCTGACTACATTTCTGGTCCTGTGGTGTGCTGTGTGTTAGAGAGTCCAGTTGCTGACTTGATTGTGGGCAATCTCCCAGGTATCAGTGAAGCTGGTGGTGCATCTGCAGAGGTTTCGGCTGAGTCCATAGCAGCCATCACTCGTGCGAGGAGTAAGCACGAAGTGCCAAGGAAACTTTTGTCTGAGTTGCCAGAAGTGTTGGAAGTCACTCCTGATGAACTGGCTAAAATTCAGAGAGAGGATCCTTCTTTGAAGAAGTGTTTTGAGCTGGCCCAAACAGGTGAGGTGCGTTCGGCTGGGGGTACGTCTCACTACTATCATGTGGTGGATGGAATCCTTTTCCGTACCTTCAAGAAAGGAGCTCGTTCATGGGAGCAAGTCGTTGTTCCTGTGGGGTTGCGTGCATCTGTGATGACTGTGTCTCATGATATCGTGCTTTCGGGTCATTGTGGTTCTCGACGCACTTTGTGTCGTCTGAGGGAAAAGTTCGATTGGCCTGGAGTGACAGTTGATGTGGCAAAGTACATCACCTCATGTGATGTGTGCCAGCGGGCTGTGCCCAAAGGAAAGGTTCCACCAGTACCATTGGCGTCTGTTCCCTTGATTGGTACCCCATTCCACAGGTTGCGATCGATCTGGTGGGTCCCATCAAACCAGTTTCAGACCAAGGACATCAATACATCTTGACACTTGTTGATGTGGCTACCCCTTATCCTGAGGCTGTGCCAATGAAGGATATTTCCTCTTCTTCCGTTGCAGAGGCGTTGTTGTCGATCTTCTCAAGACTGGGTTTCCCAAAGGAGATTTTGTCGGATCAAGGGACGCAATTCAACTTGGAGTTGATGGCTCAGTTCCATTCTTTGTGTGGTAGTCAGGGTGTTCGCACGTCGCCATATCACCTTCAGGCTAATGGGATTGTTGAGAGATTTCACAGTACTCTCAAGTCCATGCTCAAGAAAGTCATACAGAATCGACCAAAAGACTGGCACAGGTACCTTCCAGCACTTCTGTTTGCGTGTCGCGAGTTGCCATCTGAGAGCACGGGGTTCTCCCCTTCAAGTCACTTTTCGGACGTGAAGTCCGTGGACCAGTGGCACTTTTATAGGAAATTTGGATTGACAAATCAAAAGAGGACGAAGAGGCAAGACCATTGTACAGCTACATTTTCGATCTGCAGAACAGGTTGGCTGACGTTGCTGATCTTGCCTTGAAGAACACAGCTCATGCATCATCAAAGGGGAAGAAATACTTTGACAGGAAGGCTAAGGAAAGGCAATTCAAGTTGAATGATGAAGTTCTGGTTCTTTTGCCTTCTTCAAACTGCTGTCCGGTTGGCTTGGTCCATACCCTGTTGTGAAAGTCATGCATCCAGACTATCGGGTCTTGGTGAAAGGAAAAGAGAAGATATTTCATGCCAACATGCTGAAGAAGTATGTTCGCAGGGAACATATTCCTCAGTCTTCTGTTTCTGTGGCTGTTCCTTCAGTCGTGCCTGAAGGACAACCAGTGGATGGTCAAGGTGTGCAGGAAGCTAATGTTCATCAGTTCAGTGACTCCCATCCTGCCATCTCTTCTGTTTCTGGGGAGAATTCCCGTGCATGTGGTTCCCATGTTGTTGTTGGAGAGCTCCAGCCATGGAATGAAGTGAGTGTTTTTCTGGAGGAATTTCCAGCTAGAGACAGAGGTGAGGAAGCTGGTGTTGAACATAAAGATGTTCGTACTATCTCTATGTGTTCTGTTGGAGTGGTTGATGACATTGATGACTCCACACAGTTGCCTACTTTGTCTACTCCATTGACTACATCTACTCCTGATGAGAGTGTTCAGGATATAAAGTTTGACTCTGAGTTGTCATGTTCTGCTCGTGCGCAGTTGGAGGGCATTTATGCCCAGTATGAGGATATTTTGACAACGAACCTGGATGTTTTTCTGGCGATCTTTTTTTGGAGATACCACTGACAACAGATGTTCCAGTAAAGAGGAAAATGTATGATATGCCTTTCACTGCGAAGGAGGTTGTCGAAAGGGAAGTTCAGACCATGCTGGACTTGGGTGTGATCGAACGTTCTCGGAGCCCATACTCAGCCCCAGTGGTGCTTGTGAAGAAAAAAGATGGGCTGCAGATTCTGCATAGACTACAGGTGGCTGAACAAAGTAGCGGTGACAGATGCTGACCCAATCCCTGATGTAGAAGCCTTGTTCTCTACGTTGAGTGATGCCAAGTTTTTCACTCGAATTGATCTGGCAAAGGGATACTGGCAGGTTCAGGTTCTCCCTGAAGACAGACCAAAGACGGCTTTTGCGACTCATTGTGGACTTTTTCAGTTCGTTCGCATGCCTTTTGGGTTGGTGTCCGCCCCAGCAGTCTTTGCAAGGATGATGCGCATGCTCCAATTGCAAAAAACAAACAAACAAAAAAAACGCCCTCCAGAAGTCCAGATCCA
Organism: Monoplex corrugatus; assembly: GCA_030674185.1. Lineage (NCBI taxonomy): Eukaryota > Metazoa > Mollusca > Gastropoda > Littorinimorpha > Ranellidae > Monoplex > Monoplex corrugatus. Next base: position 33,788,654 of record JAPXFY010000016.1, on the reverse strand, counting down.
AAAAGATGTGCGGCACCTCCGTCACATAGTGTCATAGATCAGTTTGAAATGTACAGAAACAAATACTAGTAATATTTGAAATGAATGGTTCCATGTGTTTTCTTGTTTATGACGATACTTTTTCGCGAACATGACTACATAAACAGTGTCAGACATAATCTGCTTTTTAATAGCCGCAAACATTCGTATATTAATGCAAATATTGTAATTTCTCGTAATTGTAAGATTTGGTTATGTTCTCGATGTGTGTGCGCGCGTGTGTGTGGGCGCGCGCAGCGTGACTGCGTTGCATGCGCACGCACATTTAATGTACCAATCTTTTGTCTTACAACGATGTGATTGAATATACGAGTGGTTCGACTGTGTTACTTAAAAAGACGAATGACGGGTAATTAATAAACACATTAGTGAAAACATGCATGTATCAAAATGAGTGTAAATGAAAATTAGAACAATAGTGAAAATAGACATATGTAGGCATACTTGTTCTGCTCTTTTCTGTCTTTCTAAAACTGGGTTTGCATGTCTTACGGTCTTTTTCCATGTACATGTCAATGTCAATTTTTTTAAACTTCAGATACAGATAACTTTACAATGAATACAGTGTATCTATACATTTGTATCAGTCCGTCTCAATGTGTTCTTCTCCCCCCTCTGACTCTCTGCCCGCAGATTTGTTTGTGTGTGAAGGGTGCTTGCAGCAATATACACAATAGACCAACGTGTTTTTAACATCGTATTTTGATCTCTGCTTCAGTCTACATTTACAGTTATTTCACGAACGCTTGGCGTCACACGTGATCAGGAAACATTAATATCAACGAATCAAATAGTCAGTAAAGTCAAATAATCAAGCAAGGAATGACTAAATCAATCAACAGGCAACACTCAATCAGTAAATCAGTCAACTGGCAACCAAGCTGTTATCATCCAAAGGACGAGGTGTCATGAAAGACTTAAATAATCGTCAACACTCTTATAAAAGACCTTGCTGTGATATAAAAGAGTCGTCATTACGACAAGATAGTTAAAGTATCAATGCTATAACTCAGAAAATAACCAACAGTTAAATTTCTAAGTTGTGACGTTGAAATGTGAACAATGCATGTGTTTAACAAATAAACAGATAGGATCTTTACATGTTAATTTAATTTTTATTTGTGTGTGTGTATATATATGTGTGTGTGTGTGCGCGCGTTGCGTGCGTGCGTGCGTGCGTGTGTGTGTGTGTGTGGTGTGTGTGTGTGTGTGTGTGTGTGATTTCTACAACGATTTGAAATGAATGCAAAAGTCATTTGTCCTGCATCAAATATTCCGAAACACAGCACGCCAAGTTGCATCAGCAGCACATTGTACAAATCCAGGATGAGTTTAATGGCAAGCATATCAACACAGGTTTTGGAATTATAATAGTGAATATGCCAATATCGTGTTTCACAAAGTAAAGACTGGAGACAATTGTTAATGGCTTGGCATTTATTGAACCACTTGCAGGACCACCCATCCCTCAGTGGTGATTATGGGAATAAATAAATAAAATGGTGGTCAAGCCATTTTCACAAATTTCCGTTTTATACAATTATTACAGAAAATCGACATAGTAAACCTTTCAAGGTAACTGACCAAGGTCATACTCGACCATCATTTTGTTAGAATTTATTCACGGATTAGATCGTCGAGCAAGTACTTAATAGGTCTTACATTAGCCTGTCTTCCTGGCATGAAACTGTGATAACACGATTCCTGATGTATAACAGCTCCTTTGCAGTATTCACAAATAAAAACTGTCTTAACGAAGTGACAACATTGTAATAATAATAATAATAATTACAATATTTATATAGCGCAAAATCTTGATAAAATCAAATCTAAGCGCTGAAGCAGACACACACGCACGCACGCACGCACGCATACGCACGCACGCACGCACGCACACGCACGCACACCACACACACACACACACACACACACACACACACACACACACACACACACCACACGCATGGCTATAAATGGGGAGAAAGAATAAAAGCAATAAAAGCAAGAATAAAAGCAATGGAAAATTATAGAGAGCATAGCATATACAATTATATATTATAACCATGTGATTCCCCTCCGAGCAGAGACAGGCTGCAGAGGGGGGGGGGGGGGATTGGGGGGGGGTTGAGTGAGGTTAGGATTTTATGCGGAGGAGAAAAGGTGAGTTTTGAGAGCGGACTTGAAGGAGACAAAAGTAGGTTGCTGACGGACTGAGAGAGGAAGTTTCTTCCAGGAGAGTGGACCAGAAACAGAGAAGGCTCGTGGACCATAGGTATTGAGCTTAGTGCGTGGAAAGCGAAAAGTCAGAGGATCGGAGGCAGAGCGGAGGGTACGTGAGGGAAGATAGATCTCAAGTAGGCTTGACAGGTAATCGGGGGCTGCGTTATTGAGGCTTTTGTAGCACATGATGTCTAGTTTGTACTGTATGCGCTTTGATACAGGGAGCCAGTGAAGTTGTGCCAGGAGAGGAGATATGTGGTCAGCTTTTTTCTTTTTGAGTACAAGGCGTACAGCATTGTTTTGAATGCGCTGTAGGATGTGAATGGTGGAGGCAGGAAGACCAGACAGGAGTGAATTGCAATAGTCAATGCGAGACATTATGAAGGAGAGAAAGAGTTTTGCAGTTGTTTCGACAGAGAGATACTTCCTGATCAGCCTTATACGATGGAGATGATAGTAGCAAGATCTGGCAGTTTGAGAAACAATGTTGTTCATGGAGAGGGTAGAGTCAATGCAGACACCAAGGTTTTTAGCTGAATCAGAAATTGGGACTGATGTGTTACATAATGGGAGAGAAAGAGGAGGCAGCTGAGAAAGTTTCTGACGGGTGCCAATGAGGATAGCTTCTGTCTTGTCGTCATTAAGCTGAAGTTTGTTGAACGTCATCCAGTTCTTAATGTCTGAGTAACACTCAGTGGTGCGAGTCAACAGGCGCTGTATATTATCAGGTGAGTCACTGTCTTGAAGTTGGGTGTCATCAGCATAGAAGTGGTGTTTTATAGAGTGGGAGTTGATGATGGTGGACAGGGGGGAGGTGTAAAGAGTGAAAAGAACAGGGCCAAGGACAGATCCTTGTGGAACACCACAGGTCAGGTATGCAGGTTGAGAGTAAGTGCCATTGATGAGAACAGTTTGTTTTCTGTTTGATAAATACGAAGTGAAAAAGGAGAGAGCAATGTCAGAGATGCCAAAAGTATGATGAAGTCTAGAAAGGAGAATACCATGGTCAATGGTATCGAAGGCTGCAGATAGATCAAGGAGTGTGAGGAGAGAGACTTTGCCAGTATCAGTTGCAAGGAGGAGATTGTTGAGAATGTGTAGTAGGGCAGTTTCAGTGCTATGGCACTGGCGGTAGGCTGACTGGAAAGGATTGAGGAGATTGTTGGCAGACAGGTGAGAGTTCAGCTGGTTGAGGACGACTTTTTCAAGGAGTTTTGACAAGAAAGAGAGATTAGAGATAGGCCGGTAATTTTTCAGTTCATTTGGGTCTAAATTGTGTTTCTTGAGGAGAGGGTGAACAATAGCAGACTTGAAAGAATCTGGGACAGTTCCAGTTTGAAGAGAAGTGTTGATGATGTCAGTGATGAATGGGAGGAGAGTAGGGAGACAGTCGGAGTAGAGAGAACCTGGAAGAGGATCCAGTTCGCAGGTTTTGAACGACATGGATCTGATTGTGTTGAAAATTTCTTCTTGTGAGACTGGGGTGAAAGTAGTAAGAGGTGTGCCAGAGAAGGAAAGGTAGTCACTGTTGCAGTCTGTGCACGGTAATGTTTTTGCTATTAGTACAGAATTTTTTTTAATCATTTATTTATACAGACAGCAGTATCTGGCGAAGTCAACTCTTTTCATCCTCACAGAATTATACCTCTAAACAGCAATTACTATAGGTGTAAAGGGCGAATTAAAAAAAATGTCCGTCAGTTTCTTTATCACTTTTTAAACGTAGTACTAGAAATGGTAACTTTCACAAGCCTTTGCGCTGATTCGATGGATACCAATATGTAGTGCGCAAGGCCAGTGAATTCCATGTTTCTTAACTCCAGTAACCAGGAACAATGGCTTGCTCTTCTTACTAAATGCATGTGAATCACATCATCTACAAGCAAAGAATTACCACTGCCAAATATTTTATCAGACATGACAACTTTCCGAAGAGGCGACCGTACTCCAAGTCTGATCATGAGAATTTTTTTGATAATTTGAATGGTTACCTCGATATTGATGCTACACGGATAATGTTTATTGTTTTATGCGTTATTAGTATAATTAATGCAAATCACATCTTCAAGGTCTCATAAAAATGGCTATATTTCATGTTTGTTTGTCCTTTCCCCAGATTAATGCTATTTTGTCTTCTCAGATTTTCATTTTGTTGAAGATGACTACATTTGAAAAATTTACTGACATGTATTTCTAAACTTGGCAATTTTATGACAAGTTTTGAGGCATTCACTGCAGTTTAAAGCTTGCATTGTTCAGTCTGTAAATGTTTGGCTTACCTGATTGAGAAAGTTCATACCTATGCTATAAATAGGTTTAAAGGTGTACATATACATGCCTGAAATAAATGGAGAAACTATGCGATGTCCTTTTATATAGAAATGTATGTTAAATACGTAAAATACTGGCTAAAACATGCTAAATTGCAAACTAAAAGATTATGCAGACAAAAATGTATTTCAACGCGAAAAATGTCTTATTAGCGTTACTAATAAACATTTCAATGATGCTATTACAAAGCTCACGTCCAGGGTTAGTGGGGATTTAAAAGTTAAGTACAGAATGATGTTTTTCAACAGAAAATATTGAAACCATATCCTGCCCTTTATCTGGAGATGGCAGAGAAGATAAAGTACAATTTCTTTTTCTATTCGTAACAAGCATGGCAATTTTGCAATATGCTCACCAAGCAGAACGCAGTCCTTTCCAGTCCTTTTTATATTGAGAGCAGTTGATTATAACATGGCAAAATTTCTCATGGATGCTTTAACTACACGAAATTCAAACTATCAACAATATACATGTTGTATTCTATGACTATCTTAAAATGTTTTATTACATACGGAAAATCAAATTATGATCCTGATGTGTCAGCATAAATACTTCACAAGTTCATATTGTAGTGGATTTAAGTTTATAATCCTTTAAGAACATACTCCACATTCATTCTGTATGTGGTATATATCTGTACGTAGGTCTATTTGAACGTATGTGCATAAGTGGGACACATACTTTTGATACCTTTAAGTTGTAGTTACATTAGAATGCGATAAGCACACAGACACAACGATTATTTGACTTATGTTGAATTGTAACAATTCACGTCTATAATTTTTTAAATCAATGTGTTTTTGGTTTGGAAATCAAATATATATGTATGTGGTGTGTGTGTGTGTGTGTGTGTGTGTGTGTGTGTGTGTGTGTGTGTGTGTGTGTGTGGTGTGTGTGTGTGTGTGTGTGTGTGTGTGTGTGTGTGTGTGTGTGTGTGTGTGTGTGTGTGTGCGTAATGTTAGCGTTTTTAGTTTGGAAATCATATATATATATATATATATATATATATATATATATATATATATATATATATATATATGTGTTTTGTGTGTGTGTGTGAATGTGTGTGTGTGTGCGCGCGCGCGCGCGCGGTGTGTGTGTGTGTGTGTGTGTGTGCGCGCGTGCGTGTGTGTGTGCATGTGTGTGTATGAACAAAAACAAAAAACCCAACAAAACAAAACAAACAAACAAGCAAACAAACAAACAAACACAACAACAACAACAAAACCCAGAAAATAAACGAGATTTCTTTTGTCCCAATACTTCGGCCTGTGTGATTTTGGTCAATGGAATATACACACGAATCACAAACGTTTCTGACGGAAAAATGCTCAGAGCATAGTAAAACGCAAGATCTTTGTCTAAGCCCCCCCCCCCCCACTCCCACGTCTCTTTGTCAATCACCATTATTTCTCCCCCACGCTCCCTTCCCGCCTTCTATAGCTAGACACTCACACACACACCCAAGATAGACACAGACACACGCACACACACACATATATCATCATCATCATCAGGTGCCCTGCCGCATGGCGTTGGCGATCATGGACTTCCATCTGTCTCTATCTCTCGTTGCCCCTAGCATCTCCCCCACCCTCCTCGTCCCCAGCCACCTTGCAAGTCCGTCCAGCATTTTCTCCCTGGGTCTACCCGGTGCTCTCTTTCCCTCCAGCTTTCCCCTTGCTCATAAAATGGCCTATAAATGTTGCCCGTCTTTTCCTAATCTTCCTTATGAGTGATCTACTTGTGTCTGCCTCCATTAAGACTGTCTCGTTTGTTTTCTTTGCTGTTCATGGATATTATATATATTATATATTATATATATATATATATCTGACACACACACATGTTTCACTTTCCACTTAACCCTTCATCTACCCCACTTAACCCTTCCAAGTTCACTGACCCCCTTTACCAGACACACACACTGAGTCCCCGCTGAGAAAACAAACTCCGTTAATCTCCTCACTCTCCAAAAGACCGACACCAAACTACGTGCGAATGTACCATTCAATCAATCAAGAAGAGTAGATTGTTCACACATACGCACATCCACATACAACCATAAACCCCAGCGGACACACACAAGCATAACGGCACTGAAAGGAACCATGACACACGCAAGTTGACAAACAAAAATACATGTGTACAAATAGAAGCAAGTAGGCACTCACATCGGAAAACACACGCACACAACAACAACAACACAACAACAACAACAACAACAACACACACACACATACACACACACACTTTCTTATCCTGACGCTGACAGTCAAGTCCAGTGTGTTGAGGCCATATGATGTAAATGTTTTAAATTTCTTTAATCCAGAAGGACTCTATAGTCTTTTGTCTGGATCTTTCCCATTTCGACACTTTTTAAAGTGTCCAGTGTGTGATTGTTTGGGTTGAAATTGTGGTGACCAGCATACGTCTATTTTCCCTTGATATTCCATCTGTGTTGATAATTAAAATCTAAATCTATGCGAAGTTTTCGTTTTTCCAATGTCAAGCGTCACAGTAGAGAAGATACACAATGTATTCACTTTCGCCTGTGGTCATGCTCTTAGATTTTAATGAGGCAGATGACACAGCCTTTTTCACATTTAGAACAACCAGGTTGAGAGGGTCAGTGGCAGGAAAAAGGGTGGATGGCATTAGTAGTTTTTTGTTTTGTTTTTTTGTTTTAAAGAGAAAGCCACTTTCGTTCCCCCCAAGACACGAGGTTGTAGCATAACTTTTTCATGCGTTGACTGGAGTGGGAAGATGGACATCTGGAATCCCTTCAACCTGCTGCGGAAGGAAGGATTGGACGGGTTGTGGGATATGACGGGGGGGGGGGGGGGGGGGGGTTCTTGGGGTTCTCGTTTTGCATCTGTATTGTTGTGTTTGAATCGGGGGAGGATTTTGATCCATTCTACTGATGACAAAATGGAGTGGAAATATTGGCCACATGCTGACAGTTGGGTTCTGTGTGTGTGTGTGTGTGTGTGTGTGTGTGTGTGTGTGTGTGTGTGTGTGCGTGCGTGCGTGCGTGCTGCGTGTGTGTGGTGTGTGTGTGTGGTGTGCGGTGTGTGCGTGTGCGCGTGTGCGTGCGTGTGTGTGTGTGTGTGTGTGTGTGTGTGTGTGTGCGCGCGTACAAACGTGTGTATGTTTGAAATAGAGACCTTTAGATTACACGTCACGTATCCAATACGAGCCAGATACGTAACGTACCGACTACGTATCGCATTTTCTCGCGCGATTTTATCGATACGTATCGCTTCGATTGGGACGTGGCCACGTAGCAAAACCAAAGTTTTTGTGCTCTCGCCCATATCTGTTTTTCTGCTGCGGAACTGAAATTTCAAGGTAAGTGATGGTTTGGTTGTGTAGTGTAACCTTCTTTCGATCTTGTTACGCGTTTTATGTCACTTAAGTCGAAGAAATTGGTGCATACACTGAAGAGACCACCAATCAACAGGCAAAATCCCAGAGGCTGGTATTCACGTATCTTCAGGCGACCTAGATAGAACTGAGAACGAGATTTGATATCGCAGCCCCGGTTCGGCTGTAATTTATTTTTCGAAAGCTAATTTATGACTGCAATCATTAAAAACGTCATGACTGATGTAATTTATAATTGTCTTGATCACTTAGCCTCAAACGTTTTAAACGAAAAAGACATTGAGATGTTTTAGAGAAAAAATAATTTCACCAAGCGCTCACTTGATATGATCGCTACTGCGCTGGTCAGTCAGGTCTCTCATCGAAACCACACAGGCCTACACACAGGCCTCCTTCAGGGAGCAATATTGAAATGTGTCTAGACAGGTGTCTAGACTGGTGTCTAGACAGTCACCAATAGCCATTACCTAGTTTTGTTTTGTGATGATTCTGCATGGCATAAACATGGTAGCTTTATGTAACATTTTTTTTCATTTCATCGTTTATATTCATTAAAGATGGCAGCTGAAGGAGCAAAAAAGAAGAAAATATACTTCCTTCAAGGATAGATAATGCGTTGTTGCTGGAAGTTCTACAACGCAAGGCGTTGTGGAATAAAAACAGATTGGTCTAGGTTCTCTACGACTGCAACGTAATAGGTTCACAGTGTGCGTTACATCGGTTTGATGATTGGGGCCATAATGACGACAAAGTTCGTGGGCTCAGCTTCAAAACATATGTACATATATTGTAGATCTGCTCATTGTCTAAACTGATATAGTGATAATACAACAGGATCATAAATGCACAATGTATGACTTAGGTTTTTCTAATGCACAACTCATAGATATGGATGTGCAAAGAACACGCAAGGCGTTTCTGATCTAGACAAAGACACTAGATCTAGACTGTGTTGCAGTTGAGAGCCGTTGTAGGTTAAATGGGAAAAAGATCGTAACAGATCCAGGCACTAGGTTATATGTTCATACAACTGATGTGCCTATGGTTTGAAAGCTGCACACTCATTTCCTAAAAAAAATAATAAAGTAAGGCCTACTAAAGGATCACTGGGTGTCCTACAGGGCCTGTTTGTTTAGATTATGAAGTAAACTGCAGCTATGAAGACAAAAGCCTTCCATTACATCAGACTCTCCCTTTCTCTCTCTGTCTTTCTCTTTATATCTCTCTATCCATCTATCTTCCTGCGTCTCTCTCCCTCTCTCTCTGTTTCCTTACAGATTTAGATCTATTTCTCTCAGTTTTCTTCCCCAGCCTCTTTCTCTCTATTTCTTAATACATTCGTTAGTTTGTATGGTCTGTAGTGTCACTACTGTGACTACATTTAATATTATGCATTAGGTTGTTTGTAAAGATTTCCATGTGAACTAATTTGTTTACACAGATAAAACGAAATTGCTGCTACTTACCTAAAAAATCTGCTGCAAGTGTATCGTGAACAAGTTGCACGGAAGTGCTTAGGTTATATCCCTTGCTTCGGGGACGTCGGGGGGCGTATATCCTTGACACGTGTAATCTAAAACGAATTCATTTTTACGTACGGGACACGTGCGTATCGCGGTACGGATACATTTTGGGAGATACGTGACGTGTAATCTAAAGGTCTCTTTTGTTCTCCCTCTGACTGTTTTTCTGTTTTCCCGTATGCCATCACTGACCATTATGCTGAGTCACAGGAGTGTCAATTTTTCATCAATATGCTTTTCATAATGATCTTGTGAGTGATAACTTTTTACCATTCTCCACTACCAACAGCATTTCTCTCGTTGTTGCTCGCCACACGCAATTCTTATGATAGTTTTATTTTGATGATATTTTTTGCGGGGGTTTGCCCTTTGGGCCCCGTCTCATTGGGTCCCCGTCTCATTGGGCCCCCGTCTCATTGGGCCCCCACACTTTTCTGTAGTAATAAGAAAACGTGTCATTGGGCCCCCGTCTCTTTGGGCCCCCGTCCCTTTGAGCCCCCATCTCTTTGAGCCCCCGTATCATTGGGTCCCCGTCTCATTGGGCCCCCGTCTCATTGGGCCGCCACACTTTTCTGTAGTAATAAAGAAAACGTGTCATTGGGCCCCGTCTCTTTGGGCCCCCAGCATAATAAACAAGATAATTATGTTCCCTGCTGCTGCAAATTTTTGTGTGGTGTTGTGTGTGTGTGTGTGTGTGTGTGTGTGTGTGTGTGTGTGTGTGTGTGTGTGTGTGTTTATTGATTAAAAATGTGTGGAATAGCACCCAGAGAAAACTGCTAGGCAATTTTATTAAAACTTATTATGTTAGTAGAGGCCCAAAATGTCGCATCGACCCAAAATGTCGCACCAACTCAAAATGACCACATTTGTGCATTCCAGCTACCATATAGTTAGAGTTTTGAGTATAGGTAAAACTCCATAAACAATGTGCGTTTTGCGTGTGAGCTTGAAACGAGCCCGTCAGTCTGTCAGTATGTATGAATGTAGATGTATGTATGTGTATATGTATGTATGTATGTGTATTATGTATGTATGTATGTATGTATGTATGTATGCATTGATCATTTTGGCCTATTTAGCTGTCAAACAGTGAAATAGACCTAACTGACCACTGGTCGGGCATATACATCAATACATTTTGGACCGGCCCGGTGCGACATTTTCGGCCTTGTAACGGAGGCCCAAAATGTCGCAGTGTCTCAAAATGTCCACCGGACCACAATTGCGTATTCCAGGCTACCGTATAGTCTGTGAATGTATGTGATCAAAAATGTGTGGAACAGCGCTCAGAGGAAATTGCTAGCCGATGTTTTCATTTTTGTTTTCAAGTTAGTGCGACATTTTGGGCAGGTGCGACATTTTGGGCTGCCCAATGAGACGGGGGCCCAAAGAGACGGGGGCTCAAAGACACGGGGACCCAAAGAGACGGGGCCCAACGAGACGGGGGCTCAAAGACACGGGGACCCAAAGAGACGGGGGCCCAATGAGACGGGGGCCCAATGAGACGGGGGCATATTGCGAGCGAATTATCGCATATTTATGCATTGTGCATTAAAACGTATATTTGGAGAATAAAGAAACATTTAACTCTACTTG
>JAPXFY010000016.1:33745058-33772558 GCA_030674185.1 Monoplex corrugatus | reverse complement strand
GAAAGACCTGAAAGCGGAACACAGTGCCCTTAGCACAGTAGAATCAGCAAGGAGCAGAAGGATCAAAAGGAAGACCAAGTCTGCTTCTTCTGAGACCCCTTCCAGTTCGTTTGGAGACTATTCGAGCAGCTGAAATCACAGTGGACAAAGAAGATATGGAAAAGCATTTCAGGAAATGATATTCTGACCCTCAGAACGAGACACGACTTGAAATCTAGGATTAGGTGCGGCCTGCAATTTTGACTAACACTGAATAAAGTAAAGAAAATGGTTAAAAAGCCAAAGCCAAATCATCACTCGGACCTAACAGAGCACCTTGCTTGCTGTGTAAGAAATGTCCCAGTGTCTTTTGTCAAATCACAGTAAGATCTGAAAACAAAGCCTCTTGAGGTCTAATCCTGCCCCGCAACCACAGATACGTAACAAACAATAATTAAAAAAATTGAATCCCCAAAAGACGGGTTGACAAAATCAAGTTAGATTATGTTTACAAAAATAATATTTGATAAGTTAGTAAACACACACACCTACACACGCGCGCGCGCATGCACACACACACACACACACACACACACACACACACACACACACACACACACACACACACACACACACACACACACACACACACACACACACACACACACACACATACATACACGCCTGTGCTCAAGATAGAATGGTATAGATCTGTTCCACATACCAGTTCATTTTCTATATGTAATTTCCTCTGTTCGTGGTGATTGGAAAATGTTTACTGCGAAACAAAAATCACACAGTTCACGTCTTGCCCGGCTGCCTTTCTTTAAAATCGGGGTTTCCCCAACTTCTGACCCCAAGCTCACACCGAGAGGCAGGCACCATTTGAACGGACCAAGCCAGGTCCTGTAGCCTTCATCAAATTTTGCTCCACGAAACCATACTTTCACAAAAACAAAGACGACGGAGACGATGACTGGACTGGAACACTAAACAACAGAACTTGCTGGAACGCCCCTTCCGTCTTCGACCAGTTGTGGACGACCAGGGGACAGCAACGAGACACTACGGGACAAATAGGACAGCAACGAGACACTACGGGACAAATAGGACAGCAACAAGACACTGCGGGACAAATAGGACAGCAACGAGACACTACGGGACAAATAGGACAGCAGCAAGACACCACGAAACAAATAGGACAGCAACGAGACACTACGGGATAAATAGGACAGCAATGAAACACTGCGGGACAAATAGGACAGCAACAAGACACTACGAGACAAATAGGACAGCAACGAGACATTACGGGACAAATAGGACAGCAACAAGACACCACAGGACAAATAGGACAGCAACGTGACACAACGGGACAAATTGGACAGCAACAAGACACCACGGGACAAATGCGACAGTAACGAGACACTACGGGGCAAATAGGACAGCAACAAGACACTACGGGACAAATAAGACAGCAACAAGACAGTACGGGACAAATAGAACAGCAACGAGACACCACAGGACAAATAGGACAGCAACAAGACACTACGGGACAAATAGGACAGCAACAAGACAGTATGGGACAAATAGGACAGCAACGAGACACTACAGGACAAATAGGACAGCAACAAGACACTACAGGACAAATAGGACAGCAACGAGACACTACAGGACAAATAGGACAGCAACAAGACTGTACGGGACAAATAGGACAGCAACAAGACACTACAGGACAAATAGGACAGCAACAAGACACTACGGGACAAATAGGACAGCAACAAGACACTACAGGACAAATAGGACAGCAACAAGACTGTACGGGACAAATATGACAGCAACGAGACACTACAGGACAAATAGGACAGCAAAGAGACTCTACGAGACAAATAGGACAGCAACGAGACTGTACGGGACAAATAGGACAGCAACAAGACACTACGGGATAAATAGGACAGCAACAAGACACTACGGGACAAATAGGACAGCAACAAGACATTACAGGACAAATAGGACAGCAACAAGACACTACAGGACAAATAGGACAGCAACAAGACACTACAGGACAAATAGGACAGCAACAAGACTGTACGGGACAAATAGGACAGCAACGAGACTGTACGGGACAAATAGGACAGCAACGAGACTCTACGGGACAAATAGGACAGCAACGAGACACTACGGGACAAATAGGACAGCAACGAGACACTACAGGACAAATAGGACAGCAAAGAGAAACTACGGGACGAATAGGACAGCAACGAGACTCTACGGGACAAATAGGACAGCAACGAGACACTACGGGACAAATAGGACAGCAACGAGACTCTACGGACAAATAGGACAGCAACGGTAAGAAAGCCTGTGGCCTCCTAGACAAAAACGAAGTCTGGTGCCTGCGGTTCACGCTGTTTCCAAAGTCAGCACTGGTATGATGGAATCAATAGAGGCCAAAATAAAAAAAATACACAAGGAGGTTTTGTGTCCCAATTGTTCTTAATGACCGCGCGCTTTATTGTCGCCAGGCACAGCTGAAGTTACATCTAAAATCTATCATTGAGGTGTACAAGGTGTACAAGGTCAAACTTCAGAGTAGGCTTAAAATTTGGAGCAAGGGAATTAGTCGCACATCTACCTACGATCTCATGAAACAGCTCTCGATTTCTGGGAAGGAGAGATCGAGAGCCCCAAAAGCAACGACAGAAGCAGGTGAAAAGCGTTCAAGTTGGATCTGGTGGAGAAAGAACAAAACTGAACTTAATAAGGCTTAAAATGTATCATATTTTGCAGGTCTCTTCTAAAGACCATCTGCTGTCCAGGTCTCCCCACTGGACTTTCTTGCTGACGTAGAATTTTGTAATAATTTTTTAAAAGAAATTACATTCGGAAGATTTCTTAACATGGGATTTGTGTACATTTTCAGTAGCATCAATCAATATTTTCAGTTAATCTGATATTTGCACATGTGATGCATTTTTACTTCAACAAATCTGTAATCTTGTCATGCAAACTTTGCCCACCCTCCTACTCGTGTTAGTGTAACTGTAATACGGGACAAATAGGACAGCATAGGACAAATAGGATAGCACAGCAAACACTTATCCTGACTGACATGCAAACGCTTGTCCTGACTGGACTTGGTTCATCTTGCCTTGTCTTGGCCTGACTTATTTTGCTTTGTCTTGCCTTGTTCTGACTTGTCTTGTCTTGTATTGTCTTGTTAATTAATTAATTTAATTACAATATATTTATATAGCGCAAAATCTTGATAGAGATCAAATCTAAGCGCTGAACATACACATACGCACGCGCGCACACACACGCACACACACACTCACACATGGCTATAAATGGGGAAAAAGAATAAAAGCAATGGAAAATTATAGAGAGCATATTATATACAAATATATATTACAATGTGATTCCACTCCGAGCGGAGACAGGCTACAGAGGGGGATGAGTGAGGTCAGGATTTCATGCAGAGGAGAAAAGGTGAGTTTTGAGAGCGGACTTGAAGGAGACAAGAGTAGGTTGCTGACAAACTGAGAGAGGAAGTTTGTTCCAGGAGAGTGGACCAGAAACAGAGAAGGCTCGTGGACCGTAGGTATTGAGCTTAGTGCGTGGAAAGCGAAAAGTCAGAGGATCTTGAGGCAGAGCGGAGGGTACGTGAGGGAAGATAGATCTCAAGTAGGCTTGACAGGTAATCGGGGGCTGCGTTATTGAGGCTTTTGTAGTACATGGTGTCTAGTTTGTACTGTATGCGCTTTGATACAGGGAGCCGTGAATTGTGCCAGGAGAGGAGAAATGTGGTCAGCTTTTTTCTTTTTGAGTACATGGCGTGCAGCATTGTTTTGAATGCGCTGCAGGATGTGAATGGTGGAGGCAGGAAGACCAGACAGGAGTGAATTGCAATAGTCAATGCGAGACATTCTGAATGGTCTTGCTTTATCTTGTTTTAAGTTGTTTTGTCTTCTCTTGAGCTGAGTTGATGTGGAAGAGAACAGCTTTGTACTCACCTCACAAAAAACAAACAGGGTACAAACACAAGACGGAGACACATTTACAAGACAAGTATTGACATGACATGACATGACATCACATCACATGACATCACATCACATCACATCACATCACATCACATCACATCACAATAAATAGAGTACAGTATAGTATAGTATAGTATAGTATAGTATAGTATAGTATAGTATAGTATAGTATAGTATAGTATAGTATAGTATAGTATAGTATAGTATAGTATAGTATAGTATAGTGAGATGACTGTTCCCAGATATTTGAATTTATTAACCTCAATGTTGTGCCATTTGCTTCTATTTAGCATGAGGGGATTTCTTTTTTTTTTTTTTAGCTCTTTATTTTTGCTTTCTGTTTCTATGTAGTCATATATTCACAAGGTTTTGTAAGTCTTTTTCTTTTTCTGCAATTAGCACGGTGTCATATGCGTGACGAATGTTGTTAATCATTTTTTTTCTCCAACCTTTATCCCAGAGCATTTTTCTTGGTTTCTCATGATTGTTTGCCTTAAAGTGAAAACAAATCTACTGACAGAACACAACCGTGTCTAACCCTCTTTTGATATTTTGGAAAGAGCTTACATCGTTTTCTATTCTCATTGCCGCTGTTTGTTCCCAATACAAGACTGAAGTCATGGCAATCAATACAAAAAAAAATCCCTTGTGCAAAATAACAGCAAATGGCACAGCATTCAGACAAGTTGATAAGTTTAAATATCTGGTAAGTCATCTCTACCCGACGGCAGATGCACATTAGAAATATCTGACAGAATAGACCAAGTTAATACAGCATTCAAGAAAATGAAAAGCGTATTACCAAAAAAATGCCTATCAGTTAACATCAGGAAGAGTTTTTCGGTGTTGATATGGAACTGATACTGTTGTGCGGTTCTGAAGCGTGGACAGTCAACAACGTCAAGTCAAAAGTATCTGAGGCAACTGAAATGTGGTTTCTATGAAGAATGTTAGTGCAGGAAAAGTTCCCTCCCGACGCACCGTGCCTATAGTGCCGGTCTGGCAGTTGTTAGCTCAGCCGAACCGGCCTTATAGTGCCGGTCAACTTTCGAAAAATTCTACCAATTTCCACTATACGGTCTAAGGGAAAAACCATTAGTATTGCTTAATACAATGTTTAAACCAGTGAACAGAGTTAGTTTTCTTGTTGTAGCTTTGCACTTTGTGTCCTGAGAGGTAACGGAATGAAGTGACCCCCCCAGACCTGGAAATTCCAAAGCCATGTGTTTTGGTCCGGCATTTCCTGCCTTGATTATAATGGCTGCTAGGCGAAGGAATGTGCTTCTCCACGAGGTTTTGGAAATTTTCTTTCGTTTTTTCTTCTTCTTTGGTTAGATGTGTATATATATCTGAAACACTTTTCTGTGTGTTTGTATGCGACAAACAAACGAAAAAAACTAGCAATCTGTGACGGTGGGGACGTGTATAGTTCAGCTGTGAACATCAAATCAGTTCCTAGAATCCCTGAGATATTTTGTGATGGTGTTTCGCAGAGAATGGATTACATAATGTATTGATTACCATCTGAGGACTCTCTCCTACATCAGCTGAAGGTAAGAACGTTTGTTGTTGATTCTTTGTGGTCAACTTTTCTGTTTACGGTTATTACTGAAACGTAAACATACTTCTGGTTTATGCTGTTTCACCCATGTTGTTCTAGTCCTAACACTGCGTATAAATTTTCAAAACTCTTAGTTGAAAATAGTATGCTCGAAAAGATCACTTCTTGAACTTTCTAGGGAATACAAATACCATTTACCATTAACCGTTTACTAGTAGCCGTAAAATGAAATAGAAAATTGGTGAAAATGGGTAGTCAGCAGGGAAGTAACTACACGCTACCCGCGCAGAGGCGGGGAAGTACCGGTGTTGTGCGCTAACGTCGGGAAAGAGTTCCATGGACAGCAGCGAAAACAAACGAGACAGTCTTGAAAGAGACAAACACAAAAAGAACATTAATGAAGATTAGGAAAAGACAAGCAACATTGACAGGAATTTTATGAGGCAAGAGAAATGTGAGCACCTAGTCACAACAGGAAAGTTGGAGGGAAAAGAGCACCAGGTAGTGTAGACCCATGGAGAAAGTATTGGATGGACTTTGCAGAATTGATGAAGACAGATGGGGTTGGTACCTGCAGCAACAAAAGATAGATTCGTATGAAGGACCATAATCGCCAACGCCATGCGGCAAGGCACATGATGATGATGATGATGATGATGATGATGATGATGATGATCTGGATAAAGTTTCTGTATTTTTGTGTGTGTGTCAAGTATTATCTGGTAAACTTTTCATCTCATTTCTTGTTGAAAAAAGTGAATGTTTCATATGGACCAGAGAGAGGTATGTGTCTGTGTTCCTGTGACAAAAATGTGAGCAAGGTTTTCTCTGCCGTGTCTGAACGGATACTTACATTAGTTCAGGTAAGTAGTGCAGGCTGTTGAAGAGTTGCAAATGCATACGGTTCAAAGTCGTGATACCAAGGTTAAGGTCATATGTGCCAAAGGGAGAAGAGTGGCAGAATGGTTCAGACATTTGCCTGCCAATAACTGAACTCGAGGTTCCAGGGTTCGCTTTCTGTAGAAACCTCGACGTTTCTCCTTAGTTTGACCGGAAAATCGAACTGAACGTCTAGTCCTTCGGAAGGGGTCGAAAAATGAGTCGGACCCGTGTGCCTTCTGGCTGCGCACGCTAAAGATCCCACGGCAGTTGAAAATCGTGAAGAGCAGGGCATTGCCCGGCTGCCTTGGTATAAAACATTGAGAAATAGGCTGATTTTCCAGGTCCCACTCCTTGGAGACCAATTATCCTTCTAGCCTTTCTGAAGTCTTCGTGAAAAAAAATGAATATGAATATAAATTTGAGGCGAGGGAGAAGGGATGGGCGCCGTCCCCGTTGTGCTGGCCCCATGAAAAGTTGAGGTATCTGCCACCTCACTCCCTTACGACCCTTAGGTAGGACGTCAGGATCTGGTCAGCTCATGGGTTTATGTACAGGCTTAAGGTTTGTGCCGTGATCATTCAGAATCTTCTCCATCACATGGCACCTGTGACGTTAGTGCGTATGGAATTCATACGTCATCTTGAGAAATTGAAACTGAATCTGAAACTGTGCCAAAAGTGCTTAAAAGCAGCAGTCTACCATTGTCCTGACTTAATGAAAAAATTAAGTTTTACTTCATGTGATGCTACTTGAAGTTCACTGATGTCTGTACCTTTTTCATAAAGAGGGAACATTAGAACGGCATTAACATCTTGTTTTCCTTGTTTGATATTCTCTTCTCTTTTTCTGTCTTTCATACTTTGGTGATCTGTACCACGAACACAACTGAAGACCGTCGAAATAATTGTTTACAATCTGTACTGCTCTTTTTGGAATCACTGTTCTAGTCATCATTTTGTTTCGTAAAGCATTTTCAGGGGTTATAGAAACAGTGAGGTCATATTCACTGAGAATGGTGTGTGTGTGTGTATGTATGTGTGTGCGCGCGCGCGTGTGTGTACGTTGTGTGTTGTTTATAGGTAATGTGCTTGTGGATGTGTGCAAGCTTTTGTTGTGAAATATCTCTGTCTTTCTGTGTCTATGTCTCTCTCTCACCGCTTAGAATACAAATACAGTTGGCAGGTCACACTTTGAATATTTATTGTATTGCTATCTTGAATAAATGAAGAAAAGGATCTGTGCAGATCTCTGAGTTAGATTAGACATAAATACATTTGAAAAACGCTTTTTGTCAACAATGAACGGTTATCTCATCCTCATTAATAATCAACAGAAGCCTTCAGAACACAAATGTCATAACATGTAGCAGAAATATATAAACAAGAGAAGTGTTGAGACAATTTCACACGCGTGTGCACGTGCGCGCATGCGCGCGCGCACACACACACACACATACACACGTTGTTGTTGTGCTGGTGGTGGTGGTGGTGCTGGTGGTAGTGGTGGTGGCTCTGTGTGTTTTGTGTGTGTGTGTGTGTGTGTGTGTGTGTGTGTGTGTGTGTCTGTGTCTGTGTCTGTGTTTGTGTATGTGTGTGTTCATTAGTTTAATGTCTGTGCTCTTCCGTGATTGAAGACAGAAAAGAAACAAAAACGTTGGGTGCGGATGGGGGTGGAGGTGGAGGTGGAGGAAGAGGAAATTAAGATGCTTATCTGTTGTCAGTATTGAGAAAGAAGAAAGGAAAAGGCAACTGGAAGAGGGTGGGGAAATGTTAAGAAATGAGGTAATTTACCATACATAACTATTTAAACAATGAAATAACTAAATGTAACAATAAACACATATTTAACTACTGGAATTTCTGAGAGACTGAGAAAAAAGTATGATAATGAGTCAGAAACACTGTGTTCTTAGAAAGTAGACAATGTATCGTTGTTTTCCTAATGAAAAAGAACATGCTAGCTGTTATTTTCTATCCACAAAGACACAAAATATTCCTCTGCATTTTGTTTAGAATGGATCGAGTTTCCATCTATACATAAGGGTTTGTATAAGTCCACTGACATTAAACTGCTTATTTATTCTGGTGATTACAAAATTCATGTTATCGGTATTGTGCTTTTCCTGATTATCTTGAACTGTTGCCAAACGTAGGTGTCCACTAATTTATAGTATTCACTGAAGAAGAGAGAAAGCTGTTATTTTGGTTGATTCTGGTAAGCCCTTAGCCCCTCGTTTGTCACCCCTGTGAACTGTATCATGATGATGACACGAACAGTAGCACGGTATCCAAAGAAAGGTAACATCAGTGCCTCTTATGAATAAGGTATGAATTAGGTGGCTAATTTCTGTTATAATTTCAGATCGCGTTTGTGATTTTAATAATTTAAGAGAATGAAATACTGATGTTGATTCAACACAACACAAACAAGTATTTAGAAATCTTGTGTAGTCATTCAAACCGATTAATATTGCAGGGACTTCAGTTGTAAGTACTTATTTGTTGGGTCCTTTATGGAAAGATTTCTTTGATTTAAGAGCTGGTATTCAATGATCCGGCAGTGTAAATTTTTTAAATGATCGGGATAAATTGACTCGCTAGTAAGTTTACACAATCTTTCTTTTTTTTTTTTTAAATGAGTGTGTGGTGTATGTCAAATTGTGCTCTTGGGAATTCCTAGGTGGGTACTGATGAGAACAAAGATCTTACAGCCATACGATCTGCTCCTGGATAATTATAGAATCATTTATGACGTCATGCATGTATCAGGGAAAAAAACACGAAAAAGAACCAAAACGCTTATTAAATACAACCAGACACGACAGGCGCGTGTGTTGTCTGGTTGTATTAAATACGCATTTTGATTCTCTTTTCTTTTTCGTGTTTTTTTTTTTTCTGGTTCTTGTTTGCTTGAACGTGGGCAGTCACGGTTATTTTGGATGTCATATAGATCTATGTATGTTGCAAGAAAGTCAGTGTCTAAAGTCAATTTAACTTCAAGTTTCAAAATATTTTCAACGGTGGTTTTTCTTATCAGAAATTTAGTAGAGGCGACTTTCCTTTGTTTATCAAGCGGCAACACATTAATCTCAATTTGTTTGCGCAGGCTAGAAGCATGCGCTAGAAGACCAAGCGCAAGTTTTAAACCTTTACATTCAGTGCTTTGCAGTTTTTATGAGAAGTATTTCGGTGCGCTAAAGCAGGTTTCTTGGTAGTTTAAATTTAATGAGTGATTTACAAAGATGTACGAGTGTTGATGGATCTTGTCCCCAAGTGCTTGCGAACTATATTCAAGAAATTAGAAGTCTTTTGAGCTCTTGTTAGTAAGTATTCGGTATGCTGATTCCAAGGCAATTTTGCTATTAGGAAAAATCCAAAGAATCTAATAAATTGATTATACTGAAGAACAGTATCTTCCAGTTTGAAAGTGGGCATATTGTCTGGGTTAGACCCCCTGTTAGACCCACTGTTAGATAAAACTGTGTCTGTTTTCTTTGTAGCCCATTTTCTGCCATATGTTGTGTTATTTTTTCAAGCGCTGACTGACAAATTTATCGTGTAAAATTTACGCAGGGCAAGTTTTTCCTTTATATTTACCTGCAAAGACCATCAAAAAATGGAACCCAAATCATATGCGTAGATATTTTACTTCGTAAGTTGTTCATTAATATCATAAAGAGAAGGAAAACTATAACGGATCCCTGCGGGGGTTTGAAGGATTCTATTTGTTGACCGCAAAAATCAATCCTAGTTTGAAATACTAGGTTTTCCAACAAACATTTAACATAATCATAAACGTGACCTGCCAGCCCATGCTTTTTGATTAACATAATCATAAACGTGACCTGCCAGCCCATGCTTTTTGATTAAACTCTCTCTCTCTCTCTCTCTCTCTCTCTCTCTCTCTTCTCTCTGTGTTTCATAACGATTTCATCAGACAAATTCTGGCTGCTCTTTCAGGGAAGAGTGCGACGGCACTGTGCAGTATTACAATATCATAACCATGGATGTCCACTTGGCCAGTGGTTAACATTTTGTCTAGGAAGCAAGAAGTCCAGGTTAGGTTAGTGGTTGAACATGGCTTCCAGCCACCGCTACCCTTTTACAAGGAACTGAACAATAATTGTCTGGGTACGACGAGAAGCCGATCGTATGTACTCATTACGCACACGAAGCTCGATGAAAGAACCCTTGGCAACAGAAAAATTCACCTGGAAACAAAATATGAAGAAAACAATATGCCTTTACAAACTGCTTGCATACTTGTATGATACATAGTACTTTGCCAACATTTCTGCTTTTAAAAAATACAGCCCACTGGGAACATTATGTATCCCTCGGATCAGAAAATTTACTTTTAGGCCTTATAGTAGTCTCCAAAAGCAGAGGTATCCATGAGACTGCATCTCTTACACCATGTCTGACATCGACATAATTTTTTTCAAACATTTTCATTTTATCAGCCCTGCAAGACGTACAGGATGGACACTTTACTCTTCCGGAATTCCTGGCTAAAATAGCTGTGCTGCTTGTTATGGGGTCGAGTGGGTGAGTATGCTTGACAAAATAGTATGAACTTGATTCATTTGATCAATTCGAGTTGTCGGGAGACAACTTGAAAAGTCGAATGTAGAAGGATATGTGCTCCCATTTATTTTCACATGGAAGTCGACGGGTGTGATACTCAAGTGGATAAGATGCCAGATCTGATCAGTGAAGGTCTGGACACGATCCTGCCCAAGGTACCACCCGCCTGATGAGTGAAGGGTGGACATTATTCGCTTTCCCAGTTTAGTGTGTACTGTGCATTAGCGCGCTTCATGCGGAACAGTAAATGTGCACGCTAAGAAACATGAAATCACCCAGAATGCACACCCACCAAACACAGAGTATGCAAACTGTGCAGCAACTGCATACATAATGGGTGCCAAAAAACAAACAAACAAACAAACAAAAAACAAAAACAAACAAAACAAAACAAAACAAACAAACAACCTGCATACGGACATTCGAGAAAAATCCGAACGCTTAAATAATCGTAGTGGTTTGCAATGTTGAAGTTGTTTTGGGAATCCACATATTCCACTTTTAGCAATGTTGTCACTGATTTCTCACATTGATGGTCTTTTCTAATTGCCCGTTGATCATCGTTGTCATAAAAACTGCATGCAACTGGCTGAAGACAACTTCAATTTCGCTGTTTCTTTGTCCAATAGTGTACTAGTAGTTCAACACGAGTTGCTTCCCTTCTCGAAATGCTTACTCATGGTTTAAAGATAATGAAAATAAATACAAAACAAAACAAAACAAAACAAAACAAAACAAAGCAACAACAAGAATTTAAAGAATCAAGATTCAACTCGCGCACATAGCTCGGACACAGGCGTGCAGAATAGCTTCGTGTCACCGAGATGTGCATGTGCGTATTGTGTAATGTAGCCTAACGAGAGTAAAGACATATGTATATATAATATACATATACTTGGTCAAGCAAGGGAATGATATAGAATAATTGGGGATGAGAAGTTTCAGGGGAATTCTATTTACAACAACAACAACAACAACAGCAATAATAATAATAATAATAATAATAATGATTTAATAATAATAATAATAGTAATAATAATAATAGAAGAAGAATGATAATAATAAAGCTTTACACAGCTCAACATCCCGGGAAATAAACCTCTAAGCACTTTGCACTTTACGAAAATGTCACATAGGAAAACAGCAGGAGAGCATCCAGGAGTCATGACCTGGATGCAGCCCCTCAGGTGTTAATGGCAGAAGCACTTTGTTTGACGGGGGTTTCCTCACTGAAGACCTTCTACAGTCCGGCTTTCCCCAAAATATCTAGTTACTTATAACAATAGTAATGATATTGTTAATGATGATGATGATGATAATAATAATAATAACAATAATAATGATGATGACGATGATGATGATGATGAAGAAGAAGAAGAAGATGATAATAATAATAATAACAATAATGAGGATGATAATGATAATAATACTGTAATAATAATAATAATGATAATAATAGCAATTGCAATAGTAATAGTAATAATAGTAGTAATAATAATTACAATAATAATAATGATAATAATGATCATCATTATCATCATCATCATCATCATTGTTATTATTTACTACATCCTCCTTCTCTTTCTAATCATTATTGTTTCAATGACAAGTAAATCATATGATTACAGCATGCTTGCCTGCATGTGTATGTCTGAGATAGAGAGACAGAGACAGAGAGAATCTGTTAAAAATAGAACCCGAAATGTGAGTTGCATGCAATCACATGCATATATAATTCCAACTATCACACATAAACAAAATGCAACTGTTCCTTAAACAACAACAACAACAACAACAACAATAATAACAACAACAAAAACTCGATGTTGAAATACCTGAGCCTTCCTGTGTCTCCATTTTTCACAGGAAGTAGTTGACAACTGTGGATCCATCACAAGCAGACCGCCGGAAACACGTGATTTTTACAGAAAGATGCACATGTCTTTAACATCCCAAGAGAGAACTTCACTTGGGATTGAATCACGTGTGTTCTGCTCTTCAGTGCGTATTTGGCGAGAGGCGCTGTGATTATTAAACACGTCTGTTTGCTTGTGCGCTTGTTTGTTGGATTGTTTGTGTATTTCTCTCTTTGCTCATTCTTTCCTTCTTTAATTTCCTCTCTAATTTTTTGTTGTTTCTTGTTGATTCCATTTGTTTATTTTTTTTAAATAGTTCCTTCTATCTTTCCTTTCTTTATCTCTTTACTGGATCCTATCTTGATTTCTTTTGTTGCTTGTACTTTTGTTGTTGTTACTTTTGTTGTTGTTACTTTTGCATATTTGTTTGTTTACTTGTTTTTTCACTTTGCTCTAATCTATTTTGTTGTTGTTGTTGTTTTCATTAAACATGCTGAAATAAAAGTGAGATTCTTTGATACCGAGATGTGAATGTGTATGTGTGTGTGCGCATGCATGACTACGTGTGTGTGTGTGTAGTATGTGTGTGTGTGTCTTTGTGTGTGTGATGTGTGTGTGTGTGTGTGTGTGTGTGTGTGTGTGTGTGTGTGTGTGTGTGTGTGTGTGTGTGGTGTGTGTGTGGTGTGTGTGTGGTGTGTGTGTGAGTATAAGTTTTCCAATGTTTCTGGACGGATAATTAGCAAATTTGCGTCAAATGTGTGAGGATCGTTCAGGAGTCGCGAATGCATAGGATCGTAAGGTCTTGGCGTTGAAGTCAAGGTCACACGGACAGGGAAAAAAAACCGCAACCAAACAGACGAACAAATAAACAAAAATCAGCACTATTTGAGAAAGGTACCTTGAAAGCACGTAGTTGGGAACTTTTAAATATAGAGATGTATTTACAATCTGTTTTCATGTCATGGCAATTTATCATTATCACCGTTTTGAGTCCAATATTACTTCATCTCATGCTTCTTCAAGGTCAGAATGACCTTGACAAATAAACAGTCTGGAGATTCTGTTATCACTTTTGTGAAAAGTGAGATTGTGAGACTAGCTGGATAGTCTGTATTTTAAAAAAAATGTATTTGTTATCTATGTATTGATATTTATTAGTGTCAGGAACCAGAAAAAAAACACGAAAGAAGAATACGAATGCGTATTTAATACAAGGCGCAAATTTTCGGCCAGCTGGCCTTTGTCAAGTGTAAGATTACAAACAAACAAACACCAGTTACAAAATTTATGAGAAAAATACTGAAACTTCCCTGCTGCTGTGTCATAATTTTTGTATCTGGTGTTTGTTTTTAATCTTACAAACTTTGACAAAGGCCATGGCCGTAAATTTGCGCCTGTCTTGTTATATTGAATATGCGTTCGTATTCTTCTTTCGTGTTTTTTCTGGTTCCTGTTTGCTTGAACACGGGCAGTCACACTTGTTTTGGATTTTCTAATTAGTGTCTTATTTTCACTGTTTTTTTCTGTCTGTTCGAGTTCGAGTGTCAATCCCCCCCCCCCCCCCCCCCCCCCCACGCCTTTCATTTCAGCTTTTCAGTACACTCCAAACTCACCGAAAAGGAAATCACTACGAGAGCAGGCCTTTTTTCATAATACTATGATGATGAGAACATCAAACATAGCGAAAAAGAAAGATAGACGATTGATTCAAAACGGACCTTAATTTAAGTTAATCTACGCAATACTGAAGAAACTGCTCAAGGGAAAAAGACGTACACACCAAATGGTTGTTTAAAATCAGAAGATGGTACAATTGTTATGGAAAAAGACAAAATATCACATAGATGGAGAGAGTACACTTTAGACCTTTTTGACGATGACAGAAAGAAGTTAAAAGACCATCCAAAATGAAAGATGAATTTAGAGCAGCAATGAAACTACTTATGCCATATACATCCTAAGAACTCTCATAGATAGATCAGTTGAGTTAAACAGGGATTTATATGTAGGTTTTGTTGATTATACCGAGGTGAGACAAGCTGAGACGTTTAAATATCTGAGAACAGTCATCTCATCAAACGGCAGATGAGTTGAGTTAAACAGGGATTTACATGTAGGTTTTGTTGATTACACCGAGGTGAGACAAGCTGAGACGTTTAAATATCTGAGAACAGTCATCTCATCAAACGGCAGATGCACATTAGAAGTTGTTTTATGAGCATCTCATCAAACGGCAGATGCACATTAGAAATATCCCGTTGAATTGGCCACGCTAAATCAGTACTTAAGAAAATGGAAACTGTTCTTACCGACAAATGCTTATCAATTAACATCAGGAAGGGAGTTATTTAATGTTATAGAACCAAAACTTTTGTAAGGATGCGAAGCCTGGACAATCAACAAGCACAGTCAAAACAAGATTGAGGCTGCTGACATGTGTAAGAAAAATATTAAGAAAATTCGGACATTTGAAATGTTTTTGAAACAACCCTGAACACCCACCATCATAACAAGAATTTACAGCAAAATGCACACGGAATTCCATGTCATTTATATTTATTTGTCAAGAATGCTCTGTACGTGCTAGCTGTTTTGTCTGTCCACGAAAGAAGATACTGGCTAACGTCACTATTCGTCTATATATTTATTGTTGAAAAACAATTTACCAATTTTGTCTACACTAGTCTGTGCAATTCATTATCCATCTGTATGTCCACACTGTTCATCTCGCTCTATTTATTCCATTCTATACCTTTCCAACACTGACCAAGAATTCATGAACTGTTAAAATTTAATCTCATAAAATTAGAAAAAATGTCACCAACTGATTCGGATCATGCACTTTGTTCTGTCAGCGTCAAGATGCTAAAAGATCAAATACGGTCGCCATGAATCAGCCAAGTATTAGAAATCATCAAAGACATCATCGTACGTTATCAAGTTCGTGAGCATTCGAAATAGTCTATGACGCAATCAAGAACAAACTATTGGAAAACAAAACTGTACAAAAGAGACCAAATGTCACTGGTCACCAGGCGAAAGCAAGATAGTAGAATGAAACAATGACATCAGCGAGATAAAGGATAATATCACCAGGATGCCATTGTTTGTGAAACAATAAATCGATCAATCAGTCAACTAAACAGGATGTCTAGTGGCAGAAGACATGAGATCTTACCAGAATGCCACTGCTCATAAAACAACTTAAATCAATCAGTAGATAGATAGCTAGCTAGCTAGATAGCCAGATAGATAGTTACATAGCTAGATAAACAAACAAACAAACAACCAAATAAATAAATAGAAATAACAACAAATAGATACAATGAATATGGCGTTTACTGGCAGCAGAAATGAATATCAGTCTAATAAGAGGCCCTCTACAGTTGCGGCGGGTACACCCAATGACGTCAGCAAAAAGCAGACATTCTGAAAATGCAGCAGTAACAATGTCTGGTAGCACAGCATGAACAGCGTGTTTGATTGAGGAAATGATGTTCTTCAAATTTGATACATTAGCATCGGCAGGACGTCCTCATGCAAGACAGCTTGTCGTCATATCCATTGTCATGCAAATGCAACAGAAGGAGATCTGTAATACCACCAACTACATAGTTAGTTATTACAGGACTACGTGTCACGTGATCGTCAAGTCGTTGGCAGCAAGAAGGAGCAGGAAGATGATAGCTGTCGGTGGAGGTAAACACGAGGGAGGGCCCAAGACAGCATGGCAGTGGTCAGGATGAGTCTCCAGAGACACTGTCTGTTCCGATGAGATGTTACATGGTTGCTGTTACTCGGGGCAGAGCTCTTCATGCCACCTGCATCTTTTGGAAACGAAAATAAAACCATAAGTTACGCTTATTAATAGATATAAATTGTTCTTACAAAGGGGGGCATAAATCTGTTTTTGGCGATATCAAGTAATCATATCATGGACGGAGTATGAAATTTTTCCCATGAGATTTGAATGAAGTTTTTAGTACAAAACTGTACATGTAAAATATCATGTGTGCATAATCCTTATTTTCATGAAATGGACGAAAATATGAGAGATTATTCACTGTAAGGTTTTCCTTTGCAACCACTCTCGTGTATTCTAACTTTCCCCATTACGCTGTGCAACGTTTCAAAGCTATCTAAGGAACATTGTGTAAGGGGTTGAATTATGGTGGCAGAATGAAAACTGCCAATTTCAAATAACTTCAAAGAACCTATAAGCTATCGCTTGTGGTATTACCAGAATTATTTTGTATTTTTAAAGATGAATTTTATTGTCACATTTACGGATATTGTATGCCTAAAGATAAGCCCAAAGGACAAGTTGCAACTGGAATCTCAATTTCACTCAGACATAAATGACAGACTTACCACTTTTTGGAGGCTGAATGTCAGTTCGGTCATGTGTAACTTATGTCCCCCACATATTGACAACTGTATAACTACAATTTTAGTTTCTTTTTTCTTCGATGATCAAGTTCGGTGCTGATAAGGAAGACAAAAACACAAGAAAAAATGGTGGAGAGAAGTCTGAAGACTTGAAAACACTTTTTTTACCCAAGGATAGAAGCATTAAATCTCACTAGATATATCCTACATTCAGTTCCTCCTATTCTACACATGTATAAGTTAGCGAATGTAACAGCAAAACATTATGTAAAAAGAGAAAGAGAAAGAGAGAGAGAGAAAGAGAGAGAGAGAAGTAGAGGTAAATCTAGAGAGAGACAGAGACAGACAGATGTGTATGTATATATATATATATACATCTGTATATATCGAAAGAGGAGGGGGGAGGCATCAGATAACACAGTCAAAATGACAGGCAGACTGACTGACCAAGAAAAACTAATATATTTAATACATCATTAGATATAAGAGAGAATGAGTGTGTATTGTGTGCATGTACGTGCGTGCATGCATCTATATCACATATATGTGTGTGTGCATACATGTGTGAATGAGCAAGAAGAGAGAGAGAGAGAGAGAGTGCGCGTGTGTGTGTTTTGTGTGCGTGTGTATGCGTTTGTGTATGTATGTGTGTGTGTGTAAGTGCGTGCGTGTGTGTGAGTGTAGGGTAAATGGAGGAAAAGAACAAGGGGCGAGGAGAGCATAAGGCTGTGGGAACAGGAGAAAGGCAGAGCAAACAAGAGACAGGCACACAAAAAAAAGGAAATGAACAAACAGAAAGACAAATAAACACACACACACACACACTGATACAGTAACGTGGAGAACAAAGAAAGAAAGAAAGGAACAAGTAAAAAGAAACAAAATCAGGTAAAGAAACAGATTACCACAGACATACATACTATGCTGTGAGTCGTATTCTTGATCTGTCAGCTGCCTTTGTCGTTCTAGCATCTCCTCAGTTTGGTCAGACATCAAATTCTTATTGGTGCCGTCTGCAAGGCGAATGTACTACTGTAGATAAATGCAACAACAACAGGAAAAGACGAGTTGAAATAAAGAGCATTAAGGGGCAGAACTAGGACAGGATAAGTTTTTTTTTATATATAATATATGTATTTTGTTGCATTTTATAGAGCAACAAACAAAATGTAGCGAACAAGCAAACATGTTTCATTGATTACTACCTGTGTGTTCATGTTCTGTCACATTTTCATGTACATTAAAAAGTGCTAACGATAATGACAGAAGTCAGAAAAATTTTCACAAGACAATTGTAAAAATGAAATAGCATCTGTATCAATAAGAAGATTAATCATAAACATTCATCACCATGTGCTATGCCGCATGACGTTTGACGACCATGGCCCTCCGTTCGAATCTATATTTTTTCGCTGAAAGTATGTCTCCTACCTTTTCTGTCCCCATCCAATCCACTCTGCAAAAGGTCCAATATTTTCTCCCTGGGTCTACCTGGTGCTCTTTTTCCCTCTAGCACTCCTGTTGTGTACTCATCTGTCTCATCTGTCGGCATCACCGGGTGCGGTGTTGGCCGCTGCAGTCAATGACACCGACAGGGTTATCCCCCTCCATTTGTTCCGGTCTTCGCTGGCCCTGCTGACTTCATGGATTCTCATGCCGCTGGATTCGGTGATGTTGCCAATGAGAGAAGCTGGTGGTCTGCCTCTTTTTCTTTTTGCCTCAGACTTGCCTTGAAAGACAGTCTTCATAAGGTCAGTCTCTTGGTTTTGTAGTGCATGGCGTACATATTTTAATTTTCCTTTCATTTATTAAAGATAGAAGTTTTCTTGCTTTTCCCACTTCGTTTAGTATGCTTTCATTTGTTCTTTTATCTGTCCAGTTGACCCTGAGCAGCCTCCTAAAAACACATCTCAAATGCTTCAATTCTTTTGTCATCAACTTTTCTTTGTGTCCAGGATTCGCAGCCATTTGTTTTATTTTCAGATGGAGAGGAATGCTGCGATCTTTCCAGATGTTGTTTAGTTGGATCATTCTGCTTTTAGCCATGCCTATTCTTGATTTTATATCTTTGGTACATGATCCATCATTTGTTTTGACTGAGCCTAGATATGTGTGTTCCTTTTCCCCCCTTAATTTAACTCCACGAAGAGGCATTCGTCCGCCACACTAAAGAATTGTTCTCCCAGATTCTCCCAGCTCTGCCGCTTGGGTCCCTGTAAACGGTTTGTCCAATTCGCATTGTTATTAGTCCATCTTTTTTTGTTTTTGTTTTTGTCTTCCCCTCAGTCTCCCTCAGCAGTACCCTGGAGGATTGGTTTAGTAAGTATCTTGTTACATCGCCATAACAGTTTTCTTAACTGATCAGCAGATCTTCATATGGCCCAATGTGATACTTAATGATTTGGCACACCTGTTAATTGGCGACAGGTTCAGTGTATCTGATGTTTAGTATCTCAAGATAACACCCGATTTTTATGGCTTGGGTTTATCTATCT
The DNA here is from genome assembly GCA_030674185.1 of Monoplex corrugatus. Taxonomy (NCBI): domain Eukaryota; kingdom Metazoa; phylum Mollusca; class Gastropoda; order Littorinimorpha; family Ranellidae; genus Monoplex; species Monoplex corrugatus. The sequence continues at coordinate 33,752,767 of JAPXFY010000016.1, read as the reverse complement.
CTCTATCTATCCATCCATCCATCTATCTGTCTATCTATCTATCTATCTATCTATCTATCTATCTATCTATCTATCTATTTTATCTATCTACATGTATGTGTCTGTCTGTCTATCTATCATCAATCAATCAATCTATCTATCTATCTATCTATCTATCTATCTATCTATCTATCTATCGATCTATCTGTCTGTCTGTCTGTCTGTCTATCTATCTATCTATCTATCTATCTATCTATCATCATCATGTGCTCTGATGCATGGCGTTGGCGATCATGGCCCTCCATACGAATCTATCTCTTGTTGGTGCAAGTACATCTCCCACCCTCTCTGTCTTCAACCACCCTGAAAGTCCGTCCAACTTTTCTCCCTGGGTCTAAATGGTGCTCTCTTTCCATCTAGCTTTCCTGTTGTGACAAGGTGCTATAATTTCTCGTGCCTCATAAAATGTCCTATGAATGTTGCTAATCTTTTCGTAATCTTGTTTGTTAATGATCTTCTTGTGTTGCCTCCTTCAAAACTGTCTCGTTTGTTTTCTTTGCTGTCCATGGAACCCTCAACATTCTATGTATGTAGTATGTATGTATGTATGTATGTATGTATGTATGTATGTATGTAGTATGTATGTATGTATGTATGTATGTATGTATGTATGCATGTATGTATATATGTATGTATGTATTATGTATGTATGTATGTATGTATGTATGTATGTATGTATGTATTTGCTGTCCATGGAACCCTCAACATTCTATGTATGTATGTATGTATGTATGTATGTATGTATGTATGTATGTATGTATGTATGTATGTATGCAAGTATGTATGTATGTATGCATGCATGTATGTATGTATGTATGTATGTATGCAAGTATGTATGTATGTATGCATGCATGTATGTATGTATGTATGTATGTATGCAAATATGTATGTATGTATGCATGTATGTATGTATGTATGTATGTATGTATGTATGTATGTATGTATGTATGTATGTATGTATCTATAGCCTTTATTTTCTCAAATCAGTGCTACACTTACTTGATTTTATTGTAGCAACACTGTTTCCATAGACAGTCATGCTGCCGCTATACCAGCATTTTTAAATATATCAAGTAGAAAGATTACAGCATTTTCGGATAAATATTTCACAGTTTGATTTGAAATTGCACGTTATCTTACTGATGCTTTTATATTCGGTACTGACTTAAAAGCATCTCTCATTTCTCGAAGTGTTAATGGTGAACTTAGATATTACTATTATGTAAGGCAGGATCCTTACCTATGTCTGCAATTTCTTCTTGCTGCCTACAGATTTTGCTGGAATCAGGAAGTCCTCCTTTATGGTAGACTTCAGCAAACATGTCTGCAAACGTTTTTGCCTTCTCCAACGGTCTTGAAAAAGGGTAATTTTCTACGTTTACTAGGAATAATGGCAACTTAATCCAATGTTTCATTAGCTTTAGTTTCTCCCAAATCGTATCTTTTGCAATCCTTTGTATCATTTATTTTACATTTATGCAACGTTGTCCAATATTGCTGTTAAAAATGTCATTTTGGCGTGCGTGCGTGAGTGCGTGCGTGCCTGCGTGTGTGTGTGTGTGTGTGTGTGTGTGTGTGTGTGTGTGTGTGTGTGTGTGTGTGTGTGTGTGTGTGTGTGTGTGTGTGTGTTTTGTGTGTGTGTGTGTGTGTGTGTGTGAGAGATCATCATCATCTTCAGGTGCCCTGCCGCATGGCGCCGGCGACCATGGACTTCCAACCATATCTGTCTCTCGATGCCCCCAGCATCTCCCCCACCCTTTTCATCCCCAGCCACTCTGCAAGTCCGTCCAGCATTGTCTCCCTGGGTCTACCTGGTGCTCTCTTTCCCTCCAGCTTTCCCGTTGTGACCAGGTGCTCCAAATCCCCCTTCCTCATAAAATGGCCTATAAATGTTGCTTATCTTTTCCTAATCTTCTTATGAGTGATCTACTTGTGTCTGCCTCCATCAAGACTGTCTCGTTTGTTTTCTTTGCTGTCCATGGAACTCTCAACATTCTTCTGAGAAACCACATCTCGGCTGCCTCAATCTTGCTCTGGCTTTGCTTGTTGACTGTCCACGCCTCGCATCCGTACAACAGTATTGGTTCTATATAACATTCAAGGACTCTCTTTCTGATGTTAATTGATAGGCATTTGTTGGTAAGAATGCTTGTCATTTACTTGAATGCTGTTTTGGCTTGGCCGATTCTGCCAGCTATTTCCGATGTGCATCTGCCGTCTGATGAAATGACCGTTCCCAGGTATTTGAACTTATTAACCTGTGTCAAGGTTGTGCCATTTGCTGTTATTTTGCATGAGGGGATTTCATGTTTTTTACTGATCACCATGACTTCAGTCTTCCTGCTGTTTAGTTCCAACCCCTTACCTTTGCTTTCTGTTTCTAGTATATTCACAAGGTTTTGTAGGTCCCTTTCATTTTCTGCAATTAGCACGGTGTCATCTGCGTACCGAATGCTGTTTATCATTTTCCCTCCAACCTTTAATCCAGGGTCTTTCTCCAGGTTTCTCATGATGTTTTCGCTATATAGTGAAAACAGATCTGGTGACAAAACACAACCCTGTCTGACTCCTCTTTTGATGTTTTGAAAAGAGCTTATATTGTTTTCTATTCTCATTGCAGCTGTTTGTTCCCAGTACATGTTCCTGATTATTCGTAGATCTTTTCCATCAACATTGAGTCTCTCCAGTTGATTGATCAATTCATCATGTCGTACCCGATCGAAAGCCTTGGTATAGTCAACAAAGCATAAATACAAATCCTTGTTCATCTCAACTGACCTCTCTATGATAGTTCTTAGGATGTATTTGGCATTAATAGTTCCTTTCCCTTCCACAAATCCACACTGTTCTTCTGCTATTTCTCTTTTGATTCTATTCCTTGTCCTCATCATGATTATTCTTAACAGGATTTTTGTTACCTGACTCATCAAACTGATTGTGCGATGGAGTTCGCATTCTATAGCCCCTGTCTTCTTTGGAAGTGCAATGAAAATTGATTTTGACATATCTTTGGGGATTTTTCCAGTGTCGTAAATTTCATTTAGGAGGACTGTTATTTTTTCTATGCCAAATTCCTCCAGGGCTTCAATCATCTCTGTAGTAATGTTGTCTGGTCCTGGGGCTTTTCCTGGTTTCATCTTTTTCAGTGGTGCTCTAACTTCATCTTTCATTATGGGTGGTCCTTCAAAGTTCTTTTTTATAATGTGTTCTTCGTTTCTGTCATCCTCAAAAAGGTCTTTAATGTACTCTCCCCATCTGTCCAGAATTTTGTCTTTTTCCATGATAAGCGCGCCATCTTTCGATTTTAAGCAACCAGTTGATGTGCATGTATTTTTCCTGTGGACAATTTCTTCAATTCGTCTGTACATACCCTGAGGATCCATTTTGTGTCGTTCTTCTATCTCTGTGCATTTTGTGTTCAGCCAAGCTTCGTTAGCTTCATTGCACCTATACCTGATTTCTTTGTTTATCTTCCTGTATATCTCCTCGTTTCTCTTTGCCTTCTTCCTTTCCTCCATCAACCCAAAATTTCATTAGTCATCCAACTCTTTTTTCGCTTTTCTATTTGCCTTAGGGATTTCTTCACAAGCTTCTCAACTTTGTCCATTGTTCCTCACTGTCACCAACGTCTTCCAAAGCACTGAATTTGTTTTGAACATGTACATTACATTTTTGACGTATCATTTCATCTGACTTTAAAAGTCCAAGATTTAGTTTGATGTTGCTTTTGGTCTGTTTCCTTTTCCTCAATTTCAGCCTAAACCTTCCCACTACAGGATTGTGGTCACTGTTGCAGTCTGCGCCTGGTAGTGTTTTTGCTGACAGTAAAGAATTTCTAAATCTTTTGTTGATCAAGATGTAGTCAATTTGAATTTTGGTATTATCTCCTGGACTCATCCAAGTCCATTTTCTTCTGTTAGGCTGCTCAAACCAGGTGTTTCCTACTATGAACTCATTCATCTGTACCCATTCAACAAGCTTCCCCCCTCTTTCATTTTGTGTACCAAGGCCATGAGGTCCAACTATATCCTCCACCCTATCTGTCCCACTTCAGCATTAAAATCTCCCATTATTACTGTAACTTCTTGTGATTTACATTGGACCTTGGCCATCTCTAAAACTTCGTAGAAGTTGTCGGATGTCTTCCTGAGTACTTGCGGATGTTGGTGCATACACCTGTATGATGTTGATATCAAAAGGTTTGCCCCCGAATTTGACCAGTAAAACTTGTCGGACACTGCCCAGTATCCCTTAACTGCTTTTGGTTTGTCTTTGTCCATTATGATGCCTACTCCTCTTTCATGTGAATTACCACCAGAGTATATCACTGTATATTTCCCTGATGTTATCATGCCTGCCCCTTTCCATCTCACTTCCCCCAGTCCTAAAATACTAATGTTAAGCCTTTCCATCTCCATTTTGATGTTGTCTAATTTACCTTTCTGCAGCATTGTTCTTATATTCCATGTTGCTATTTTGGTGTTGAATTTAATTTTGGTCGCAGTAGCTGGCTGACGGTCTGGTGTCGCCTGTGCCGCATGACAGTCCCTACCAGACGAAGGTGCTCCGCAGGAGCACCTATTGACGTCGTTAACTTTCTTCTTTCTCTTTCTCCTGTCCATGGTTTTACTGGGGAAAAACTACGATGGTGGTTTCCCCTTGCCATTCCATCGGGTTTTTTTTAGGGTTAACTCCCTTAGCCTTACTCTCTCCCGAGATGTCCACAAGGCAGTGGAGCTATTTACCCATAGCTTGGGGATCTGGTTCGTGGGCACCAGGGCGTGTCCACACGCCGGTGGGCCTGCATGCCTCACGTCTGGGGGCCAGACCTCCTCCGAGTCCTACGAGATTCAGCCTGAGTCCGTGAGGTGCTCAGTTACCGCCTGTCGCCACGAGGAGGCACAGCGTAGGGCTTGCTGATGGACAGGCTATGTACTGACGGGAAGAGACTTACGCCTTGCTCTTCTTTTCGCACAGCAGTGCTAGCCAGCGGTGCAGGCCGAAGCCGACACACTAGACGCATCACATCTGCCAATATGACAAACTGTGTGTGTAAGTTTGTATATGTATGTATTTGTGTGCGTGAGTGTGTTTGCCTCTGTGTGTGTGAGTGAATGAGTGAGTGCGTGTGTGTGTGTTTGTGTGCGCGCGCTTGACAGAGAGAGAGAGAGAGAGAGAGAGAGAGAGAGAGAGAGCGAGAGAGGCGAGAGAGAGAGAGAGAGAGAGAGAGAGAGAGAGAGAGAGAATATGTACGTCTGTGTATTATGTGTGTGTGTGAATGTGTGTTGTGTGTGTGTGTGAGTTTGTGTGTGTGTGTGTGTGTGTGTGTTGTGTGTGTGCGTGTGCGTGCGTGGTGTGTGTATGTGTGTGTGTTTATGTGCTTGCGTGTTTATGCGCGCATGTGTATGTTTGTGTGTTCTCACACACAAAGTAGATCAGTAAAAATATCTCTGCTGTTTGCGAATGTTTTATGGATAGGGTTTCTTGTAGTTTACCAACGCCATCTTACCAACACGGGATAACTCGTTTAAAACATGAGCGAGTGTTTTTTGCCTTGCACGTTTTGAAGACATTTTCATTTCAATGTATTCAAAGTAAACAGCAAAGTAATAATCTGTCCAACTGTATCGTAGAAGACCTGTTAATTTCATGTCTGCATGCCGTTCATATAAAGGGACATTGTCTGCGTTGTCATTATTATCGTTGTCATACTAATCAGTGTTATTATCATTTTATTATCATCACTACTATTATTATCATTATTATTTTACAATTGTTATTATTGGTATTAGTATTGTTTTTTATGATGATGATGATAATGTTAATGACAATGATGTCGATTGTACTTGTCGTTACAAGTTTTTTTTTTCTCCTTTTTATCATCATCATCATCATCATCATCATCATCATCATAATCATCATCATCATCATCACCATCGTCGTCGTCGTCGTCATCGTCGTTGTCGTCACCACCACCACCACCACCACCACGATCAATGTTTATATTAGTACATCAGTATCAGCATTAGAGGCAGCAGTGGTGGTGGTAGTAGTATCATTATCATTATCGTTATTATATTTATCATTATAAGCATCACGACCAGACCATTTTATTTAAAAGACTGACAACAAAATCACATGTCCATTTTGACAAACTAGTAAAACCCTGGCTGGTCATCAGGCCCTGATATGCCAGCAAAACCCGCATAGAAATCATTGCCAATTCTGATTTTCATTCTTGATCACTGCGACTCTCTGGTTTCCACCCCAAATCGTATGCAAATGGGAGTCTATTTTAGCTGACATATTCACCACTGGACTGGACTCATCATCATCATCATCAGGTGCCCTGCCGCATGGCGTTGGCGACCATGGACTTCCAACCATATCTATCTCTCGTTGCCTCCAGCATCTCCCCCACCCTCTTCATCCCCAGTCACTCTGCAAGTCCGTCCAGCATTGTCTCCCTGGGTCTACCTGGTGCTCTCTTTCCCTCCAGCTTTCCCGTTGTGACCAGGTGCTCCGAATCCCCCTTCCTCATAAAATGGCCTATAAATGTTGCTTGTCTTTTCCTAATCTTCCTTATGAGTGATCTACTTGTGTCTGCCTCCATCAAGACTGTCTCGTTTGTTTTCTTTGCTGTCCATGGAACTCTCAACATTCTTCTGAGAAACCACATCTCGGCTGCCTCAATCTTGCTCTGGCTTTGCTTGTTGACTGTCCACGCCTCGCATCCGTACAACAGTATTGGTTCTATATAACATTCAAGGACTCTCTTTCTGATGTTAATTGATAGGCATTTGTTGGTAAGAATGCTTGTCATTTACTTGAATGCTGTTTTGGCTTGGCCGATTCTGCCAGCTATTTCCGATGTGCATCTGCCGTCTGATGAAATGACCGTTCCCAGGTATTTGAACTTATTAACCTGTGTCAAGGTTGTGCCATTTGCTGTTATTTTGCATGAGGGGATTTCATGTTTTTTACTGATCACCATGACTTCAGTCTTCCTGCTGTTTAGTTCCAACCCCTTACCTTTGCTTTCTGTTTCTAGTATATTCACAAGGTTTTGTAGGTCCCTTTCATTTTCTGCAATTAGCACGGTGTCATCTGCGTACCGAATGTTGTTTATCATTTTCCCTCCAACCTTTAATCCAGGGTCTTCCTCCAGGTTTCTCATGATGTTTTCGCTATATAGTGAAAACAGATCTGGTGACAAAACACAACCCTGTCTGACTCCTCTTTTGATGTTTTGAAAAGAGCTTATATTGTTTTCTATTCTCATTGCAGCTGTTTGTTCCCAGTACATGTTCCTGATTATTCGTTGATATTTTCCATCAACATTGAGTCTCTCCAGTTGGTTGATCAATTCTTCATGTCTTACCCGATCGAAAGCCTTGGTATAGTCAACAAAGCATAAATACAAATCCTTGTTCATCTCAATTGACCTCTCTATGATAGTTCTTAGGATGTATATGGCATTAATAGTTCCTTTCCCTTCCACAAATCCACACTGTTCTTCTGCTATTTCTCTTTTGATTCTATTCCTTGTCCTCATCATGATTATTCTTAACAGGATTTTTGTTACCTGACTCATCAAACTGATTGTGCGATGGAGTTTGCATTCTATAGCTCCTGTCTTCTTTGGAAGTGCAATGAAAACTGATTTTGAC
>JAPXFY010000016.1:33710058-33742558 GCA_030674185.1 Monoplex corrugatus | reverse complement strand
TCACGGAAAGATGTTGTCTGTAGTCAGCTCTGACACCAGTATCCGTGTGTGTCTATGGAGTACTTCCTATCTGTAACATTATACACAATTTTACATCAATAAAACTTGCTTGTACATACTATGACAGTTTACCATATAGTAGTCAGTGCATGTTATTATAGTTTATTATTCACAAACATAGAGGCACTCGACACAGAGGCTCATTGACATACATGAAACGGCATGAGAAACCCTTAAAACAGCCGATCAATAAATCTTCGATATTGGCCATAATTTATAAGTTCCTTTGATAATACATAAACAAAGTAATGAATTACCTTGTGATGTAGATGAAAGGGTACATGACGGCGTCAATATGTCGTCCATCTTTTTCCCAATAGAGAGACGAGGTGGTGATGTTAGCTAGGGACATGTTACACCGCAACAATAGGGGATGACCCTTGGATAATACCACTTCATTGTTGTATATTGGCTCATCTGGTGAATGAATAGGTAAGTACAGCGAATTAAAAGATGTACTAGATAAGTACAATGAAAAACAAAGAAAGAAAGAAACAAACAAACAAAAAACAAATAAGCAAGCAAGCAAACAAACAAACAAACAAACGAGTCGCCCGGGTTCATTGGTTTATGCACAGATTTAGGATTTGAAGTATCAAAACCATTGCCAGATTTTGTCTCCTATTCAGAATTCAACTTGCAATGAGCTCGCTGGGGAGTCGAACCACAGACGAATCTCATCTTCTTAACAGATGCATCATTAAGGATGTTGCTCAAATTTCTTACAACTCCGCAGGTATCTGTTTCTCTCAGGCCTATCCTGAAAGTAAGAGTAGAGTAGGCTACACTGTCATCACCAGGTTCAGTACAGAATGGAACTGTATAGCACCATCATTAACCCTATCGTGATGCATGTGGAAAATTACCCAGACTCTGTGGCCAACGAAGGATCACAAAAAATTGGACAGAAAAAAATCGAAGCATGGAAACAAACTAAAACAGCAATAACAGGATCAGCATCCCAAGCAACAGATAAATGGATGGATGATACATTGACCAATCGATTGATCGGCCGATGTACTGGTCGACTGACTGATCCATTGATTGAGCATGTTAGGGCATGACTGATTGATCAATTGGTTAATTGAGTGACAGATGGATTACGCATATGCCTATGTACAGGACTACATCACCACTTACTCAATACAGTCAACGCCACAGTTCTGACGTAAATATCCTGTGATGTCACTTGACATTCATAATCTCCAGCCTGTTCCAAACGGGTGTGACGGAAAATGAGATCCCAGCTAGTCACTCCATTCCTCTTTCTGAGATGTTCCAGAACCAAATTGTAATCCTGCATCAAGGTCACTGTGCCGACCGTAAGAAATGTGTCGTCTGCTTTCCTTCGCCATGCCACCTGCAAAGAAAGAATAGCGTATTAGCCTAGTGTGTCAGTAATTATGGCTCCACGACTCAGCGAATGTTTTTAGTATGGGGCTTAGTAGGTAGTATGATGTTATTAGTATGGGGCTTAGTAGGCAGTATAACGTTATTAGTATAGGGCGTAGTAGGCAGTATAATGTTATTAGTACGGAGCTTAGTAGGCAGTGTCCTTAGAAAGTCGGAACAGACACAATTAAACTTCACTGAAGACACCCAGCAGCAGTGCAGGGTTTCATCCAGCGGAGACCCCAATGTGACTTGATGTCTCTGGCTCCCTCGGGTTTCCTGGCACTGGGACATCAAGTGAATAAATTCGGGGCTAGTGGTGTGGTGTAACCTGTATCCGGAATGAGCGGCGGGGGGAAAAAACTTAGGACAGAGAAGAAAAGAAAAGAAGAGAAAGAAAAGAAAAGAAAAGAGAAAAGTACAGAAAGGAAAAGAAAAGAACAGAACAGAACAGAACAGAACAGAACAGAACAGAACAGAACAGAAAAGAAAAGAAAAGAACCAAACCAAACCAAACCAAACCAAAACAAACCAAAAACAAAATAAAACATGGTATTTACTATATGACGTAGTCTACCGAAATGTACATTGTAAATGAGGATTTGTATTATTTAACACATATATACACACGCACATATGCGCACGCGCGAGAACAACCAGACAAACAGACAGACAGACGGACAGACAGACAGACAGACACACACACACACACACACACCCCCACATACACACGCACACACACGCACGCACATACACACACACATACACACGCACGCACGCGCGCGCGCGCGCACACACACACACACACACACATGTAGACACAGAGCATTTACGAGTCCACATCACTAGAATAATTTAATCAAACTTTACGATGGGCAGCAAACTCTGTTGCAGGCTTGGATTGAATTTGAGGTTGGTGAGAGCAGGAAATATGCGAGAGAGAGAGAGAGAGAGAGAGAGAGAGAGAGAGAGAGAGAGAGAGAGAGAGAGAGAGAGAGAGAGAGAGAGAGAGAGAGAGAACTACATTCATCAAGGGTAGTTCAGAGAATGTCTCTGTGGATCGTCTCAACGCTGCATTTGTCTCGTTGCTGCGGATTCGCCAACATCATTGTCGACAACATTCTCTGCAGCAAGTTCTGCAGAGCTGTCACCCCCATCCCCTGCCAGAGATCCTTCTGTCACAACTCGCTCTGGCTGCATTTCACGTCCGCCACCAAGATTTTGACTGATTTCAGTTTTGTTCTTCTCAGTGTTACTAAAACAATTCGCTACATAGCTGCACTTCGCTGGGAGGGGGGTAATACAGCGACTTTCTGTGATCTAAGAGTTATTTTCCCTTTGTTGTTTTTAGTAACCAGGAGCTGAGAGTTATCTCCCTTTAGTGAGTTTTGATCACCGTTGTATTTGTGAAGATCTTTGTAGAAATGGTTAAAATCTCAGACGTTGCGCTTCAGTCTGTGCCTTTCTTTAGAATTGTGTGCAGCTAATTTTTAAAACTCTACAAGTGCATTAAGTTTTTGGACAATTTCTTTAACCAGCCTCATCCTCTTCTGCATTTTTGCAGGCGGCAAGTTGAGTTTCTGGCACTTAGCACCAAAAGTCTGTAAAAATTCCTTGTCTGAACCATCAGTGCAGATGTCCTTGGCACGTCTTATCTGCTGGCGCAATAAGTAGCTTCACCAAAAGTAATATTTCCTTCAAGTTTGTTTTTCTCCTGGTCTATTGAAAGTTGGGACACTAACAATTATTTTCTCTTGCGTTCTCTTTCTGTGCACGTTCTAATAAAAATGGTAAACACTGTGATGTGTGTTTACAGTAATCAGCCAGCTGATAGCAGCACGGGATTATATTCGTTTAAATGATCACTGATTGCTGTTCACTGTGAAATGTATATATAGTTAGTTGAGAATCAGACAGCGGGGAGTAAAGACCGTTAGCATTGCTCTGTCTTCCGAGTTGACTGTTGAAAGAACGAAAGATGGTGTCAGAATCGTGAATACGAACTCTAACAAAAATCCAGAATATTGAAGACTAAAGTTCAACCATGGAAGATGAACAGGAAGAGAGAAGAGCCAGTCGACGACATGCCAAGATTCCCTTGCCTCCTAAATTTGATGTGAATGGAGGAAACCTGCAGAGCAGCTGGAGGAAATTCAAGAGGCTTTGGGACAGCTATGAAATTGTGACAAAACAGACAGAAGAAGACTCAACATACAGAACAGCAGTTTTTCTTTCTTGCATCGGGCTGGATGCTATGGACATCTATGAAGGATTGGCATTTGCTAATGAAGCTGAAAGAAATGACATTGACACTGTTCTCCAGAAATTCAAAGAATATTGTGTGGGTTCAACCAATGAAACTTACCAAGCATTCAGGTTCAACTGCAGACATCAAGCAGCAGGAGAATCCATTGAACAGTTTGTAGCAGAACTGCGAAGACTGATCAAGACCTGTAACTATGGTATAGTGGAAGACAGACTGTTGAGAGATCAAATCGTACTGGGTGTACATGACGAGACTCTGCGATCAAAATTACTGGAAGTGCGACAGCTGACATAGACTGCATGTATTGATATGTGCAGAGCACATGAATCAAGTCAACACCGAACCGTCCAAATGATGAGAAAAACGCAGGACACACAAGAAGTTCAAGTTTTCAAAGAAAAGAAGACAGCAAAGCAGTATAGCAAAGGAAACAAACCAGAGTACAGACAAAAATGCGGATATTGTGGTGGAAAGCACCCAAGAGCAAAAGAGAAATGTACAGCATTTGGAAGAAAATGCAAAGCTTGTGGAGGAAATAATCACTTTGCTTCACGCTGCAGAACACCCAAGAAAAATCAAAAGAAAACAAGAGTTCGGCACTTCGAAGAAGAAGAGACTGACACTGAAAGTGATGATGAAATCCTCAAGATCGAAGACAAAACCAGAAAAAAGGAGAGAAACATACGAGCAAAAATGCTGATAAATGAGATGCAGGTAAGATTTCTTCTTGACACCGGTGCAACAACAAATGTGATGTCTGAGAGACTGTACAGAGAAGTTACAGGAGATAAAAGAAAGTCTGACATGCAAGAGACGAAGAAGAAGCTGGTGATGTTCAACGGGACGGAAATGAAGCCTGTAGGGGAGATAGTGCTGCGAGTGAAAAACCCCAAGAACAGAAAGAAATACAAAGTCAATTTCGCGATCACCAAAACGGACTGTAAGCCAGTACTGGGGCTGAAAGCTGTACAGCACATGCAATTGATGACGATCAATGAAGAGAACATTGCAACGATAGGGGCGAATCAGAAAGAGGAGGAAAATACAAAAGACATGCTCACAAGATACAACGATGTCTTTGAAGGGGAAGGAAAACTAAAAGGGAAATTACACCTAGAAACAGACCCCAGTGTTGCTCCAGTGAAGATGCCTTGCAGAAAGTGGCCGATAGCAGTGCAAGAGAAAGTGAAGGACGAGCTGAAGAGGTTTAAAAAAACTGGACGTGGTCACTAAAGTAGACACGCCAACGGAGTGGATAAGCAGTTTAGTCGTAGCAACAAAGAGCAATGGGAAAGTCAGACTGTGCATCGACCCAAAGCCACTGAACAAAGCCCTTAGGAGAAACGAGTACCCCATGCCAACCATTGATGACGTACTGCCTCTCCTCCAAGATGCAAAATACTTCACGCACCTGGACGCAAGAAACGGGTTTTGGCACGTTGAGCTGGACGAAGATAGCAGCTACCTGATAACATTTGAGACGCCTTTTGGCAGATACCGATGGAAACGAATGCCCTTTGGAATTTCACCAGCCCCAGAAGAATTCCAGAGGAGGATTGACATCGCTCGGGCAGGACTGCCAGGCGTGGTGGCGGTTCATGATGACATCTTTGTTTTTGGCAAAGGACCAACTGACGAAGCAGGAGCACAAGCTCATGATACCAACCTGAACCGTTTGCTACAACGATGCCGAGAGACTGGAATCAAACTCAACAAGGAGAAAGTTGAGATGAAACAGAGATATCATATTTGGGACACATCTTCTCAAGAGAAGGCTTGAAAGCCGACCCAAAGAAATTGGACGGTGTCCAACAACTCCCAGTGCCAGAAGACAAAGCAGCAGTGCAGAGATTACTCGGTGTAGTCGGATACCTTCAGAAATTTGCACCAAACCTGTCTGAGCAGCACCACTCAGAGAATTGGTCAAAAAAGACGTCTACTTCAGATGGGATGAAGACGTCCACGGAGAAGCCCTGAAGAAAGTGAAGAAGATACTCTCTGAGCCACCGGTACTTCACTACTTTGACTCTTCAGGAAAGCGTACAACCACCCATCAGTGTGATGCTTCACAGTTTGGACTTGGAGCTTGTCTCATGCAGGATGGTCAGCCGATTCAGTACGCATCACGAGCCCTGACTGAGACAGAAAAAAGTTATGCTCAAACAGAAAAGGAGATGTTGGCAATATTCTTCGGTCTGGAAAGGTTTGAGAGATACGTCTATGAAAGAGACATCCTGGTGGAGACCAACCACAAACCACTGGAGACCATTCACAAGAAGAGCCTGCTCTTAGCACCAAAGAGGATTCAGAGGATGCTACTCAGAACTCAGAAATTCAGGTACACAGTAGTGTACAAGCGTGGATCTGAGATGTACCTGGCTGACACCCTCAGCAGAGCAGTCTGTGGAAAAGCAGAACAGCAAGTCACCCACAAGGAAGCCATTTTCCTCACAGACCTGGAGAAAACAGACTCATTGCAAGAACTGGCCATCAGGTAAGAGAGACTGAACAGTCTGCAGCAAGCAACTCAGGAAGATGCAACCATGAAAACCCTGAAAGCTGTCATTCTACAAGGCTGGCCAGAATAGAAACAACAACTTTCATTACAGTTACAAGATTACTTTCCTTTCAGGGAGGAACTGTCAGCCCACAACGGACTTGTCTTCAAAAGCCACAGAGTAATTGTACCTGAAAAGAAAGAGCAGACATCCTTGAGAAACTTCATGCAAGCCACTCAGGATTTCAGAGCTGCATAAGAAGAGCACGTGAGGTAGTCTACTGGCCCAGGATGAACGTGGACATTGAAGATTTTGTCAAGACACGCAGCGCCTGTAACTCATACCAACGTGGTCAGCAGAAAGAACCACTCATCAGCACAGAGATGCCTGACCTGCCCTGGCAACACATGGCCTGTGACATCTTCGAACATAATGGCAATGAATACCTGGTCACGGTCGATCACTACTCTGATTTCTTTGAGATTGATCGGTTACAAACAAGAGAGTCCAAAGAGGTCATCATCTGTCTGAAGAGACACTTGGCAAGACACGGAATACCAGGACGAACGCCTGACAACAGACTGTGGAACTCAATTTACATCAAACCAATTTGAAAAGTTCAGAAAAACATATGGGTTTGAACACGTAACAAGCTCACCACACTACCCTCAGTCCAATGGAAAAGTAGAGAGCACGGTGAAGGCTGCAAAGACGTGCATGAAGAAAGCAGAACACAACAATCAAGATCCCTTCCTCGCTCTACTTGAGCTGAGAAACATCCCGACAGAGACTATGAACAGTTCGCCTGCTCAGAGATTGTTCGGCAGAAGAACACGAACACAAGTGCCGACGTCAAAGACATTACTCAAACCTACAGTTGTACCAATCAAGAAAGAACTTGAGAAAAGGAAACTGAAGCAAGCACACTACTACAACAGAAGCGCAGTAGAGCTGACAGAACTGAGTCCAGGACAGATTGTGAAATTCCAACCTCCAGGATCCAAAAAGTGGATCAGCGCCAAAGTAGACCAACAGGTGAACATCCGGTCATAGAATATTCGCACAGAGGATGGACGTCAGTACAGAAGGAATCGTCGTCAGCTACGAGACACAACAGAAACGGAGCTTCAGCAAACAGTCAACCCTCAACAACTTGTCCAGGGAAGGAAGATTTCTGGAAGACATCAGGAAAGCGATACACTGGGCAAGCAACAGCAAATCATCATTCCATCAAAACAGAAGCTGGAAGATAAAAAGGAAACTGGAACAGATGTCAGGACGCCAGCATCTTCTGTTCGTGAAAACTCATCAGATCAGTCACCAGTCATCAAAATCTCTGAGACAACCAGCATCAAGGAGCCAGATGAAGTTATCATACAAAGAAGGACAGGACAACCTGAACCAGTTAGTTCTCCTTACAGAACAAGATCTGGCAGACAAAACAAAAGGCCAGATCTCCTGAAATATGAATGAAACTGAAGACTACCATAATCAGATAAACTGAAAGCATTGCGAAACATGGACATGATGATGATGGATAGTATAATGATCAGAGATAAAATGAGGTGAATGAATGATTTGGTCCTGTGCGTGAGAGAAAAAATGAGTGTTCGTTGAGTTAATGTTGTGATAAAGGTAGGAAACACATTTATTTCGTATGGACTGAAAGATAGAATAAGAGCAAAAAAATGATTAATTGATTTTGTTTCCTTAAAGAAAGGGAGATGTGACGTCTGTTAACAGTAATCGGCCTGCTGATAGCAGCATGGGATTATATTCGTTTAAATGATAACTGATCGCTGTTCACTGTGAAATGTATACATAGTCAGTTGAGAATCAGACAGTGGGGAGTAAAGCATTGCTCTGTCTTCCGAGTTGACTGTTGAAAGAACGAAAGAAACACCTTTAAAAATTTTGTTATGGTGTCTTGACTTTAGTACTTTGATCTTATTTAAACATCTTCCTTTGACTAAAACTTTCTTTTCTCTCCAACGAGATCAATTCCTTTTTAGCATTTCCAGTATTTTTTTCTTCATAATGTAAGTGATTTTGTTTTCGTTTTTAAATTTAATTCTCAATAATTCTATTAAGAATAATGATGATGAGGACAAGGAACAGAATCAAAACAGAAATAGTAGAAGAGGAATGTGAATTTGTTGACTGGAAAGGAACTATCAATACCATATATATCCTAAGGACTATCATAGACAGATCAATGAAGTTGAGTAAAGATTTATGTTTATGTACTGTTGATTATACCAAGGCTTTTGATTGGCTATGACACGAAAGGTAAGGGGTTGGAACTAAACAGCAGGAAGACTGAAGTCATGGTGATCAGTTAAAAACATGAAATCCCCTCATGCAAAATAATAGCAAATGGCACAACCTTGACACAGTTAATAAGTTCAAATACCCGGGAACGGTCATTTCATCAGACGGCAGATGCATATCGGAAATAGCCGGCAGAATCGGCCAAGCCAAAACAGCATTCAAGTAGATGACAAGCATTCTTACCAACAAATGCCTATCAATTAACATCAGGAAGAGAGTTCTTGAATGTTATATAGAACTGATACTGTTGTACGGATGTGGGGCGTGGACAGTCAACAAGCAAAACCAGAACAAGATTGAGGCAGCCAAGATGTGGTTTCTAAGAAGAAATGTTGAGAGTTCCATGGACAGCAAAGTAAACAAACGAGACAGTCTTGATGGAGGCAGACACAAGTAGATCACTCATAAGGAAGATTAGAAAAATACAGGCAACATTTATAGGCCATTTTATGAAGAAGGGGGATTTGGAGCACCTGGTCACAACAGGAAAGCTGGAGGGAAAGAGAGCACCAGGTAGACCCAAGGATAGAATGCTAGACGGACTTGCGGAGAGGCTGAAGATGAGGAGGGTGGAGGAGATGCTAGGGGCAACAAGAGATGGAGACAGATGGAAGTCCATGATCGCCAACGCCATGCGGCAGGGCACCTGATGATGATGATGATGATGATGATGATGGCACGAAAAATTGATCAACCAACTGGAAAAGCTCAATACTGATGGAAAGGTCTATGAATATTAAGGAATATGTATTAGAAACAAACAGCAGCAATGAGAGTAGAAAACGGTAAAATCCTCTTCAAAACATCGAAAGAGAGATCAGGCAGGGATGTGTTCTGTCACCAAATTTGTTTTCACTTTACAGCAAAACCATTATGAGAATCCTAGAAGAATGCCATGGGATAATGATTGGAAGCATAATGATAAACAATCTTCGTTATGTAGATGAAATTGTTCTAATTGCAGAAAATTCAAAGAGACCTACAAAATTTGTGAATATAGTAATCAGTTAAAAAATCCTCATGTGAAATAATAGGAAATGGCACACCATTGAGACAAGTGGATAAGTTGAAATATCTGGGAACAGTCATCTCCTCAGACGGCAGACGCACATTAGAAATATCAAGCATAATTGGACAAGCTAAAACAGCATTCAAGAAAACGAAAAGCGTTCTTACCAACAAATGTCTATCAGTTAACATCAGGAAAAATGTTATTGAGTGTTACATAGAACCAACACTGTTGTATGGATGCCGATCCTGGATAATGAACAAGCCAAATCAGAACAAGTTTGATGCAGCTGAAATATGGCTTCTAGGAAGAATGTTAAGTGTTTCATGGACAGCAAAGAAAGCAAACGAGACAATCTTGGAAAAAGTAAAAACAAAAAGAACATTTATGAACAAGATTAGGAAAAGAAAACGACATTTATAGGACATTTTATGAGGCAAGAGAAATTTGAGCACCTAGTCACAACAGGAAAGTTAGAGCGAAAAAGAGTACCAGATAGACCCATGAAGAAAATAGACAGTTTTGCTCTGTAGATGAGGACAGAAAAGCTGGGAGATGTACTTGTTGCGACAAAAGACAGATTCGTAGGGAGCACCATGATCGCCAATGCCATTGCACATTGATGATGAAATTCTCAATACTGGCGTCTTTTTCTTCATTTTTACATTATATCATTGTTGCATACGAGACAATTTTTTATCTCATTGCATTAACTTTATTATTAAATTTATAAGATATCCATGAACCAAATTCCAGTCACAGCGATAATAATATTTTATGACCAGTTTGCATTATCGATTCTTTCAATGTAGTACAAATATCAGGATTGTCACGGTTAGGTCCATATAGGCTAATAACAACAGCAAAAAAAAATCGTCATCCATCGTACTTAATACTACAGAAATGTAGTTCCTATCAGGATCTTTTAATTCTTTTTTAACCTGAAATTTAAAATTGTAATTGAAGACAATTGCAACGCTTTTCGATTTTGAATTATCATCACCATCAGGTGCCCTGCCGCATGGCGTTGGCGATCATGGACTTCCATCTGTCTCTATCTCTCATTGCCCCTAGCATCTCTCCTGCCCCCCTCATCCCCAGCCACTCTGCAAGTCCGTCCAGCATTTTCTCCCTAGGTCTACCCGAATTTTGAATTATATGAAGCAAAATAATCCTTATATATACACATGGAAAAAAGTTAAGCAAGCCCAACATTTTTGCGCTAAGGAAGCGATATAATACTGACAAAAAGAAAGCAACGCTCAAGTTCACAAAATGGTCTTTATTACATGAAAGTATGACACTTGCATAAGACATAAACAAAAGAAATATGGTTCTGTGTTTGACAATTCACGTCAATAACATTGAAGACAGATGTGCATAATTTTTGGTTAAAAAAACGTGTCATGTTGAGTTTGGAAATAACGATTTCATACAGTTGGTCCCGAAATTAATAGTGGTATGAAACCAACATTTTACGTGTCCAGGTAGCATAACAGCAAACAAAAGTCAATACCGGGTGTATCCTCCCTGTGCATTGATGACTGCCTGAACCCTACGTCTCATCCCTCCGGTGAGGCGTCGGATCTGCTGAATGGTGAGCTGCTGCCACTCCCGATGCAATGCTGCTTCCAGTTCATGGAGATTTTGCACAGGAGGGTCCAGTGACTGTATTCGACGGCCAAGCAAGTCCCATACATGTTCCAGCGGATTGAGGTCCGCACTCATGGCAGGCCATGGTAATGTTGTCACCGCCTCTTGCTGGAGGTATGCTGCGACTGCTCTGGAACGATGAGGCCTGGCGTTGTCGTCCATGAACACAGGTCTGGTGGCTAATGGGTGGTCGTCAAAATGAGGCACAACAGCTGGCTGCAGGACCTCCCGGATGTAGCGATCTCCTGTCAAGTTGCCACGAATGGTCACCAGGTCCAGTTTGCAGTCGTGGGAGATGCACCCCCAGACCATGATGGAGCCTCCGCCGTGAGGAACAGTTGGTGTGATGTTCCTTGCAGCATAAGCTGTGTTGGGCTGCCTCCATACTCTCGCTCTCCCATCGGTAACATGGAGTAAGAAGCGGCTTTCATCTGACCAATGGATCTTCCGCCAGTTCCTCAGGTTCCAGTGCTGTCTGGCAAGACACCAGGCCAAACGTAATCGCTGATGACGGTCTGTGAGGAGTGGACGCTTGATGACCCTTCTTGCCCTCAGTCCTATAGCTCTCAAGCGATTTCTAACAGTTTTTGTGGACAGATGTCGATTTGGTAGCCACTGCCGTTTCAGATGGGATGAAGATGCGAATCGCTGTTGCCGTACCAGACGGTACAGCGCCCTGTCTTCACGCTGGGTAGTAACACGTGGTTTGCCTGCTCGTGGCCGGTCCTTCACAGTGTTCGTTTCAGCATGTTTTCGTATCAATCGGCTGATTACTGACGTTTGGTATCCCAGTTGACGTCCTATAGCTGTGCAGGTCATACCAGTAGAATGCATGCCAATAATTTGCCACCGTTGTTCTTCTGACATTCTCCTTCGTTCCATCTTGTAGGACAGTGACTATGCAGTGGGAAACTGCCTCAAACACGCACGTATCTGTGGCGTGAGCAAACTTTATTTTGGCGAGTGCGTGGATGGCGTGGTGCTCGTGCACGCCACATGGAGCCAGTGCCTCACTGTCACACTGGGCTGTTTTCATCATCGCTATGGAATACCAGTCTTGTCCAAAATGACATTTTGTGCCATGTTAATACTTACAGTAACCTGCGACAGTAGATCAAATTTAGGGTTGCTTAACTTTTTTCCATGTGTATATCTTCGTTCAGTTCGTATATAGTCTCCCATTTTGGGATTAAAAGTGATGTCTAGCAACAAATAAATCTAGTATTATCTGCTCTTCAAATAGTGAAAGACATCTCTACTTTTCTCAAAATCAGCGAAACCTTGACAATCTAATGAATTAAGTTTGAAACATGATCTTTGTTACGATTTTAGAAGACGTTCTTTTTTAGAACATGTCAGAGAGCAGGACTGAAGCAAGCGTTCTTCACGAATCCATCTGTTACTGACTGTGTAATTATAACATATTTCAAAACGACTCACACATAACAAACCTTAAAAACGTTAATTATTATATTTCCCAAACTCCATTTACAGCAGACATCATTTATACCGGAAAAAGTTTAAACTTACTGCATGAAGTGCAAATGCATATAATGACATAAAGACGTGCCATCTTGCATGATAAAATACACTAACAAACCCATCAAAAATGGTCATTGTCATACAACAACAAAAAAATATACAAACAAACATATGTTCAAGGAATAATCCATACCCATGCCTTTTAGAGCGGTGCAAGCAGCCTCTCCCCTTTACTCAGGCCAAAGTCTCGCAACAACGATTGAAAAAAAACTTTCGTCGTCATATAGATACTGATATCTTTCCCCATAAGTACAATATGGCTTATTATCAGTGTCACAATGTAAAGATGTAGGTGACTGGCAGTGTCTTGCAGTTTATGCAGGTTCGTGAAGATCTAGCAGTCGATCGTTCTTCTCAGAGACAAGATACACCAGTCCAGGTTAAAGGAAAATGATCCTTTATTTGAAGAACGAATGAAACACAACAGGAACTGGGTAAAAAACTTCACACATCCAATGCACCACTCCTGGTTTGCAGAATTATTTTTCTTCAGCCCTCAAATCTACACGCAGCAACTCCACAAATCTACAGCAACTATTCTATCTCCGACAGCAGGCTTACACATCAACTCTTCCAATCGCCCCCTCTCTCGACCCACAGTCATGCTTTATATAACATCATGGAAAGTTCCACAATATTCTCGGCTTTTCCCTAGATTTTCAGCCAATCATAGCCACATTCTCGAACCTTCCCTTTCTGGAATGTTCTGTAGCTCTAGCCAATCACTGTACAGGTTAAATTTGTAGCCAATCATTGTACAGATTAAATGTATTTACGATTTCCGGAACATTCTAGAAAGATCTAAGCTATTCTACGTTTTTCTTGTCATTTCTAGATTGTTCCAAAGGATTCTACATATTTCCATACACCGAAATCAAACTTAAACAATCATATATTTTCAGTGTTAGCATAAACCAAAACAAACATTCTCGATTCATTATTGAGTGAAACACAAACTAATCTTCAAGAACGAACAGCGGAGAATATCTGAACACAGACACATTTTGACGTCACACACTTCTCTTATCGGCCTTCACACTTTCACAATGAGTTTCTCTTTTTGGAATGTAACAATCAGAAATACGTTGCTCGGGTTTTACACTGAAAGACATCCATGAAACGACGTTTACATAAATGATTATGTATCAACTACACTACAATGTACGCAGGCGCGCGCGCGCGCGCACGCACACACACACACACACACACACACACACACATACACACACACACACACATATGAATACCCTGGTTTCCAGCCACACGTCAAAATGTGAACTATTTTTCATCGAGATGACACTGATTTGACGGTGCTTGACAATATTGCAACATTACCACCATATGGTTTGTGCTGGGATGGGGACGAGAGTTATTTTTTTAACAAAAATCCCTCTCTACATTCAACAATGCCCTAGCATACTCATACCTTTCCTACAAAATTCACACAGAGGAGGCAACACACACTGACACGGTAACAGCGTATTAAAAACGAATGAATTATCAATTCCTATCATACATAATAAAAAAAATCTACATAGTCAGTTAGCACCGTTATATCCAATTACCCTCCTCCCCCCCCCCCCCCCGAAAAAAAATTGTTATACAAAATATCAGCAGCAAACTCAGGCTAGTAAGTATGATGTCTGATCTCCTTTCAAATTCACTTTTCCTACTAACCACATCCATATACTCACGTACTTGCACACTACCGTGCTTGCACACATAAATAATATACACACGTATGCACTAAATACAACTTTTTTCTCTTCCTTTCCCTCTTATTCATTCTTGTGTACACTCAAATGAAACGTCAGGGGGAAAAAACATTAAAATCCACCTCCACATCCGTGAGCTGGCGTCCAAATAAGAATCCAATTTTACAGACTTATCATTACCTATCAGTACTTCAAGCCAAGAGAACAATCTCTTTGCTTCACGACCAATTAGGTCGAGGTATGCAGGGACTGGAGTGGAGATTGCGGCGGGAGGTAAACCACAAGAATCGTTTGATTAATCAAAAGTTGGGGTTTCAAAACCGATTATTACATCAACTTACCGGTGTGCATTGATACATTTATACATAGCAGTGTACACAAGAAACTAATGTCCTATTTCACCTTTTTCCGGACTGTCTTTAATTAAGTAGTGTGTACGATTTCATCATCATCATCAGGTGCCCTGCCGCATGGCGTTGGCGATCATGGACTTCCATCTGTCTCTATCTCTCGTTGCCCCTAGCATCTCCCCCACCCTCCTCGTCCCAAGCCACCTGCAAGTCCGTCCAGCATTTTCTCCCTGGGTCTACCTGGTGCTCACTTTCCCTCCAGCTTTCCCGTTGTGACCAGGTGCTCCAAATCCCCCTTCCTCATAAAATGGCTTATAAATGTTTTCTATTCTCATTGCAGCTGTTTGTTCCCAGTACATATTTCTGATTATTCGAAGATCTTTTCCATCAACATTGAGTCTCTCCAGTTGGTTGATCAATTCATCATGTCTTACCCGATCGAAAGCTTTGGTGTAGTCAACAAGGCATGAATACAAATCCTTATTCATCTCATTTGACCTCTCTTAGGATGTATATGGCATTAATAGTTCCTTTCCCTTCCACAAATCCACACTGTTCATCTGCTATTTCTCTTTTGATTCTATTCCTTGTCCTCATCATGATTATTGTTAATAGGAGTTTTGTTATATGACTCATCAAACTGATTGTGCGATGGAGTTCGCATTCTATAGCCCCTGTCTTCTTTGGAAATGCAATGAAAATTGATTTTGACATATCTTTGGGGATTTTTCCAGTGTCGTAAATTTCATTTAGGAGGACTGTTATTTTTTCTGTGCCAAATTCCTACAGGGCTTCAATCATCTCTGTAGTAATGTCGTCTGGTCCTGGGGCTTTTCCTGGTTTTATCTTTTTCAATGCTGCTCTAACTTCATCTTTCATTATGGGTGGTCCTTCAAAGTTCTTTTTTATAATGTGTTCTTCGTTTCTGTCATCCTCAAAAAGGTCTTTTTAATGTACTCTCCCCATCTGTCTAATATTTTGTCTTTTTCCATGATGAGCGTGCCATCTTTCGTTTTCAAGCAACCAGTTGATGTGCATGTATTTTCCTGTGGACAATTTCTTCAATTCGTCTGTACATACCCTGAGGATCCATTTTGTGTCGGTCTTCCATTTCTTTGAACTTTGTTTTCAGCCAAGCTTCCTT
Organism: Monoplex corrugatus; assembly: GCA_030674185.1. Lineage (NCBI taxonomy): Eukaryota > Metazoa > Mollusca > Gastropoda > Littorinimorpha > Ranellidae > Monoplex > Monoplex corrugatus. The sequence continues at coordinate 33,726,598 of JAPXFY010000016.1, read as the reverse complement.
TGCTTCATTGCATCTATTCCTGATCTCCTTGTTTATCTTCCTGTATATTTCCTCGTTTCTCTTTGCCTTCCTCCTTTCCTCCATCAAGCCCAAAATTTCATTAGTCATCCAGCTCTTTTTTGCTTTTCTATCTGCCTTAGGGATTTCTTCACAAGTTTCATTTATCGAATTCCTCAGCTTTGTCCATTGTTCCTCACTGTCACCAACGTCTTCTAGAGCACTGAATTTGTTTTGAACATATATATTACATTTTTTACGTATCACTTCATCTGTCTTTAAGAGTTCAAGGTTTAGTTTGATGTTGCTTTTGGTCTGTTTCCTTTTCCTCAATTTCAGTCTAAATCTGCTCACTACAGGATTGTGGTCACTGTTGCAGTCTGCGCCTGGTAGTGTTTTTGCTGATAGTACGATTTCACCAAGCAAATTATACATAATACTGATGAAGGCAGTAGCCAAGTGGCCAGGACTGCCAACCAGAACGTCTGAGATCGATCCCGTCAGGTGGGTTAAGCATGGAAAACCCTCCGACCTCTCAAGCTAGCACATGTGCAAACTCGCCTCAATGCGTACACACACACACACACACACACACACACACACACACACAACACACACACACACACACACACAACACACACACACACACACACACACCACAGTATGTCAAGGATCCTGCAAGCCAAGCTAGCATGCAGTGGCCAATGGAGACAAAACGTAACCAACACAGACAACCACCGATAACACAGCACCACACCAACAAGATACACTAACTTGCAAACCTAGAAGAAGACAGGTAAATGGTAGGAACGCTGTATGTCGCACAAACAGTATAAGTGGGCTAGTGATTATTCTGATGTTCTTCTAACACACTTGCATGTCCTTTAGACCATCGCTTTTACACACGCACACTACATGATTACCCATCATCCACACACACCGATCCGTACGTACGGATTTTACACACACACACACACACACACACACACACACACACACACACACACACACACACACACACACACACACACACCACACACACACACACACACACACACACACACCACACACACACACACAACACAACACACAACACAACACACACAAACACAACACACACGCGCGCGCGCGCGTGATAGACATTTGTAGTATTCAACTCAACAGTAATGCTGGATGCTTAGATTTGAAAGTTGTCAGCCTATTACCGTATTTACATGTATCTCCGTCCTGTTCAGCAATGGATCAACCACATGAAGTTAGAACCATTGTCTCACGATAGATCCCCCAGCCGCCTGTTTGTTTATTGATTTTAATGCGTCTTGCATTACCTTGATTAGATTTAAGCAACGTCCTGGTGACGAAAATGAGGAAGGAACGAAAAATGTGAACAACAGCAAGACAGTGGTTTAGTTCAATGATGAATATACACGAAATAGACTAAATTTCACACTGAAAGCGAAGTGAAGCAAATGAGGTCAGCTAACCTTCTGCCAGTTAGCATTTCTGTCCGGAAGAGGTCGTCATTTACGTCTAAGCGGTATTTTAGGTGTGTGTGCATATGCGTTCTTATATATATATACATATAAGCACGCATACGCACTCAAATCTGAAATATTTTCATGTGTGTGACTGTCTCTGATTAAGATGAAGTGATACGTCAAAAACTTAAAGTACATGTTCAAAACAAATTCAGTGCTCTGGAAGACGTTGGTGACAGTGAGGAACAATGGGCAAAGCTGAGAAATTCGATAAATGAAGCTTGTGTAGAAGTCCCTGTAGTAGATAGGCAAAGAGAAACGAGGAAATATACAGGAAGATAAACAAAGAAATCAGGAATAGGTGCAATGAAGCAAAGGAAGCTTGGCTGAAAACAAAACGATCCTCAGGGTATGTACAGACGAATTGAAGAAATTGTCCACAGGAAAAATACATGCACATCAACTGGTTGCTTAAAATCGAAAGATGGTACGATTGTCATGGAAAAAGACAAAATATTAGACAGATGGGGAGAGTACATTAAAGATCTTTTTGAAGATGACAGAAACGCAGAACATATAAGAAAGAACTTTGAAGGACCACCCATAATGAAAGATGAAGTTAGAGCAGCATTGAAAAAGATAAAACCAGGAAAAGCCCCAGGACCAGACAACATTACTACAGAGATGATTGAAGCCCTGGAGGAATTCGGTTTAGAAAAAATAACAGTCCTCCTAAATGAAATTTACGACACTGGAAAAATCCCCAAAGATATGTCAAAATCAATTTTCATTGCACTTCCAAAGAAGACAGGGGCTGCAGAATGCGAACTCCATCGCACAATCAGTTCGATGAGTCATGTAACGAAGATCCTATTAAGAATAACCATGATGACGAAAAGGAATAGAATCAAAAGAGAAATAGCAGATGAACAGTATGGATTTGTGGAAGGGAAAGGAACTATTAATGCCATATACATCCTAAGAACTATCATAGAGAGATCAATCGAGGTGAACAAGGATTTATATTTATGCTTTGTTGACTACACCAAGGCTTTCGATCGGGTAAGACATGATGAAAGACTCAACATTGATGGAAAAGATCTACGAATAATCAGAAATATGTATTGGGAACAAACAGCTGCAATGAGAATAAAAAACAACAACGATATAAGCTCTTTCCAAAATATCAAAAGAGGAGTCAGACAGGGTTGTGCTTTGTCACCAGATCTGTTTTCACTATACAGCGAAAACATCATGAGAAACCTAGAGGAAGACCCTGGATTAAAGGTTGGAGGAAAAATGATAAACAACATTCGATACGCAGATGACACCGTGCTAATTGCAGAAAGTGAAAGGGACCTACAAAACCTTGTGAATATACTAGAAATAGAAAGCAAAGGTAAGGGGTTGGAACTAAACAGCAGGAAGACTGAAGTCATAGTGATCAGTAAAAAACATGAAATCCCCGCATGCAAAATAACAGCAAACGGCACAACCTTGAGACAGGTTGATAAGTTTAAATACCTTGGGTATGATAATTTCATCAGACGGCAGATGCACATCACAAATAGCCAGCAGAATCGGCCAAGCCAAAACAACATTCAAGAAGATGACAAGCATTCTTACCAACAAATGCCTATCAATTAACATCAGGAAGAGAGTTCTTGAATGTTTTGTAGAACCGATACTGTTGTACGGTTGCGAGCCGTGGACAGTCAACAAGCAAAGTCAGAACAAGATTGAGGCAGCCGTGATGTGGTTTCTAAGAAAGATGTTGAGAGTTCCATGGACAGCAAAGAAAACAAACGAGACAGTCTTGATGGAGGCAGACACAAGTAGATCATTCATAACGAAGATTAGGAAAAGGCAGGCAACATTCATAGGCCATTTTATGAGGAAAGGGGAATTGGAACACCTGGTCACAACGGGAAAGCTGGAGGGAAAGAGAGCACCGGGTAGACCCAGGGAGAAGATACTAGACGGACTTGTAGAGTGGCTGAAGACAGAGAGGGTTGAAGAGATGATTGAGGCAACAAGAGATAGAGACAGATGGAAGTCCATAATCGCCAACGCCATGCGGCAAGGCACCTGCTGATGATGATGACTGTCTCTGATAAATCGAAAAACATATATTTATTTTTGACGAACCATGTTTCTGTTGCGTTGATATGTTTGTACTGCCTTCTAATGTATTGGTATTGAAATGTTTATGTTGCATTGATAGTGTATGTATTTTATTGTTGTACCACATCACTGTAATAACATCGCATTGTTTCTGCTGTTTGTAAACTGTAACCAGCTTTCACTGACATATATACGTTTGCTCTATATAAATGGAATTATTATTAGTAGTAGTAGTAGTAGTATCATTATTATTATTATGCCAGTTTTAAAAGTTTAGCGAGGTCTTTTCTGTCGGAGAAGCAAGTCACCAGTGTTGTAGTACGTTTACTAGCGTACAACCTGTACTAGACCTGGGTTAGATCCGCCGTCCACGCTTTTATCTATCGCCCTCTCTGTGTGTATTCTTGTCAATCTCTGTATATCTATTATTCTCTTTCTGAACTTGTATACAAGCACACACACACACACACACACACACACACATACACACACACACACACACACACACACACACACACACACACACACACACACACACACACACACACACACACACACACACACACACACACACAGATTGATGCATTATTGTGAAAAGAATAAAATATTACCAGTGAATCAGGCAGGATTTAGAAAAGGCAGGTCACCAGTCGAACTCCTAACAAAGCTAACCACAGATATAAAACAACAATTTGCCAAACGTCAATGTGTTTCAGCTACATTTTTTGATATAATTAAATCATATGACTAAGTATGGCACTCCCGATTATTACTCAAATTGAAAAGTATTGGGCTGACAGGTCACCTTTTTGACTATGTCAAAAGTTTCTTACAAAACCGAGTATTTCAAACAAGGATTGAAAATGTGTATTCCGCACAACGAATTCTTCAAATGGGCATCCCTCAGGGATCAGTTATTGCTCCCCTTCTCTTCATGATATTATCGCATGACTTACCCAGTAAAATTTCTAAACATGTAGTTTTAGCTCAATATGCTGACGATTTATGCATGTGGATGCCGGTAAACATGAGAAGAAAAACTCCTCCTTTGCGCTGTATTAATTATACGCGTAAATGTTATCAATTAGAACTTGATAAAATAGCACGATACATGGTAGAAAATGGACTGCATCTATCCGTGGAAAAAACAAAGATAGTTTTGTTTAACAGATGAGCTAACCCATCAAATATTCCCACTTTCAAACTGGGAGATACTCTTCTTCAGTATAACGAGTCGATTAAATTCTTAGGAGTTTTCCTTACCGCGAAATTATCTTGGAATCAGCATATTGAATACTTATTAACAAAAGCTCAAAAAAGTTTGAATTTCGTGAAAATAGTTCGCAAACAGACATGGGGACAAGATACATCAACACTTGTTCATCTTTATAAATCGCTTATTAGATCTAAATTAACCTATGCCCAAGAAATCTTCAGTGCACCGAAACATTTACTAACAAAACTGCAGAGCTTAGATTGTAAAGGTTTCAAACTTGCGCTGGGTCTTCCGATGCATGCTTCTTGTCTTCGCACACACGATGCAATCAAATTGTTGCTACTTGATGAACAAAGGAAAGTCGCTTCTACTAAATTTTTGTTAAGAACCACCACTACAGAAAACATAATCGAAAAAGAATCAAAACTAAGATCAGACACCGACTTTCCAAAAAGAGCTAAATCAATATCTTCACAGGTCACTCTTGCAACATATACATCTGACGTTATGAAAGGCTCTGGAATTGATCTCAAAGCGGATCCTGTATCTATAAGACCTTCCTTTTCACCAGTACCCAGTCTGGAACTCCAAAGAGCCCGATTTGACATATACCACACAGATTTGAAAAAAGAAGATGATATCAACTTACTGGCAAGTCAAGTTAAATGTCATATAGAAGACTGTTATTCTAATCACTTGAAAATTTACACTGATGGATCAATAACTGACAGGCAAGCAAGCTCAGCGTTTTCAATACCTGCTCTCAAAATTGAGAAATCTTTCTATATTGGGCTTAATAAATCTGTCTTCACCGCTGAACTCTTTGCAATATTAATGGCTTTGAATTATATGATAAGTCTTCCAAGGACAATTCTTCAGATACTTTTTTTGCGTTGATTCAAAATCTGTACTTCAAGCTCTTGAATCATCAACATTACAAACAAGATCTGAAATTATATTGGAAATCAGTCACTTGATTCATAGTTTATCTTTAAGAGGCACTGATATTACTTTCTGCTGGATACCATCTCATAGTTCTTTTCATTATGATATGGTTGATAGGGCTGCCAAACGGGGCGCAAAGAGCTCACCAGATTCAAATAATATACAGCATTCTCTCTCATTGCATGAGTGTTATACCTTAGTGGACACCTACGTACGGAAGCAGTTCCAAGATAAACAGAAAAAAAAAATGTTACATGAACTTTGAAATTAGCAAATCACCTAAGCCGTTTCCTGCCAGGCAGAATTATACAATCCCTTATGTATTGGTGGAAACTTGATGCATTCAAAACAAAATACACCAGGAAATTTTTTGAAGATATAAAATCTTTTCATTAGATTTTATTTTATCAAGATTTTGCGCTATTATTGTAATTATTATTATTATGTGTTCCGGTAACACGACATATACCTACACTCTCTACAAAGACAATTTCTGACATATTTGCCTCACCATCATTAATATATGAATTTTTTGTTAGCCTGTCAAAAAGTCATATAGCGAATTACCTTTAACATGTTATTTCACTTGTTCACCGTTGTGGTTAGTCGATTCTTAGTTTTTACTTTTATTCATTTATTCTAGATGTTTATTAATTTTGTTTATTAGATTGTTTGTTTAAATCTTTAATTGTGATAACTTTGTTTGTTTAAATCTTTAATTGTGATAACATTATTTGTTAGCTTTACCTTCCCCCTCCTCAAAAATGATTGTTTTCTGGATTTTTTTCTTTTTTTAAGATCAAAATTGACAATTTTCAAATACCCTCTTCACTCCTCCTGTATTTCCCCCCTCCCCCCCCCCCTTTTTTTAAAATCACTTTAGTGAATAGACATTAAATCGAAGACCACCACACACACACACACACACACACACACACACACACACACACACACACACACACACACACACACACACACACTCACACACACACATACACACACACACACACACCACATACACACACACACACACACACACAGCGGGAGGGAGAGAGAGAGAGAGAGAGGAACAGAGACAGAGACAGAGACAGAGACAGAGACATAGAGACAGATAGAGTAAGTGAGAGAGAGAGAGAGCAAAAGAGAGAGAGAGAGAGAGAGAGAGAGAGAGACAGACAGACAGACAGACAGACAGACAGACAGACAGAGCATGGGAAAGAACAACGAAAACAAGCCACGATTGTCTAGAACAAGTAACTATCTGCTGTAACGAAGGAGCACTTATACACCACTGTGACGAGTCATATTGCTTTATGGATTTCTAAGTCAATTTCCACTTTTTCGTCACTACCAATCAATTATTTTTGATGTACTATGTTTATGATTATGATTATGTTTATAATATATATATATGTCTATGATTATGTTTATATTGCATTAAAGTCTATACTACACATATGTATGGATTCGATGACCCCTCGTCGGCCTCTCTGTGTGTGTGTGTATGTGTGTGTGTGTGTGTGTGTGTGTGTGTGTGTGTGTGTGTGTGTGTGTGTGTGTGTGTGCGCGCGCGCGCGAGCTTGTATGAGTGTGAGTGAGCATATTTGTGTGTATGTGTGTATGGGGGTACTGTGGTAAAGGAAGGACTATGGGACAATCCTAGAAATTGAGAACTTCTGAAAACCCAGGTTCGGATCAGTCCAATGATACCAGTCCTTATCAAAAAAAAAAAAAAAAAAAAAAGTCGGATTTCTCCTATCTCCAACCCCCGTCCTGGGATTTTCAGTTGTAGTCCGATCACAGTTTTATAGTACTTGGAAAGGAGATCGGCGACAGTAAATTTGCACTAAGCCTGCAGAAAGGATTGAGATAATCTGGGGTAGATGGAGCTCGTAAATCCTGTCAAAACAGTCCATCTAGAAGAGCGACAACTTTGATTTCAAACCAAGTGTCTCATGCCTCTGAGGAAATTTCTTGGACAAGAAACTCAGGTACTCCAAACAAACAAGTTGTATCTATTTAGGCCGTTGTACAATTGGCAGTCCATGCACTAACAATCGTCAGTGGGCGAGAGAGTGGGGAGAATGTTGCATGCCCTATCCACGCGTTTAAAATTTTCTGTGCTGGTCAGGTATATAGGCAAGCTTCGTCCGGTAGGGACCGTCATGCGGCGCAGGTGACACCACCATACCGTCAGCAAGTTACTGCGAACCCTAAACACTCAGATTTAAAAACATCAAAATTGCAACATGGAATATAAGAACACTGTTGCAAAACGGTAAATCAGAAAATATCAAGACAGAGATGGAAAGACTTAACATTGGTATTTTAGGACTAGGGGAAGTGAGATGGAAGGGGCAGGCATGATAACATCAGGAGAATACACAATGATATATTCTGGTGGTAACTCACATGAAAGAGGAGTAGGCATCATGATGGACAAAGACAAATCAAAAGCAGTTAAGGAATACAGGGCTGTGTCCGACAGAGTTTTGCTGGTCAAGTTGGGAGGCAAACCATTTGATATCAACATCATTCAGGTGTATGCACCAACATCCGCAAATACTCAGGAAGACATCGACAACTTCTACGAAGTATTAGAGATGGCCAAGAATGCGAAAAGAGAAATAGCAGAAGAACAGTGTGGATTTGTGGAAGGGAAAGGAACTATTCATGCCATATACATCCTAAGAACTATCATAGAGAGGTCAAATGAGATGAATAAGGATTTGTATTTATGCTTTGTTGACTACACCAAGGCTTTCGATCGGGTAAGACATGAAGAATTGATCAACCAACTGGAGAGACTCAATGTTGATGGAAATGATCTACGAATAATCAGAAATATGTACTGGGAACAAACAGCTGCAATGAGAATAGAAATCAATGAAAGCTCTTTCCAAAATATCAAAAGAGGAGTCAGACAGGGTTGTGTTTTGTCACCAGATCTGTTTTCACTATACAGTGAAAACATCATGAGAAACCTAGAAGAAGACCCTGGATTAAAGGTTGGAGGGAAAATGATAAACAACATTCGATATGCAGATGACACCGTGCTAATTGCAGAAAGTGAAAGACCTACAAAAGCTTGTGAATATACTAGAAATACTAGAAATAGAAAGCAAAGGAAAGGGGCTGGAAATGAACAGCAGGAAGACTAAAGTCATAGTGATCAGTAAAAAACATGAAATCCCCGCATGCAAAATAACAGCAAATGGCACAACCTTGACACTGGTTGATAAATTCAAATACCTGGGAACGATCATTTCATCAGACGGCAGATAGACATCAGAAATAGCCGGCAGAATCGGCCAAGCCAAAACAGCATTCCAGAAGATGACAAGCATTCTTACCAACAAATGCCTATCAATTAACATCAGGAAGAGAGTTCTTGAATGTTATATAGAACCAGTACTGTTGTACGGATGCGAGACGTGGACAGTCAACAAACAAAGCCAGGACAAGATTGAGGCAGCCGAGATGTGGTTTCTCAGAAGAATGTTGAGAATTCCATGGACAGCAAAGAAAACAAACGAGAAAATCTTGATGGAGGCAGACACAAGTAGATCACTCATAAGGAAGATTAGGAAAAGACAGGCAACATTTATAGGCCATTTTATGAGGAAGGGGGATTTGGAGCACCTGGTCACAATGGGAAAGCTGGAGGGAAAGAGAGCACCAGGTAGACCAAGGGAGAAAATGCTGGACGGACTTGCAGAGTGGCTGGGGACAAGGAGGGTGGGGGAGATACCAGGGGCAACAAGAGATAGAGACAGATGGAAGTCCATGATCGCCAACGCCATGCGGCAGGGCACCTGATGATGATGATGTACATGTAAAAACGAGATATTCAATCACCAGGTATGACAAAGACCTGCGACGATTGAGAATTAGTAACTGGGACAGGCAGAGGATACTGCTGGAAGTCTCTTTAGCCACGACTCTGCATGTAGGTGATCGCGATATAATGGTCATCCACTGAAGGCCTGAGCAGCTGCAGTGTTTGATCCTCTCACAGCGACAGAGAAGGCATTTCCATGGGCAGCACCGCTCCACCCAAGCAGAGAGGGGGAATAAAAGGAACCCTCAAGAAAGCCTGTCCTGACAGATAGCTATGTCTGCTTGGTCATCCAACATTGAGTACGAAACAGTATAAACGACAAGAGTAAGAAAGCACCTCTGACCTTTGGTGCATAGAATGTCTATAATACGTCCAAACCCAGCAGAATAAAGATGATAGATCAGAACGGCTAGACTGCCAGGGTGTTGGATTGCTATGTTAAATCGCTTGACATGACTGCCCTGAGGGAAATCAAACTTGCAAGAGAAACCCAGCTCGACGAAGCTGAAGGAAGCTACACCCTCTATTGCATGGTAAAGTCCAAAGATTATCAGTGAACCGCTTGTGTGGAATTTGCCATACACACCAAGCTCGCAAGGACACTGCAACGCTTACCCTGTGGTATCAGTGATTGCTTGCTGATCTTGTGGTCTCGGCTCACAAATGATTGCTTTGCTACAGTCATCAATGCTTACACCCCAACGATGACAAAGAAGCAACCACAAGGACAAGCTCATCATTCTGGAGACCTCAACACTCGTGTTGAAGTGGACTACTGCAGTTGGCCAAATATCCTTTGATGCCACTGCACATGAAAGTGGACTTACGTTGTTGTCACTGTATATCCAGCTTGAGCTCACCATCACCAACACCCTCTTCCAACAGAAGGACATGTTCCAAGCAATGGTTAGATTAAGTCACCGTGCAACAGAAAGACAGAAGAGACGAGAATATCACACACTGCATGAGAGGAGGCCACTGCTGATGTGATAACCGACTACTATGAAGCAAGATGAATACTTTGCTACCTTGGAAAACTAAAGCAGCTGGGGATGGACCTCTGTGGTCGTTGAATATCACCTATCTTCAGAAAGTACAGAACCATGCCGCTCGGCTAGTATTTCGGTCTTCCAAATTTCAGCATGTCTCTCCTCTTCTCCAAGACTTGCATTGGTTACCTGTGTTGAAAAGGATCCAACATAAAATTGCTGTTCAGTGCTTCAGATACTTCGACAATTCTATTCCCTCTTACCTGTCTGAATATCTTCAACTATACGTTCCATCTCGTCATCTTCGTACCTCAGCCGATACCCGCTTATTTCGAATCCCAACTTTTCGAACAAAATCATATGGTGAGCGATCCTTTTCTTTTCAAGCCCCTTCCTCATGGAATTCACTTCCCTACCCGCTGAGGCACAAAACAAGTCTTCAGTCATTTAAATCTGGCTTGAAAACGCATCTCTTTCCTCTCTGAAATTTATTAACCTAAAAGAGCTATGCTGTCTGCGCGCTAGCGTGCTTCTGTGTATGTTATTGCTGTGCGCCTATAGATATGTCTCGGGGTGGGAGGAGGATATGTGTGTGTGTGCCAGAGAGTAGGTACTAATATTTGATATTATTAACGGTGTGTATGTGCTTGTGGGATGGAGTGACAGAGGTCCGCCATGTATGATGAAAATTATATTAGGCCTATGTTTCTATGTTCGATGTAATGTGTATTGTACAGTTTGTAAGCGCTTAGGGCTTTCCAGAAAGATTAGGCGCTCTAAATGCCCTTAATAATAATAATAATATCTGCAAAACAGCAGATACATTTCAAGAGAACGTCCAGGAAAGTTAATATACATAGAATTTGAAAGAGAAAATGTAGAGGCTGTATGGAAATCGTCTAATGAAGCTATCTACAGCACTCTGCCTGATACCCTGGAATTTTTTTAAGTCATAAACGCCGGGACTGGTTTGATGAAATGGAGAAGAAATCAACAAGCTCTTCGAAAAACTGCACCCCCCTCCCCACAAAGAACATCTCTGCGACAAAATCTGTGAGCAGTGAAAGCACAAATACCTGCAAACAAAGTATCTATGAAACTGCAACTGCAGAAAATGAAAAACCAATGGTAGGAAACAAAAGCAAGAGAAGTGCAGGTCGCAGCTGATGCAAACAAGCATGGTGGCCTACACACAGGTACAGGATCAAAGATTTCTGGTTCAACACCAGTCCATACCTCTGAACATTTCATTCTGCTGACAAAGAAAGCTGACATCTTATCATGCTGGGCTGAACATTTGAACACATTGCTGAACAGTGAGTCGTCAATATCTGACCAATAAGAAAAAATCCGTAATGTTAGGTACGTGGCGGCGCTTCAAGTACAGGCCAACATCAGCTCTCCCACCTTCAGTGCAGTGAAAAAAAAATCTTCAAAATTGAGAACACCAAGTCATCCATCACGCAAGACCTATCCAACCAGGTAGCATTTTTCGTGCAGTAATACATCAAATTTCGGATGTTATGATTTTATTATAACTGCGTCAAGAGGTTCGTGTCCAGTGAAGTCTACCAACACTGCGAAATAGATACATAAAGTCTCTAAACGTTGCTGTTGATGCAGTCCCTACAAGAGACAGTATAGTTTGATTTTGGATGCCAATCTTACCAAGAGTTCAGCAGGTGCTTTCCTTCACAACATGGATGCTGGAGTCCCCGTGCCTTGAGAGACAAAAGTATGAGAGGACTCCAGAGCTGTTTGAAGTGGAGTTTTCCAGGAATGCGTCATCGTCATGTGCATACTTCCTGTTCACGTCTGAAGGATAAAAATACAACAGCAAAGGGCAGCAAAAAAGAATCAACGACTCGAACAAAAACAAAACAAAAACAAAAACAAGCAATAACAACAACAACAACAACAGCAACAACAACAACAACAACAAAACCATCTCGGGGTTCTCAGGACTAGAACCAATGGAAGGATATCAGTCATGGTTATAGTACGGATATCCGGATGTATCTATATGCCAATCACAATGTACATACTCGTTATCATCGTCATCATCACCAGTCGCTTATTTTTGGACTTACAACTGTCAGTGATATTTGAACATTAAACGGTTTTAGAGTTTGGACTGCTTATGATTCGTTGTTGGAGAAAAAGGGTTTTAAAATCTGTTCTTAATGTTTTTGGAACTGAAAACACTATATAGCGTTTTGATTCCTTATCGGAGAGAGAGAGAGAGAGAGAGAGAGAGAGAGAGAGAGAGAGAGAGAGAGAGAGAGAGAGAGAGAGAGAGAGAGAGAGAGAGAGAGAGAGAGAAGAGTTTTAAAAACGGCTTGTGATGTTTAGACAATCAACCATTAAAGCGTGTAAGATTAAAACTGTTATCCATTTGTTGTTGGCCAAAAACGAGAGTTTCAAAAACTGTTCCCTGACATCTCTTTCTCCAGCCAGCCAGCCAGCTAGCCAGCCAGCCTCACCAGATGACAAATTGTATACATTATATATGTAGATGAATTATTGACAACAACAACAAAAGTTCAACCCAGTGATTAGGGTGTTTTTAGGATACACCAGCACCAGCAGCAGAGTCAATGGTGGCCGCGGGGGCGGCAAAAAAAAAAAGCAACAGACATCCAGGATGGCAGTAATAGCAGCAGTAACAACTGCGGCAACCCCAACAGTAACAGTAGCAGCAACAGCACAGTAAGAGCAGCAGCAACAGTTGTAGCAGCGTCAAGGCCCTATTTTGGTGAACCGCTTTTCACAAGAGGGGTTGCATCTCTGGTTGCTAAAATTGATAACAGATAACGATGTATCACACACACACACACACACACCACACACACACACACACACACACACACACACACACACACACACACACACACACACACACACACACACACACACACAACACACACACACACACGTATACCGGATTTGGTTAAGATTTTGATGGGATATAGTTGTGCAAGGTCAGAGGCAGACGGAGGACTCTTCCACTCGAACACACATAAAGCACGGAGGTGGTTCCGAAACTTTATTTACATGTGTGCGAGTTCTCACCAAAGTACATCTTCATAAGAACACCAAAGAAAACGAAGAAGAAGAAGAAGACAAAGAAGAAGAAGACAGAGTCACAAATAAAATGTGGCAGTTAGGATCACAATGGTCTTCATCTTAACAGGGCGAGACCGGATGGGCAATGGCACGCCTTGTCAATTTATATTCTTTGGGAACAAAGCGAATGCTTTCAAGTGATAAAATCTAATTGGCTCTCATCACATACACAATGAACAATGAACACAGTGAACACTTGATATGTGTTGAAAGTTGAATTTGATAGAAAAGAATAAACAATGTTCCAAAGGTGGTGTGGAATGAAGACAGTTTGCTCTAAGTTCTATATGGCCACAACGTAGTGTCTATGTGTAATAGACCATCTTTGCCCTTCTAAGCCAACGCCGACTACGCTGGCTTGGCCATGTGCGTCGAATGGAGGATGGACGCATACCTAAAGACGTTCTCTACGGCGAACTGGCAAACCGGAAGCGAACTCCAGGACGCCCACAGCTACGCTTTGTAGACGCATGCAAAAGGGACCTTAGAAGCTCAGGGATTGACCCAGGCTCTTGGGAGACTCTGGCGGAAGACAGGGCAGCGTGGCGGACAGCCGTTCAGCAAGGCGTTGTGAATGCGGAGAGGAGGAGAGCAGAAAGCGCAGATGAGAAAAGGGCTCTTCGCAAGCAACGTTCCAGAAACCAGACAACAGAGACTCAATTTGTATGTGGCAGATGTGACAGAGATTGCCACTCAAGAATCGGCCTGCACAGCCACAGTAGAAAGTGCACGTCATGACCACAACGCCTCCTGGTGCAGACTATCATCTCCTGAGATGTAAAGAGGCCGACGAATATCATTTTGAAGACTGAGGCCGTAATGACAGTTTTCGTGGGCTCAGTTTCGGAATACATGTACTCGTTGTAGATCTGTTCATTGCTTAAACTGATATGATACGTGTCTTAATTAAATGCAAAATGTATTAGTTAGGTCTTTCAAATGCTCTGTGCATACCTATGGATAGGCAGACGCTATAAAATAGAAGTACAGTTTGGCTGAGAGAACGAAAGGCGTTTTTGATCTAGACAAACACACTGTGTTGCCTTTGAGTAAATGGGAAAGATCGTAACAGAGCAAGGCACTCTGATACAACACACACACACACACACACACACACACACACACACACACACACATAATATATATATATACATATATATATATACACACACTGTTACACACACACACACACACACACACACACACACACACACACACACACACACACACACACACACACACACACACACACACACACACATTAGGTCCTTATTCTTTATGTCTGATACCACCGTCTAGATAGATTCTCTCTTCTTCCCTCCCTCTTTCTGATACAAGTGTCTAGTCAAACATGACCATCTAGTCAGATATGATTCTGTAAAGACCCGACGTCATGCTGACAGGACGTCTTTTTCAACTCAACAACAATGAAAACAACAACAACAACAATACCAGCCGTTGTCACGGGGGTCTGGTAAAACTGACTGCTTTTGTGTTCTACGAATACCTCTACATATTCTCAAATGTACGCGCGCACACACACCACACACAACACACACACACACACAAATATATATATATATATATATATATATATATATAACATAAACACACACACACACACACACATGCGCGCGTGTGCGAGAGCAGTTATACACATACACATTCATAATAAGAAAGAGAAGATCAAAAGAACAAAAAGAAGATACAGGGACAGGTTCTCTTTCTTTCTGTCTGTCGCATTTGTACTTAATCCACGCCTTTGAAGCATTCTCTAAAGCAGGATTATTATTGGGCCGTTTTGATAATAATCAATAAAAGCTTTAAAACCTTTACACTTCGAACAAGAGGGTTAATCGAGATTAGCGCCAACCAAAACATTGACAGTAGATAGTGGGAATGGCTGATCAGTCGTGTCTTCCAGCACGGATAGGGTGCCTTTCATAGTGACCATAGGCGATAAGGAAGTGCTGGCTGTAGGGAAGTACTGGCTGAAGCAAAATTAGTAAGAATCTAATGACTGATCAGTCTTCACACCTCCGTGTACCTCACTATAATGGGCTGCTGCTCTTGATCAGTTCCACTTGGTCGCCGTCCAGGAGACGAGCTCAGACAATCATAAGAATGTACTCGTACCCACTGCTGAAATTATCATGAAAAATGATATGTCCGTATTTCAATGAGCTGTTCATGTATCAGCAAAGTGGTTGATGTAAGACCTCTCATACAAGAGCCTGTCAAACATGAGGGTTCAGAGGCTTGGCGGATATTGCTTCCTTTCAACAAACAGGGCTTTGAATGTCAGACATTGGTGCACAAAGTTGAAGGGGTTCCAGTCCACAGACGCATCAAAAGTGATGCTCTTCACCAGCCAGGTCACCTGATGGGTGAGTAACTGACACCAAAACAGACTGTTGTGCATCACGTTGAGATTGCCTGTGGGGATGGAGAAGTCTCTGACGATCACATGGTTTAAATGGTATTTCATGTTGCCTTTTTTTCAAAGCCTTGGCAAGCACCAGGGTGATACTAGATTCAGCTTCACTTTGCTCACCAGCAGAGAGGCGTGGCGATGACGCTATCGAATGGCCTGGCATGGCTGGCCCCATCAGGTTAAACAAACTTGGTGATCTGCGTGTCATTCAGTCACATTCAGCTATGAAACATACGGTGTAATTCATGCTTGATGGAAGCGACGCCCTGAGCGTCCACGGCCAGATCCATCCATCATCGTTAACGATCTTAACCTGGGCATGAAGGTAGGTCTGGGTACAGTCTATATTTTGAACCCCAACACCACTGACATAACACTCAATGTGGGTCT
>JAPXFY010000016.1:33655058-33705058 GCA_030674185.1 Monoplex corrugatus | reverse complement strand
TGACTGAAATGTCCTATCAGTCTGACGAACTGACTGAAATGTTCTATGAGTCTGACGAACTGACTAGAATGTCCTATCTGACGAACTGACTGAAATGTCCTATCAGTCTGACGAACTGACTAGAATGTCCTATCAGTCTGACGAACTGACTAGAATGTCCTATCAGTCTGACGAACTGATTAGAATGTCCTATCAGTCTGACGAACTGATCAGAATGTCTTATCAGGCTGACGAACTGTCTAGAATGTCCGATCAGTCTGACGAGCTGACTAGAATGTCCTATCAGTCTGACGAACTGATTAGAATGTCCTATCAGTCTGACGAGCTGACTAGAATGTCCTATCAGTCTGACGAACTGACTGAAATGTCCTATCAGTTTGACGAGCTGACTAGAATGTCCTATCAGTCTGACGAACTGACTGAAATGTTCTATGAGTCTGACGAACTGACTAGAATCTTTTATCAGTCTGACGAACTGACTAGAATGTCTTATCAGTCTGACGAACTGACTGAAATGTCTTATCAGTCTGACGAGCTGACTAGAATCTCTTATCAGTCTGACGAACTGATTAGAATGTCCTATCAGTCTGACGAGCTGACTAGAATGGGTTTTCCAAGACATCTGGTTTCCCTCATAGCTTCATTATATAATGATCAAAAAGCAACAGTTGCAAGGTTGCATCCTGTCTCCACATCTCTTCAGCATATACACTGAACATATCATGAGAGAGGCAGACATAGAAGACATGGGAGTAAATATTGGTGGTAGAAACCTGTCAAATTTACGCTACGCAGATGACACAGGATTACTGGCAGACAACATTACAGGCTCTAGGAGGATCCTGAACAGGGTAGACCGGGTTGGAAAGGCAGCTGGGCTGGACTTAAATTCAAAGAAGACAAAGGTTATGCATGTTGCAGGCAAATATAACACTAGACAGGACCAGATCATGCTAAACAAGTCCCTCTAGAAAATGTCAAGGACTTTAAATATTTAGGTTCAGTCAAGACACACGATGGAACATGCTCAAAAGACATAAAGATGAGAATTGGAATGGCCAAGAACAGTATGGTTCAATTGAACAATATTTGGAAAGACCACAGCATAACAGCAGACCTTAAGATAAAACTCTTAAAATGTCTTGTCTGGCCAGTGATGTTATACGGCTGCGAGGCATGGACAATGAAGAAAGAGGATGAAAGACGAGTGGAAGCAGCAGAGCTGTGGTTTTACCGAAGACTGCTGAGGGTCAAATGGACGGATAGGCGCTCAAATGAAAGCATACTGAATGAGTTGGGTACTACACGCAAGCTCCTAGTACTAATACAACGGAGGAAACTGAAATATGTTGGACACGCAATCCGTAATGAGAGAACAGACTTGATGTCCACTGTCCTCCAAGGTAAAGTGGAAGGAAAGAGAAACAGAGGACGGCCACCTGCATCACTTGCTAGAAACATCACAAACATCAGTGGCAAGAAACTCCAGGAGGTGGTCAGACTTAGCCAAGATCGAGAGTGCTGGAGGCAACTTGTGAGGACATCATGTGCAGCGGCCAACACTGTTCCCGGTGACGCCGACAGGTGAGACAGGTGAAATCAGTCTGACGAACTGACTAGAATGTCCTGTCAGTCTGACGAACTGACTAGAATGTCCTATCAGTCTGACGAACTTACTACAATGTCCTATCAGTCTGACGAGCTGACTGAAATGTCCTATCAGTCTGACGAACTGACTGAAATATTCTATGAGTCTGACGAACTGACTAGAATCTCTTATCAGTCTGACGAACTGACTAGAATGTCCTATCAATTTGACGACTTGACTGAAATGTCCTATCAGTCTGATGAACTGATTAGAATGTCCTATCAGTCTGACGATCTGACTAGAATGTCATATCAGTCTGACGAACTGACTACAATGTCTTATCAGTTTGACGAACTGACTGAAATGTTCTATGAGTCTGACGAGCTCACTAGAATCTCTTATCAGTCTGACGAACTGATTAGAATGTCCTATCAGTATAACGAACTGACTAGAATGTCCTGTCAGTCTGACGAACTGACTACAATGTCTTATCAGTCTGACGAACTGATTGAAATGTCCTATCAGTCTGACAAACTGACTGAAATGTCCTATCAGTCTGACGAACTGATTAGAATGTCCTATCAGTCTGACGAACTGATTAGAATGTCCTATCAGTCTGACGAACTGATTAGAATGTCCTATCAGTCTGACGAACTGATTAGAATGTCCTATCAGTCTGACGAACTGACTAGAATGTCCTATCAGTCTGACGAACTGACTGAAATGTCTTATCAGTCTGACGAGCTGACTAGAATCTCTTATCAGTCTGACGAACTGATTAGATTGTCCTATCAGTATGACGAACTGACTAGAATGTCCTGTGAGTCTGACGAACGGACTAGAATGTCCTATCAGTCTGGTGAACTGATTAGAATGTCCTATCAGTCTGACGAACTGATTAGAATGTCCTGTCAGTCTGAAGAACTGACTAGAATGTCCTGTCAGTCTGACGAACTGACTACAATGTCCTATCAGTCTGACGAACTGACTGAAATGTCCTATCAGTCTGACGAACTGACTACAATATCCTATCAGTCTGACGAACTGTCTAGAATATCCTATCAGTCTGACGAACTGACTACAATGTCCTATCAGTCTGACGAACTGTCTAGAATATCGTATCAGTCTGACGAACTGACTACAATGTCCTATCAGTCTGACGAACTGACTACAATGTCCTATCAGTCTGACGAATTGACTGAAATGTCTTATCAGTCTGACGAACTGACTACAATGTCCTATCAGTCTGACGAACTGTCTAGAATATCCTATCAGTATGACGAACTGACTACAATGTCCTATCAGTCTGACGAACTGTCAAGAATATCCTATCAGTATGACGAACTGACTACAATGTCCTATCAGTCTGACGAACTGACTACAATGTCCTATCAGTATGACGAACTGACTACAATGTCCTATCAGTCTGACGAACTGTCAAGAATATCCTATCAGTATGACGAACTGACTACAATGTCTTATCAGTCAGACGAACTGTCTAGAACATCCTATCAGTATGACGAACTGACTACAATGTCCTATCAGTCTGACGAACTGTCTAGAAGATCCTATCAGTCTGACGAACTGACTAGAATATCCTATCAGTTTGACGAACTGTCTAGAATATCCTATCAGTCTGACGAACTTACTACAATGTCCTATCAGTCTGACGAACTGACTACAATGTCCTATCAGTATGACGAACTGACTACAATGTCTTATCAGTCTGACGAACTGACTACAATGTCCTATCAATCTGACGAACTGACTACAATGTCCTATCAGTCTGACGAACTGTCTAGAATATCCTATCAGTTTGACGAACTGACTACAATGTCTTATCAGTCTGACGAACTGTCTAGAATATCGTATCAGTCTGACGAACTGACTACAATGTCCTATCAGTCTGACGAACTGACTACAATGTCCTATCAGTCTGACGAACTGACTACAATGTCCTATCAGTCTGACGAACTGTCTAGAATGTCCTATCAGTCTCACGAACTGTCTAGAATGTCCTATCAGTCTGACGAGCTGACTGAAATCTCCTATCAGTCTGACGAACTGATTACAATGTCCTATCAGTCTGACGAACTGTCTAGAATATCCTATCAGTCTGACGAACTGTCTAGAATATCCTATCAGTCTAATGAACTGACTATATGGTATCGCTATCTCGCTCCTATCTGTGTTAATCTCCTCTCTGTGACGTCACTCATGTCCTAGTGTACCCTTCTCCTTGTTCTTATCTCCTCCTCCTCAGTTATTCCATCTAAGACGTCACTCATCTCCTTATCTATAATATTTTCATCTTCTTATCTCCTCCTCCTTAATGATAATCTCCTCTTCATCCTTAATAATTCTGTCTTCTTCCTTAGTGATTTCTCCAGTTGAAAAATCATAGGAGGGGTTAAGAAAAGCGGTCCCAATGCAAGATGATATACTACTCCAGTGTACCATTCAGGACACTGAACCTTTAAACCGTGCTGCCTCCAGCTACAAGACTACTGACAACATGACAGATGGACAGATCATGTTCTCTTCAGCCTTGTTTCGTGTAACAAGATTCTCAACAATTGGAATTTGTATGCATCTATGACTGGAATGATCAGACATTTTCAACTGATACTGAATTTTAAGAGAAGGAGAGGGATGGAGGGAAGGGGAGAATAAGTGAGAAAGAGACCGAGGGAGGCAGGGGGGCGGGAAGGTGGGGTTGTATTTTGCCAGAGGCATAGGCCTGCAGAACATGTTATGCTTCATACATATTTCTCCCACTCCTCCGAGCTCCATACAACGAAATGCTTTAGCGCTTAAAAAAACAACTTTTTTTCCTAGACTGCCATTAACTGGACAAGAGAGGAGGACCTCCACAATACTGGCGACATACAATAAAAAGAGACCTCACTTGTGGTACCACACACAGGCTTGGTAGAAGAGAAGAGTTATGACCATTTGTCGTTGCCCTATATGCAAATGGCGTAATAGATAGTAATAAAAATTGCGTTGTTTGTAGGCACATCAAACACACACACACTCACACACACACACACACACACACACACACACACACACACACCACGCACGCACGCACGCACGCACGCACACACATACATACACACATACACGTCTGGATTGATCTAAAGCGCTTACATTTCAGTTACGATCTACTCCTCAGACCAGTTCATTTTGTCTAATTTCCTCTATCTATCTATATCTATCTATCTATCTATCTATGTATACTACAAGAAATAAACCAAAGAAAGAAACGCATTCAAGATTTGTTAATAAAGCCAAGACAAACTACAGTGGGCAGATACCCAGTCGCACGCTTATGAAGTTAAACGGTCACAGCTTATACACTCATAAGAACACAACCAATCAATATCAACGTTTTGATGCTAACAGCAAGAAGCACCAACGGCGCAGAAAGTATATGCGTCGAAACAAAAATAGAATGAAGTAAGCAACACCCGTTGGTACTGTTTGCAAACATTCATTCCGAGACGAGGCTAAACTAAACAAGTCGTAAACTGACTCTCCGATCATTGCCGAGAGACCGAGAAGAGATGGCAACTAACAAGCACCTCTTGGTGAACAGAAAATAATGCGGACATCCACTTTAGAACAGGAAAGGTAACCTATTCTCACAAACGCTATTTAAGTCGTCTTAAGCCAACCGAGATGCAGCCTAAAATTTTGGCTGTTTAATCTTGTTGGAACTGAGGTTTTAGTTTCCATCTGGGCTTTAAAATTCTTTAAATGTACGATAAGTCCCGCAGAGTAAGTTCCCCTTTCCCTTTAAAAAATCGTTAAAAGTAGCTAATTATGTAATTCATCATCATTAGGTGCCATGCCGTATGGCGTTGGCGATCATGGACTTCCATCTGTCTCTATCTCTAGTTGCCTCAAGCATCTCTACCACCTTCTTTGTCTTCAGCCACTCTGCAAGTCCGTCTAGTATCTTCTCCCTGGGTCTACCTGGTGCTCTCTTTCCCTCCAGTTTTCCCGTTGTGACCATGGTGATATAACTAGGCAATAC
This sequence comes from Monoplex corrugatus, assembly GCA_030674185.1. Taxonomy (NCBI): domain Eukaryota; kingdom Metazoa; phylum Mollusca; class Gastropoda; order Littorinimorpha; family Ranellidae; genus Monoplex; species Monoplex corrugatus. Next base: position 33,699,428 of record JAPXFY010000016.1, on the reverse strand, counting down.
TTCGTTTAAATTACTTTGAATTGGCAGATTTCACACCGCCACCACAGCTAAATGCCTTAAAAAACTCGAATATTTGAAATATTTATTTGAAAATTATAACATCAACTTCCAAGCGTTGCACACTGTGATTCAAGGTAATCTAACTAGAATTCACAAGACAGCATTTTGATGATTGTTATTCAAATCTGATAGTGAATGTTTTCAAACAATTCCCTCCGTTTTCTCAAACTACAGCATCAGTAGCATTCATCTCAGAGCTCATTGATATATAATTGGAAATAGAATGAAACGATAACTTGATGCACCAAAACTCGACTTTTATGAGAACGAATCACAATAATTTAAACGTTGAACACCTTAGTGTGAACAGAAAAAAACAATACTGACACCAACTTTTGAACAGCAAATGTTTTAAACACCCGCTTGAGAGCAGCGAACAGACAAACACACTCACTGAAAATGTATCTGACCCAGTCATTTTTCGTAATGCCAGTCTTTCACCTCCTCCTAGTGAGATCTCACCACCCCCACATGACCGATCACGTGGCAGTCAATTGGCATCGTCCAGGAAACAAACATCAGACCAGGCTTCTAATCTCTGCTCATCATTTGGTACAAGCAATAAAGATAAATAAAATCAGCAGCCAAACGGAACTAACTGCATTAATTATTAAGCTGCCATTCTGAGCATTTATCACCCGTTCTAACAAAATCATTCATAAATCGCACATACCTAGTTGCACTAAAGGAATGGAAAGCTGATCAGGAGTCATATAGCGAAAACTGGGAAAACTGGGAAATTTTCAGATTAATGTGCACAGATGTCCGTTCTCTCATTTCCCATTCAAATGTGTTGAAAAGAACAAAATATTGAGTTGAATAAAGATACTTTTAGTGCTCGCCTTGCTGTTTTCGATGATAAATAACAATGAATCAACAAAAACACCAAAACTGATTGATTGCATAAAAACTGCAAATTATGTTTCATTTTATTTAAATAAAAAGTGTAGAAAATTTCATTGAGATTTAGATCTGTTGCTATGGACTTCAATCAGCTGCGTGATCTAAATCCCTAAAGCACGTTCTCTTAAAATGGCCGATTCTGCATTATAACGCCATATCTCTGTGAATCTTTTTGAGAAAGAAAATTGGAATAATTATAAACTGTAAAGTCTGTACTTTGTCCTTGTGTGTAAAACAAAAAAAAAAGTGCAAAATGCAACTTACAGGTCATTTTGTGAACACGGATCACCGTTGGTCAATCTTAAGGGCCGTAGTTATTGCAAAGTCTCATCCTGTCTGGACTCTCTTTAATCAACATATACTGAACTTAAGCAGATGCTGAACAGATTATCCAGTGATAAGGACAATTTATATCATGAAGTATATAAATAGAATGTTGCTCTCATCGCAATGGGTCAATATTATTCTTAACGTTAGTATCAGTACTACTTTTAGTACTGATTAGTTTAGCTGTATGATTATGTGTATATTAGAACATGTAAACACTGACGACCGAGATCTCCATGCTGATATGGAGATGAATGGATGTGTGGAGAGTGAATACAAATACCAATTGATATGTTATATATCATTATGTGATACTCCAGTGTAGTCTGTTTAGGTTTGAATAACGTAAAATGGATGGTCCTTTGTTTGTTTCCTTTCGTTTGTCTTTTCTGTTCCTTTCTCGCTGTCTTTCTTCTGTCTTTCATTCATTATGTCTGTCTGTCTCTTGCGAATGACATGTCTGATCATCAGACATCTAATGTCCCGTGTGAGAGGTTCTCTAGCGGCGAGAGGTATGACTTCTTTAATCATCTTCGAAGGCTGGCTGATTGTTTTGATAAAGCCGCAGATTCATGGTCGCTTTTCTCACGTTCAGTGTCCTCCTGCGACATAAAATTTGGCTTGTTCGCTGCCCATCTTTTGACTCCAATCATTCTCTTGTGCCAATGTTTCGTGTGCAGATACGTGTTAACGTAGTCGGGTGAGCGGATGTGGACTTGTCCAAATGCCATGATTTACTCTTGAAGAAACTCGAAACCCAAGACTGATTGCAGCTGACAGAAACTGGGAAAAAAAACCGGGCACATTGATTGCATTTTGCCAGTGATTATTAACAAAAATCCTGACATTCCAAACATTATGTATACATTTTCTATTTACTAGTTAAACTGATCTATCAAAAAGCATCGCAGAATCCTGTCTGATAAGTATCAACCATGAACATCCCAGACTGTTGCATTTATTGTCATTTTTTCAACTATGTTACTTTCTTCTTATTTTGTTATAGCTTTAACTCCAATCCAATTGAAATTGATGTCACCCCGACAGCAGGCCATGAAGGGCCCCAAACTCCAGGACAAATCGATTGATAACTTGTGCATGCGTACGTGTGTGTGTATGTGTGTGTGAGTGTGTGTGTGTGTGTATGTGTGTGTGTGTGTGTGTGTGTGTTTGTGTGTTTGTGTGTGTGTATGTGTGTATGTGTGTGTGTGTTTATGTGTCTGAATGTGTGAGCGAGAGTATGTATGCGCGTGTGAATGTGTGAATATGTATGTGTGTAGAATGTGTGAGCGCGTGTGTGTGTGCGTATGTGTGTGTGAGTGTTTGTGGGCGCTCGTTTGTTTCTGTGTGGATATATTTGTGAATGTGCATGTGTATGTGCATGCACGTGTGTGAGTGTGTATGTGTATGTGTGTGTGTGTGTATGTGTATGTGTATGTGTATGTGTATGTGTATGTGTATGTGTATGTGTGTGAGGAAGAGAGAGAGAAGAGAAGAGAGAGAGAGAGAGAGAATGTATGTGTGCGTGTGTGTACACGTGTGTGTGTATGTATATGTGTGTGTGTGTGTTTGTGTGTGTGTGTGTGTGTGTGCGCTCGCGCGCGCACGTTCTGTCAATTAACGTCTTTTCACTATAAGTGACCTTTGAGATGTGTGTGTGTGTGTGTGTATGTGTGTGTGTGTGTGCGTGCGTGCCATGTGAGTGTGTGCATGTGTTGTGTGTGTGTGTGCGTGAACATGTGTGTGCACACGTATCTGTGTGTGTGCATGTGTGTGTGCGCTCTTGTGTGTCTGTCTGTGAGTGTCACACGAGTGTGGGTTAGCTCATTCATAAATAAATGCTTACGTGCATCTGTGTGTGTGTGTGTGTGTGTGTGTGTGTGTGTGTGTGTGTGTGTGTGTGTGTGTTGTGTGTGTGTGTGTGTGTGTGTGTGTGTGTGTGTTTCTTAGAATATATACATCTGTCTGTGGTTTTTTGTTTGCGTGTATGAGTACGCATAACACATATACTGGCCTGCCTGTCTCCTAGATCTCGGACCCAGCAGTGCAGAATCGCCAGTCCCCCCTGTTTGACTGTGACCTGAGTAGGCGTGTTCACAAACTGGGGTTTTCCAGCCTGACTCCCATCTGCAAGGAAACAAAAAAGCACACTGACAAGTCGCCACACGAAGTGGTTATTACAACTACTGGAAGTTTGTGGGTTCGGTTCTGACAAGATCGATATGGGATTAGTTGGCCTCAACCAGCTCCTACCCAGGGTTGTGCGTGCTATGGGCTCGTTACGAAGACCGAGACCACATAGCCGAGTCTCATTTAATTTATGGAGTCGTCATTGGGGGGTGCCGCTCAAATTTCCTGACAAACATCGCAAGCATTTCTGTCGCTTTGGCCTGGTTGACGCTAGACAGTCTCAATCCAGAATGGAATTGCATGATATCATGATTATCAGCACTATCGAGCTGGCTAATTAAAATAGAACCATGGACTCAAGATCTCATGTCTCCACTTCCATATGACCTGGCAACATAAACGTTTGGCCCATTTTAATGCTCTTGATCATTCTGATGGTGTCATTGTGTCATAGGTCCCGAGCTCCTTCCCACTTGAAAACCTTGCCAGCGCAAGGGGTTTTCAGCAGAGTCAAGATTATCAGATAATTATTTTCAGACGGGGTCATGCCATTGTGTCCACGTACCATTGTGTTCACGTGCCATTGTGCCAACGTATCATTGTGTCTACGTGCCATTGTGTCCCAATGCCATTGTGTCCACGTGCCATTGCATCCACGTCCCATTATGTCCACGTGCCATTGTGCCCACATACCATTGTGTCCACATGCCCTTTTGTCCCAGTGCCATTGTGTCCATGAACACCACGAATGGGGCACAATGGTTCAGATTGGGTTATGGTGACATACTGTAATATCTACATATGTATGTATCTGTACACATGTATATACGTGTATGTATGTATATATGTAGTTACAGACCATAGTCTTTTCCCGTTAAAAAGTAGGTACAGACCATAGTCTTTTCCCGTTAGAAAGTATGCACAGACCATAGTCTTTTCCCGTTAGAAAATATGCACAACCATAGTGTTTTCTCGTCAGAAAGTATGCACAGACCATAGTCTTTTTCCGTTAGAAAATAAGCACAACCATAGTGTTTTCTCGTCAGAAAGTATGCACAGACCATAGCCTTTTTCCGTTAGAAAAGATGCACAACCATAGTCTTTTCCCGTTAGAAAATATGCACAGACCATAGTCTTTTCCCGTTAGAAAGTATGCACAGACCATAGTCTTTTCCCGTTAGAAAATAAGACAACCATAGTGTTTTCCCGTTAGAAAAACTGCACAGACCATAGTCTTTTCCCGTTAGAAAAGATGCACAGACCATAGTCTTTTCCCGTCAGAAAGTATGCACAGACCATAGTCTTTTCCCGTTAGAAAATATGCACAGACCATAGTGTTTTTCCGTTAGCAAGAATGCACAGACCATAGTCTTTTCCCGTTAGAAAGTATGCACAGACCATAGTCTTTTCCGGTTAGAACATAGGCACAAACCTAAGCGTTTCCTCAACATAAAGTGAGAAAAATGTTCTCCCATACTTAGCCACTATGAAATGGAAGAAGTAGAGGTGGATCAGTTTTCTTCTTTGATTTCAAATGTTTGGTAAAATACACTTTGGATTGTGTGGATTCTGATAGAAAATTACAAACTAGGCACAAAAACGTCCTGGAGTGTCCTCTGTAAACTCGGCCCATTGAAACTATGCACATACACTTTCTTGGCGTGCAATCCTCACGTGTCTCGTTTGTATGCTTATGTCACAAAGTGACAAAGATGGTCAAATTTGATTCACTCCCGCAACAACGTGCAGTGAATCAAATCCAATGTGTCCAAAGCACATTCAGCTCTGGGTATGACTGGTTGGTGCCCAAAACCGCACAATAATTTTGACAGGACTAATGGGATTTGAACCCACAATTTCCAGCGCGCTAACTACGGCATCACAGTGACTTTTGTGTTTAAGTTTGTTTGTACTGAAACCAGCCTCTTTGTTTTAATGGGAATGAGTGCTAAAAAGACACTAAACCATCAGTTGTCCTCTTTCTCGCTCTCTCTCTCTTTGTCTGTCTGTCTGTCTGTCTCTCTCTCTGCCTGTCTGTCCATCTCTCTGTCTCTATCTGTTAGTCTGTCTGCCTGTCTGTCCGTCTGTCTCTCTGTTCTCATTCTCTCTGTCTGTCTGTCTTTCTCTGTGCCTCTCTTTACTTTCGACGTGTCAGATTTATTTTCTTTGCAATCAGTGTATGTAGTAACTTGAAAAAAGTGTATCAAGTAGCAGGTCGAAAATGTTTTACAAATTGCTACAGTCTCAGTTATCTCCAAAACATTATTTTCATCTCTTTCATATCAGAATATGGTTACAACTTTTATAATCAGTCTGATGTTGTGTAGAGAGAGAGATTAGTTTAGTCTCATATGAACTGATATATATTCATACTGTGACATCGCAGATTTGGTTCAAATTCGCGAAAAGTGTGTGTGATGGACAGCCTTCCCCCCCTTCCCATCCCAATATCTTTCCAATGCCCCCAGCATTGGCTGTTGGTATCCAAAGGCCATTGTACATTACAACATTCTGAATTCTGAGTTCACAGGTCTCTATTAATGTTGTCAAATCTCTCTCTCTCTGTCTCTCTCTGTCTTTCTCACTCTCTTTTTTTACTCCGTGTGTGCTAGTTTTCTATCCCTTCTACTTTTGATTTTGATAATATGAGTATTATTTACATGTCCGAAGAGTCCGTTTTAAATAAACTTTCCTCTATTGGAGACGCTGGGGTGATATTATGTGGCGATCGGAATGCCAAGATGGTTGAACTTTCCATGATATTTTGTGTGATAAAGAAGTTAATTTTAAACCATAAAAATGATGACAGTATTTCAGAAGATAAGATATTAAATTCGTATGATAAAAATGTTGAATACATGCACCCTTTGAGACCGTTTGTCATGAATTGTGTATGTAGTTTCATATACATTTCTGACCCCAAACCTGGGTCTGTGCTAATTGTAAGTCTATCGTTTTTTCTGTCTTCTACTTCGTCTTCTCCCTTGCACAATTCCCTGGAGGACTGACATAGCAAGACCAATGGACCGTGTTACGGGGACATACCAATATAATTTCCTTTCTTAATTGATCTTCATATGATCTTGCGTGCTGCTTGGTGGTTTGGCGCACTTGTTCATTGGTGATATGATTAGTGAATCTGATGTTTAGTATCTTGCTGTAACATTTTATTTTCTTGCTCACTCCATGCCAGGCCATCAATGTCATCTGCAAAACAAAGGCTTATGGTGGTTCTTCCTTCATTGCTGACTGTGCTGACGTGATCTTCAAATGCGTCAGTCATAATGCGTTCCAGGAATATGTTGAAAAGCGTGGCGGGCAGAAGGCAGCCTTGACGAACTCCAAGTGGAGTACAAAAACATTTATCTATGTGTGAAGTGCTCCACTGGTTGCTTGGGAGTGTTGATTATCTGTTTCCAATGTTTAATTTCTTCAGTGTAGCCTGTTGCCAGACTCTGTTTGATCAGTCATACCAGCAAAGTGATGCTAGAAATTATTCTGAATAGATTACGGCTTTACGGCTCGAACAGATGTCAGAAACAATTCCAACATCAGGCGGAGTTCTACCACATCTTCATAGACTTCAAGAAAGCGTTTGACAGAGTCTGGTCTGAGGCACTACTGGATGAAACGAAGTTTTATGAACTCAGAAAATGTGCAAGAAAAGCTAGCTGCAACAGAAAGTCTGAAATATTTTAATGTAGTGTAGCACTTGACAAGTTCAACCAGATTTTTAAAGACAAACTGAATGCAGAAAACGAAAACAGATGTAAATAGGCACGCTGGACAGATGGTTTAATAAGCAATGTAGAATAATAGAACGGAAAGTGCAAAAACCATTAAGGCCATTCAGGAGAAAGCTGGACAAAGCTCATAGAAATAATATATCTGTTGCCAGGAAAGAATACATAAGGACATCATCAAAGATAATCTTTTGAACTCTGTTAAAAGTCAGCAAGTCTTTTTTGATAGAGTGCCAAGAAAGAGAGCACAACCTTCAAATGATATTCTTTTTACTGACTTGTAAGAAAATGTCAAAAATGCATTCGAAAAAGGTGTTGAAAAAAATGTAGATGAGGATAAAGAAAATGAGGATGAATAAATGTTTTAGATAAACCACTATTTAGTAATGAAATAATGATTGCTTTAAAAAAGTAAGAATGGTATGTCTGCTAATCCAGAGGACATAATTGGAGTATGATTAAAAAAAAGTTTTGGATAGGTTGTCTTAAATTGTTTGGTAAATTTCCATTTTCTGCCAGTTCTCAGCTTTGGCTGAACTGATCTCACGATATTGTCTTCCGATTCCTCCAGCATGCTCAACAGTCTTGCTTTTCCAACTTTGTATTCCTCCACTATAGATTTGAGAGGTAGCTTCAGCATTGCTTGACGACAGTAGAATGCAACATCAGTGAGACCAGGTGGGACACCGAGCCATTTTCTTGTGTATTTGTTGATTTTGGCTTCCATTGCTTCGACTGTGCTGGTGCAAATGTCATAGATTAGCAGTGGCCACAGCAGCTTTGGTATCAGCATGAACTGTAGACACCAGACTTTGTATTTGCCTGGCAGTCCGCAGCTATCTATTTTCTTCAGGCCTTCTTCTGCTGTTTGCTTGGTTTCACATCCCCTTTGTGTGTATTTCAGGGAGTCATCATACCATCTTCCGAGATTTTTTACTGGCTCTTCTGTGACAGTGGGGATGGCTTGATTGGCTACCATGAATTTGACTGAATCTGCCACTTTTCCTTTTCGCAGTGAGAGACTTCGGGTTTCTTTGGTTTGAACCTCATTCTTGAAGAGGCCACCAGCTCATCCAGCTGCTTTAAGATTTGGTGTCTCTTCCTCATCCGTGGACAAGACTGTTGTGTCATCCATGAAAGCTTTTCAGAGGAGGCATCTGGTATCCATCTCCCAGATTCACTGGACCTGAACTCTTCATTGCAGCTTTCAAGATGACTTCCATTGCCAACACGAACAGTATGGGAGAGATTGCACAGCCCATTGCAATGCCCACCTCTAGGTCTATCCAGTCCGTGGTGTATTCTTTGGTAGAGAACCGCATTGAGAACCCTTGGAAATACTTCCTCAGCATTGTTCGGATGTTTTCTGGGATGTGATACATTTCAAGAGCCAGCTGGATCATATCGTGTGGAACTGATCCATATGCATTCGCCAGATCAAGCCAAACTACGTCAATGTCTCTCTTGTCTGTTCTTGCTTTTTGGATGGCATCCCAAATCAACGTGGCATGTTCCAAGCATCCAGACATTCTTGGTATGCCTCCCTTTTGGACTGACATATCCAGATACTTGTTTTCAGTCAGGTATTTTGTCAATCTTGCTGCCATAACAGAGAAGAAGATTTTCCCCTCGACGTTCAGAAGTGATATTGGCCTGAACTGGTTGATGCTGCTGGAGTTCGCTCCTTCGGAATGTACACTCCTTCAGCTCTCATCCATTGGTCGCTGATCTTCTGGTTCCTCCATGCTGATCGAATCATCTTGTGGAGCCACTCGAGCACTTTTGGGCATTTCTTGTAGAGCAGGTATGGTATTCCGTTTGGTCCAGGTGCTGACTTGGCTCTGGCTTTCTTTACTACGTTCTTCACTACGTTCTTCACTTTATCCAGTGTTGGTGGTTTGTTATTGAATTTTCCTTCAGGCCAAACCAGATTCTGGATTTCAAGTGGTGCCTCGCGTGAAAATCGGAATATGATTTGGGTTGTTCAAACAGCTTTCTTGCAAAGTCAAAGGGATTTTTGAAGAAACGATCTTGAGTCTTCTTCTTTTTGCTCTTTCTTCGCCTTACTGATTCCACTTTGCTGAGAGCATTGTGTTTGGCTTTCAGATCTTTCCAGAGTTCCAGGAGCCCTTGCTTCTCGAATTCTGAGGCAGTTTTCATTCGCTTTTTAAGCTTCCTTTTCTCCCCCCGGATGCTCTCCATCTGTTGCTGTCTTCTGGATTTCTGGGGAGGCGTTTTTGTCTTTGGCTGCTTCACTCCATAAGTGTCCCTGCAGATAGAGTATATGATGTCTCCGTTGTGTCAAGTTTGTGTTCCAGCGTACTGTTCCCTATTAGCGCATTCAGCTTAAGGACAAGTTCCTCATCTAATTTCTCCCATTGTTCTTTTGCACCGGGAGCATCTTTCATTTATGGAACTCGTGGCATGTTATCAAAGCCAACCCACAAAGCCCGCAGATCTAGTCTTTCCCAGTGTCCTTCGGTCTTTCCCGAATGTCCTCCGAACTATTCCCGGAAGTCAATGGATTGACCATGTGCAGGTAGAAAGAAACTCTAGGGAGAGCTAGACAACAGAAGGTCTTCAGAGAAGTAACCCCCTTTAGACAAGTGTTTCGGCCCTGAACTCCTTACACTCTCGGGGGGCCGGGCCACATCCAGGTCATGACTCCTGGATGCCCTTCTGCTGTTGTCTATTTTTTTTTTTCCCCCACGCCGGGGAGCGAACCTGGGCGATTCTGCGCTTCAGAACTGCGGTACGCGGTTTTACCAATGTGCTAACGGGGCACACATCATCTGTAGGGAATTTAATCCTTATGAAGTTCACTTTTGGTTCCTCCTTGCCCAGATCCAGCTTGAGCTCCTTTCTGCTGCCTCTGCCATCGCTTTAAGGGCTCTAGTCCTCTTCTTCCCAGAAATGGCGAGTTGTTTCATGAGATCATAAGCGGAGGTGCCCACAAACCCTCTTGCCCCGACCTCTATGGCGAAGATTTTGACCCGCAGACCTGCTTTCTTCAGGGTGTTGGCAAGACCGGCGTATTTTTCGGTCTTGTAGATATGTGCTTCTTCCATTCTGCTTTCGTATGGCACAGTGAGTTCTATCAGAATCACTTGTTTCGAGGAGTCAGAGTGGAGAGCGATGTCTGGTCTCATGCCTGTCTTGCTGATGACATCTGGGTAATTTCTCCACTCTGGGAGGTCTGCTGTACACTCCCAGTCGACTGCTCCATCCAGAAGACCCTTTGGCAATGTGCTGGTTGTCATAGCAATTTCGGGCCAGACCTGTTTCCCTCCTGCTTTGTAGAACGTTGTCATAGCAATTGGTGCGTTTGGGGTCATGGTTTTTTCGCTAACCACGTCTGTGATCACTTTCAGAACTTGGTTGTGCCTCCATGTATACCTTCCTTGGGCTAGCGTACAATTATATACAGTATATCTAAAAGTTATTTGATGTTCAGGTACATCCAATAGTACAGTATTGCATTGAGACTGGGGCATTTGACAAAAGTAGGTAAGCGAAGATGTATATGTTTGAAACAAAACGTTTTTTTATTCTTGACAGTAAAAACTGCTGATGACCTTATGTATGTAAAATTCTTACATAAAATGTATTAGTGCTCCAAACTGTATGTGGGTGAGACATACCGCTCATTGGATGACCGTTTTGTGGAACATTTATGATCCATGAAACTGAACTACAACAACCCAATAGGCCAACATTTCAATAGCCCTCGACACAGCTAAGTCCATGCACAGATTTCAGCAGTGTGGCAAAACACCAGAGACCGACGATACAGGAAATACATGTCCATAGAGAACTACGTCATCCACCGACTGGGAACAGTCCAGCTGGTGGGCCTGAACACCAGAATTGCCGACGCGTGGCGTTGCCCGGGCCTGACATAGATTGCCGTCGCTTTAGGTGCAACATAAAAAAAATAGAACATTAAAATTTTAAAATTTTCCCCGCTTATATAGCAAAAAGGATGAACTGCATTTCTTACTTTGTTGTCCCCTACTTCATAAGCTTAGAATGAAACGGATGCAACAAAAACGCTGTTGTGATCTGCATAAATTTAGATTTGATTTGCTAACGTCTTCATGAAATGAAATGATTCTAAGTAGATACATGAAACTATGAAAATATTATAAGTTCTGTGAAAAGTCAGGAACTCCAAAAGTGCAAAGAATAAGAACTTTATAATAATTACAATATTAATAATAATTACAATATTTATATAGCGCAAAATCTTGATAAAATCAAATCTAAGCGCTGAAGCAGACACACACGCACGCACGCACGCACGCACGCACGCACGCACACACCGCACGCACACACACACACACACACACACACACACACCGCATGGCTATAAATGGGGAGAAAGAATAAAAGCAATAAAAGCAAGAATAAAAGCAATGGAAAATTATAGAGCAGCATAGCATATACAATTATATATTATAACCATGTGATTCCCCTCCGAGCGGAGACAGGCTGCAGAGGGGGGGGGGGGGGGTTGATTGAGGTTAGGATTTTATGCGGAGGAGAAAAGGTGAGTTTTGAGAGCGGACTTGAAGGAGACAAAAGTAGGTTGCTGACGGACTGAGAGAGGAAGTTTGTTCCAGGAGAGTGGACCAGAACAGAGAAGGCTCGTGGACCATAGGTATTGAGCTTAGTGCGTGGAAAGCGAAAAGTCAGAGGATCGGAGGCAGAGCGGAGGGTACGTGAGGGAACATAGATCTCAAGTAGGCTTGACAGGTAGTCGGGGCTGCGTTATTGAGGCTTTTGTAGCACATGGTGTCTAGTTTGTACTGTATGCGCTTTGATACAGGGAGCCAGTGAAGTTGTGCCAGGAGAGGAGATATGTGGTCAGCTTTTTTCTTTTTGAGTACAAGGCGTACAGCATTGTTTTGAATGCGCTGTAGGATGTGAATGGTGGAGGCAGGAAGACCCACAGGAGTGAATTGCAATAGTCAATGCGAGACATTATGAAGGAGAGAACGAGTTTTGCAGTTGTTTCGACAGAGAGATACTTCCTGATCAGCCTTATACGATGGAGATGATAGTAGCAAGATCTGGCAGTTTGAGAAACAAAGTTGTTCATGGAGAGGGTAGAGTCAATGCAGACACCAAGGTTTTTAGCTGAATCAGAAATTGGGACTGATGTGTTACATAATGGGAGAGAAAGAGGAGGCAGCTGAGAAAGTTTCTGACGGTGCCAATGAGGATAGCTTCTGTCTTGTCGTCATTAAGCTGAAGTTTGTTGAACGTCATCCAGTTCTTAATGTCCGAGTAACACTCAGTGGTGCGAGTCAACAGGCGCTGTATATTATCAGGTGAGTCACTGTCTTGAAGTTGGGTGTCATCAGCATAGAAGTGGTGTTTTATAGAGTGGGAATTGATGATGGTGGACAGGGGGGAGGTGTAAAGAGTGAAAAGAACAGGGCCAAGGACAGATCCTTGTGGAACACCACAGGTCAGGTATGCAGGTTGAGAGTAAGTGCCATTGATGAGAACAGTTTGTTTTCTGTTTGATAAATACGAAGTGAAAAAGGAGAGAGCAATGTCAGAGATGCCAAAAGTATGATGAAGTCTAGAAAGGAGAATACCATGGTCAATGGTATCGAAGGCTGCAGACAGATCAAGGAGTGTGAGGAGAGAGACTTTGCCAGTATCAGTTGCAAGAGGAGATTGTTGAGAATGTGTAGTAGGGCAGTTTCAGTGCTATGGCACTGGCGGTAGGCTGACTGGAAAGGATTGAGGAGATTGTTGGCAGACAGGTGAGAGTTCAGCTGGTTGAGGACGACTTTTTCAAGGAGTTTTGACAAGAAAGAGAGATTAGAGATAGGCCGGTAATTTTTCAGTTCATTTGGGTCTAAATTGTGTTTCTTGAGGAGAGGGTGAACAACAGCAGACTTGAAAGAATCTGGGACAGTTCCAGTTTGAAGAGAAGTGTTGATGATGTCAGTGATGAATGGGAGGAGAGTAGGGAGACAGTCGGAGTAGAGAGAACCTGGAAGAGGATCCAGTTCGCAGGTTTTGAACGACATGGATCTGATTGTGTTGAAAATTTCTTCTTGTGAGACTGGGGTGAAAGTAGTAAGAGGTGTGCCAGAGAAGGAAGGGTCAGGTGGGCATGGTTGACAGGGTGTCCTGTCAAGCCTGTCACGAAGAGTTTGTATTTTGGTGGTGAAATACTTGGAGAATACAGATGGGAGTTCTTCATTTGTGTTTTGTTGGGAGAGGTAAATCTTTTCGTGTGCCAAGGAGATGATTCATGGTTGTAAAGAGTTCTTTTGAAGAAGAGGCATTCAGGATTTTGGTTTGGAAATAGCTTGTTTTTGCTGATGCAATGAGGGTGGATACTTTTGTTTTAGAGGCTTGGAAAAGTTGCCTGTGTACAGTGAGTTTGGATTTGCGCCAACGGCGCTCTGCTCTGCGGCGGGCACGTTTTGCACAGGCAATCTCATGAGTGAGCCAGGGAGTAGGGGGGCGGTCAGGTAAAAGACGGGTTGTGGCTGGAGCATGAGTGTCCAGAAGATGGTGGAGAGTAGTATAGAATTCATCGGCAAGGTTATGTGACTTTTCAGAAAGGAGACGGGAGGCATCAGATGAAAATGTGGAGAGGTCGATAGATTTGAGATTGCGTCGAGTCACTGTGCGCATGGTACGGGAAGGAGGAGAAATGTCGAGAGAACAGAAAATTGCAGAGTGGTCAGATGGAAGGGCTGAAGTTAGACGGGTAGAAAGAACTAAGCATTTGTCAGTAGCGGAATTGTGGTGATCACGAGAAATGATCCAGTCAAGAATGTGACCTTTTTGATGGGTTGGTTCAGAAATGTGTTGAGTCATATTGTGATTGGACAGAGAGTTGATGATATGTCTTGTGTCATAACGGTGAGTGTTGTCATAGTGGACATTGATGTCACCTAGATTGATGAGATTTCCAGGTAAGAGGCAGTAGTGGTTAAGCAATTGGTCAAAGTCAGAGAGAAACGTGGATGTGGTGAGTTTGTTGGCAGAGCTAGGTGGGGGTCGATAGACACAGGAAAAGGTGATGGGGTGAGGGGTGGATTGGAAGGATACTTCAACGTGCTCGAAAGAAGGATGGGAGAAAGGCAGAGACTGTGAGAAAGATAGGCGGGAATGGAGTGAGTCGTTGTAGAGGATGGAAATACCGCCACCTCGGGATGAGCGATGGAAAGAAGCAAACCTGTAACCACTCGGAGTGAGGCTAGCATGTATAGGTTCGTGACCAAGGGGGTTAAGCCATGTCTCTGTGATAAAAGCAATGTCAACATGCTCATCTGCGATAAAATCAGCAATGACTTCGGCTTTGCCATCCTTGCATGTTGACTGAGCATTAAAAAGGCATAATTTTAGTTTATCACAGTCATATGGTGGTGGCCGGGGTGGTGACGAAGGCGGCACCGACGGGACAGAAGGTGAAGGCGGCACCGGCGGGACAGAAGGTGAAGGCGGCACCAGCGGGACAGAAGGTGAAGGCGGTACTATCCGGACAGAAGGCGAAGGCGAAGACGGCAGAGGAGGAGACGAAGTTTGCAGCAGCGAGTCGAGGGCAGGGGCAGTGGAGGAGACGAAGAAGCAGGAGACGAAAAGTGGCGTGGGCAGGAGGCAGGTTGTGCCAAAGACGGTGGAGACGTCCACCACGACAGGATCGCGCAGTGCGGGGCTTAGGACACAGCCCCAGTGTTCGTATTCGCTGGTAGACGCCTCCACCGAGGTAGCACTTGCTGTGTTTAAAAAGTGTCAGTCCAATTTGTTTTATAAAAGACGGGTCCATAATTGCGATCCAGTCAGGAGAGGAAGATACTTGCAGGTTGGTGTGTATAACAACAACAACAACATCAACAACAATGATGATACTACTACTACTACTACTAATAACGATAGCAGCAGCAGCAGCAGTAGCAGCAGCAGCAGCAGCAGCAGCAGCAGCAGCAGGCAACAACAACAACAATGATGAAAATGATTATAATGATGATGATGATGACGACGATGATGATAATAATAATAATCATCATCATCAGATTGCCTTGCCACATGGCATTGGCGATCATGGCCTTCCATCTGTCTCTATCTCTTGTTGCCTCAAGCATCTCTTCCACCCTCTTTGTTTTCAGCCACTCCGCAAATCCGTCTAATATCTTCTCCCTGGGTCTACCTGGTGCTCTCTTTCCCGCCAGCTCTCCCATTGTGACCAGGTGCTCAATTCCCCTTTCCTCACAAAATGGCCTACAAATGTTGCCTGTTTTTTCCTAATCTTGCTTATAATGATCCTCCTGTGTCTGCTTCCATCAAGACTGTCTCGTTTGTTTTCTTTGCTGTCCATGGAACTCCCAACACTCCTCCCAGAGACCACACCTCGGCTGCCTCAATGTTGTTCTGGCTTTGCTTGTTGACTGTCCACTCCCCACAACCATACAACAGTATTGGTTGTATATAACATTCAAGAACTCTCTTCCTGATGTTAATTGATAGGCATTTGTTGGCAAAAATGCTTTTTATCTTCTTGAATGCTGTTTTGACTTGGCCGATTCTGCTGGCTATTTCCGATGTGCATCCGCCATCTGGCGAAACCATCGCCCCAGGTATTCAAACTTATCAACCTGTGTCAAGGTTGTGCCGTTTGCTGTCACTTTGCATGAGGGACTTCATGTCTCCTACTGATCACCATGACCTGGCCCTCCCACTCTCCAGCTCCAACCCCTTACCTTTGCTTTCTATCTCCAGTATACCCACAAGGTCTTTTTGGTACCCCTAATTTTCTGCAATTAGCACCGTGTCATCTGCATATCGAATGATTTTATCATTTTTCCTCCAACCTTTAATCCAGGGTCTTCCTCTAGGTTTCTCATGATGTTTTCGCTGTATAGTGAAAACAGATCTGGTGACAAAGCACAACCCTGTCTGACTCCTCTTTTGATGTTTTGGAAACAGCTTACATCGTTTTCTATTCGTATTGCAGCTGTTTGTTCCCAATACATATTTCTGAATATTCGTAAATCTTTTCCATCAATATTGAGTCTTTCTAGTTGGTTGATCAATTCTTCATGTCTTACCTGATTGAAAGCCTTGGTATAATCAACAAAGCATAAATATAAATCCTTGTTCACCTCGATTGACCTCTCTATGATAGTTCTTAGGATGTATATGACATTTAAATGTACTCTCTCCATTGTCTAATATTTTGTCTTTTTCCATGATCTTTCGATTTTAAGCAACCAGTTGATGTGCATGTACTTTTCCTGTGGACAATTTCTTTAATTCGTCTGTACATACCCTGAGGATCCGATTTGTGTTGGTCTTCTATTTCTTTGCATTTTGTTTCAGCCAAGCTTCCTTAGCTTCAATGCACCTATTCCTGATTTCGTTCTTTTATCTTCCTGTATATTTCCTCGTTTCTCTTTGCCTTCCTCTGTTCCTCCATCAAGCCTAAGATTTCTTTTGTCATCCAGTTCTTTTTTGTTTTTGTTTTCTGCCTCAGGGATTTCTTCAGAAGCTTTATTTATCGAATTTCTCAACTTTGTCCATTGTTCCTCACTGTCACCAGCGTCTTCCAGAGCACTGAATTTGTTTTGAACGTGTACGTTAAATTTTTTAAGTATCACTTCATCTGTCTTTAAGAGTCCAAGATTTAGTTTGATGTTGCTTTTGGTCTGTTTCCTTTTCCTTAATTTCAGCCTAAATCTTCCCACTGCAGGATTGTGGTCACTGTTGCAGTCTGCGCCTGGTAGTATTTTTGCTGACAGTAAAGAATTTCTAAATCTTTTATTAAGTCAATCTGATTTTTGGTATTATATCCTGGACACATCCAAGTCCATTTTCTTCTATTAGGCCGCTCAAACCAGGTTCCTACTATGAACTCATTCATCTGTGCCCATTCTACAAGTTTCCCTTCCCTTTCATTTTGTGTACCAAGGCCATGAGGTCCAACTATATCCTCCACCCTATCCTGTCCCATTTTAGCATTGAAATCTCCCATAATTACTGTAACTTCTTGTGATTTAAATTGGGCCTTGGCCATCTCTAATACTTCGTAGAAGTTGTCGATGTCTTCCTGAGTACTTGCGGATGTTGGTGCATACACTTGGATGATGTTGATATCAAATGGTTTGCCTCCCAATTTAACCAGCAAAACTCTGTCGGACACAGCCCAGTCTCCTCTAACTGCTTTTGATTTGTCCCTGTCGATTACTATGCCTACTCCTCTTTCATGTGTGTTTCCACCAGAGTATGTTACTGTATACTCTCCTGATGTTATCATGCCTGCCCCCTTCCGCCTCATTTCCCCTATTCCCCAAACACTAATGTTAAGCCTTTCCATCTCCATTTTGATGTTGTCTAATTTACCTTTTTGCAGCAATGGTTTTGCTGGTTAAATTGGGAGGCAAACCATTTGATATCTAATGTTGCGATTTTGGTATTTTTTCTGAGGTTTGCTGACAGTCTGGTGTTACCTGCGCAGCATGACGGTCCCTACCGGACGAAGGTACTTAATAGGAGCACCTATTTACGTCGTTATCTTTATTTTTCTTTTGTCTGTCCATGATTTTGCTGGGGAGGAGACGATGGTGGTTTCCCGTTGCCTTCCATTGGTTTGTTTACGGTCTCTCCGCTAGCCTTTGTCGTTCCCACGACAACCTACAAGGCAGTAGGGTTATTTTTTTTCAGGGTTAACTCCCTTAATAATAATAATAATAATAATAATAATAATAATAATAATGTTTATTTGTATAGCGCATATTCCATATAAAAATATGCTCACCAGCGCTTTACATTTCGCAAGAAAGGCAAAAGGTGATAAAAAATGTTCACAACTACATACACAATAAGATAACAACAAACATTAAAGCTATACAAGTAAGAAGACACATAAGAAACCACAGAACATTAAAATTTAAACACTGACTTATGTAATGAAGAAAGATTAACAGATTTATCATATGAACAAAGAGGCATACTGTGTTTATATATTTGCTGCGTGTGTGTGTGCTTGCGTACGTGTGTGTGTGTGTATACGTGTGTGTGCGTGCGTGTGGTTTGTAAGAATGCGGTGTGTGTTTGTAAGAATGGTGTGTGTGTTGTGTGTGTGTGTGTGTGTGTGTGTGTGTGTGTGTGATGGAGAGAGAGAGAGAAGAGAGAGAGAGAGAGTGTGTGTGCGTGCGCTATGTTTGCATGCGTGTGTGTGTGTTTATGCATGCAATAGTTGTACATAAAATTATAATCAATATTTTGAATGAAGATAAAAACAGAAAAATTCTAATCCATATAAAGGAAAAACATTATAACTTCAGTATTACAGCACTAACACCTTGACAATCAAAATTACCTCACAAATTATAAACTATTCGCATATCATACAAGATTTAAAAAAGTTTCTTAAAGTATTTCAGTCTCTTTCCCACTCAATTTCTCCCCTATCCCCTCCTCAGCTGTACACATACAGTGATACACACACATGCTCACTCAAGCACACACACACACACACACACACACACACACACACACACACACACACACACACACACACACACACACACACACACACACACACACATGCACGCACACACACACCTTGCTCTATAGGCCCTTACACAAAATACTGTTATACACGCAGGAGAGATTAGTCTGATGACAGACTTGCAAACTAAGGCTCTTCAGGTTAGATGAGTTTGAAAGAGGTGGGTTTTCAGGTGCCGTTTGAAGGTTGAGAAACACTTAGTTTTTCTGAGACAGTGGTAGAGAGTTCCATACATTTGGGCCAAAGACAAAGAAAGATTTTTTACCAAAGGTGTCTCGAGAGAAGCGAGGAACAGTCAACAGTGAGGTGTCAGAAGAGCGGAGCGTTCGAGAAGGTTTGTAACCCTGCAGGAGGTTGGCAAGATAGGATGGCATGTTCTCGTGATAGATACACTGAAAGCAGAGACAGGCAACTTTATCGGGAGCCAATGAAGTGTTCTAAGCAGAGATTTTGCACTCTCACGCCTGGGCTTGCGGAGAACAAGGCGAGCCATGTGGTTCTGTATGCGCTGAGGTTTAAATAGTTGATTGTCATGGAGACCTGCGAATAGAGAGTTACGATAGTCCAGTCTAGATAGTATGAAAGAGACAGCAAGCTTGTTGGTAGCATCAGTGGAAAGGAAGGAGCGAATCTTACCTATTCTGCGTAGCTGATAGTACAGAGTACGGCACAACGGTTTGACATGGGCTTCCATAGACAGTGTTTCATCCAGGTAGAAGCCAAGGTTTCTAACAGTTTATGAGAAAGATACATCACAACCAGAGATAGACATGGGGGCATGAGTAACCTGATTGACCTTTGACTTAGTACCAGTAACAATAAGCTCAGTTTTATCATCATTCATCTTCAGCTTGTTTTCACTCATCCACTTGGAGACAGCCTCTATACAATCTCTCAGACTGCACGCAAGAGCGTCAAAATCTGATGGGGCAGAGGAGCTATGCAGCTGTGAATCATCCGCAAAGAAGTGGTATGAGTGACCTGACTGATGAATGATAGCGCTGAGAGGTTGTGTATACATAGTGAACAGGACAGGTCCCAAGACAGAGCCTTGTGGGACACCATATTTCAGCACAGATGGATTTGATTTGTGGCCAATGACAACAGACTGGGTATGGCCAGTCAAATAGGAGGTAAACCAGTCCAGAACCGTTCCAGAACAGCCAAAAGTGGTATGCAACCGCCTTATTCTCTCCCAAGATGTCCACAAGCAATGGAGCTATTTACCCATAGCTTGGGGGTCTGGTTCGTGGGCACCAGGGCATATCCACGCCGGTGGGCCTGTGTGCCGCACGTATGCGGGCCAGACCTCCTCCGAGTCCCTCGAGATTGAGCCCGAGTCCGTGAGGTGCTCAGTTACCACATGTCGCCACGATGAGGCATAACGTAGGGCTTGCTGATGGAGAGGCTATGTACTGACAGGGAGAGACACGCATTCTGCTCTTCTTTTCGCATAGCTGCAAGCAGCAGTGCTAGCCAGCGGTGCAGGCTGAAAGTGAGAGTGACAAGCACGCAGTCACTAGCCAACACACTAGACGCATATAATAATAATAATTACAATAATAATGATGAAGATAATGATGATGATAATGATGATAGGCGGAAATGGAGCTCCTGTGAAGGCAATCCCGTGGTCAGCGTCCATACGTGCATCCAGTGTCGCAGAGACTGTCTTTTCTGTATCAGCCTTACCGGTCAGACACAGCTGACGCTGCTCCAGAGGTGTCAACTAGGCTCAACATCGACACTTTCAATTCAATTCAATTCATATTGCTTATAGCCCAGCCAACCACTGGAGCCATATCAGGGCTAACACCGACGTCAAAAAGAAAAAAACAATCCGTTAAGATAAAAGACAACAGTTAAAAACTATGTTCACCGTGAACCTTGCAAATCTAAAATGTCATTAAAGAAAATCACGTAAAATCACATCAAGTGAAATCTATTGATCTCTTGTAAAAACTGGAAAATTGCATCAGAAGGGACGTCTTGGAAGAGCTTCTTTAAGGAGTCCGCCGAGTAGTGCTTTTGTCTTACATCGTATGAGTCCCAGCAATCGAGGAGGGGGTGTCGGACGCTTAACGGCTCATCACATGGTATACACCATGGTGCTTCTTCATTTTTCAAAAGGATGTGTGACCCGTGCGTAACCTACATAACACTGTCTCTTTCTTATGGTTTCCTGCAGCAGATGGGAGAATTTCTTTCAGGTTAGTGCGGATTTGGAAAAGTTTGTTATCTGTCTGTTTATTCCAATCCTCCTGCCACAGATTTCTTACGTAACGTAACTGTGTACTTTCGATTTGACATCTGTGTAAGGGATCAAGGACTTAGACATTTTTGTCATTGTAGCCTTCCTGGCCAGGTAGTCAGCCTTTTCATTGCCTCCAATACCAACATGGCCAGGAATCCAGGCAAAAACAATCTCGTAACCTTCATTTGCAAGAGTAGAATACACTTCAAAGAACTTCGCTAGTTCAGGGTGATTAATGTTTCGGCAAGCAATTGCCTGCAAAGCAGAAAGGGAATCAGAAAAAATGAAAAACTCTTTGTGTTTGGATTGGGACACCATTTTTAGTGCCAAAACCATAGCAGTCAGTTCAGCCCTGTCTGTTTTACAAGAGAAATGCACTCCCAGCCTGGGTTTTTTTTTGGGGGGAACTGTACAATCAACAGGTACTCCAATAAAACAGCTATATCTCAAAAACTACTTGATGAAATTCATTGAACTTTTTTATGCTTGCTAATCTATAAATGATCTGTCTCATATATAATTTTCAGATCATTTGATGTTTTCAGTCTTTATTAAATTTTCTGAAAATTTACAAAAACTACAAAAAATTGATTTTTATCATTTATTCATATTCACAATTAAAGAGGCACATCAAAATCACAATGCACACAAGTGAATACAAAAGGAGATACTACAAAATGGGTATTATTACTTTGAAATTGTGTTCAATCCCATAATATCCACAATGTCGAAAAAATCAAGGAAAAAGAAATACATTTTCTGCAAAAGTGAGATTCACTCGATTCAGAGGCCCTATCATGAAATGAGGATGGTGGTGGTGGTGGGGCCAGATATTGCTCGGACATACTGTGCGTGAAGAAAGTGACAAAAGGAGCCTTCATTCTCATTATCACTGTCAGAGTCGCTTTCTTGCCGTACAGTATGTCAGAGAATTCTAGAAGCAACAACATGAACACGCCCACTTGATATTGATGGTTGATTTTTCACCTCCATTTCATCATCTTTCTGTCTTTGCGAGGGCTCTTTGTCGAGTGAAGTGCCGATCGACGAAGATACACTCGATTCTGAGGCCGTTTCTTCTGTTTCGGGCTCGAAATCACTGCCTTTATCGAGGAGGATTTCATCCAAACTTGATGCACTGTGTAGCAAGCTCGTTTAATCATCTTGACGTCAAAAAACAACAAAAACTGCGTGAAATTGCTTCAAAATGACTTGGCGGAATCTTCGAAGTTATCAGAAGGGAAGAGTGATGGAGTTACGTCCCTTCCTTCATGAATATTCATACAAATGAAACTGAAAGTGAGTGGGTGTGTGCGCCCGACAAATTGTCGGGCGCAGGAGCTGAGAGGTGATCAGTCGTGCCCGACAATTTGTTGGGCGCAGGGCTGAAAGAGTTAAACATAACTTTCAGATGGAATGTGTTTAGAAAATGCTCGATTGGGAATCTCTGAGCAAAAGGCAGCGGCAGCAACACCTTCATCACACTTGGACCTATCAGTGAAGATGCTGTGGGATGACAGAGATTTTTCACACAATTCCGCATAAAACGATTTGTACGCTAGTGCACTGGTATTGTCTTTACGGAAGGAAGCAAGATCAAAACAAACCCTTGGTGTTTTCAACGTCCATGGTGGACTATCTGGAAACTTCGAGAAGTCGTTAATAACTGCTAAATTTATATCTGCCTTTTCCATATGGGGACGGATACGCAGCCCCAAAGGAGGAGTCACTTTTGGATGTTTTTTAAAGTCACTTTGAAATCTGGGGTTGAAGACACAGTCGTAAGCTGGGTTTTCCGGTTCAGAGAACAGTTTCAAACAGAAATTTAAGCTTAGTTTTAGTCTACGGTTGCTCAGGGAGGGCTCCCCTGCCTCTGCATACAAACTATACACAGGAGTTGTTCTGTATGTACCAAGACATAGGCGCAGCCCTTGATGGTGAATGGGATCTGGTGCCTTTAGGTATGACGCTCTCGCAGACCTATATACTACGCAGCCATAGTCCAGTTTAGAGCGAATTAAAGCTCTGTACAGGTGTAAAAGCGTTTTCTTGTCGGCACCCCAGTCTGTATGAGCTACAACTCGAAGAATATTCACAGCTTTCTGGCACGATGTTTTCAGATGTTGGATATGACTGAGAAAGTTCAACTTTTCATCAAAAATCAAGCCCAGGAATTTTGCTTCTTTTACAGCTGGAATTATACACTGTCTCAGACGAATTTCAGGAGCAGCAAAGAATTTTCACAGGTTATGAAAGTGAATACATTGTGTTTTGGTTGCTGAAAAAGTAAAACCGTTTGTCTCTGCCCACTGCTGGATCCTATCTACAAACAGCTGCAGCCACCGCTGAATGCCTGCATAAAAGCTTCCATTTGCGTAAACTGCAAAATCGTCCACAAACAGGGAACTGTCCAAGCCCTGCTGTACTGATTTGACTATGTTGTTGATCTTGATACTGAACAGCGCAGGAGAGAGAATGCTCCCTTGTGGTACACCCAGCTCTTGCTCATGGATATCCGACAGAGTAGTACCAACCCGCACTTGAAACTGTCGATCGGCCAAAAACTTTTGGATAAACGTAGGTAGGTGACCCCGAAAACCCAATTCGTGTAGATCCATACGAATTCTCGATTTCCATGTGGCATCATAGGCTTTCTCTAAATCAAAGAAGATAGCCACTACATGCTGTTTCTTCAGAAATGCATTACGGATGGTCGTTTCAAGACGAATTAAATGATCTATTGTGGAATGGTGCTTGCAAAAACCGCATTGTTCTTTAGCCAAGATACCGTCATTTTCCAGTTTCCACATCAGTCTCTTATTGACCATTTTCTCCATCACTTTGCAAAGACAACTGGTTAGGGCTATTGGCCGATAATTGGATGGACTGGATACATCTTTTCCAGGTTTAGGCAGAGGGACGATCAGGGCTTTCCGCATGAGGGAGGAAAGAACCCTGTCGTCCTTATGTAATCATACACTTTCAACAGAATTTCCAAACCCTTTTCTGGGAGATGCTTCACCAGTTTATAATGAACTTCATCTAAGCCAGGAGAAGAGTCAGAGCAAGTCACAAGAGCATCTTTTAATTCTTCTAATGTCAGTGGGAGATTGTACTCTTCCGTGTTATCAGAGATGAAGTTACAAGTTTTCTTTTCTTTAACCGATTTGTGTTTCCGAAAGACCGCCGATTTATTGGCTAAGGAAGAGTTCTTAGAGTGTCTACTGGATCATCACTCTGCAGGACCATTTCTTCCTCCAAGTCGCTCCAAACAGCCCTTTTGAACAAATCCCAGTCAGCCCTGCGAAAAACCAAGTGGTCCGGTAGAGACTCATGTCCAACGCTTGGATTTGTTAAGACAACTGGAAGATGGTCACTTCCATGCAGATCATCCAGAACTTTCCACTCATAGTCGAAAACCAGTGAAGCATCACACTGATAGATCCAAACAGGAAAGTGTACCATTAGCAGGATGATTATATGTCGGAGATCCATCGTTTAGACAGCATAAGTTTAAATTGGAGAAGAGACCTCGTGCTGAAGTATCTTCACACTCCAAAGCGGGGAATGGCCATTCAAATCGCTCAACAACAGAAGAGGTTTTGGAAGTTCCTCAATCAAATCATCCAGTTCTTGTTTTGGAACAGCAACAGATGGAGGGAGGTATCAGAGCATATGGTTATTATTTTCTTTAGAGATACCCTTGCTGCTACTGCTTGCAAACTGGTGTTCAGATTAATAGAACTAAACAAAACGAACCTGTGTAGCAGCAAACATACTCCACCTGTTACTCCTCCATCTTTATGTTGTGCTGGTTTGGAAATAATGCTGAAATTCATTAAGGAAAAACTCTTTTCTTCACGTATTAACGTTTTTCGTAAAGCCACTACAACAGGCTGCAAATCATGGCAAAGAAGCTGGAGCTCCTCTAGATTGGAGTGACACCTTGTATGTTCCACTGGACTATACTCTGCATTGTTAGCGGGACTACGCAAGGCAGTTCAGTCCATATCTGTGTCGTCATCCTCAGCTTGTAAAGGAGCGTACCTATTTTCTAGTTTTTTTTCCGCTTTTTTCAGGCGGTCAGACCTGATGACTGACCCGCCTGCAGGAAGCACGGGCTTAGGCCCTTTAAGTGCTGGAGGAGAGTTCTTCAGTTCCACCAACGTTACTTTTTGCCATCCTTCATTTTCTGTGGAGCTGCTCCCAGACGGCCAGGCGTGAGGGCGGGTTTACCAGGGAGACAGGGTTTCCCTGGGTTACCAACATTGGCTGCTTTTGGCTGTTGAACAGCCTGGGAGGCAGTGGGTTAAACGTCCCCGCTGAGGGCCTTATTTTCTTGCACTGTTTCGAAATTTGTCTTGTTCCACGTTACAATCGTTTCACAGGCTATAGATACTTGACTGACTTTTTTGACTACCGATGCATAACGTTTGGTAGAAGAGCTGCTGCCCTCTACCAATCTTTTGGCTTCGTGGAAAGGTATTTTCTTTTCTGCTTTCAGTTGTTGGATTACCTGTTCCTTTTGCCATGCGGGGCAATCTTTGGAGGATGATGGATGGTTACCTCCACAATTTATACAATGTAGTGGACCTTCACATCTCCCCTCATGTGCCTCCTTTGCGCACATGGCACACTTTTCGGTTTCAGTGCACCTGTCCTTGATGTGGCCAAACTTTTGACAGTGGTTACAGCGCATTGGTGATCGTACATACAACGACACTTTCACTTTCAAGTATCCGATTCTCAGGTCTTGGGGTACAGCAGGAGAGCAAAATGTAAGGAAGAGCGTTTTTGTCCGTATTTTTTCAGACCCTTTTTGGAACATGGCCCGGCGTACCTCTACAATGCCCTGGCTTTTCAATTCCGTTCTGATCTCCTCTTCCAACACTCCTCTGAGCTCAGGGCAACTTATGACTCCTTTGTGTGGAGTGACTTTTATTGCACGGTCAACTAGTACTGATGCTCTAAGCAAGCGATCTGACTGCTTGTCTTTGCAGCTTTTTTTTTTAATGGTTTTGGGGTTTCCTATTAGGACTTGAAATCCCTTCTGTATGGCAAAGGGACTCAATTTCCAGATTGATTTTTCATCCTCAATGCTCGTCACCACTAACCACGCTGCCCAAAAACCTGTTGCCTGGTGTGTTTCGTCCACGGAATCCAAGTCATACCCGTTGTCACGTTTTCTTTTTTGTTCGTTATGGTTAGACATGAGTGTAGGCTCAGCGGTGGCAGAAATATCTTGGTCACCCCAGGAGAGCTGCCGTGCTGGGGAAGGGACAATGGATGGCCAATCTCTTGGCGTCTGTCCGCCTGGAACCGTCCCGCATAAAACCAGACAGTGTACTGTAACGACTGACTATCGTACAGCATTCATCCCCTCACCAAGTACCTCAAGCTTGGGATTACAGATTGCTTACAGCAACCACTCGTGAACATGACGATGGGCATGAAGAAAATGGAAATGAGGGTGGGACCATCGTTTCATCCCTCCCACTTGACCTGTCCGACATGGGTAACCCTACCAGGGGCATTATTTTGTTATGCTGTTTAGAGTCCACTCCACGTCAACAGCCATGGTTATCGGGAGTGTCATTAAAAAAAACCCAAAAAACACAAATCTTTCTAGCAAGTAGCCCCCGTCGGCATAGCTCAAGGGATCATTGGGACCTCAAGCCCCCCGACCATGGCAAGGCGGCGGTCCCATCCGGGCGGACCAGTCCATCTGCATCACATTCTGCTGAGAAAGTCTGCAGCATGGTTGTCTGTACCTTTCACATACTCCACCTTCATATCGAAGTTCTGAAGGTACATTGCCCATCGCATAACTCTGTTATTGACAAATTTGGCAGAGTCCAAAAACGATAAAGGTTTATGATCAGTGCGCAAGACAGAGCGAACCCTTGGAGGAACAGTTCAAACTTACGCACAGCCCTTCAATGCCAAGGCACTCTTTCTCCATGGTGGCGTACTTCCGCTCTGCTCTGGACAACTTCTTACTGGCATATGAAACAGGAAACAGCTTCCCTTCATGTTCTTGCATGAAGTACTGCACCAATACCGTCGTCAGAAGCGTCAGCACTGAGCACAAAAGTCTTTGAGGGATCAGGTAATCATAGCACTGGCTCTCCTTGACAGTGCCGAAGGCCTGATCTTGTGCTGCTCTCCACTCCAGCTGGTTGGGTCGTCCCTTACAAAGAAGGTCTGACAGTGGTGCTGTCACAGTTGCAAAGTGGGGCATGTACTCCCCATAGAACCCCACCAAACCAAGAAAGGATCTCAGCTGCTTCTTGGTCTGGGGGCAAGGTGCTTCCACAATTTTCTTGACGTTGTCCTCAAGACCCCTTTCACTCCTTTCTGGAGGCAATGTCCCATGAAGTCAACATCGTCTGCACCAATAATACACTTGCTGGGTCTAGCAGTCAAGTTGGCAGCTGTCAATCGCTTGAAAAGCTCTCGGAGGATTTCTAAATGTTCAGTCCACGTTTTAGAATGGACCAAAATATCATCCCAGTAGAATATAACACCTTTCACGTCACCCAGCAGTTTCCTCATGCCTCGTTTCAGCGTTGCCCCAGAGTTTTTCATGCCAAACGGCATACGGAGGAACTCATTAGTCCCATCTGGAGTTACAAAAGCAGTCTTGGGAACATCTTCTGTATGGGGATTTGCCAGTACCCCTTGCTAAGGTCAATCTTGGAGAAAAACTTATCTCCGCTCAGTCTCCGGAACAGATCAGCAGCAGTTGGCATTGGTTCAGGATCAAGCTGTGTAAGTTTATTCAGCCTCCTAAAGTCAATGCATACTCTGTTAGTGCCATCTTTTTTCTTGACAATGACAACTGGAGAAGTGTAAGATGACCCGCTGGACTCACGTACCACTCTCTGCTTCAGCATTTCTTTAATGTCTGTCTTCAGTGACTCTCTGTTGGTGTATGACATGGGATAGGGCTTTGACTTGATGGGTGTGGATAATGTCAGCTTCACTTCATACTGGATCAGGTCAGTCTTTCCAGGAAATTCAGTAAATATGCTTGAGTGTTCTTTCAATATCTCATGTACTTCAGTCTGCTGCTGGTTATTGAGCTGGGGTCCAAAAGCCACATTGTATACAGTTTCTTGGGGATTGAAGTCACTTAACTCCAACAGTTCCTCATCATTCACTGTTTCTTCATCAGTAGAGTCACTAACAACGCTGCAAGTGACAAATGGAACCCACCCCTGGATTTCAGAAACTTGTGCATTCGCTGCATGCTTCTCTGCTTCCCGTTCAATGTACTTCTTCAGGAGGTTGGCGTGGAAGATCTTTTCTTTTCCTTCGACTTTCACAACATAGTCGTTTAGCCCCTTGATAGCTTTCACTGGATATGGTCCTTTCCACTGCATCAACAACTTGTTGTGGTCAGTTGGCAGGAGAATAAGGACTTTGTCTCCAGGCTCAAACTTTCTTACCCTGGTTTGTGCATGTGTTACTGCAGTAGAGTTGTACTGCCATGCAAGGTCTGGATCTTCCGCTGCTCGAGCTCCTTTAATGTTCCCTATGATGATGTCATGAGGTGGGTCAGGCAAACACAAGGCATTTATCTTGCCGATGAAATATGGTGTGGAGATCTCAATGTCAGCAATTGGAACTGATTCAACATATCCGTGCACGCACCAGCAGGAACCTTTTCTTGCCAGTAAACTGTTCTTCTGGAACGAGTTTTCTCTTGATGATAACACCACTGCATCCAGTGTCTCTAAGCACATCCACTTCCATGTTTTCATAGCGCCCTTTCACTACCGGCATGGTACTAAGGTCACTATTGGTAAGATTTATGAATGCACACTGAACCACCTCTTCATGCTCTTTAGATTTTCTGTGCACTTGATCTGATGTAACCCTGGGTATTTTCTGGGAGGGTCCTCTGTCCAGGCTTCTTTCTCTGATGGCAACATGGGCAGAAGTCATGATTTTCCTGTTTCCAGCTTGACCCAGGTTTTTCTGTTCTTCATGGCCTGCGTGTTGAAGACCACTTCTATCTGTCCTCACTCGTGCTCTGCATTCAATGGCTTTGTGTCCCATACGTCTATAGTTGAAGCATTTCAAGTTCTGATTCGATGATCTTGGGTCTTGGGCTGTCTTTGGTCTGTCCATAGATGCTGTGGCTGACTTTGTCTGGAAGTCAAATTTCCTACTTTGAGACTCCAGGAACCTGTGTGCTGCTTCAGTCAGGGATTTTAGGCTCTGGTTTTTCTCCTTTAGAAGGTAGGCTGTCAGGTCCTTGGGACATGATTCCAGGAACTGCTCTTTCAGGACCAAATAGAACAGTCCATTGTAATCTTTCTCTCTTCCAGCTAACTCCAGCCATCTTTCAAGATAACTCTGGGTGCGGGTTAGAAACTGAGCAGGGCTTTCATTGTTTTCTGGCCGACTGGAAAATCGTAGCTGCGTAGATGCGCGGATTTGAGCTTTTCATAGTCGTTGGCGTCATCCTTGGTTAATCTGGAGTACACTTCAAGGGCATGACCGGTCAGTAGAGCACTCAGATCAATTGCCCACTGCTGTCTAGACCACTTCATGGCTTCAGCGTACGTTCAAAACGTTCAAGGTAACTGTCTAGGTTGTCTTTCCCATCCACAAACGCAGGAAGGCGTGGTCTCTTGGCACTGCTGACTTCTGTATGGAATATTTGTTCACCGTTTTGAGACTTCATTTCTGCCATTCTCGGTTCAAATTCACTGTTTTTCTTTTCTTTACTTTCCAAGTGAAGTTTCCTTAATTCTCTTTCAGCAGCTCGCTCTTCTCGTTCTATTTCTTGCCGTATTCTTCTTTCCTCTAATTCTTGCTGTCTCCTTAGTCCTTTTGTCTTCTATTTCTTGCTGTCTTCTTTTCTCTTCTATTTCTATTTCTTGCTGTCTTCTTTTCTATTCTTGCTGTAGTACGAAACTTTGGAGGGCTTCACCCTGTAGACCCAGTTCTCTGCCTATTTCGATGTATTCTATGGTGTCACAGCTCAGATTAACAACGGCCATCAGTCTTTGGAACCGTAGACTCAAAAATCACTTCAAACTACCACTAGATCTACTGTCCGAAGTAGTTGTCTCGGTGGCCTCTTCTTTCAATCACAGGCGATAGATCAAGTTTTCTCCAACTAATCTTCCCTCGACTGAATCAACACACAGCTTACACTCCGCTATGTAAACTCACTTTCTAAAGTTCCGCTGATCTGTGCCTAATAACCTGGTCAAGTGCCGTCACCATCGAAGTCAACACAACGCAGATCTAAACTGCGTGATCAAATTCGTTCCAACACTTACCGTAGTATGGAGTCTATGGATAAATCAACGATGCGTAGATCCCGGCTTTTCACATGTAAAGATGTAGGTGACTAGTACAGTAGTAGTGTCTTGCAGTTTATGCAGGTTCGTGAAGATCTAGCAGTTGATCATTCTTCTCAGAGACAAAATACACCAGTCCAGTTTTAAACGAAAAACGATCCTTTATTTGAAGAACGTAGAACACAACAGGAATTGGGTAAATACTTCACACATCCGATGCACCACTCCTAGTTTGCAGAATTATTCTTCTTCAACCCTCAAATCTACGAATCTACAGCAACTTCTCAATCTCTGACAGCAGACTTACACTTCCACTCTTCCGATCGGTCTCTCTCTCAACCCACAGTCTTGCTTTATTTATAACATATGGAAAGTTCTCGAATATTCTTGGCTTTTCCTAGATTTTCAGCCAATCATAGCCACATTCTCGAACCTTCTCTTTCTGGAATATTCTGCCAATCATTGTACAGATTAAATTTGTTTACGATTTCCGGAACACTAGAAAGGTCTAAAGTATTCTACATTTTTCTTGTCATTTTAGATTGTTCCAAAGATTCTACATATTTCCATACAACGAAATCAAACATACATTTTCAGTGTTAGCATAAACCAAAACAAATATTCTCGATTCATTATCAAGTGAATCACAAACTAATCTTCAAGAGCGAACATCGGAGAATAGCTGACTTGACAAACACATTTTGATGTCACATTTCTCTTATCAGCATTCACACTTTCACATTGAGTTTGTTTTCTCTCATTTTTTAAAATGTAACATAAAATTTAAACATAACTAAGGACACAAAAACATATATAAAAACGGGCATAAATTACCTAAAATTGCTTCCAAAGATCTCATATCCCTAGAGCCAAAAATGCACTGAGTATCACTGAAATGTTCAATGTTTCTTCTACCTAGAGTAGCAGCCTACACAGAATGCTCTCAGCAGAGACAGCACGTAGCAAATCCAAATCCACAGTGTCCTATATGACCCTCTTACCACCGTCAGTAGCTCCAACAGAAACAAGCGCAGCCTTATCCACTGAAGTCTGGTAGTATTACTCCTCATTAACCACCGTCAGTGCTCCACAGAACAAACGCACTTATCCACTGAAGTCTGACAGTAATACCCCATTCAACCCACACTTCAATCGCACAGTAGCCAGTCTTGTTGGTGGCATAAAGTCAGCCCGGATACGCTGTGAATCCGAGAAGTCTGCCGGATCACAACAGCCTCTGGCTCCGACGCACACACTTTTCAATCTCAGAAGTCTGCCAGATCACTATACAACCTCTGGCTCCGACGCACAAACCTTCCAATCTCAGAAGTCTGCCGGATTACCACAAACCTCTGGCTCCGTCGCACAAACTTTCCAATCTCAGAGAAGTCTGCCGAATCACCACACAACCTCTGGCTCCGACGCACAAACTTTTCAATCTCCGAGAAGTCTGCCGGATTTCCACACAACCTTTGGCTCCGACGCACAAACTTCCCAGTCTTAGAGAAGTCTGCCGGATCACCATACCGGCGCCATTGCACAATCCTCTCAGTCTCTCTCTCAGAGAACGCCCTCCCACCGTGCTTCATCTTCTTCTTCTTCATTTGTATTAACGTCCCAGCGTGATAACGATTAGGGACTGTCGTGAAATGAATCTTCATTTATCTTGTCATATAATTAAGGAAGATGAGTTGTCTTGTAATTTCCATGTCTGAGCTGTGAAGATCTTCAGGTCATAGGCTAGAAGAAAAGGACGAGTCTGGAGATGACAGAGAATCTTTACAAATATGGTCCAACTGCCGAGTGGGAGAGAGTAGCTTCCAAGACGAGAGGATCCCATCCATGGATACTATTTTGATTTGTGAGTTGGAGCAACTGAAGAGCGGTTTGGTTGCCCTGCAAGGAGAGTCCTTAACGGTTGAAATTGATTGCATAGAGACTCGCAATCAAAAAGACAGTGCTGGAAGGAGATAATTTCCTTCATACACAAACACCGTACTTTCTTTTCTTTTCTTTTTTTGTTGTATTTATGTCCCAAAGTAATAACGATTAGGGACTGTCAGGTAACACCGTACTTGTTATCTCGTCTATAAATCGTTATCCTCCCAAAATAATGTTCTCGTTGCCATAGCACATAATCATTGCTTTCTCATGTATTGTCACACAACTGTGTCATCGTATGCAACACACAAACCAATGTCCTCGTTACCATAGCGCATAATCATCACTTTCTCACGTATTTTCAAACAACTGCGTCATTGTATGCAACACGTAATAATTGCGTTTTGGTACATACAATGACGCACTTGTTTGACTTTTAATGTATTTCCATTTCACAGAGAGAGAGAGAGAGAGAGAGAATTCTCAACGAGTGATCTAGTTAAAGAAAAGAAAAAAGAAAGAAAGAAGACTGAAAGCAAACACACACACGCACACACACACACACACACACACACACACACACACACCCACACACACACACACACACACATCGTCTAATATCACTTATACTAGTGAAAAGACGTTAAATCAAGCAACGAACGAACGAACACACACACACACACACACACAAGATGGCGTCTTTATAACTGAACGTTTACAGAGAGGAATCAACTAGGCTAAAAATTACACGGTCGAAACGTTGTATCAGCAAAGGCAAAGCAAAGAAAACCACTCGTGGATCAGACAACTCCAGGGCAGAGACACCACCACCTTCAGAGACCCCAGAAGCCTACGATCGTCAAGAAGACCAGACCTCCAGTCGGACCCTTTCACCACCCAGGAGTCAGGCAAACGTCGCACAGCTACAACCAGTATCATCATGTGGCTGCAGATGTTATCAGGCGGTAAGGGAAATTGACATTTTAAAAAGTATCATCCAAGAAATGTCAAAACAAATCAATAGCCTCACAACCGTACTACAGTCAGACAGAAAAATCTTATTCGAAAACAACACAACATTGAAGGAGCTGCGCGATGTCAATAAGTGCACAATACTTACGACTACCATTGCGTGCCAGACAGATTCCGCAGTCCACGGTGACCTTACCACCATGTCACCGATGGACAAATTCGCCACCTATGCGGTAATGCGCGGCTCAACCCCCCAAACTAGAAGATCGGGCAAAAACACAAAATGGAAAGAAAAATGACATCAAACATAGACCAGACGTTTCAACAAAACCTAATCAAACCCAAATCAAAGTCAAATGCTCTTCCTCGTGTCCTCATCATTCACGACTCCGTCCTAAATAAAGTGGATGGAAAGAGACTGGGCTCTTCCTACGGCTTTCAGGTGGCGACGAGGAAGATCCGTACCATCGACGACTGTAAGACAGCCATTGAAAAATCAAAAGAAGAGCTGACTCCTGAACCTGACTGTGTTGTTCTACATGTGGGGATCTCAGATCTGAAAACAAAGGAGCCCACTGAATGCAGCAAAATCTAGAAATCTGTGTGAACACTGTAAAAACCCAATTTCCAAAAGCCAGGGTAATGTTAAGCCAGGTCGCTCCTGTGAGAAACCAACACCCAAACGTTAAAAGAGAGCTCCTTAATGCCCTGACCAAAGCGCGACTCCTAAAAGCAGCGAGTGTCGACTACGTCAACAATGAAAATCTTCAAACCATCAGTCACACTCAAGTCAGCCAGGACGACGTCCATCCAACCACCAGAGGGGCGAGCGTTCTGGCCAGAAACTTAGGGAGGCAAATCCACCAGATCTTCTGGGAAAAACCGAGGAGGAGACCAACCCGACAACACCATCAACAAAGACCGGGCTTTCACTCTCCGTTTTTTTTCCCTCCCAGGTCATTTTAGATTCAGCACAGATTCAGTTCCTCTTCGTTCAGTTCTCAGCTATATTGTTTTACCTAATTATTTACTTGTTTACATACTTCGTTTTAATGCTATTTGTTCCTTTTGATTCCAAGTTAAAAGAATATCTAATTATCTAAACGTAGCATATTGCTCCAAACGTATTCAATCGTTCCTCATGAAGACGTGTGTAGTAAGTGATATCAACATTTTTCAGTGGAACACACGTTCCACTGTTAAAAACGTCTCATATTTGAGTAACTATCTCTATCCTAAAAACATCCATGTCATGCTTCTACAGTCGTTAAACACCATCAAAACCAAATTACCTAAAATATCCGGTTTTTATTATCCACCCATATGTGACTCTGTAAATGACGGTGGACGTATACAAACAGCTATATATATTCGTGAAGGACTATCCTACTGTGAAAGATCATCACCAGTACCAAAATCTACCGCATTTATTTCATCATGTGCAATCATTATAAAATTTTCCTCATCGTTAGATGTGAATATGGCCTCGTATACTTACCAAGAGGCCCAGACTCTGTGAACACTGAATGGCTAAGACAATTTCAAGATCAGGACGACAAGTGGATAATTGGAGGTGATTTTAATGCGCATGCCCCATTTTGGGAAAAGTATTGTACAAACATAACAAGCAACAGGTTGATTGACAATATTGTAGATTCCAATTTATATTTACTAAACAACGGACACGTTACCCGTATCCCCGATATACCAACGCACAGACCCACAGCTATCGACCTCACTTTAATCTCACCATCCCTAGCCCCAACCGCCACATGGCAAACAGAGGATGACTTGTTGGGATCAGATCACATCCCCATACGTCTTACCCTAAACCATACACTGAAATAGACGCCATACCACAAGATAGTTTACCCAAGTTTAATTATAAAAATGCAGACTGGGCCAATTTTAAGACAATCCTTGAAAAGACAAGAACAGATCTATCTGAAACAATGAATATAAACGAAATGTACGCAGTTTTCTGTAACTCACTCTTAAGGGCTGCTACCATTTCAATTCCAAAACTTACAGTGTCGAAAAAAGGAAAACATCATGGAAATGTCTGGTGGAATGAGGATTGTCAAAAGGCAGTGAACGAAAAGAAAGAAAAATACAAAATCTATTTAGCAAACAGGTCACCTGAAAATCATACAGCGATGAAAAGTGCCAACATTAAGTGCAACAGAATCATAGAGCAAGCCAAAGAACAACACTGGACATCTTTTTGTAAATATGAAGTAAATGACCACAAGGACATGATAAAGATTTGGGAAAAACTAAAATTAATGAAAAACGGGATCAAGTTGCCATCAATTCCAGTAAAGCTAGAAAATAACCCTTTTCCTAGTTCATTAGAGAAAGCAGAAGCTTTTGCAGACGTGTTTGCTGAGGCCTGTCGTGTAGAAAGACTTCCTGTCTCTGATAGAAATTATAGGGAACGAGAAGAAAAGAAAGACGTATATAAGGATCCTGCCTCTGACAATAATCACTACATAAATGCATCACTCACACTTCAAGAATTAAAAGATGCCATTCAGTCAATTCCAAGTAAAAAGACATCAGTTGGACCAGATGCAATTTCCAATGAGATGCTGAAAAATTTACCAGAAAATTTTATAATCTTACTACATAACATATTTAAAATATGCTGGAATAGTGGGAAAATGCCTAACAACTAGAAAGAAACAATAGTGGTTCCTGTACTAAAACCAGGTAAATGTAATACTGATTTGAAAAACTACAGGCCAATTGCATTAACATCACACATATGTAAACTAATGGAGAAGATAATCTTAAAGAGATTGATGCACTATTGTGAAAAGAATAAAATAATACCAGTAAATCAGGCAGGATTTCGGAAAGGCAAGTCACCAGTAGAAATCCTAACAAAACTAACTACTAACATAAAACAACAATTTGCAAGACGTCAATGCGTTTTAGCTACATTTTTTGATATAACTAAAGCATACGATCAAGTGTGACACTCCCGATTGTTATTTAAATTTAAAAGTATTGGGCTGACAGGTCACGTCTTTGACTATGTGAAGTGTTTCCTAGAAAACAGAGTATTTCAAACGAGGATTGAAAATGTATATTCCACAAAACGAATTCTTCAAATGGGTATCCCTCAGGGATCCGTTATAGCTCCCCTTCTTTTCATGATATTAATGCATGACTTACCCAGTAAATTATCTAAACATGTAGTTTTAGCTCAATATGCTGACGATTTGTGCATGTGGATGCAGGTAAATATGAAAAGGAAAACTCCTTTGCGCTGTATTAATTATACACGCAAATGTTACCAATTAGAACTTGATATAATAGCACGATACATGGT
Source organism: Monoplex corrugatus (assembly GCA_030674185.1). Taxonomy (NCBI): domain Eukaryota; kingdom Metazoa; phylum Mollusca; class Gastropoda; order Littorinimorpha; family Ranellidae; genus Monoplex; species Monoplex corrugatus. The sequence goes on along the minus strand of JAPXFY010000016.1, from coordinate 33,662,959 downwards.
AGAAAATGGACTGCATCTATCCCTGGAAAAAACAAAAATAGTTTTATTTAATAGTGGAGCAAACCCAGCAAATATTCCCACTTTCAAACTGGGAGACACTCTTCTTCAGTTTAACGAATCAATTAAATTCTTAGGAGTTTTCCTTACAGCAAAATTATCTTGGAATCAGCATATTGAATACTTGTTAACCAAAGCTCAGAAAAGTTTAAATTTCTTAAAAATAGTTCGCAAACAGACATGGGGTCAAGATTCATCAATACTTGTTCATCTTTGTAAATCGCTTGTTAGATCTAAATTAACCTATGCCCAAGAAATCTTCTTCAGTGCACCGAAACACTTACTAAAAAAACTACAGAGCATAGATTGTAAAGGTTTCAAACTTGCGCTGGGTCTTCCAATGCATGCTTCCTGTCTTCGTACATATAATGAAATCGATCTGTTACCACTTGAAGAGCAAAGGAAAGTCGCTTCTTTCCTTTGCTCTTCAAGTGGTAACAGATCGATTTCATTATATGTACGAAGACAGGAAGCATGCATTGGAAGACCCAGCGCAAGTTTGAAACCTACTAAATTTTTGTTAAGAAATACCACCGTAGAAAACATCACAGAAACAGAAACTAAACTGAGATCAGATACCGACTTTCCAAAAAGAGCTAAATCAATATCTTCACAGGTCACACTTGCAACATACACATCTGACGTCATGAAAGGCTCAGGAATTGATCTAGACGTAGATCCTGTATCTATAAGACCTTCCTTTTCGCCAGTACCCAGTTGGGAACTCCATAGAGCACAATTTGACGTACACTACACTAATTTAAAAAAAGAAGACAATATAAACTTACTGGCAAGTCAGGTTAAATGTCATATAGACGACTTATATCCCAATCACTTGAAAATTTACACTGATGGATCAGTAATTGAAAGAAAAGCAGGCTCAGCGTTTTTAATACCTGCTCTCAAAATTGAAAAATCTTTCAATATAGGACTTGATAAATCTGTCTTTACAGCTGAACTCTTTGCAATATTAATGGCTTTAAAATTTATGATAAGTCTTCCTCGGACAATTTTTCAGATACTTTTTTGCGTCGATTCAAAATCAGTACTTCAGGCTCTTAAATTATCAAAATTACAAACAAGACCTGAAATGATTCTGGAAATTAGTCACTTGATTCATGGTTTATCTTCAAGAGGCACAGATATTACTTTCTGCTGGATACCTTCTCATAGTTCTTTTTATTATAATGATAAAGTTGATAGGGCTGCCAAACAGGGAGCTAATAACTCACCAGATTCAAACAATATCCAGCTTTCTCTCTCATTGCACGAGACTTACACTTTAGTGGACAACTATGTCTGGAAGCAGTTCCAATTAAAACAGAAAAAGTATGATAAATGTCACATGAACTTTGAAGTCAGCAAAATACTTAAGCAGCTTCCTGCCAACAGACTTATACAATCTCTTATGTACAGATGGAAACTTGATGCATTCAAAACAAAATACACCAAGAACATAGTGTGTTTGTGTAGAAAGAAGATAACACATAGTCATATTCTTTCTTGCGTTAGGGTAAAACGACATATTCCTACACTATCTATGAGTACAGTTTCTGACATATTTGCCTCATCATCATTACTATATGATTTTTTTGTTAGCCTGTCAAAAAGTCCTATAGCGAATTACCTTTAAAATGCTATTTCACTTGTTCACTGTTATAGTTAGTCAATTCTTGGTTTTATTTTTTATTCATTTCTTCTGAAATTTATCAATTTTGTTTGTTACTTAGTTAGTTTATTTAAATCGTTAATTATGGTAACGTTATTTGTTAGTTTTACCTTCCCCTCCTCGAAACAGTTGTTTTCTGGATCATCTTTTCTCAAAACCAAAATTGACAATTTTCAAACATCCTCTTCACTCCTCCTCTATCACCCCCCCCCCTTCTTTTTTTCTTCTTTTTTTGTGTGTCTAAAATCACTTTAGTGAATAGACATTAAATCAAAGACCACCACACACACACACACAACACACACACACACACACACACACACACACACATACACGGAGACACACACAAATACACACACGCACCACATACACACATACGCATGCACGCACGCACACACATACACATACACAAACACACGTATGTGAATAGACTTTAAAAGAAATAACGAATGAACATATACATCATCATCATCATCAGTCCCGTAGTCTCGTTGACCGTTGGGGCACCACTGAAGATTTTGCAACCAACTTCCTCCACTCCTCACGGTCCTCAGCTTTCCGCAGAATGATATTCCATTCAAGGCCAGTCCACTCTCTGATATTGTCTTCCCATCTTTTTCTCTGTCTGCCTCTTCGTCTCCCTCCCTGAACTGTTCCCTGTAAGACGGTCTTGGCCAGTCCAGATGATCGTGTGACGTGCCCGTACCACCTCAGTTTGCGTCTTTTCACTGAGGTCAGGAGGTCTTCATACGGCCCGATGGCGTTTTCGATTCGGGTTTTCACTTCTTTATTGGTTATATGATCTATGTACGAGATACCAAGGAGTTTGCGGAAGCATCTCATCTCCATTGCCTGTATCCTTCTTTCAATGTCTGCTGTTATGGTCCATGTTTCGCATGCATACAAAAATATTGACATGACCAGGGAACGCATCAGTCTGATCTTGGAGCCGATTGCGATATTCTTGTCGTTCCAGATGACTTTTAGCTTGGTCATTGCAGCTGTGGTCTGTGCAATCCTGGAAAGTACCTCGGGCTTTGATCCTTCATCTGATACTATAGCTCCCAGATATTTAAATCTATGGACGGTCTCAAGTTTCTTGTTGTCTATGGTAATGTCAGTGCTGTTCTTGATGAACTGTCTATAACTGACGCACCAATGTGTGTATACGTGTTTTTGATGTTATCTTACTGTCTATAGCTGTTCTTGATGAACTGTCTATAACTGACGCACCAATGTGTGTATACGTGTTTTTGATGTCATCTTACTGTCTATAGCTGTTCTTGATGAACTGTCTATAACTGACGCACCAATGTGTGTATACGTGTTTTTGATGTCATCTTACTGTCTATAGCTGTTCTTGATGAACTGTCTACAACTGATGCACCAAGTGTGTATACGTGTTTTTGATGTTATCTTACTGTCTATAGCTGTTCTTGATGAACTGTCTATAACTGACGCACCAATGTGTGTATACGTGTTTTTGATGTTATCTTACTGTCTATAGCTGTTCTTGATGAACTGTCTATAACTGACGCACCAATGTGTGTATACGTGTTTTTGATGTCATCTTACTGTCTATAGCTGTTCTTGATGAACTGTCTATAACTGATGCACCAAGTGTGTATACGTGTTTTTGATGTTATCTTACTGTCTATTGCTGTTCTTGATGAGCTGTCTACAACTGATGCACCAAGTGTGTATACGTGTTTTTGATGTTATCTTACTGTCTATTGCTGTTCTTGATGAACTGTCTACAACTGATTACCAATGTGTGTATACGTGTTTTTGATGTTATCTTACTGTCTATAGCTGTTCTTGATGAACTGTCTACAACTGATGCACCAAGTGTGTATACATGTTTTTGATGTTATCTTACTGTCTATTGCTGTTCTTGATGAACTGTCTACAACTGATGCACCAAGTGTGTATACGTGTTTTTGATGTTATCTTACTGTCTATAGCTGTTCTTGATGAACTGTCTATAACTGATGTACCAATGTGTATACGTGTTTTTGATGTTATCTTACTGTCTATAGCTGTTCTTGATGAACTGTCTATAACTGACGCACCAATGTGTGTATACGTGTTTTTGATGTCATCTTACTGTCTATAGCTGTTCTTGATGAACTGTCTATAACTGACGCACCAATGTGTGTATACGTGTTTTTGATGTTATCTTACTGTCTATAGCTGTTCTTGATGAACTGTCTATAACTGACGCACCAATGTGTGTATACGTGTTTTTGATGTCATCTTACTGTCTATAGCTGTTCTTGATGAACTGTCTATAACTGATGCACCAATGTGTGTATACGTGTTTTTGATGTCATCTTACTGTCTATAGCTGTTCTTGATGAACTGTCTATAACTGATGCACCAATGTGTGTATACGTGTTTTTGATGTTATCTTACTGTCTATAGCTGTTCTTGATGAACTGTCTATAACTGATGCACCAATGTGTGTATACGTGTTTTTGATGTTATCTTACTGTCTATTGCTGTTCTTGATGAACTGTCTATAACCGATGTACCAATGTGTGTATACATGTTTTGATGTTATCTTACTGTCTATTGCTGTTCTTGATGAGCTGTCTACAAACTGATGCACCAAGTGTGTATACATGTTTTTGATGTTATCTTACTGTCTGTTGCTGTTCTTGATGAGCTGTCTACAACTGATGCACCAAGTGTGTATACATGTTTTTGATGTTATCTTACTGTCTATAGCTGTTCTTGATGAACTGTCTATAACTGATTACCAATGTGTGTATACGTGTTTTTGATGTCATCTTACTGTCTATAGCTGTTCTTGATGAACTGTCTATAACTGATGCACCAATGTGTATATACGTGTTTTTGATGTTATCTTACTGTCTATTGCTGTTCTTGATGAACTGTCTATAACTGATGTACCAATGTGTGTATACGTGTTTTTGATGTTATCTTACTGTCTATAGCTGTTCTTGATGAACTGTCTAAACTGATGTACCAATGTGTGTATACGTGTTTTTGATGTTATCTTACTGTCTATAGCTGTTCTTGATGAACTGTTTACAACTGATGCACCAAGTGTGTATACGTGTTTTGATGTTATCTTACTGTCTATTGCTGTTCTTGATGTATTGTCTACAACTGATGCACCAAGTGTGTATACGTGCTTTTGATGTTATCTTACTGTCTATAGCTGTTCTTGATGAACTGTCTACAACTGATGCACCAAGTGTGTATACGTGTTTTTGATGTTATCTTACTGTCTATTGCTGTTCTTGATGAACTGTCTACAACTGATTTACCAATGTGTGTAGACGTGTTTTTGATGTTATCTTACATGTATTGTCTATTGCTGTTCTTGATGAACTGTCTACAACTGATGCACCAAGTGTGTATACGTGTTTTTGATGTTATCTTACTGTCTGTTATTATTCTTGATGAACATTCTATACTTGATGTACCAATGTGTGTATACGTGTTTTTGATGTTATCTTACTGTCTATTATTATTCTTGACGAACATTCTATAACTGATGTACCAATGTGTGTATACGTGTTTTTGATGTTATCTTCATCATCATCATCATCAGGTGCCCTGCTGCATGGCGTTGGTGACCATGGACTTCCAACTATCTCTATCTCTCGTTGCCCCCAGCATCTCCCCCACCCTCCTCATCCCCAGCCACTGTGCAAGTCCGTCCAGCATTCTCTCCCTGGGTCTACTTGGTGCTCTTTTCCCCTCCAGCTTCCCCGTTGTGATCAGGTGCTCGAAAACCCCCTTCCTCATAAAATGGCTTATAAATGTTGCTTGTCTTTTCCTAATCTTCCTTATGAGTGATCTACTTGTGTCTGCCTCCACAAAGACTGTCTCCTTTGGTTTCTTTGCTGTCCATGGAACTCTCAACATTCTTCTGAGAAACCACATCTCGGCTGCCTCGATCCTGCTCTGGCTTTGCTTGCTACTGTCCACGTCCTCACATCCGTACAACAGTATTGGTTCTATATAACATTCAAGGACTCTCTTTCTGATGTTAATTGATAGGCATTTGTTGGTAAGAATGCTTGTCATCTTCTTGAATGCTGTTTTGGCTTGGCCGATTCTGCCAGCTATTTCCGATATGCATCTGCCGTCTGATGAAATGACCGTTCCCAGGTATTTGAACTTATTAACCTGTGTCAAGGTTGTGTCATTTGCTGTTATTTTGCATGAGGGGATTTCATGTTTTTTACTGATCACCATGACTTCAGTCTTCCTGCTGTTTAGTTCTCTCTCTGTCTCTCTGTTACCTTTGCTTTCTATTTCTAGTGTATTCACAAGGTTTTGTAGGTCCCTTTCATTTTCTGCAATTAGCACGGTGTCATCTGCGTACCGAAAGTTGTTTATCATTTTCTCTCCAACCTTTAATCCAGGGTCTTCTTCTAGGTTTCTCATGATGTTTTCGCTATATAGTGAAAACAAATCTGGTGACAAAACACAACCCTGTCTGACTCCTCTTTTGATCTTTTGAAAAGAGCTTATATTGTTTTCTATTCTCATTGCAGCGGTTTGTTCCCAGTACATATTCCTGATTATTCGTAGATCTTTTCCATAAACATTGAGTCTCTCCAGTTGGTTGATCAATTCTTCATGTCGTACCCGATCGAAGGCCTTGGTATAGTCAACAAAGCATAAATACAAATCCTTATTCATCTCAATTGACCCCTCTATGATAGTTCTTAGGATGTATATGACATTAATAGTTCCTTTCCCTTCCACAAATCCACACTGTTCATCTGCTATTTCTCTTTTGATTCTATTCCTTGTCCTCATCATGATTATTCTTAACAGGATTTTTGTTACATGACTCAAACTGATTGTGCGATGGAGTATTCTATAGCCCCTGTCTTCTTTGGAAGTGCAATGAAAATCGATTTTGACATATCTTTGGGGATTTTTCCAGTGTCATAAATTTCGTTTAGGAGGACTGTTATTTTTTCTATGCCAAATTCCTCCAGGGCTTCAATCATCTCTGTAGTAATGTCTGGTCCTGGGGCTTTTCCTGGTTTCATCTTTTTCAGTGCTGCTCTAACTTCATCTTTCATTATGGGTGGTCTTTCAAAGTTCTTTTTTATAATGTGTTCTTCGTTTCTGTCATCCTCAAAAAGGTCTTTAATGTGCTCTCCCCATCTGTCCAGTATTTTGTCTTTTTCCATCTTTCGATTTTAAGCAACCAGTTGATGTGCATGTATTTTTCCTGTGGACAATGTCTTCAATTCATCTGTACATACCCTGAGGATCCATTCTGTGTCGTTCTTCTATCTCTTTGCATTTTGTGTTCAGCCAAGCTTCCTTAGCTTCATTGCACATATGCCTGATTTCTTTGTTTATCTTCCTGTATATCTCCTCGTTTCTCTTTGCCTTCCTCCTTTCCTCCATCAAGCCCAAAATTTCATTAGAGAAAGTCAGAGAGACAGAGACAGAGACAGACAGAGACAGAGAGAGGAGTTGAGAGAAGACAGAGACGAGAGAGACAGAGAGGGAAAAGAGACAGAGAGACACAGAGACAGGACACGAAAGAGACACAGAGACAGGAGAGAGACAGAGAGACAGAGAGAGGAGACAGCAGACAGAGAGAGAGAGAGAGAGGCTGAGATGACGAACAAAATGAAGACAGAGAGACAGAGAGGATAAGAGACAAGAGAGAAGAGAGAGAGAGAGAGACAGAGAGGAGAGACAGAGAGACAGAGGAGAGAAGAGAAGAGAAGACAGAGAAGAGAAGAAGAGAGAGACAGAGGACAGAAAGACAGAGAGAAGAGAGACAGAGAGAGAAGAAGAGACAGAGACAGAGAGACAGAGAGAGACAGAGGACAGAGAGAGACAGAGAGGAGACAGAGAGAGAGACAGAGAGAGAGAGACAGAGAGAGACAGAGAGAGACAGAGGAGAAGAGAGACAGAGAGAGAGAGAGACAGAGAGACAGAGAGACAGAGAGACAGAGCAGAAGAGTCAGGAGACAAGAGACAGAGAGAGACGAGCCAGAGAGAGACTAGAGAAACAGAGAGCAAGTAGAAAGAGAGAGAGAGAAAGGGAGAGAGGACAAAGAGAAACAGAGAGAGACAGAGAGAGAAAGAGAGAAACGGAGAGAGAGACAGTGAGAGAGCGAGAGACAGACGAGAGAGTCAGAGAGACAGAGAGTCAGAGACA
>JAPXFY010000016.1:33577558-33650058 GCA_030674185.1 Monoplex corrugatus | reverse complement strand
AGACAGAGACAGAGAGCGAGAGAGAAAGACAGAGAGAGAGAGAGACAGGCAGAGAGAGAGAGAGAGAGAGAGAGAGAGACAGTGAGAGAGACAGAGAGAGACAGAAATAGAGAGAGAGACAGAGAGACAGACAGAGACAGAGAGAAAGACAGAGAGAGACAGAAACAGAGAAAGAGAGAGAGAGAGGGAGACAGAGGAAGAGAGACAGAGAGAGAGAGAGACAGAGAGAGAGAGACAGAGAAAGAGACAAAGAGAGAGAGAGAAAGAGAGGGGAGAAAGAGGGAGAGAGAGAGAGAGGAGAGAGAGAGAGACAGAAAGAGAGACAGAGAGAGACGGAGAGATATTGAGAGAGAGAGATAGAGACATGGAGAGAGAGACAAAGAGAGAGAGACAGAGAGAGAGACAGAGAGAGACACACACACACACAGAGACAGAGAGAGAGACAGAGAGAGAGATACTGAGAGAGAGAGACAGAGAGAGATATATTGAGAGAGAGACAGAGAAGAGATAGAGACAGACAGAGAGAAAGAAAGAAAGAGAGAGAGAGACAGACGGACAGACAGACGGACAGAAATACAGAGACAAGAGAGAGAGGGAGAGAGAGAAACAGAGAGAGACAGAGAGAGACAGAGAGACAAAGATACAGAGAGAGAGAGAGAAAAAAAGAGATGGAGAGCGAGAGACAGAGAGAGAGAGACAGAGGGAGACAGAGACAGACAGACAGACAGAGAAACAGAGAGAAACAGAGAGACAGAGAGAGAGACAGAGTGACAGAGAAAAACAGAGAGACAGAGACAGAGAGAGAAAGAAAGAAAGAGAGAGAGAGACAGAGAGAGAGAGAGAGAGAGAGAGAAAGAGCAGAGAGAGACAGAGAGCGACATAGAGAGAGACAGAGACAGAGACAGAGAGAGAGAGAGAGAGAGAGAGAGAGAGAGAGAGAGAGGGAGAGAGAGAGAGAGAGAGAAACTGAAACTGAAAATGGTTTATTGCCATTGACATTTTTGTCCTTGTGGCAAGGAGCATAAAACAAAGTCATTAAATTTTTCGGCGACGTTTTCTCGAAACAAAGATTTATAAATATAGTCATGGCTGACAATACATCCATTTGAATTTTTTCCCTAAAGATGAAGAAAAAATTGAACGGAAAAAGTTGAACAAAATGTTGAACAAAAAGTTGAAGAAACAGTTGACCATCCAACGTAATTAGTCATATAAGTAAGAGGAAGACCCAAATCCGCCAAATAAACATAAGAACAGTATAATGTATCTTCACTGGAGATAAACTTACATTAATGTAAAAAGTTGAACAAAAAGTTAAAGAAACAGTTAACCACCCGACATAATTAGTCATATAAGTAAGAGAAAGACCCAAATCCGGAAAACAAACAAACAAACAAAAACAATATAAAGTAACATATTCACTGGAGATAAACGTACATTAATTTAAAAAGTTGAACAAAAAGTTGAAGAAACAGTTGACCACCCGACGTAATTAGTCATATAAGTAAGAGTAAGACCTAAATCCGGCAAATAAACATAAGAACAGTATAAAGTGATATCTTCACTGGAGATAAACTTACACTAATTTATTACTGTGTTGTTTTCTTTCTCCGACTTTCCCAAGCAAGGGCGATAAATTTCGGGAGGGATTTTTGATAGTTTTCATCTTCAGTCACGAGTATTCTGGTAATGACCCTTTGACTCGAAATGTCCTCATCAAAGATTATGCATTTTTGTCGTATACTTTCATACGACTTGCAAACAAACACAAAATGCATTTCATCTTCTGCCTCTACATTACACATGGGACAAATAGAGTGTGCCGATGAATTTGAGTAAAACCATCTTGTTGTTGCATTTAGACCCAGGGCTCTTAGTCTAAAACCAGCAAGATTGCTTCTGTGCCATTTATTTGTTACGGCCTTTATATATTTTTCGGTTTGAAATATACTTTTAAAGGAAAGGAACCAATCATATTTCTCAGATTCTTCCATTTGAGCGTGCCAGTTTTGTTTGTACGAATCAACTAGTCTATCCCTAAATTCTGAAATAAATCCTTGTTCATAACCAACTCCATGGCACATCCACACAATACCAAATCCATGTGTAGTTAACATTTTCTTAACGAAATATGCCCAGTTTTGTTTACCCGAATCTAATTGATTCAGTAACATCTCATATGCCTGCTTGCACAATCTTGACATTGGGAGCTGGGTTAATTTCAGCCAGTATTTAATACACTTCATTTGAGTTTTCAAAAACAAAGGATAACGGCCAGAGGAGAGAGAGAGAGAGAGAGAGAGAGAGAGAGAGAGAGAGAGAGAGAGAGAGAGAGGCAGAGTAAGAGAAACAGAGAGTGACAGTGATACGGAGAGAGAGAGAGAGAGAGAGAGAGAGAGAGAGAGACAGACAGACAGACAGACAGACAGAGAGAGAGAGAGACAAAAAGAGAGTTACAGAGACAGAGAGAGAGACAGACAGAGAGACAGAGAGTGACAGAGAGACGGCGAGAGAGAGAGAGAGAGAGAGAGAGACAGAGAGAGACAGAGAGACAGAGAAAGACAGAGAGACATAGAGGGTCAGAGAGAGACAGAGAAATAGAGAGAGACACAAAGAGACAGAGAGACACAGAGACAGAGATAGACAGAGACAGAGAGAGGGTTGAGAGAAACAGAGACAGAGAGAGACAGAGAGGGGGAGAGAGAGACAGAGATGGACAGAGACAGAGAGAGAGAGAGAGAGAGAGGGAGACAGAGAGAGGGAGATAGAGACAGAGAGAGAGAGTGAGAGACAGACAGAGAAAGACAGAGAGAGAAAGACAGAGAGAGAACAAGAGAGACACAGAGAGAGCAAGAGAGACACAGAGAGAGAAACAGAGACAGAGACAGAGAGACACAGAGAGAGACAGAGAGAGAGAGAGACACAGAGAGAGTTACAGAGAGAGAGACAAAGAGAGAGAGAGACAGAGAGAGAGAGAGACAGAGAGAGAGAGGGACAGGGAGAGAGACAGACAGAGAAAGAGAGAGAGACAGAGAGCGAAAGGGAAAGACAGAGAGAGAGACAGGCAGAGAGAGAGAGAAAAGAGAGAGAGACAGAAATAGAGAGAGAGACAGAGAGACAGACAGAGACAAAGAGAGACAGAGAGAAAGACAGAGAGAGACAGAAACAGATGGATAGAGAGAGAGAGAGAGAGACAGACAGAGGAAGAGAGACACAGAGAGAGAGACAGAGAGAGAGAGACAGAGAGAGAGAGACAGAGAAAGAGACAAAGAGAGAAAGAGAAAGAGAGAGGGAGACAGACAGAGGGAGAGACAGAGAGAGAGACACAGAGAGAGAGAGAGAGAGACAGAGAGAGACAGAGACAGAGAGAGACAGAGAGAGACTGAGAGAGAGAGAGACAGAGAGAGAGAGAGAGACTGAGAGAGAGAGACAGAGAGAGAGAGATATTGAGAGAGAGACAGAGAAGAGATAGAGAGACAGACAGAGAGAAAGAAAGAAAGAGAGAGAGACAGACGGACAGACAGACGGACAGAAATACAGAGAGACGCTTTGACGCTTGACGCGCTTAGCGCGCCATTTATTGACGTAACCATATACATTGGTTTAGCGCCAAGGGGTATAACTCATCCCTCTCATGCTGGCAACAAATTGTAAATAAAGGGAAACAAATAAAGGAAATACGAAATGGAAGATTCAAATAAAAAGCAAAAAAGTAATATTTACAAGATAAAATAACAGTTTAACAATAGAAATGGACATACGTGACCATCCAACTATGCCTAATATAGAATTTTACTATTTTGGTGATAGAAAAAGCTATCAGTTTTCACGAGAAACTTTTTCACATTGAAATTAAAGCAGCGATGTTCTTTTTCTTATCCCATATGCTTCCGCGATATATTTGGAAATTGACTGTAAATTCTCTGTTTTTTCACATGCTAAAATTGACCTTAGATCATGTCTTAGCGCTGCTGGGGAGGAAAATACATTGCATCTATTTCTAACAGTGTTATGTCAGTGCTTTTCATATTGTATACTTCTCCTCTGACCCACCTTATTGACTCACATTCCATCCGTCATGAAATGTATGCGGACGATACCCAGCTCAATCATACTGATTCTCCTTCTAACTACGATCATCTAGTTCAGTCTCTTCAGAACTGCGTTTCTGAAGTAAAATCCTGGATGTATGAAAATCGACTTAAGTTGAATGATGACAAGACTGAAGCCCTTCGTGTTTCTCCATTGCCTGCAGATCTTTCTTCTCTGCCTTCCACTATTACTGTCGGTAATACCGCTATTGCTTTTTCTGATTGCGTTCGTGACCTCGGTTTTATCTTTGACCATAATCTCTCCATGCACCAGCACATCATCAAAACATGTCAGGCTGCATACATCGAACTTAGACGCATTAATTCTATTAGACACTACCTTACATTAGACGCAACCAAGACGTTAGTTACTGCATGCATTCTGTCCAGGTTAGATTATTGCAATTCACTCCTTGCGGGTTGCCCTCAGAAACATCTCAAACATTTGCAACAAGTTCAGAACTCTGCAGCTAAACTCATCTTCAAGGCACGTAGGTCACAGCACTGCACACCCCTGTTTCAGACACTGCACTGGCTCCCGGTTGAACAAAGAATAAAATACAAGATTTGCTGCCTTTGTTATCACATCATTTCTGGAACTGCTCCTGACTATCTCTCTGAACTCTTGACTGTCTACGTACCTTCTCGATCACTCCGCTCTTCTGTGGATGACAAGAAGTTTCGTGTGCCAAAATATAACAGAGAAACTCACGGTGGTAGAGCCTTTGCAGTTTTTGCTGTTCAGACATGGAACTTGTTGCCTCAGTCCGTCCGCCACTCTAAAACTCTACCATCTTTCAAAACAAGTTTAAAAACTTACTTCTTTAAACAGTGTTTTTCCTGATTTTGGCTAGTGGGTTGATCCTGCTTGACATTCTGGATGAAATTGTGCACAATGGGGTGTATGCCAGTGTGTGTGTGTGTGTGTGTGTGTGTGTGTGTGTGTGTGTGTGTGTGTGTGTGTGTGTGTGTGTGTGTGTGTGTGTGTGTGATGTGTGGCTGTGTGTGTGTGGGTGTTGTGTGTGTGTGTTTGAAAATGGGGGGAGAGGGGTGGGCGGGGAGGGGGTGAGAGGGAGAGAGATTATTTGGTGTGTCTGTGTGGTTGTTGATTTCCTGTGGATAGTTTTTGATAAGTTTGTTTGTATTGTAGCCTGTTATTTGGTTTATATATGTATGGTTTACTGATGTAAAGCGCTTTGAGGTTTCGGAAAGCGCTCTATAAATGCACTATTATTATTATTATTATATAAGCTTCACATTCAAAAATAAAATGATTTTCGTCTTCGTTTTTTTGGTGGCATAATCTACAAAGTGAACCATCATCACTGCTTTGCTGAAACCATCTTTGACTCTTATCAAGACCAAGTGTTCTTGTTCTAAAACGTGCCAGCAGGCTCCGGTGCCATCTATTTGTAACCACTGAAAGATATTTTTCTGCCTGGAAAATGCTTTTAAAGGAGAAATACCATGCATATTTTGTATCTTCTTCTACCTGGTAATGCCAACTTTGTTTATAAGAGCTAATTAAACGGTCTTTGAATTCAGATAGAAATGCAATTTCACTACCTACACCCTGACTAATCCAGACTATTCCAAACCCATTATTTGTCAAAATGTTTTTTAAACTGTTTATCCAATTATGTTTTCCTCTTTCGTGTTCGTGTAGCATCATATCATAAGCCTGTCTACATAATCTTGTTGTTGGTAGTTTCAAAATTCTCAGCCAGTACTTTACACACTTAACGTTTGTACGAATACTTAACGGATATCTGCCACTTTCTCCATACGCCATTTTATTAGAAGAATGAATTGGCACACTGAGAAAACGTTTGACTGCAAATGTATGTACAATTTCCATGTGTTTATTTTCTAAAGTACCCCAAATTTCTCCTGCGTATGTTAGTACTGGTTCAATTTGTGTATCAAAAAGTTTCCAAAAAAGAGAGGGGTCAGCAGAGTTTAATTTTTTCATCGCTCTCAATATTTCAATTACACCCCTTTTTGCTTTCGTACACATTTCCGTCCATGCTGCTGTTAGGCTTAATTTCGTAGTAAAAATCAGTCCAAGATATTTATAAGAATTGATCACTTTAAGCTGACAATCCCCATACCGCCAATTTTCATTTTTTGAAAGGTGCCCACCCTTACGGAAAACAAGTATATTAGTTTTATCAAGATTAACACTTAAATATAATCTGTCTGCTTCTTGTTTTAGAATGTTTAACTGATTTTGTAGTCCAATGGCTGTATCCGAGATAAGTACTACATCATCCGCAAATAACATCAAAAAAACTTCAGTAGCTCCAGGGATGATTTGTACACCGTGCCGTCCATTTTTGGATAATTCAATAGCTAATTCATTTATGAAAAAAGAAAACAATTGAGGACTTAATAAACATCCTTGCTTCACTCCTCTTGGACAGTTGAAAAACTCTGTGTACAAACATTTATCTCTCACACAAGCTAATACTGTATCATAAATTCCTTTCACCGCTCCATACAGTTTTCCATTCACGCCACACTTTCGCAATACATTCCACAATGCATTCCTATTCACAGAGTCGAATGCTTTTCTGAAGTCAATGAATGCTATGTATAATTTAGAATTTCTATTCAAGTATTTCTGTATTAATGCATATAATGTAAATATGTGGTCCACAGTACTATACCCTGCTCTAAATCCAGCTTGCACCTCAACAATAATTTTTTCCCTTTCTACCCATTTAGTTAGTCTTTTATTCAGTATATATGTATAAACCTTTCCTATAATACTTGTGAGTGCTATTCCTCTGTAATTGTCTGAATTATTCTTATCTCAATGCGGTTCTCTACCAAAGAATACACCACGGACTGGATAGACCTAGAGGTGGGCATTGCAATGGGCTGTGCAATCTCTCCCATACTGTTCGTGTTGGCAATGGAAGTCATCTTGAAAGCTGCAATGAAGAGTTCAGGTCCAGTGAATCTGGGAGATGGATACCAGATGCCTCCTCTGAAAGCTTTCATGGATGACACAACAGTCTTGTCCACGGATGAGGAAGAGACACACCAAATCTTAAAGCAGCTGGATGAGCTGGTGGCCTCTTCAAGAATGAGGTTCAAACCTAAGAAATCCCGAAGTCTCTCACTGCGAAAAGGAAAAGTGGCAGATTCAGTCAAATTCATGGTAGCCAACCAAGCCATCCCCACTGTCACAGAAGAGCCAGTAAAAAGTCTCGGAAGATGGTATGATGACTCCCTGAAAGACACACAAAGGGGATGTGAAACCAAGCAAACAGCAGAAGAAGGCCTGAAGAAAATAGATAACTGCGGACTGCCAGGCAATTACAAAGTCTGGTGTCTACAGTTCATGCTGATACCAAAGCTGCTGTGGCCACTGCTAATCTATGACATTTGCACCAGCACAGTCGAAGCAATGGAAGCCAAAATCAACAAATACACAAGAAAATGGCTCGGTGTCCCACCTGGTCTCACTGATGTTGCATTCTACTGTCGTCAAGCAATGCTGAAGCTACCTCTGAAATCCATAGTGGAGGAATACAAAGTTGGAAAAGCAAGACTGTTGAGCATGCTGGAGGAATCGGAAGACAATATCGTGAGATCAGTTCATCCAAAGCTGAGAACTGGCAGAAAGTGGAAAGTCCAAGAGGCTGTAAACAATGCCAAGAGAAACCTCAGCATCAAAGAAATAATTGGACACACGCAAACCAACAGACAGGGACTGGGAGCAACAAAAATGCAGTGGTGGTCCAAAGCCAAAGGGAAGGAAAAATACAGGAGTTGAAGGAAGAAGAAGATGTCAAAAGAGTGCAGAAGGCAGTCCAGCAAGGTCAACAGGGGCAATGGACAACATGGGACAGTGCACTCCAAAGAAGTCTCAGCTGGAACGATATGTGGCACATGGCTCCTCTAAGGATAA
This sequence comes from Monoplex corrugatus, assembly GCA_030674185.1. NCBI lineage: Eukaryota > Metazoa > Mollusca > Gastropoda > Littorinimorpha > Ranellidae > Monoplex > Monoplex corrugatus. The sequence continues at coordinate 33,642,048 of JAPXFY010000016.1, read as the reverse complement.
GCTTCCTCCTCAGATCTGTATATGACCTGCTCCCCTCGAATGCAAACTTAGTGAAATGGGGGAAATCAGACGACCCAGCATGTCCGCTCTGTCAGAAGAAACAAACAGTGGAACATGTCCTAAGCTCTTGCAAAGTAGCGCTAGCCCAAGGAAGGTATACATGGAGGCACAACCAAGTTCTGAAAGTGATCACAGATGTGGTTAGCGAAAAAACCATGACCCCAAATGCACCAATTGCTATGACAACGTTCTACAAAGCAGGAGGGAAACAGGTCTGGCCCGAAAGTGCTATGACAACCAGCACATTGCCAAAGGGTCTTCTGGATGGAGCAGTCGACTGGGAGTGTACAGCAGACCTCCCAGAGTGGAGAAATTACCCAGATGTCATCAGCAAGACAGGCATGAGACCAGACATCGCTCTCCACTCTGACTCCTCGAAACAAGTGATTCTGATAGAACTCACTGTGCCATACGAAAGCAGAATGGAAGAAGCACATATCTACAAGACCGAAAAATACGCCGGTCTTGCCAGCACCCTGAAGAAAGCAGGTCTGCGGGTCAAAATCTTCGCCATAGAGGTCGGGGCAAGAGGGTTTGTGGGCACCTCCGCTTATGATCTCATGAAACAACTCGCCATTTCTGGGAAGAAGAGGACTAGAGCCCTTAAAGCGATGGCAGAGGCAGCAGAAAGGAGCTCAAGCTGGATCTGGGCAAGGAGGAACCAAAAAAGTGAACTTCATAAGGATTAAATTCCCTACAGATGATGTGTGCCCCGTTAGCACATTGGTAAAACCGCGTACCGCAATTCTGAAGCGCAGAATCGCCCAGGTTCGCTCCCGGGCGTGGGAAAAAAAAAAAATAGACAACAGCAGAAGGGCATCCGGAGTCATGACCTGGATGTGGCCCGGCCCCCCGAGAGTGTAAGGAATTCAGGGCCGAAACACTTGTTTAAAGGGGGTTACTTCTCTGAAGACCTTCTGTTGTCTAGCTCTCCCTAGAGTTTCTTTCTACCTGCACATGGTCAATCCATTGACTTCCGGGAATAGTTCGGAGGACATTCGGGAAAGACCGAAGGACACTGGGAAAGACTAGATCTGCGGGCTTTGTGGGTTGGCTTCCCACCTTGCCTTTGATAACATGCCACGAGTTCTTTAAATGAAAGATGCTCCCAGGATTCACCGAAAGGGGGAGAGAATGATGAATCCATGGCACTGACTCCATCACGACTGGAAACGCACAACGGACCATGATTAATGACCAGTTGGAATTTCCGTGTGCGTGTGGAAGGAGATTCACCACCAAACGCGGCATGAAGATCCACAGGACAAAAATGGGCTGTTTGAAGACACATACGAACCAGCAGCAGCGCACTGCGATAGCAGGTGAGACGTTGGATGACCAAGGCCAGGAATTAAACCATAGTGCCAAGGACATCCACGCTGACGGTTCTGATGCGGAGTTTGCACAAGCTCTTAACACCAAACGTGGAAAACTCAATTTGCCGCCTGCCGGTGCAAAAGAACAATGGGAGAAATTAGATGAGGAACTTGTCCTTAAGCTGAATGCGCTAATAGGGAACAGTACGCTGGAACACAAATTTGACACATACGGAGACATCATATACTCTATCTGCAGGGACACTTATGGAGTGAAGCAGCCAAAGACAAAAACGCCTCCCCAGAAATCCAGAAGACAGCAACAGATGGAGAGCATCCGGAGGGAGAAAAGGAAGCTTAAAAAGCGAATGAAAACTGCCTCAGAATTCGAGAAGCAAGGGCTCCTGGAACTTTGGAAAGATCTGAAGGCCAAACACAATGCTCTCAGCAAAGTGGAATCAGCAAGGCGAAGAAAGAGCAAAAAGAAGAAGACTCAAGATCGTTTCTTCAAAGATCCCTTTGACTTTGCAAGAAAGCTGTTTGAACAACCCAAATCAGGGACTCTCACAGTGGGCAAGGAAACCCTAGAGCAGCATCTCAGGGAAACATATTCCGATTCTCAGCGCGAGGCACCACTTGAAATCCAGAATCTGGTTTGGCCTGCAGCGCCAGAAGGAAAATTCAATAACAAACCACCAACACTGGATGAAGTGAAGAACGTAGTAAAGAAAGCCGGAGCCAAGTCAGCACCTGGACCAAACGGAATACAATACCTGCTCTACAAGAAATGCCCAAAAGTGCTCGAGTGGCTCCACAAGATGATTCGATCAGCATGGAGGAACCAGAAGATCAGCGACCAATGGATGAGAGCTGAAGGAGTGTACATTCCGAAGGAGCAGAACTCCAGCAGCATCAATCAGTTCAGGCCAATATCACTTCTGAACGTCGAGGGGAAAATCTTCTTCTCTGTTATGACAGCAAGATTGACAAAATACCTGACTGAAAACAAGTATCTGGATATGTCAGTCCAAAAGGGAGGCATACCAGGAATGCCTGGATGCTTGGAACATGCCACGTTGATTTGGGATGCCATCCAAAAAGCAAGAACAGAGAAGAGAGACATTGACGTAGTTTGGCTTGATCTGGCGAATGCATATGGATCAGTTCCACACGATATGATCCAGCTGGCTCTTGAAATGTATCACATCCCAGAAAACATCCGAACAATGCTGAGGAAGTATTTCCAAGGGTTCTCAATGCGGTTCTCTACCAAAGAATACACCACGGACTGGATAGACCTAGAGGTGGGCATTGCAATGGGCTGTGCAATCTCTCCCATACTGTTCGTGTTGGCAATGGAAGTCATCTTGAAAGCTGCAATGAAGAGTTCAGGTCCAGTGAATCTGGGAGATGGATACCAGATGCCTCCTCTGAAAGCTTTCATGGATGACACAACAGTCTTGTCTACGGATGAGGAAGAGACACACCAAATCTTAAAGCAGCTGGATGAGCTGGTGGCCTCTTCAAGAATGAGGTTCAAACCTAAGAAATCCCGAAGTCTCTCACTGCGAAAAGGAAAAGTGGCAGATTCAGTCAAATTCATGGTAGCCAACCAAGCCATCCCCACTGTCACAGAAGAGCCAGTAAAAAGTCTCGGAAGATGGTATGATGACTCCCTGAAAGACACACAAAGGGGATGTGAAATCAAGCAAACAGCAGAAGAAGGCCTGAAGAAAATAGATAACTGCGGACTGCCAGGCAATTACAAAGTCTGGTGTCTACAGTTCATGCTGATACCAAAGCTGCTGTGGCCACTGCTAATCTATGACATTTGCACCGCACAGTCGAAGCAATGGAAGCCAAAATCAACAAATACACAAGAAAATGGCTCGGTGTCCCACCTGGTCTCACTGATGTTGCATTCTACTGTCGTCAAGTAATGCTGAAGCTACCTCTCAAATCCATAGTGGAGGAATACAAAGTTGGAAAAGCAAGACTGTTGAGCATGCTGGAGGAATCGGAAGACAATATCGTGAGATCAGTTCATCCAAAGCTGAGAACTGGCAGAAAGTGGAAAGTCCAAGAGGCTGTAAACAATGCCAAGAGAAACCTCAGCATCAAAGAAATAATTGGACACACGCAAACCAACAGACAGGGACTGGGAGCAACAAAAATGCAGTGGTGGTCCAAAGCCAAAGGGAAGGAAAAAAGAGACATGATCATACAGGAGTTGAAGGAAGAAGAAGATGTCAAAAGAGTGCAGAAGGCAGTCCAGCAAGGTCAACAGGGGCAATGGACAACATGGGACAGTGCACTCCAAAGAAGTCTCAGCTGGAACGATATGTGGCACATGGCTCCTCTAAGGATAAGCTTCCTCCTCAGATCTGTATATGACCTGCTCCCCTCGAATGCAAACTTAGTGAAATGGGGGAAATCAGACGACCCAGCATGTCCGCTCTGTCAGAAGAAACAAACAGTGGAACATGTCCTAAGCTCTTGCAAAGTAGCGCTAGCCCAAGGAAGGTATACATGGAGGCACAACCAAGTTCTGAAAGTGATCACAGATGTGGTTAGCGAAAAAAACCATGACCCCAAATGCACCAATTGCTATGACAACGTTCTACAAAGCAGGAGGGAAACAGGTCTGGCCCGAAAGTGCTATGACAACCAGCACATTGCCAAAGGGTCTTCTGGATGGAGCAGTCGACTGGGAGTGTACAGCAGACCTCCCAGAGTGGAGAAATTACCCAGATGTCATCAGCAAGACAGGCATGAGACCAGACATCGCTCTCCACTCTGACTCCTCGAAACAAGTGATTCTGATAGAACTCACTGTGCCATACGAAAGCAGAATGGAAGAAGCACATATCTACAAGACCGAAAAATACGCCGGTCTTGCCAGCACCCTGAAGAAAGCAGGTCTGCGGGTCAAAATCTTCGCCATAGAGGTCGGGGCAAGAGGGTTTGTGGGCACCTCCGCTTATGATCTCATGAAACAACTCGCCATTTCTGGGAAGAAGAGGATTAGAGCCCTTAAAGCGATGGCAGAGGCAGCAGAAAGGAGCTCAAGCTGGATCTGGGCAAGGAGGAACCAAAAAAGTGAACTTCATAAGGATTAAATTCCCTACAGATGATGTGTGCCCCGTTAGCACATTGGTAAAACCGCGTACCGAAAGTTCTGAAGCGCAGAATCGCCCAGGTTCGTCCCCGGCGTGGGAAAAAAAAAAATAGACAACAGCAGAAGGGCATCCAGGAGTCATGACCTGGATGTGGCCCGGCCCCCCGAGAGTGTAAGGAATTCAGGGCCGAAACACTTGTTTAAAGGGGGTTACTTCTCTGAAGACCTTCTGTTGTCTAGCTCTCCCTAGAGTTTCTTTCTACCTGCACATGGTCAATCCATTGACTTCCGGGAATAGTTCGGAGGACATTCGGGAAAGACCGAAGGACACTGGGAAAGACTAGATCTGCGGGCTTTGTGGGTTGGCTTCCCACCTTGCCTTTGATAACATGCCACGAGTTTTTAAATGAAAGATGCTCCCAGGATTCACCGAAAGGGGGAGAGAATGATGAATCCATCGGCACTGACTCCATCACGACTGGAAACGCACAACGGACCATGATTAATGACCAGTTGGAATTTCCGTTGCGTGTGGAAGGAGATTCACCACCAAACGCGGCATGAAGATCCACAGGACAAAAATGGGCTGTTTGAAGACACATACGAACCAGCAGCAGCGCACTGCGATAGCAGGTGAGACGTTGGATGACCAAGGCCAGGAATTAAACCATAGTGCCAAGGACATCCACGCTGACGGTTCTGATGCGGATTTGCACAAGCTCTTAACCCAAACGTGGAAAACTCAATTTGCCGCCTGCCGGTGCAAAAGAACAATGGGAGAAATTAGATGAGGAACTTGTCCTTAAGCTGAATGCGCTAATAGGGAACAGTACGCTGGAACACAAATTGACACATACGGAGACATCATATACTCTATCTGCAGGGACACTTATGGAGTGAAGCAGCCAAAGACAAAAACGCCTCCCCAGAAATCCAGAAGACAGCAACAGATGGAGAGCATCCGGAGGGAGAAAAGGAAGCTTAAAAAGCGAATGAAAACTGCCTCAGAATTCGAGAAGCAAGGGCTCCTGGAACTTGGAAAGATCTGAAGGCCAAACACAATGCTCTCAGCAAAGTGGAATCAGCAAGGCGAAGAAAGAGCAAAAAGAAGAAGACTCAAGATCGTTTCTTCAAAGATCCCTTTGACTTTGCAAGAAAGCTGTTTGAACAACCCAAATCAGGGACTCTCACAGTGGGCAAGGAAACCCTAGAGCAGCATCTCAGGGAAACATATTCCGATTCTCAGCGCGAGGCACCACTTGAAATCCAGAATCTGGTTTGGCCTGCAGCGCCAGAAGGAAAATTCAATAACAAACCACCAACACTGGATGAAGTGAAGAACGTAGTAAAGAAAGCCGAGCCAAGTCAGCACCTGGACCAAACGGAATACCATACCTGCTCTACAAGAAATGCCCAAAAGTGCTCGAGTGGCTCCACAAGATGATTCGATCAGCATGGAGGAACCAGAAGATCAGCGACCAATGGATGAGAGCTGAAGGAGTGTACATTCCGAAGGAGCAGAACTCCAGCAGCATCAATCAGTTCAGGCCAATATCACTTCTGAACGTCGAGGGGAAAATCTTCTTCTCTGTTATGGCAGCAAGATTGACAAAATACCTGACTGAAAACAAGTATCTGGATATGTCAGTCCAAAAGGGAGGCATACCAGGAATGCCTGGATGCTTGGAACATGCCACGTTGATTTGGGATGCCATCCAAAAAGCAAGAACAGAGAAGAGAGACATTGACGTAGTTTGGCTTGATCTGGCGAATGCATATGGATCAGTTCCACACGATATGATCCAGCTGGCTCTTGAAATGTATCACATCCCAGAAAACATCCGAACAATGCTGAGGAAGTATTTCCAAGGGTTCTCAATGCGGTTCTCTACCAAAGAATACACCACGGACTGGATAGACCTAGAGGTGGGCATTGCAATGGGCTGTGCAATCTCTCCCATACTGTTCGTGTTGGCAATGGAAGTCATCTTGAAAGCTGCAATGAAGAGTTCAGGTCCAGTGAATCTGGGAGATGGATACCAGATGCCTCCTCTGAAAGCTTTCATGGATGACACAACAGTCTTGTCTACGGATGAGGAAGAGACACACCAAATCTTAAAGCAGCTGGATGAGCTGGTGGCCTCTTCAAGAATGAGGTTCAAACCTAAGAAATCCCGAAGTCTCTCACTGCGAAAAGGAAAAGTGGCAGATTCAGTCAAATTCATGGTAGCCAACCAAGCCATCCCCACTGTCACAGAAGAGCCAGTAAAAAGTCTCGGAAGATGGTATGATGACTCCCTGAAAGACACACAAAGGGGATGTGAAACCAAGCAAACAGCAGAAGAAGGCCTGAAGAAAATAGATAACTGCGGACTGCCAGGCAATTACAAAGTCTGGTGTCTACAGTTCATGCTGATACCAAAGCTGCTGTGGCCACTGCTAATCTATGACATTTGCACCAGCACAGTCGAAGCAATGGAAGCCAAAATCAACAAATACACAAGAAAATGGCTCGGTGTCCCACCTGGTCTCACTGATGTTGCATTCTACTGTCGTCAAGCAATGCTGAAGCTACCTCTCAAATCCATAGTGGAGGAATACAAAGTTGGAAAAGCAAGACTGTTGAGCATGCTGGAGGAATCGAAGACAATATCGTGAGATCAGTTCATCCAAAGCTGAGAACTGGCAGAAAGTGGAAAGTCCAAGAGGCTGTAAACAATGCCAAGAGAAACCTCAGCATCAAAGAAATAATTGGACACACGCAAACCAACAGACAGGGACTGGGAGCAACAAAAATGCAGTGGTGGTCCAAAGCCAAAGGGAAGGAAAAGACAGTATAAGGAGTTGAAGGAAGAAGAAGATGTCAAAAGAGTGCAGAAGGCAGTCCAGCAAGGTCAACAGGGGCAATGGACAACATGGGACAGTGCACTCCAAAGAAGTCTCAGCTGGAACGATATGTGGCACATGGCTCCTCTAAGGATAAGCTTCCTCCTCAGATCTGTATATGACCTGCTCCCCTCGAATGCAAACTTAGTGAAATGGGGGAAATCAGACGACCCAGCATGTCCGCTCTGTCAGAAGAAACAAACAGTGGAACATGTCCTAAGCTCTTGCAAAGTAGCGCTAGCCCAAGGAAGGTATACATGGAGGCACAACCAAGTTCTGAAAGTGATCACAGATGTGGTTAGCGAAAAAACCATGACCCCAAATGCACCAATTGCTATGACAACGTTCTACAAAGCAGGAGGGAAACAGGTCTGGCCCGAAAGTGCTATGACAACCAGCACATTGCCAAAGGGTCTTCTGGATGGAGCAGTCGACTGGGAGTGTACAGCAGACCTCCCAGAGTGGAGAAATTACCCAGATGTCATCAGCAAGACAGGCATGAGACCAGACATCGCTCTCCACTCTGACTCCTCGAAACAAGTGATTCTGATAGAACTCACTGTGCCATACGAAAGCAGAATGGAAGAAGCACATATCTACAAGACCGAAAAATACGCCGGTCTTGCCAGCACCCTGAAGAAAGCAGGTCTGCGGGTCAAAATCTTCGCCATAGAGGTCGGGGCAAGAGGGTTTGTGGGCACCTCCGCTTATGATCTCATGAAACAACTCGCCATTTCTGGGAAGAAGAGGACTAGAGCTCTTAAAGCGATGGCAGAGGCAGCAGAAAGGAGCTCAAGTTGGATCTGGGCAAGGAGGAACCAAAAAAGTGAACTTCATAAGGATTAAATTCCCTACAGATGATGTGTGCCCCGTTAGCACATTGGTAAAACCGCGTACCGCAATTCTGAAGCGCAGAATCGCCCAGGTTCGTTCCCGGGCGTGGGAAAAAAAAAAATAGACAACAGCAGAAGGGCATCCAGGAGTCATGACCTGGATGTGGCCCGGCCCCCGAGAGTGTAAGGAATTCAGGGCCGAAACACTTGTTTAAAGGGGGTTACTTCTCTGAAGACCTTCTGTTGTCTAGCTCTCCCTAGAGTTTCTTTCTACCTTATCTCCCTTTTTATGTATTGGTACTATAATAGATTTAGACCAGGATATTGGGAAATATCCCTTCTCAAATAATACGTTAAACAAATCAAGCAAGAAGTTGAGAACAGCTGTATTTGTCTGTTTTAGCATTTCACTGATTACATTATCAATACCGGCACTTTTGCCTATTTTCAAATGCCTTACCCCATCCATAACTTCCCTCATGTAAATCGGGTCATTAAATATAGGTTCTTCAAAATATTCTTCTCCATTTATTTCCATCAAATTCTCATTTTGATCTTCGCTGTCCTCAGCATTAAATACTCTATAAAAATGGTCATGCCACTGTTGTAGGCTAATGTCATTATATATTACACTTTTTCGATTGACAGTTCTAATTGTTGACCAGAACAACTTTGGATCATTAATTGATTCTTTCAGTGTTCGTAGTCTGTTCTCATCATATTTATCCTTTTTCTGTTTAATCATTTTAGTGTATAACTTTCTCTCTTTAACATATAATTCTTTACGTTCTGCCAGATCCGTTTTGGCTCTTCTCAGACCTCTCAATAAACTCTTTACAACTCTTCTCTTCCTTGCACATTCTTCATCAAACCAATCATTTCTTTTCTTCCTCTTTCTACCAGTCACTCGAATCATACATGCTGCTGCTCCATACAATGCATTCACAAATGTATCAACAGATTTATCAACATCATCAATCATCCATTCTTTTGCTCTCTCTAAACACTCTTTAAATTCATTTGACTCTAATTCATTCTTATACACATTCACAAATTCATTCGACCACACAACTCTTTCACCCACACCCGTAGCATTATCATCTCCCCTGTCACAGTTGCCAATCTCCCACGATAGTTCGACAGGCAGATGCCACGAGTGTGATCTGTCGCTCACACACAAATCAAAGTTACCACCCAAACTTGCTGATACAATAAAGTAATCAACAACACTAGATCCATTAGGTCCAACAAACGTAAACTCCCCATCGTAATCTCCCTTACAAGTACCATTAATAATATTTAAGTCAAACATCAAACATAAATCAAGGAGAGATGAACCAAAAGTATTAATAACAGAGTCTTTTGAGTGACGCACTTTGCACTCATCCTCATCATGATCAAAACCTGGAATATATACGGGTATGTCTTGTGCTGTAGGCTGCTCTTCGCTTGTTCTGGCATTAAAGTCTCCAAACATCACCATATACAAGTCCTCTTCTTGAGTACATTGCAACAAACGTTCTTCGAGAGTAATAATACCATTTTTAATCATCATATTATTATACACTGCACTCGCTTCAGGTGGAACATAGCAGGCAACCAACAATATGTCTTTATCAATATTAAACAAAGCTTTATCAATTTTAACGGCAATTACGTTGTCAATTCCAATGTTAACAGTTTCTTTTACATGTAAACTTAACGTTTTCTTTATCATGAACAGGACTCCTCCTGAGTTTCTTCCTCGTGCTGACAATTTTTTTGCAGGAGAACTAAATTTCTCAAAGTCTATAAACAAGTTGTTAAAGTCAAAATTTCTGTCAACAAATGTTTCAGTTAAGCAGATGAAGTCAAAAGAAATTACATAATTAATGAAGTCTGCATCATTTAATTTTCTATAAAGATTTTCAATATTATAGTTGAGGAACATATATTTATGTGTTGGACAGTCTGCTATCTGTTATTGTGATGCACTAGATCGAAGCTGCCTGGCACTAACACGCTCCGTGTTTTGCGTTGACCCAGTTTGCCTTCCTCCTCTGCCGGACACTTGCCCCCCTCCACGTGTGAATCGTGCCTCACGCCCACCACGTGCATTACTGCCACCTCGTGTCCCATCTCTACGTTCTTGGTCTCCTCTTGGCCTGCTGACGTCACTGCCTGCACCAGCCACGCTGTTTCGCCGTTGGTTCGTCTGACTTTGATCTCCCGTCACGTGATGAGTGCCAGGGGAATCCCCTATAACCAGACCACTGTTTTGACTTTGTGGAGGCCGGGTTTCCCCATCAGCTGATGTGGCACGCCCCCCACTCTGCCTGCGATCATCTGCTATGCCTGTATCTGTTTCATCCATTCCGTCACAGCTGCAGATGTCGTTGCTCCCTGAGAGTAAGAGTAATTTCTGGAATCAGGACGTCTGGGCCCTACAGTTAGCTTTCCATTGACAAAATAGGCTGCTTTCCCCTCCTCTCTTGCCTGTCTCACAATGCTGAGAGAGAGAGAGAGAGACGGAGAGACAGAGAGACAGAGAGAGACAGAGAGAGATAGACAGAGACAGACAGAGACAGAGAGAGGCTTGAGAGAAACAGAGACAGACAGAGCGGTGGAGAGAGAGACAGAGAGACGGAGACAGACACAGAGAGAGACAGAGAGAGGGGATGAGAGGGAGAGAGAAAGAGAGAGAGAGGACAGAGAGAGACAGAGAGAGAGACAGAGAGCGAGAGACAGAGAGCGAGAGACAGAGAGAGAGAGAGAGACAGAGAGAAAGACAGAGAGAGAGAGAGACAGGGAGAGAGAGAGAGAGACAGAGAGAGACACAGAGAGACACAGAGAGAGAGACAGAGAGAGAGACAGAAAGAGAGACAGAGAGAGAGACACAGAGAGACACAGAGACAGACAGAGAGAGAGACAGAAAGAGAGAGAGAGAGAGAGAGAGATTGAGAGACATTGAGAGAAAAACAGAGAGAGAGAGACAGAGAGAAGAGAGCAGAGAGAGGTAGAGAGAGAGATAGACAGAGAGACAGAGAGAAAGAGAGAGAGAGAGACAGTGAGAGAGAAGAGAGAGAGAGAGAGACAGAGAGAGAGAGAGACAGAGAGACAGAGAGAGAGAGAGGACAGACAGAGACAGAAGAGAGAGAAGAGAAGAAGAGAGACAGAGACGGACGAGAGAGAGGAACAGAGAGAGAGAGAGAGAGACAGCGGAGAGACAGAGAGAGAGAGAGACGAGACAGAGGAGAGAGAGACAGAAGAGAGAGAAGAGAGAGAGAGAGAGAGAGACAGAGAGAAAGATGCAGAGAGAGAGACAGGAGAGAGAGAGAGAGAAGCGAGAGAGACAGAGACAGAGAGAGAAGAGAGGAGAGAGAGAGAGAGAGACAGAGAGACGAAGAGAGAGACGAGAACAGAGAGAGACACAGAGAGACAGACAGAGAATAGATTATATCTACAGGGATAGATAGACAGCTACATGGATAGATAGATAAATATATATATATATAGAGAGAGAGGAAACACACGAAAGACAGAGAAGAGACGAGAGAGAGAGAGAGACAGAGAGAGAGACAGAAAGAGAGACAGAGATATAGAGAGACCAGAGACAGACAGAGAGAGACAGACAGAGGAGAGAGAGAGAGAGAAAAGACTAGAGAGAAAAACAGAGAGAGTCAGACACAGAGAGAGAGAGAGGTAGAGAGATATAGACAGAGAGACAGAAAGAGAGACAGAGAGAAAGAGGAGAGGACAGCGAGAGAGACAGAGAGACAGACAGAGAGGATAGAGACAGACAGACAGAGACAGAGACAGGGAGAAAGAGAGACACAGAGAGACAGAGAGAGAGACTGAGAGAGAGACATAGAGAGAGACAGAGCGAAACAGGGAGAGAGAGACAGAGAGAGAGAGAGAGAGAGAGAACAGAGAGAGAGACAGGAAAAGGAGAGTGGAGAGACAGAAAGACGGAGATTGAAACAGAGAGAGAGAGAGAGAGACAGTGAGAGAGACAGAGAGAGAGATAAAGAGAGAGAGAGACAGCGAGAGAGACAGAGAGAGAGAGAAACAGAGGTAGATAGATAGATAGAGAGAGACAGAGACAGAGAGAAAGACAGAGACAGAGAGACAGAGAGACAGAGAGAGAGAGACAGAGAGAAGAGAGAGAAGACAGAGGAGAAGAAAAGGGAGAGAGAACAGAGAGAGACAGAGAGAGAGAGCAAAGGAAAGAGAGAGAGACAGAGGGAGCAAGAGAGACAAGAGAGAGAAACAGAGAGAAAGAAAGAGACAGAGAGAGAGAGAGACAGTAGGAGACAGAGAGAGAAGAGAGAGAGAGAGAGAGGAAGAGAGAGAGACAGAAGAGAGACAGAGAGAGAAAGACACAGAGCAGAGAGAGAGACAGAGAGAGAGTAGAGAGCAGAGAACAGGAGAGAAGACAGAGGAGAGGAGAGAGACAGGAGAGACAGGACGAGAGATAGAGAGAAGAGAGGAGATGAAACAGAGAGAAGAGAGAGAGGACAGAGAAGAAGATGGAAGAGAGACAGAGAGAGACAAGAGAGAGAGGAGAGAGAGAGAGAGACAGAGACAGAGAAAGAGAGAGACAGAGAAGAGAGAAAAGAACAGAGAGGAGAGAGGAGGAGAGAACATTGAGAGAAAACAGAGACAGAGAGACAGCACGGAGAGAGAGAGAGAGAGAGAGTGAGAGAGGTAGAGAGAGAGAAGACAGAGAGACAGAGAGAGAACAGAGAGAGAGAGACAGGAGAGAGAGAGAAAAAAGAGAAAGACAAGAGAAGAAGAGAGCGAGAGAGACAGAGAGAAGACAGAAGAGAGACAGAGACGCGAGAAGAGAGAGAGACAGAGAGAGAGACAGAGAAGAGAAGAGAGACAGAGAGAGACGAGAGAGAGACTAGAGAGAGCAAGAGAAACAGAGGAAGGAGAGAGACAGGAGAGAGGCAGAGAGGGAGAGAAAGAGAGACAGGGAGAGGAGAGACAGAGAGGAGAGACAGAGAACAGAGAGAGACAGAGAGGAGAGACAGAGAGACGGAGAGAGACTAGAGAGACAGAGAGAAAGAGAGAGAAAAAAAAAAAAAAAGAGAGGGAGAAGAGAGAGGGAGGAGGAGAGAAGAAACGAGAGAAGGAAGGAGAAGGAGGCAGAGGAGACGGAGAAGAGAGAGGAAAGAAGAGAAAGGAGGGAAGAGAGAGGAGAGAGAGGAGAGGACAGAGAAGAAAGAGAAGAGAGAAAAGAGGAGAGAGAGAGAGACGGAGAGAGGGAAGAGAGAGAAGAGAGAAAAGAAGAGAGAGAGAGGGAGGGAGAGAGAGAGGAAAAGAGAGAACAGAGGAGAGAGGAGGAGGAGAGAGAGAGGAAGAGAGACAGAGGAGAGAGAAGAGAGAAGATGGACGAGACAGAGAGAAGAAGAGGAGGAGAGGAGAGACAGAGAGAGACAGAGACCAGAGAAGAAGAGAGAGAGAGAGACAGGAGTGAGAGAGAGGAGAGAGAAGAGAGAAAGAGAGAGAGACAGGACGAGAGAGGAGAGAGAAGAGAGAGGAACGAGGTAGAGAGAGAGAGACCGAGAAGAGAGAGACAGAGAGAGAGAGCAGAGAAAGAGAGAAAAAGAGAAGAGAAGACAGACGAGAGAGAAGAGCGAGAGAGAGACAGAGAGGGGGAGAGACAGAGAGAGAGAGAGGAAGAGAGAGAGAGAGAGAAGAGAGAGAGAGGAGAGAGGAGAAGAGACACAGAGAGAGACAGAGAGAGAGACAGAGAGAAAGACAGAGAGAGATAAAGAGAGAGAGAGAGAGAGAGACAGAGAGATAGAGAGAGACAGAGATAGATAGATAGAGAGAGACAGAGACAGAGAGAAAGACACAGAGAGAGACAGAGAGAGACACAGAGACAGACAGAGAGAGAGACAGAAAGAGTGAGAGAGAGAGAGACATTGAGAGAAAAACAGAGACAGAGAGACAGACACGGAGAGAGAGAGAGAGAGAGAGGAGAGAGGAGAGAGAGAGAGAGAGAGAGAGAGAAGAGAGAGGTAGAGAGAGAGATAGACAGAGAGACAGAGACAGAGAGAGGGACAGAGAGAAAAAGAGAGAGAGAGACAGAGTGAGAGACACACAGAGAGAGAGACAGAGACAGAGACACAGAGAGAGACAGAGAGAGAGACATAGAGAGAGACAGAGAGAAACAGTTAGAGAGACAGAGAGGCAGAGAGAGAGAGAGACAGAGAGAGACAGGAACAGAGAGAGTGAGAGAGACAGAGAGACGGAGATTGAGACAGACAGAGACAGAGAGAGACATTGTTTTCTGTTGGTAGGAAGTGCGTGTGTCGATTCACTGCTTATGTTCGACTTTACACTCAGACGTCATTCATGAATATTCATACGCTAGGAATGGCGAGATTCCGGTAGGTTATCGTCACATGTCTCTTTCTCTAGAAAACATTAATCCGGTCTGCCCTAGCATAATACATTTCTTAGAACCGTTAATCAAAATACCTAAAATCAAACTTAAGTTGCATCTCCAGTATGTTTGTATGTTAAAACCCTAAAACTGGATAGCGAACTTGAATCAGTGAATGTGAAATATTCAAACAAACATCTAGGGCCTATGATCTAGATCTAAAATATAGTGTTAATCACTGTATGTGTGAGTTTGAATTAAAGTTAGTTTTCTCTGAACCGTGCAGGCTTTCGTACACATCTACCGTGTGTGATAAGTTTTGATCTGGTGTATCTGAAGATGTGGTCTGGTGTACTGGAGAAGCTGGTGTCACCTTGGTATCGGCAGCACATGATGACTGGGCCGGACACGTTGACGTTGACGTTGACGTAGACCAGATACTGACAGCATGTGGTCGCCACACCTTTGGATCAGTAGTATCAGGTCTTGGAGTTGGTGTCATAGTTGTGACACTGGTTTGAAGACGTAGATGTCTTCGATTACGCCTCGGGCCACCTCTAGCTGTCTGGATGATGTAGGACCTCGGGGCGCATTTCTCTTTCACGACACCTGATTGTTTCCATCATCTCTCCCTATCATTTTTGATGAGTACCGGGTCACCTGGATAAAGCACAGGTAAGGAACGAGCACTGTGATGACTGTTATAGTTTCTTTTTCTGTTTCTGCTTCATTGCCGCATCATGTTTCCGCACATGGTCATGGTTGATTTTTCTTGGAAACAGAGTTTCCGGCACTGTTGGAAGTGTCGTCCTCAGGTGTCGTTGATAAGCAAGTTCTGCTGGGCTTGCCCCTAGCTCTGGGATTGGTGTAGAGCGATATAAGTCAGCAAAGCCAGGAATGCATCCTTTTGTCTTAGGATTTCTTTAGTTGTCTTGACTGCACGTTCTGCTGCCCCATTAGCCTGCGGATAATGCGGGCTGCTCGGTACATGGGAAAAGTTCCACGCAGTTGCAAACTTCTGGAATTTTGATGAAGAAAATTTACTTCCATTATCAGAAATAACAGCCTCTGGAATCCCATGGTGTGCAAAACTATTCTTCAACTTGTTGATGACAGAAAAGGCAGTAATGTTTGGTAAATAAGCAATGTCAATATACCTGGAGTAATAGTCTACACTGACTAAGTAGTAATCTCCTTTGAATTCACAAATGTCCACTCCAACTCGCCCAAACGGACGCGTTGGTAATGTTGATGGAATGAGCGGCTCACAAGGTTGAGAAGGGCGTTTCTCAAGACAATGCTGACATTTCGATACTGTATTTTCAATATCTCTGCTCATGCCTGGTTTGCGAGTGTTGGTGCTTTTGAAAGTAACTCTTTTATTTTCTTGATTGCATCAGCTTGTGGTCTGTCCCATAACCATGGAGTGTCTTTGCGGAGAAGATCATTCAGTGGTTTCAGTATGATGGAGAGATCAGGAAGAAATCTGCCAAAGTAATATATCATGCCTAACCACCTTCTTAGTTCTGAAAGATCTGTTGGGTCTCTCATATTTTGATAGCCTCCAATTTTGATAGATCTGGCGTGATTCCATCTTTGTTGAAAATGCAAGAAGGAGATCAACTTCCTAGGCCACCTAGGAAGTTGATCTCCTTCTTGCGAAATTCGCATTTTTTCTTTATTTAGTTTCAGGCCAATTTGTGAAAACCGCTGAAGAACTGTACTGAGGCACTTGTGTTCTTCCATGTTCTGTGCATGAATGAAAATATCATCCATGAAACATTCAACGCCATCAATGTCACCTGTTATTGCTTCCATTGTTCGTTGGAACACTTCAGGGGCCATGGATATCCCAAATGGAAGGCGACAAAAGTAGTACCTACCAAATGGTGCAATGAACGTTGTCAGTTTTGCAGTTTTCTCGTCAAGGGGAAGTTGCCAGAAACCAGACGTGGCATCAAGTTTGGTGAACACTGTTGATCCTTTCAGTTTATGTGTAATGTCTTCAAACATTGGTAGTATGTAGCGTTCACGCTTCACTACTTTGTTTAGTTTCTTCAGATCTACGCATATACGTACTCCACCTCCTGTCTTCAATACTGGCACCATTGGAGCGCACCAGTTAGTGATGCGTTTGATCACACCATTTTTCTCCATTCGTTTCAGTTCTTCTTCAATTTTTGGCATCAGAGGGAGTGGTAATCTTCTAGCTGTAGTGAGGTTGTAGGGTGTACTGTTTTCCTCTAATATGATTTTGATAGGATCACACTGGACTGATTCACCAATTTCTTCAAAGGCAAGATCTTGTAAATCATCAAGCCTCTTGATCAAACCTAAACGCAATGCTACATCTCGGCTAAGGAGATTATCACAGTTGTCTAGGACATAGACTCTAAAGAAAACAGTTTTTTGGTCATTTTATTTCACACGTGCTGTGAATGTTCCTCTGTGTTGTAGATCACCCCCATGACTTTGCAGAATAGCATTCGATTTTTTGCACTTTTGGCTTGGGACATACACTGTATTTCTTTGATATGATGGACACATCAGCGCCTGTATCTGTTTTGAAACTGATGGAACGTCTGTTAATTATTAGATTTGTACGCCACGGTGGTTTTTCGATTTGCTGTTGGTCGATGCTTCCAAGAAAATGTGAGGGAGTCTTGGTTCGACTTTTGGGAACTGTCTCGCTGACCTCCTGAACTTGACTGGTTCTGGATGAGCGGCAAACTTTTTGAAAGTGCTTATATTTTCTGCATCTTCTACACTGCTTTCCTTTTGCTGGGCACATGTCTTTTGCATGTTGAAATCCACAGTTGGTGCATGTTTTATAGGGCTTTTCCTCAAATTGACATTTGGGAGGTTTGCTTCCAGACTTGACTCTGCGACTTTGGCTGTAGCCCCCTCTCCGCTGAGTAGGACCCTTTGAGTTATGTGCAACAGCATCAACAGTAGCACTGGTGGTGTGTCTTTGTTCACTCATTTGAAGCTTTATTAGTTCAGACTGACAGGCTTGTTGTATAGCATCTTTTAATGTGAGATCTGGTTGCAATTGCAGCTTTTCTGACAGTTCTGTATCATGGTGTAACATACGTGTAGGCAGGAAGCGCCCAGCAGGAAGTAACTCTTCTGCCTAAGAGACAGACAAGCAGATCGCCTAGCAACAGAACAACAGCTCAGTCTACCGACGGACATACGATCAACACGTTACATGGTGTCAGAAGTCTTTACCTCGCTCACTTGCTAGATAAAAAGTGAAGGAGTGAACTATGGCAAACATCAACTTTGAACATGCCTCTATTGACTGGGAGGCAACAGATCTATTCCAAGAATTCACTCGTTTCAAAGACCACGTTGGATTTGTGTTTGACGGACCTCTTGCAACACTAACAGACAAACAAAAAGCTGGATGGATAGGAACTTGGATCGGTGCTCAAGGTAGGCAAATCTACCGTACTCTACAGTGGACTGATGGTGAAAAAGAAACACCTGATGCAGTTCTAGCTAAGTTTGAAAGCTATGTCCGTCCCAGAAAGAACAAACGTGTGGCAAGACACAAACTGAAACAAAGAAAACAGGAGCAGGGAGAGTCCTTCGACAATTTTGTAAAGGATCTGACGCTGATCATGATGGATTGTGACTACATAGACAATGATGACATTATGGTAGACTGCATCATAGATGGAGTGTATGATATGAAACTGCAGGGGAAGCTTCTTGAGAAAGGAGAAGCTCTCACTTTTGCACAAGCTATAGAAATGGGTCAGCAGCTTGAGCTATCACAGAAACAACTTCGCATTGTTCGTGATGAATCAGAAGAAACAGCACGCCAACACGACAAAACAAGAACCTTGTATTACTGATGAAGAAACAAAACCTGTTGTCGATGTAATCAGAAAGACACATTCAAAACAATAAATACACGAAAAGAGTACACAAATGTCTGTTTTCGTTGTGGTGGAGATCCGAAACACCCACAAACAAGAGGGAACTGTCCAGCTGTGGGAACTACATCTGCACATTGCAGAAAACCCAACCACTGGAAGAAAGTATGCAGAAGACGCCGGAATGTACACACTATAGCGACAGACTCAGAATCAGAATCGGAAGTCTTAATGATTCACAGCACAAAGCCCAACAACGTGAAAGACTGTGACAAATGGGACCAGACTGTGTCAATTCACGGAAAAAAACATCAAGTTCAAGATTGACACTGGAGCAAGGTGCAATACTCTCACAGTCCGAGATTACCAGAAGATATCTCACTGCAGTGAAATCCGCTCCTCTGATAAAATTCTACGCACCTACTCCAACCACAATATCAAACCTATTGGCACAGCAGATCTTCCCATTGCTCACAATGAAAAATTCATCAAAACTCGTTTTGAAATTCTCAACATCGATCAGGAGAACGTGATTTCTGGTACAACTGCAGAAAGTTTTGGTCTTATAGCTCGCCTGTCAACAGTGGAGCCTACAGCTAACACTAGCAGTCAGAGAACCTCTAGCTTTGATGAGTTTCCTGAGCTGGGACGCACGACTGGAACTCTGCCAGGAGAATACAGCATCAAGCTGAAACCAGGTGCTAAAGGAGTTGTCCACCCAACACGTCGCCAGCCTGAAGCTCTACGTGAAAATATCATTGAGAAGCTCCATGAAATGGAAACAGATGGACACATCGTCAAAGTTGAAGAGCCCACTGAATGGGTCAGTTCGATTACTGTCTCTGTCAGAAATGACAAAGTCCGGATTTGTCCCAAAGACTTTCTCCCCTCTCTCTCTCTCTGTATTTTTTTTGTCTGTCTCTCTCTGTCTCTCTGTGTGTATCTGTCTCTCTGTCTCTTTCTCTGTATCTCTCTGCCTCTCTCTGTGTGTGTCTCTCTCTCTTTTCTCACTCTCTGTCTCTGTCTCTCTCTGTCTCTCTCCCTCTGTCTCTCTCCCTCTGTCTCTCTGTCTGTCTCTCTGTCAATCTGTCTCTCTGTCTGTCTGTCTCTTTCTCTCTGTCTCTGTCTGTCTGTGTCTCTCTCTCTGTCTTTCTCTCTGTGTCTCTCTCTCTGTGTCTCTCTCTGTGTCTCTCTTTGTCTCCCAAAGACTTGAACGCTGACTATTCAACGTGAGCACTATCCAATGCGCACAGTCGAAGAGATCATAGCAGACATTCCTGATGCGAAAGTGTTTTCAAAACTAGATGCAAAAAGTGGATTCCTACAGATAAAGTTAGACGAGGCATCATCGTTCCTGACCACTTTCAACACACCGATTGGAAGGTATCGCTGGCTGCGTCTTCCATTCGGCATCTCCTGTGCTCCAGAGGTGTTTCAAAGGATCATGGATCAAATGTTAGAGGGCATCAAAGGAGCATACGCAACTATGGATGACATTCTGGTCGCAGGTTGTGACACTGAGCACCACGACCAGATACTGAAAAAGGTTGTGGAGAGAGCTACAAGCTACAATCTGAAATTAAACCCTGAAAAGCTACACATCAGACAGTCCAATGTGCCATACGTTGGCCATCTTCTCACAGCCGAAGGACTAAAGCCTGACCCGGCCAAAGTGAAAGCTGTTCAAGAGATGCCAACTCCCCAAAACAAAGACGATGTCCGACGTTTCCTGGGTTTTGTCACGTACCTTGGCAAGTTCATACCGAACCTGAGTGAGGAAAGCGCTCCTCTATGTGATCTTCTGAAAGAAGATGCTCTGTTTGACTGGCAACAGAGTCATGAACAAGCCTTCACAAAACTGAAAAATCTCTGCTGTCATCATCCAGTCCTGAGGTACTATGACGTCAAAGCACCAGTTGAAATCCACTGTGATGCCAGTCAGCATGGACTTGGAGCAGTTCTCATCCAGGATGGAAGACCTATAGCATACAGCTCACGATCCATGACTGAAGTAGAAAAACGCTATGCCCTCATAGAAAAGGAAATGTTGTCCATCGTCCATGCCTGCAAGAAGTTCCACTGCTACATCTTTGGGAAAGATGTCACTGTCTACAACGATCACAAACCACTGGAACAGATTTTCTCCAAGCCACTTCTGTCAGCACCAATGCAACTGCAACGCATGCTACTTCATCTACAGTGGTACAACCTACAAGTGAAGTACCGAAGAGGCAGCCAGATGCTGCTTCCGGACACTCTCACGTGAACCTGCTGAAATAGCACATATAGAGACAGAGAACACATATGCTCCAATTACAAAAGAAATGTACGGAAAACTTCAGGAATGCTCACGACAAGAACTTGGACAGTTGCAAACTCTGATTCTGAGTGGCTGGCCAGACGGGAGAAATGATGTGCCTGTTGAGATGCGACAGTTTTGGGACTCTAGAGACGAACTGGCCGTCTCGGACAGCATCATCTTCAAATGGTCCAGATTCGTCATACCACCCAGTCTTAGAAAGCGGATGCTGAGTCTCATTCTTGAGTCTCATTTGGGCATCACAAAATGCAAACAGCGAGCACGTGAAGTGATGTACTGGCCTTCAATGAACTCAGAAATTGAAGACAAAATCAAGAACTGCAGTAAGTGTGCAGATTACAAAAGGAAGCCGTCTGCTGAACCGCTCTTGCCTACACCTGTTCCAGACCTCCCATACGCCGAAGTTGGAACTGACATATTTGATTTTTAAGGCAGAAACTGCCTTCTGATGGTGGACTACCTCTCAAAGTTCAATGAAGTGGATGGGCTCAATAGTATGAGCTCTGAGTCAGTCATTGAGAAACTGAAAAGTCAGTTTGGCCGTCATGGGATTCCTTCCACCTTAAGAATTGACTCTGGGACTCAGTTCACCAGCTGTCAGTTCTCAAACTTCTGCAAGAGCTATGGGATCAGCCATAAGACATCTAGCCCTCACTTCCAGAACTCCAACAGGGAAGCTGAACGAGCTATCCAAATAGTCAAACGACTGTGGAGGAAGAACGAAGACAAACACTTAGCATTGTTGGACTATAGAACCACACCCTTGGATGGCATCAACCTTTCCCCTGCATAGCTCTTGATGGGACGGCGACCAAGGAACAAACTTCCAACCGCTAGAAGTCTCCTTGCCTCTGCATACAACAACCAAGAGATCAAACAGCGCATGAGGATTGAAAAGGCCAAGCAGAAACTCTACCACGACAAACCAAGCACTTCAGAACATTCTGCTCTTCACCCTGGGGATCACGTTCGCATGGCTCCGCTCCCAGGCACTAAGGAATGGAAACCAGCTGTAGTAGTAGAGCATCATGCATCGCCAAGATCCTACCTCGTACGACCTGAGGGAGACATACATCGACGCAACAGACGTCACCTACACTACTCAACACAAAGAGCAAATGATGGACCTCCAACTTCACCAGAGCTGTCTGCCACGCCTGAAGCTGATCCGATGCCCGAAGAACCAACAAGAAGTTCGACCGCACCTGGCCACCCTCAACAGTCAACACCAGATCGACACACTGGCGTCGCCTACCGAAAACACACTCTGGACGTGAAGTTCACCCTCCTCAACGACTTGACCTGTGACAGTCCAGATCTCTTCGTGTCTAACTATTGATGTGTTCATTTTGCTAGAAGTTTGTTTTAGTGTTCGAAGTTTAATTTTAATGTTCAGACTTTGGTTCTTTATGACAGGGGAGATGTAACATACGTGTAGGCAGGAAGCGCCCAGCAGGAAGTAACTCTTCTGCCTAAGAGATAGACAAGCAGATTGCCTAGCAACAGAACAACAACGGCTCAGTCTACCGACGGACACGCGATCAAAATGTTACACCAAGGACAAGTATATCTCTAATAGCTTCGTCTTTGTTCTATAAATTTGCATTCTCTGACAGTTCGTACAGCTTTCTCGCATAAGATTCAATATTCCCACCTGCAAGCTGGTTTCGTGAATAAAACAATGCTCTTTCATGTACCACATTTGGTATGAAATGATCATTGAATTTCTCAATTATCTGCTCCAATGAATTATTGTCAGCATCAGGGAAAGTTGAGTATAACTTCTCTGCCTCTGGGCCCATAGCATAAATAAGACTACTCACTTGAACTTTCCTATCTTCCTTGAACAGTTTCGATGCCTCTCGGAATCTACAAAACCGTTGTTTCCAAAATCAACAAAACCAAGACCAAAAAAATATAATGACGTAGGGACCAAACTCGCGCGCCAGAAAATGACGTCAAGCCCATGACGAAAAAACTATAAAAAAACAACAACAACAACAACAACAAAACAAATAAAAAAACAAAACACATGGACGGGAAAGCTGCCTCTCGCATCACATCCAAAAATACACAAAAAGAAAAAGTAAACTCGGCTCTATCAACAGTTCTCCTCATACACGATACAATGTTGAATGGTGTATACGGTCACAGACTTGGTTATTCATATGGTTTCACCGTTGAAACAAAGAAAACTTCTCGTAGACAACATTTCTCAGTTCCTGAAAGAATCGTCCACCAATCAACTTGATTGTTTTGTTACACATTGTGGAATGTTCGATTTGAAGACCAATGAACTCCAAATAGTTTGCAAAAATTTAGTCAAAGCCGTGGACCAGATTGTGACCACATATCCTAAGAGTAAAATTATCCTTAGCAAAACAGAACCAGTGACAGACAGGGTCCTTCAAATAAAAATAGATCTTTTGAACGCCCTGATTCACTCTGAGCTTTACGGTCGCAACATCTTCTTGGATGAGGTAATTTAAAGTCAAAATTAACTGTACTTTCAAGGACACTGTGCATCCAAATCGGCTGGGCATATCCATCCTTGCCAGGAACACCAGCAGACATGTCAACAGTGTCCTCTAGGAGAAACAAAAGCGTAAACCTCGTCATCATAAAAGCAAGAAATCTCAGAACTACGCATTCACACGCCTATGACAATAGTTATAATCCATTCTACTATTCAAGAACACCCCATATCAATCAGTCCCAGTGTCCATTGTGGAATGGTGACATCTCCCATGATAATTTTTTCCATCCATTGAGAGATCTCTGTAATTGGTGATCCTGTGTTTATGTTGTGAATACACCAGCGTCAGCCTGAACATATTAGCGACTTCCTTATATTGATTTCTCCTGTCGTTTATAGGTGTTCATAGGTCGTGTTTCCTTTCGCCAAAGCTATCGTCATCTGGATTTTATTTTCGTTTTATTTTTGTTTACTGCTGGTTTTGGTTAGTTATGCAAGTCAAAAATCATTATAAAACACTTTTTTTTTGTTTTTCAGTGGAACAGTCGTTCAGTGAATTTTAATCATCCTCATCTCCAACGATATTTATCCGAGAATAATCTTACAGTCACTTAATGTGGCAAATTGTACATTGCCAAAGTTAGAAGACTATTACCATCCTCCTTGACCCACATCTGTGATAATAACTCAAAGATTTATGCAGTCATTCATATTCGTAAAGACGTCATCATCATCATCATCAGGTGCCCTGCCGCATAGCGTTGACGACCATGGACTTCCAACCATCTCTATCTCTCGTTGCCCCCAGCATCTCCCCCACCCTCCTCATCCCCAGCCATTCTGCAAGTCCGTCCAGCATAATCTCCCTGGGTCTACCTGGGGCTCTCTTTCCCTCCAGCTTCCCCGTTGTGACCAGGTGCTCCAAAACCCCCTTCCTCATAAAATGGCCTATAAATGTTGCTTGTCTTTTCCTAATCTTCCTTTGAGTGATCTACTTGTGTCTGCCTCCATCAAGACTGTCTCGTTTGTTTTCTTTGCTGTCCATGGAACTCTCAACATTCTTCTGAGAAACCACATCTCGGCTGCCTCGATCCTGCTCTGGCTTTGCTTGCTGACTGTCCACGCCTCGCATCCGTACAACAGTATTGGTTCTATATAACATTCAAGGACTCTCTTTCTGATGTTAATGGATTTATAAAATCATTGTGCCTCCTGTGCCAAAGGACACTCATCATCATCATCATGTGCCCTGCATCATGGCGTTGGCGATCATGGCCATCCATATGTATCTATCCCTTGTTGCCGCAAGCACATCTTCCACCCTCTCTGTCCTCAGCCACCCTGCAAGTCCGTCCAATATTTTCTCCCTGGGTCTACCTGGCGCTCTCTTTCCCTCCAGCTTTCCTGTTGTGACCAAGTACTCTAATTCCCCTTTCCTCATAAAATGGCCTATAACTGTTACCTGTCTTTTCCTAATCTTCCTTAATGATCTTGTGTCTGCGTCCATCAAGACTGTCTCGTTTGTTTTCTTTGCTTTCCATGGAACTCTCAACATTCTTCTAAGAAACCACATCTTGGCAACCTCAGTCTTGTTCTGGCTTTGCTTGCTGACTGTCCATGCCTCACAACTGTACAACTGTATCGGTTCTTTATAACATTCACGAACTCTCTTCCTGATGTTAACTGATAGGCATTAAAAAGGACTCTGCGGTGTTTATTGTGTGGCTGTGAAAGTGAAGATTAACTCTCTGTCAACTATAAATATCCTGATGGTCCTGATGGAGAAAACAGTGATTGTCTGCTGACTTTAGAAAATAATGCGAAATGATTGATCATGGGGGTTTTTAATGCCCATTCACCATTTCTGGGACAAGGACTGCCGATATGTTTTTAACAATCGCTTTGTTGAAAATGTTGACTCTGGTTTAGCATTGTTAAATGACTGTCGAATAACTAGAATTCCAGATAATCCTAAACATAAGGCTTCTGCCATTGACCTAACTTTATTATCACCTGACCTCGTCATTAATTGCATGTGGGATGTTACATCCTACTTCCAATTGCCACAGTCATAAATGAACCGTTTGAAACGCACCAGAACGAGACGATGTTATACCTAGATATATGTACAACCTTGCGAACTGGGTAAAATACCTTAAGATTTTAATGGGAAAAAATTGCACGTTCAATGAAAGCGACAATATTAATGATATGCATTCACACGCACTGGCATGAGGCAGCAAACAATTCCTTCCAAAAAGGAAAAATGTAAACAAAGGTAATCAATTTGGAAATGGTGGAATCAATTATATGAAGATGCGAAGAATGAAAAAGAAAAAAAAAAGAAAAGAAAAAATGTATAACGTCTATTTAAAAACTAAATCTCCAGAAGACCATTACAATATGAAAATGGCAGAGATTCATTCAAATAAAGTTATAGCCCAAGCCAAAAAACATTATTGGTAAGATTTTTGCTCTCAACAAATTTCCGGGTCTAAAGATCTTCCTAAAATTTGGAATAAGGTCAAAGAAATGAAAAATGGTTTTCATTTACCACAGTTTCATATTAAGATTAAAGATAAAGACTTTCCTTCGTCATCTGAGAAAGCTGAAGAATTTGTACAGATCTGTTTGAGAGTAAGTTATTCCAGTAGCTTGTCTACTCCAATAAGAAAGAAAATACAGAAAATTGAAGAATCAGAAGAATACTCAGATCCTGTCTCTGATAGTCACATTACATATATTCAGAAATTACTTTAAAAGAACTTAAAGATGCCCTTCCCTCGTTGAACAACAAAAAATCGGCTGTATGTATGGATGGCGTTTTATGTACCCTTTGAAATCATTTACCAGAGAAATGGATTGAATACTTACACAATATCATACTAAAATGCTGGGAAAGTGGTCACTTACCTGACATTTGGAAGACTTCAATTGTGTTGCTTATACCAAAAGCTAATAAATCCCGCTCTGATCCAGGTAGTTACAGACCTATCTCGCTTACATCCCATGTTTCAAAACTAAAAGAAAAATTACATTGAATAGACTGACTTACGTTTGTGAGAAAATAATATATTACCTATTAACCAATCTGGGTTTCAAAAAGGTAGACCAACAACAGGCCATTTAGCCAAATTAACAACTCAAATAAAAAATCAGTTTGCTAAAAGAAAAAAAATGTCTTAGCTACCTTCTTTGATCTTAAAAAAGCATACGACCAAGTCTGGCATGCGAGAAATGTTGAAATTAAAACGTGTGTGTGTGGTGTGTGGTGTGTGTGTGTGTGTGTGTGTGTGTGTGTGTGTGTGTGTGGTGTGTGTGTGTGTGTGTGTGTGTGTGTGTGTGTGTGTGGTTGTGAGTGTGTGTGTGTGTGTGTTGTGTGTGTGTGTGTGTGTGTGTGTGTGTGTGTGTGTGTGTGTAGACCTTTAGATTTCACGTTACGTAGCCCCCAACACAAATACGTACCGCGATACATACGTGTTCCCGTACGTGAAAACGATTTGGGTTTAGAATACCGTGCAACCGATTTATGTCTCCCGACGTCCCCCTCACCCCCGAAACAAGGGATGTAACCAAAGCATTTCCTGTACTTTACGACGTGTGACATAAACATACGTAGCTATTTGTTTTTCATTGATACTACCAATGTGATAACAAACTGACTTGGATTTTTCCTAAGAAAAATTGAAATTTCTTTTTATCTTTCCTAACAACTCGGTTGCTTCAATAAGAATGACATCATAGGAAATGAACAGTATCGAAAACTTGTGTGTATGTGTGTGTGTGTGTGTGTGCGTGCGTGCGTGGTGTGTGTGTGTGTGTGTGGTGTGTGTGTGTGTGTGTGTGTGTGTGTGTGTGTGTGTGTGTGAAAGAGAGAGAGGGAGACAGACAGACAGACAGACAGACAGAGAGAGACAGAGAGAGAGAGAGAGAGAGAGAGAGATAGAGAGAGAGAGAGACTTCAGACTTCAGACTTCAGATGGTTTATTCATATAGGCCACAGCCCCTTAGAAGGGGGATGCACATAATTATGCATTCTCACAATCATATAAACATTAACTAGGCAATAACCATATTTCTAATTTGAAATATTTGGTACAAGTGCATAACAAATAAGCGAAAAGAACATAAAATACAAACATTCTATTCTTATTCGAACCTTGCGTCCGTTAGGTAGAATTAATTCTAAAAAGACTCAAGAAATTGCTGTCTCTCTAAATTTAAGCGCTTTGTATAGAAATAAAGCTAAATTTCGAACAACTTTAGTTGAAGTCGATGACATCAATAAAGTAAATTTAAATAAGGAAGGTTTCTATAATATTTTGAGCTTATGTATTTCTCACGAATAGAATGGAGTGCCGGACAACATAATACAAAATGTACTTCATCTTCTTTTGATATTTTGCACAACGGACATAATAGATCACTATCACTATGTGCTCTGTATCTAAAATAATGTACTGTGATTTCTGATATACCTAACCTAAATCGTGTCATTGTATATTTTAGATGTCTGTCCATGTCTATCTCTAAATAAGGTTTCAAATCATGCATATCAGAAAAAGTACTGTATATGTTATACCTCTCACTATTGTGAGTATGTTCGCTCCATTCCTGCCACCACAATCAATTAAACGTTGACGAAAAACACGAATGAACTGATTCAGTCTGCCAACACCTTGACAAAACCATACAACACCAAAACCATATTTAAACAAGCAAATGCGCACATTGGATGCCCAGTTTTGCCTACCTTTAGCATCTAAATCATATAACATATTATATGCTTTTCGTGGAATTTGGTCTATGGTCTTTAATATGCAGTAATTTAAACCAATAACGAACACAATCAACTGCAGA
Organism: Monoplex corrugatus; assembly: GCA_030674185.1. Lineage (NCBI taxonomy): Eukaryota > Metazoa > Mollusca > Gastropoda > Littorinimorpha > Ranellidae > Monoplex > Monoplex corrugatus. Next base: position 33,613,919 of record JAPXFY010000016.1, on the reverse strand, counting down.
GTTTATGTATATGGGATGGCGATTTGTTTCACCATACACAAGATCATTAGGTGTACGCATATTTATTCCTAGAAATTTCTTCAGGGCAAAAGTATGAACTGCTTCACAATGAATTGCAGCTTTACTTAATCCCCACAGCTCAGACCCATATTGTGCGATAGGTTGTACCTGAGAATCAAATGATTTAACAAACACATCAAAAGAATTAACATTCAAAAGGTACATCTTCTTCATAATGAAAAACAAAACATTTTTAGCTCTGCTGGATAAATTTTTGCATGTTGCAACAAAACTCAAACGAGTAGAGAACAGTATTCCAAGATACTTATACACATTTACCACAGGCATTGCATTTCCACCATACACCCATCGTTCCCTTGCACCCAAGTACCCACCCTTTCTAAATACTATGATATTACTTTTTGACATTATTGACCTTTAAATGAAGCGCATCTGCTGCGCGTTGCAGACTGTTTAACTGTGTTTGGAGTCTAGTGACTGTTTCTGCCACCAAAGCAACATCATCTGCCAGCAAAAGAATAAATAATTCAAAAGCATCACGAGACAGAATAGCACCTTGTCTTCCATTATTAATCATTTCAATCGCCAGTTCGTTTATAAAAAGAGAAAATAACACTGGACTGCATGGATCACCTTGTTTCACTCCTGCAGTGCAGTTAAAATAGTCTGTAAGTTTAGCACCACATCGAACCCTGGATTTTACCTGATCATACATACTTCTGATACATCGATACAGTTTACCTTTTATATTGTTTTTGAGAAGAATGGGCCAAAGTATATTTCTAATTCTGTTGATCGAATCAAACGCTTTCTCAAAGTCAATAAATGCCACAAATAGTTTTCGATTATTGGCAAACTGTTTCTGTACAAGAGCTAACAAAGTAAACATATGGTCAACAGTTGAGTATCCCTTTTTAAAACCAGCTTGATGGTCACCTGTGATAATATTTTCTTCTATCCATTCTTGTAATCTATTGTTGATTATTATGCTAAATAGTTTACTATTATGTCACTAATCAAAATTCTCTATAATTATTGGGATTATTAATTTCTCCTTTTTTTAAAAAGTGGTAAGGTAATAGATTCAGTCCAGTTTGGGGGAATTCACCATTATCAAATAAAGTATTAAATAACTTTAAGAAAAACTGCATTACTTGCTCACATGAATTGTTAAAACGTTCACCTGTGTTACCGTCTGGACCAGCAGCCTTCCGGCTTTTCAATTTCCTAATTGCAAATTGTACTTCCTCTTTTGATATTGGGCGGTTCATATAGCCATCAATCTCATCAACTAGTACGTCCCCATTCTGAGTGTTTTCAATATTGATACGAGGGTCACTCATTATGTTTTGCAATCTGGTTTTTCAACAACACTTACAACCTCTCTGTCTACTCCAGTTTTTCGAAGAAACCCCCCTCAGTGTGTACACATTTGACCATCCTCTCAAACCAGCTGTCTATGACACCAGACCACGTTGACCGGGGTATGTCCAAAATGACGCCCTCGAAGAAAGCTCGGGCATCTTCGGCGTTCTGAAACTGCTTTCCCTTCAGCTGCCTTTTGACGGAAGGGAACAAAAACCAGTCACAGGGGGCTAAGTCAGGTGAATATGGTGGGTGGGTGACCAGCTGAACATCATTGGCGGCTAGAAAGTCCAGAGTTACAGCTGCTGAGTGCGCGCATGATGGAGCAGTAGACCACGGACACCCGTTCGTGGACGCCGTTTACACCATGCCTGGAAGACTTTAGGCAAACAGTGGTTGACATACCAGTCAGCCGTAACCGTCTTTCTGTCCTCAAGCGGTATGGTGGCAACGTGGCCGAATTTTGCAAAGAAACACGCTATCATTTGTTTGGAAGCACTTCTGTTTCTTTTGAATTTCACAGGTGGGTTCTCATCTGGGAAGACCCACACCGCCGACTGTTGCTTCGTCTCGGGGTCGTATTGGTATACCCAGGTTTCGTCTCCTGTTACGATGTCCCAAACGCGAGGAGACCTTCCTCCGTCAAATTTTCTTAGCATGTGGGTGCACCAGTCCACCCTACCCCGCTTCTGCTCTTCACTCAGGTTATGGGGCACCCAACGGACACAACGTTTCCTTACGCCAAGGCAGTCGTGAATAATGCGAGTGAGACTTCCCGATGAAATCTTCATGATATCCTGTATTTCAGCGTATGTCATTTTTGGGTTCTTCTTAATCAGGGACTCTATCCTAGAGACGTTTTCTGGGGTAACGGTCGTTGCCATTCGACCACAACGGTCATCGTCTTCCAACGTTCTCGCTCCAGACATGAACTGTCTGAACCACCTGAAAACAGTGGCTTTGGACGGAGATTGATCTCCAAAACAGTGTTTTAAACTTTGAAAGCACTCTTAAAAAGATTTTCCTTGGCAGTAGTCATAATACATCATAGCTCGAAAATCCCTTCGCGAAAGGTCAACACTGCTGGCAGAAGACCCGTTACCCTTACCGGACATTTTGTCGCATGGAATGACAATGGTTGTACAGAATCAAGTAAAACTTTTTGTCACAAGTATTACGAAATTGGTCTATGATGTAATGTAAAAAAACAAAGTTTTGACGTCATTAGTTCGTCTAGTTTCTAATAAAGCTTTGAAGTGGTGGAACCACATATCCATCGTGATATTACTTATAGGTTGTTTCCTTCTTGAAGTCAATTTGTTAACTGTATTCCAGAATTCCTTTTGACTTTTAATAGAGTGAACTAATTTGTCAACTATCGCCTTATCAAAATGCTCTTTCTTTCTTTTTTGTAAATTTGTATATTCACGTCTAGCAATTACATATTTATTTTGATCTTCACGTTTCTTTGAGCGGTGACTTGTTTTTAACAGTCTCCTTACATTTCTATTTGCACACACACACTCCTGATCAAACCAATCACCAGGTACCCTCTTACTGTTTAAGACTACACGTTTCTTCATACACTCAGCACTTTCTTTTATACAGTCATTAAACATATTCAGTGCCATATTCACGTTTGTATCTATCAAACTTACAGCAGCATCAAATTTTCTACGGTTTTCATCTTGGCTTAATGCATCACGATACAGATGTACGTATTCATCATTCCAAACGATTCTTTCGATGAGCTGTTCATGCCTTTCATGATCTATATTTGAAGTATTTTTATTTGGAAAACAAAGGCAAGCTGTGACAGGCAAATGATCTGATTCAATTCGTTCAACGATAGACAATTCACACTGGTCATACACAAGCGCAAGAAGATCATTTGAAAATATAAAATAGTCAGTAACACTGTTTCCACTGTCAGAAATATATGTACTCCGACCTTCGAGATCACCTTTACACACACCATTCAAAATACATAGTCCTAAAGCAGTACACAAATTCAGCAGTAATTTTCCATATTTATTCATATGACTGTCTTCTGAACGTCAATTAAAATTAAGCGATCAGCTTTTGTCGTGCACATCAAAAACATCTCTTGTATAGAAATCCTGAGAAATATCAGAAGTTCTGCTGCTCAGATCACCATTCAAAATGACATAAACGTCATTTGTTAACAAACTGTCAGTTAAACATTCTTCAAGTAAGCTTATGCCATTATCGAAACCAAAATGACCATAATAAGGGGAGCCCTCTGGAGGTACATAACAACAAACATACAATATATTCTTATCTGTTCCAAACAATTTTTTATCGATAAGAAACACACAAAAGTTACTATAATCAACATCAATAACTGTCACGAAGGGAATAATTCATTCTTTACCAAACAAACCACCCTTCCCGATCGCCTCTCTTGTTTAGATAATTTAATAGTTGGTTTACAGAAGATTTTGTATCCATTACATGCGTTCGACTGACAGTCTTCCATAAAAGTATCAACTAAACAAATAAGATCGAAACTACAGATAAACGAAACAAAATCAGGGTATGTAATTTTCGAAACTAAACCACTGACATTCCACAACAAAAACGTGAATGGATGCTCCTTGTTGACACTATATGAATATGGCTTATCTTTCACGTGGTCGCTATCTGACAAGTTGGCCACACTGTCCTTGATCATTTGGCATCGTTCACGAGCGCCACTGACAGACACAGACGAACGAACAACCAGTGTATGGTCAGTGTGTTTCTCCTTTGACGATGAGGGAGAAAGATTATTTTTAAAGCCAGGCCGGCCATCATCCTATTTTCTTTCCTTCAATCCATCCTTACCATCAAGATAATATCTTTTACCATCGATTATCAGATGGTCGAAGACCATTGTTGCTCTTTTTCCATCCTTGCATGCTGTGTTTGGATGGGGTGTTAGTTTACTTCTAATTTCCCTTACATGTTTAGAAAAGTCTTCCCCACAAAAACATTGGATCCTTTCAGTTTTCTTTTACATTTCAGAATTTGGACTTTATCTTTGTAGAAACAACAACGTGCAATTATTGAAGAGCCAGATTTTGTATTCAATTGATGAACACGATCAAATTGTATGTCACCTGCTATCTCCAATTTGTCAGTGATGAGGTCCTGTATTTTACCTTCACATTGTTCATTTGTTTCATTCTGCCCTCTGTTCATCCCATAAAAAACAAAATGATTCCGTTTTGATCTGCCCTCAAGATCATCTGTTTTCCTCTCCAGTTCATCTACTTTAGCTAGTAACGTAGAATTAGTTTTCATCAGCTCTTCATTTTCGCTTCTAAGAAATCCCACTTATTCTCTCAAATCTTTGACCCCACTCTGCAGTGTTGCATATTGTTCGTCAAGTTCCTTTACACTGTTGTCTAATTGACAGAACTTACTGTTCATGTTGGCGTTCATGTCATTCACTTGGGACGTCAGAGCACTGAGCATCCCCACCACGTCTGTCAGAGTCGGTTCCTGAGAAGGAGGGGGAAGAGGAGTCGCTTGGCCGCCACTGTCCGTAGGTCCCGTCATACTGGTCCGACGTCCAACACTAGTCAGCCTGGTCTGCCGTGTACTGTCCGTTCTGGAAGGTGCAGGACCGGGATTCTGTTCCAAGTCACCGCATTGAAGCAAAAATCCTCCCCAGAACGTCAGCGAGAGGAGCAATCCTACTATGACACCGTCTAGTCGATTTTTTGCTGTCATGGTGGCAATTCTCATGTCGGCTTTCTTGTTGGCCCTTTTCAACATGAATGAGACGTACACTGACTGGAACGTGCCACATGTCGCTCTAAAAGTCAGCTGACCGACGGCATGGTTCTTCACTGTGCTTCTTGCTGAGTATTTTGATGCCACTGTCTATCAGTCCTGAGAAAACGGCGCGGTCAGGGAGACGATGTGAATCGTGTCTTTCGTTTATCGACACTAGGTTGCGCCCCCCCCCCCCCCCCGAGAGAGAGAGAGAGAGAGAGAGAGATAGAGAGAGAGAGCGTAGGCCTAAACAGCTGTAATTTGCTTGATGTTCTAAACAAAGTGAGGCAACACGCTACTACCTGACCCCACTAACTTTTTTTTAAAACTAATGCAGAAGACAGAAAGGAATTGGCCGCTTTCAATTATAGGTACATTATTTAAGAAGAGAATCGAATTTACGATTTTCCATGGCCAATGTAATCAGTACAGTTGCCAAAGCTCAAAATCGTCTGGAAAATCCCTTTAACTGCTAAAAATATAATACAATCATACTTTATTCCCCTGAGTTTCAGATCAGCAGAAGGTGTGCAACAAATATGAATGCATTCTACGTGTGTGCCATGATTAATCAATGAATACATTATTTATCAAATACAAACATTTTCATCATATGTTAAGTGTATTTAAGACACATAAAATGTGTGTTTGTATGTGCGTGTGTGTGTGAATGTGTGTGTGTGTGTGTGTGTGTGTGTGTGTGTGTGTGTATGTGTGTGTGTGTGTGTGTGTGTGTGTGTGTGTGTGTGTGTGTGTGTGTGTGTGTGTGTGTGTGTGTGTATGCATTGTGCTGCATACTTCATCTGTGTCAACAAATCATGGCTCAAATTTATGATCATAGACATCTACTTCTTGTACGTTTATTTGATGCTGGCAAGGAAGAACTGGAATTGTTTATAAATTCAGATTTAATTAAATCAATTAATTACAAACTTTGCACTATATTTAATGTACACACACACACACACACATACACACACACACGCACGCACACACGCACGCACGCACGCACGCACGCACGCACAAATCATTTACTTGCACTACCCTTCCCATGTGACAAAAATATTCACTATAAGGGCATATGAATCGTTTATTGTGACAAAATGAATTTTGAATACTGTTAACAAATGATTATAAATGTTCTGAGACATGTAGTCTTTTTTGTTTGTTTGTTTTTGTTTCTGTTTTCTATCACAAAAATGAAGATGACTAATTATTAAAGAAAAATTTACGTGTACAAAACAAACAATTATAAGGACTTCCCTTTTCCCTGATCTTTGCTTATTTTTTAATTGAGACAGATCTTGCTCAGCATGTCTTGTTTTGATTATTTCTCTAGAAAAACCTTGTTATCTTTCTACAGCATTCAGATTTTCTTAGATGTGTGTATGCACATTGTTTTGTCCACATTGTGCGGCGGTATGTTGGTGCACAGTGTGTATATTCTGATTTGGGAGGCATGCTGTTTTCATGTTTCTATAAGCCACCAAACACACAAGACATGACTTACAAGATCTGTATCGTGAATATTTGATTATCTGGACGAGCATACTCACAAAAGGATTTCAGACACTGGCAGGTCTTAACAAATTCTCCACCCTTTCTGACCAGGCGGTAGGTAGGCCTACCCAAGAAAGACCGAACCCAGACATTCTTATTAGAAGTCTGACATTTACCTGCTTGATTATCGTACCTGCCATTTTGTGATTTCATAATATTGTGTTTCCTCTGTACGGATGTGTGTGTGTGTGTGTGTGTGTGTGTGTGTGCGTGCGTGCGCGCGCGCGGTGTGTGTGTGTGTGTGTGTGTGTGTGTGTGTGTGTGCATGGAAGACGGGAAAGGGGTTGGGGGTTGGGATTGGGAGTGTTTTATGTGCAGAGTCATGGCATATGACATGATTATTGGCTGCTGTATTTTGTGGATGCTTTTTCTTTAACTGTTGAGGCTTGTTTTTTTTCATATGAAGAAAACGCCACATATGATATCACAACCTCCAGTGTAACAATGGAAACTGAGGCAGTCACACATGCTCTACAATGGTCAACCTCACTGGATGATAACATGAAAGAAAGCCAAGCCTTCATCCTGATTGACTCGATGAATCTACTACAAAAAGTACAAAATGGAGTAGAGACCCCAGAATGGCACAGAGCAATGAACAGTATCGACCTTCAAAATCTCACGTACATCTACTGCCCTGGACACGCTGGTGTTAAGGGAAATGAACGGGCCGATAAACTTGCAGGCAATGTCACTACAACCAAATTTCTCCATCTGGGAAAGTCTGAGGATTTTAAAATCATACCTTCACGAACAAAATGTGAGTCATCATACCATCGAACGTCTTATCCAAAAAGGAACAGATAGAGGAAGTGGCCAGAAATCTACCATGAAAGGAAAAACAAGAGCAATCATTAACCAGACCAACATTGGTATCATCTCAAAAGTAACACTGCACAGACTGTTACAGCGTGGAATGGAAAATGTTTGGGCCTTTCCCGAAACAGCGATAAAGGAAAAGAAAAGAAAAGTAAAACGCAACTGGAGGACAAGCAAATTTGCCAAACCGTCTGTGTGTGTATGTGGGCTGTTTGTTGATTGTCGTCCAGATATATAAGTTTGTCATGATATGTTTATATGTATGTATGTATATATGTATGCCACACACACACACACACACACACACACACACACACACACACACACACACACACCACACACACACACCACACACACACACACACACACACACATACACACACACACACACACATACACACACACACATACACAGATACAAATAAACAAACAAACAAATAAACACACCACACCAACACACACACGCGCATACACACAAAGATGCTGAGGTAGAGTACACTCAAACCTGTTAGGCGAGAGACCCTTGACCCAAGTTATCATACATTCAGGGCACAAACTGAAGAATTACATAGAAAAGCAGAAAAAGAAGGAGAACATTGACGGCAATAAACCAGGCCTGGATAATCGAAGTGAAATGGAATCAATTTCAACGGAATTAATGTGAAATGTGTTTCATTTCCTCCCGTAATTCGTCTCAAGGAACACGTAAAATCCGTTTCTGCTGGGCTCCTGTGGGCCGACAAACCCACTTCTACTTCACGACAACTGGACCCAAATTTCATGAGTTGGTATCATGAATATATACCGTTAAGAAGAGATGGTACAAACAGTTCGATTTGAGTACATAACAGCAACAAAATGTTTTCAATAATTCGCGCTGGATTTCGTTCAAAATAACTGAATCCGTAAACACATGTAAATCCTTGCCTACCCTGTTCAAAGCACACAACCGCCAAACAAGCAGCCCAGGGACTATAACAGTTGTGTAACGGTAGCACACGCACTACTAACACTAAACACTAACACAGTGATACCAATACTAACATTAACAGTCAATGTCTATGGTACCAACATGTATTATGGTAAATCGTTTTTGTACAGCACTAACATTAACAGTCAATGTCTATGGTACCAACATATATTATTACTATAAATCGTTTTTCTACAGCACTAACATTAACAGTGAACGTCTATGGTACCAACATGTATTACTATAAATCATTTTTCTACAGCACTAACATTAACAATGAATGTCTATGGTACCAACACGTATTACTATAAATCATTTTTCTACAGCACTAACATTAACAATGAATGTCTATGGTACCAACACGTATTATTACTATAAATCATTTTTCTACAGCACTAACATTAACAATGAATGTCTATGGTACCAACACGTATTACTATAAATCATTTTTCTACAGCACTAACATTAACAATGAATGTCTATGGTACCAACATGTATTACTATAAATCATTTTTCTACAGCACTAACATTAACAATGAATGTCTATGGTACCAACACGTATTATTACTATAAATCGTTTGTCTACAGCACTAACATTAACAATGAATGTCTATGGTACCAACATGTATTACTATAAATCATTTTTCTACAGCACTAACATTAACAATGAATGTCTATGGTACCAACATGTATTACTCTAAATCGTTTTTCTACAGCACTAACATTAACAATGAATGTCTATGGTACCAACATGTATTACTCTAAATCGTTTTTCTACAGTACTAACATTAACAATGAACGTCTATGGTACCAACATGTATTACTATAAATCGTTTTTCTACAGCACTAACATTATTATTATTATTATTATTATTATTATTATTATTACATGAATAAACGCCTTTCCATAAAATGCTCAACGCGTTTTACATAAAATCTTAATTAAAACATGCATTACAAATAGAAGCTGAATAAGACATTTAACTAATTAAAACAAATCAGAGAGCATACAAAGATATTCCAACATATCATGTTCACGTTCACAACACACACACACACACACACACACACACACACACACACACGCACACACAACACACACACACACACACACACACACACACACACACACACTCACACCCATACACACACACAAAAATTAAAATTAAAATATATAATCAGAAGAATAAACTTAAAAAACACCAATAATAGACACAGTCATGCCAAGGACTAGAAAAGGTTAAAAACAGTCATTTTGTACTTCAGCACCAATGCCGTGGAAGTTACTCTGCAACCAGATACTTTTGAAAAAGATGGGTTTTAAGTTCCTTTCTGAAGGTTAAGTAACTATGTTGTTTTCTCAGGTTGAGTGGCAGATTGTTCCATACTGAAGGACCAAAAACAGAGAAAGCGCGTTTGCCAACTGTGGAGAGAGAAAAACGTGGTTCGACTAGTTGAAAAGAATCTCCGGAACGAAGGGTTCGAGTCGGTACATAATGTTGGATCAGTTCAGAAAGATATGGTGGTGCAGTGACTGTATCACTTAGACAGCGGAAACAGAGGCAAGCAATCTTGAAGTCTATTCTGGCTTTGATGGGGAGCCAGTGAAGGGATTTCAGCAGTGGATTTGCACTGTCAGATTGTTTCTTGTGCAGGATAAGGCGGGCTGCATTATTCTGAATGACCTGAAGCTTTCTAAGTTTGTCATCAGGTAAGCCAGCTAAGAGAGAATTACAGTAATCTAATCTTGACAAAATAAAACAAACTGCAAGCTTCCTCACGGCATCGGTGGTGAGGTAAGGACGAATCTTTGCAATCCTACGGAGCTGAAAGTTTAGGCTACGGCAAAGATTGTTGATATACGCGTCCATTGTTAATGATTCGTCAAGAAACACTCCAAGATTTCTAACAGATGGTGCAAAAGAAAGACTGCAGCCACAGTGTGCATGTTGGTGTTTGTTGTAGTTTATGTTTAGTACCGATTTTTATCAGTTCAGTTTTATCTTCATTCATTTTAAGCTTGTTTGTCATCATCCAGTCACCGACAGCCTCAATACCAGATTGTAAATTGCCAAGCAATGCTGGAAACTCGGCTGGGATGTTGGAATCATACAATTGTGAATCGTCGGCGAAGAAGTGATAGCGAAGACCTGATCGACTTATCACCTGACTCAGAGGCTTGGTGTACATTACGAACAAGACAGGCCCTAACACTGAATGTCTATGGTACCAACATGTATTACTATAAATCGTTTTTCTACAGCACTAACATTAACAATGAATGTCTATGGTACCAACATGTATTACTATAAATCGTTTTTCTACAGCACTAACATTTAACAATGAATGTCTATGGTACCAACATGTATAAATATAAATCGTTTTTCTACAGCACTAACATTAACAATGAATGTCTATGGTACCAACACGTATTATTACTATAAATCGTTTTTCTACAGCACTAACATTAACAGTGAACGTCTATGGTACCAGCATGTATTACTATAAATCGTTTGTCTACAGCACTGACATTAACAATGAATGTCTATGGTACCAACATGTATTACTATAAATCGTTTGTCTACAGCACTAACATTAACAATGAATGTCTGTGGTACCAACATGCATTACTTATACTATAAATCGTTTTTCTACAGCACTAACAGCTACACCTCAAGAGTTTGAATTATCAGAAGAAAATTAGCTTGTGTATCCCCGTTCAGCAGATATATAGGTTCTAATTTAGAATGAAAATTGGTGTCCTGTAAGAGATACATGGAACAATTTTTAGTCCTTAGATAATGAAAAACATCGCGTCTTTTCTGTGCATTGTTTAACCCAACAATTCATTGACAAAATGGTTTCTGAACTACTCATATTTTGAAACGGTAGGTTTTCACTGTAGTGATAGCTACTCATCTCAAATACAAAAAGAATGTATGTGCCAATTCCTATTTTCCTTTCACTTCCATTGGTCGGTCTCCTTTTATTTTACCGACGTGTGCGTGCGTGAGTGTGTGTGTGTGACGGGTAAAAATATATATTTTTTGCACAAATGATGTAATCATGTTTTCATGTACATACATAGTACTCTGTTCTGTTCTGTTCTGTTCTGTTTGAGTTATGCGTTTTTGCATCAGTTCTGTTGTTCGTTTTTTTGGGGCTATTTCCTGGTTGGCGCGCTCACCGAATATTATCCAGTTGTATGTTCGTATTGACGAATGTACGCTTATGTCCCTTTTCGGTATATTTGTGGTTTTGTGTATTATCAATTGTTTGATGTATTGTATATGTGAAGTAAATATTTCATTGAAGTCAGTGTGACATATATTACTATGAGGGGGGGGGGGGGTAGTTGGAATATTGTGTATGACTCCCTGCTACATTTTTTCTGATACATATTTCAATATCTATAATTTTGGTCACCCACGCTGGCACATACATTCTTTTTAAAAGTAGACAAATGGTTTTGTATTTGAGATGAGTAGCTATCACTACAGTGAAAACCTACCGTTTCAAAATATGAGTAGTTCAGAAACCATTTTGCCAATGAATTGTTGGGGTTAAACAATGCACAGAAAAGACGCGATGTTTTTCATTATCTAAGGATTAAAAATTGTTCCATGTATCTCTTACAGGACACCAATTTTGATTCTAAATTAGAACCTATGTATCTGCTGAACGGGGATACACATGCTAAATTTCTTCTGATAATTCAAACTCTTGAGGTGTAGCTGTTTTGTTCAATAATAAAAATTGAATTTAAGATTAACAAAGTTTATAGAGGAGATCATGGAAACTGTATCACCATTTCAGTTCAGATTCAAAACAAGAACTTTCTTTTAGTAAATATCTATAGCTCTAACACAGATGAACAGTTTTATTTCAGAATTAAAAACTGTTTGACTTGAGTGAAGTGTACTAAAATTGTAGTAATCAGAGACTAGATAACCTTCTTATGACTATTGTAATCACAAAGACATAAGTATCCCAAAGCCAAAGGATGCAGTTGAAGAAATGACAAAAGATTTAGACTTGAAAAATATCTCGAGAGAAATGAACCCAGATTTGGATTTTTCTTATTTCTGATTTTGTTCTTCAGTATGTTGACGATTCTGAAATCCTTTGTAGATACCGGACAGATCATTCTATGATTTTATTTAAGCTGAAATTGGCTCAAGACACTTAACACCTTTTAGAAATTTAATTCTTTATTATGGAAAGATAAACAGTATGTAGATGGAAGTAAATATTTTGATTGAAAACATAATAAAAGCATACAAATTTCTCCAATGTGTAAAAAGAAAACCATATCCATCTTATACCAAAAGCAGAAATCGAACTGTCCATTCCAGACGTACCTTTTTAGCTTTTTTTGCTTAAGAAAATTATATCTAAAACAATTGAAAATTCGTCAGCAAAGAAAAAGAAAGTAGATCAACGAGAAAGAATGTTAGATATAGACATCCTGACGTAAGAGAAAAAAGATTCACATAACTGATGAAGAAGCTGCAGCTCTAGAACAGAGAAAGAATGAATTAAAACCCATCAGAGAAAAGAGAATAGAAGGTGTTCTTTTGAGGTCGGGAGCAAGATGGATTACACAGGGTGAAAAAAAATCACAAAATACTTTTGCATCTTAGAGAAAAGACACTTTGTAAACAAGAACATGGCTAAACTAGTAAAAAGTAATGGAGTAACTATAACAGATTCCAATGATATTCTAAATGAAGTGAAATGCTTTTATGAATCATTATATAACAAAACAGAGCTTGATAACTGTGAAATACCCGATATAATCAAAGAAATCCCACAACTGACTCCTCAGGAGGACAACCAATTAGAAAGTGAAGTCACTATAGAGAACGCCAGCTTTGCGTTGAAAAACATGAAAAAAAGAAACCAACAAAAACACTGGCACTAATGGATGTAGCGCAGAATTTTAATATTTTGGCACGTTTTGGCAAAAATTGGGTTCATTAGTAGTTAGAGCGATAAATGTTGGATTTTATAGAGGAGAACTGTCGCCTACACAAATAGAAGTACTCATTATTTGCATACCAAAAAGAGATAACATTAAAACTTAGAGACCAAAATCATTATTAAACGGAATTTGCTAAACTCATTAAAACTATTAAAAAATTTGCCGCGGCTAATCTATGAAAATCAGTCTGGCTTTGTTTTTAACAGCTATATAGGGGGTAATCTAAAACTGATACATGACATTATCAATTACTTAAATAAAAGATGCTTAACTGGTCTTTTATTTAATACTGATTTTGAAAACACATTTGACTCGCTTGACTAGAATTTTATGTTTAAAGTCCGTAAAGCTTTTGGTTTCAGAAAAGATGTCTGTAAATAGATCAGTGCTTTTTACAATGAAATAAAGTCAACAGTCCTTGCAAGTCACAATGGTTCTCCATGCAAAGGGGCTGTAGTCAGGGAAATCCAGTGTCCCCATATCTATTTATCCTGTGGGCAGAAATTTTAGCGATCATCATGAAGTAAAATTATACTATTAAGGGTATTGTCATCAACAATTTGGAACATGAAATTGTACAATACGTTGATCACACAGAGTTTACTCTCGCAGGTGACAACATTTGAAATATGCATAGAAGTGCAGCAGTTCTTCTAGAAGAAATTCGGATTAAAATGAAAAAAAAAGATGAAAAAAAAGATTAAATAATGCAACATCTATGGATTACGTTCCCAATAATACCAGATAAGTTTTTCCATGAATTTATAAATTTACAAAAACATGTTGCTATACATTTGTTTGGAACAAATAACAAGACAGAATCAATAGGGAGGCTGGCGAAAAACGCAGAAAAAGGGAGCCTAGGCCTACCACATCTAAAGAAGTATATTTCAGCCTTGCAACTTTCTTGGCTAAGGAAAGTAAGACGTGCCACCTTTTAGTGAAAAATTATAGAGTGTACAGATTTTATCCATTTATAGAAAAGCTTGCTATGGGTTTTGACACGAAAAATGTCTTCTGATCACAAGTTTGTGATGCGCACAAAGAACGAATACAAACTGGAAAAAGTTTTAACAGGACATAGACAGTAGATAACCATAGGATTCTGTCGTGTTGCAAACATTATAGCACACAATTGTAACTTCCTATCACGGGAAGAACTTAAACGAAAGTATCGTATACGTATAGACTTTATTATATATTTAGGTTGCAGTTAAAGATTTGATAATGGACAACAACGTTACAATATACGACAATACAACAACGGGTATGAATATACCTTCATCATCATCATCATCATCATCATCAGGTGCCCTGCCGCATGGCGTTGGCGATCATGGACTTCCATCTGTTTCTATCTCTCGTTGCCCCAAGCATCAGCCCCACCCTCCTCGTCCCCAGCCACTCTGCAAGTCCGTCCAGCATTCTCTCCATGGGTCTACCAGGTGCTCTCTTTCCCTCCAGCTTTCCCGTTGTGACCAGGTGCTCCAAATCCCCCTTCCTCATAAAATGGCCTATAAATGTTGCCTGTCTTTTTCCTAATCTTCCTTATGAGTGATCTACCTGTGTCTGCCTCTATCAAGACTGTCTCGTTTGTTTTCTTTGCTGTCCATGGAACTCCAACATTCTTCTTAGAAACCACATCTCGGCTGCCTCAATCTTGTTCTGGCTTTGCTTGTTGACTGTCCACGCCTCGCATCCGTACAACAGTATTGGTTCTATATAACATTCAAGAACTCTCTTCCTGATGTTAATTGATAGGCATTTGTTGGTAAGAATGCTTGTCATCTTCTTGAATGCTGTTTTGGCTTGGCTGATTCTGCCGGCTATTTCTGATGTGCATCTGCGTCTGATGAAATGATCGTTCCCAGGTATTTAAATCTAACAACCTGTGTCAAGGTTGTGCCATTTGCTGTTATTTTGCATGAGGGGATTTCATGTTTTTTACTGATCACCATGACTTCAGTCTTCCTGCTGTTTAGTTCCAGCCCCTTACCTTTGCTTTCTATTTCTAGTATATTCACAAGGTTTTGTAGGTCCCGTTCATTTTCTGCAATTAGCACGGTGTCATCTGCGTATCGAATGTTGTTTATCATTACCTTACAAAAGCTATTCTCTATCAACAAAGGTACAATGTTTTATTATAACATACTAATTAAGGATGATGCAAAACCACAATGTTGTGATAAATGAGAAAAAATACTTAGTAGAAATATCAACTGGAATTCGTGTTTTTCACAATAAAAATGACTTTTGGTTACGTTGTTTTCTTCAGATGTCTTTCTTCACAGTGATCTATTAGTGATGTCTTTACGTGTGAATATGTTTCAAACTTAAACACATTTTAACCCCCCCCCCCCACACACACACACATGTGGAGAAAATAGGAGATTGGAGGGGGAAAAAAGTAATTATCCCATTTTCCCCTTCAAACTCCTCCTCTTTTCCTTTTTTTAAAATCTAAAGTCACCATTGGGAACAGATATTAAATAAAGAAAAATATTCTTTCCATTCTTCTAAATGCTAATCTTTCCAATAAGACAACGAACCGAGGTAACGTGTGCATGCCCTCAGCGTACATTAAGAACCCTGCAGCAAGAACGGAATTCAGCAGAAAAATCCACTATCACTGGAATCCGAACGACATGGATTCAAAAAGAAAGGGGGTGGGGGTGGGGGGAACGATAGCGCTGCACTGTAGCAATGAGCTTTCCCTGGAGAGAGCAGTCTGAATTTCACACGGTAAATCCAATTTGAATCCACATGTCACCATTATTGTCATGTGCAGCAGCAGAGGCAGTATCATATATTTCTATCTATCTATCTTATCATTATCTATCTATCGATCTATCTATCTATTTATCTATCTGTATATCGTATCTATCTATCTACTTATCCAACACACACATATATATATATCATCATCATCATCATCATCATCATCATCAGGTGCCTTGCCGCATGGCACTGGCGATCATGGACTTCCATCTGTCTCTATCTCTTGTTTCCTCAAGCATCTCTTCCACCCTCTTTGTCTTCAGCCACACTCCTTGGGTCTACCTGTTGCTCTCTCTACCTGCAGATTTCCCGTTGTGAGCAGGTGCTCCAATTCCCCTTTCCTCATAAAATGGCCTATAAATGTTGCCTGTCTTTTCATAATCTTCCTTATGCATGATCTTGTGTCTGACTCCATCAAGACTGTCTCGTTTGTTTTCTTTGCTGTCCATAGAACTCTCAACATTCTTCTTAGAAACCACATCTCGGTTGCCTCAATCTTGTTTTGGTTCTATATAACATTCAAGAATTCTCTCTCTCTCTCTCTCTCTCTCTCTCTCTCTCACACACACACACACACACACACACACACACACACACACACACACACACACACACACACACACATATATATATAGTGTGTGTGTGTGTGTGTGTGTGTGTGCGTGTGTGTGTGTGTGTGTGTGTGTGTGATCCTTGGTATTAGTAGGGAGTCAGATATAATTCATATGTATGTTACTTCTGTGAATTGTGATGTTGGAGAATTTCAGGAATGCCGTAGCGAGTTAGAAAGAAACCACTGACTACTGTTACATTTAAATCAGGGTTTCTATGATCTTGGTAGAGTGCTCTCCCTTCGCCTAGCAGGCTGATCGCTGAGCTCTCCATATTTTTGTCTAATTTTCTCAAAGTTTATAGTGTACTAGTTTATATATTATCGTTTTATTCACCGTGTCGTGTTCATCATGCAGTGGACAGTCTTGTGGTATGTGTTTTGCCGTGCTTTGTGCCCTGTTATCCTTCATGCAGCTGTGTTTGTTTCGGTGCTCACTGAAATTTCAAATCGCTCAACGCAGCCATGTTCGGCTTCACGCCCAGTTTCAACTGTGTGAGAGAGACAGTGTTGTCAGTGTGTCAGCCAGCATTACACTCGTGACCAGCTGTTATCAGTTAGTGCTGCTCCATTGGACTTACCCCTTGCCACTCGTTTGAAAGATCTGGGCATAGGAGTAGGCCTTGCGGGTTTCAAACGACCGCGGCGATGATGCCGGCGCGGGGGGAGGAGAAAGCAGAGGCGGATAGAGGTGATAATCAACGATCGTCCAACCCTCAACGGACATTGTGCCTGTCCTCTTCGCTATTCCTCGGACGATCGAGACACTAAACAGGTCAACCAAAACGGTCGCACACTTTCAAAATCAAACCTGATCGAAATTGACACCACCGGTCTAAATCAAGAACTTTCAAAACGGTTCAAAATAATGACTTTAAACACTCAGTTCCTTGGTAACAAGACATGACGTTTGCGACCACATAATCCAGGGCAACTACGAATTGGTTTTTCTGACTGAAACATGGTTTCGGCCACAGGGGAATGAAGCAGACATTGCGGCTGTGACACCACCCGGCTTCACTTTGATTTCTTATCCACGGCAGGACAGAGCTGGAGGTGGCATTGCTGTGATATACAGAAACAGTCTTAAAAAACACATTTCCTTTCCATCCAAAGACTTTCCTTTTACAGCTTTTGAGGTGTGTGAGGTCCGCCTGGACTTTGATGGTCAGACCTCTGTGTTTCTTTGTGTGTACCGTCCCCCACCTAGTGTCAAAAACAAACTCAAGATATCAATGTTCTTGGACCAGTTCCCTGACCTGCTCGAATCATACATTACCTACGAAAGGCTATTTGTTGTTGGTGATATAAATGTCCATTTTGATAATCCCTCTGATCGCTGTATTGTTGCTTTAAATGCCATTCTTGAAAATTTTAGTCTGCAACAAATGATCAATGTACCTACTCAACGCAAAGGCCATACGTTAGATTGGCTAATCACAAACTGTGTTTCTGATGTAGTTGATTTATCTGTTCATGACATGCTGTTATCTGATCATTTTGTCATCTCCTTTAAACTGTCTCTTAGAAAACCAGGCAAAGCAACAAAGAAAATCGCTTCACGCAATCTTAAGGCTATTGAGAAGAATGTTTTCAAGACTGATGTTCATAGAGCACTTGAGTCAGCCTATCAGTCCAATTCATCTGATCCCATATGTACTTACAACACATGCTTGCGTCAGCTGCTTGACCAACACGCCCCTCTTGTTATGCGTACTGTGTCAGACCGTATATCCGCCCCTTGGATGACACTTGAAGTCATTCATGCTAAAGTGCTACGGCGTACCGCTGAGTGTGCGTGGCGTGAGTCCGGTCTGACCGTTCATAGAGAAATATATGCAGAGCAACGTAACATAGTTACAAATATGATACGTGAAGCAAAGAAAAAGTACATATGTGGTAAGATAGCAGGCGCTGATAGTTCCAGAGAACTCTTCCGCCTCGGTGATCAGTTGCTGGGAAAAGCTGGAGATAATGTGCTTCCTTCTAACATCCCCCCAGAGTCTCTTCCTGATAATTCAATGAATTTTTTGTTGGAAAGATTGAACGGATCAGAAGCAGCTTTGACCTTGATACACCATGCCCCACTGATGCTGTTGTGTTCTCTGGTACACAGCTAGAAAATTTTGAGCTTATGTCTGAGGGGTGTGTGAGAGAGATACTGAAGAAAATGCCAAAGAAGTCCTGTGACCTTGACCCTATCCCTGCCTCTATCCTATTTAATTGTCTAGATGAAATTACTCCAATTGTCACAGATATTATGAATAAGTCCTTGTCATCTGGAGTTGTGCTTCAGTGCTTTAAGCACGCTCTTGTCAAGCCCCTTCTGAAGAAGGCAAATCTCGACCCAGACTGCTTGAAGAATTATCGTCCAGTTTCCAATCTACCATTCCTATCAAAGGTGTTGGAACGTATTGTACTAGAACAGCTTCTGCAGCATCTGGAATCTCACAACCTGCTAGAGCCATTCCAGTCAGCCTACCGTAAGTGCCATAGCACAGAAACCGCTCTATTGCGTGTGGTCAATGACCTCCTTCAGGCTTTAGACAATGGGAGTGTGTCTATCTTGTCACTGCTTGACTTGTCAGCAGCATTTGACACCATAGACCATAGCATCATCATAACGCGGTTGCGTACCACTTTTGGCTGTTCTGGAACGGTTCTGGACTGGTTTACCTCCTATTTGACTGGCCGTACCCAGTCTGTTGTCATTGGCCACAAATCAAATCCATCTGTGCTGAAATGTGGTGTCCCACAAGGTTCTGTCTTGGGACCTGTCCTGTTCACTATGTATACACAACCTCTCAGCGCTATCATTCATCAGTCAGGTCACTCATACCACTTCTTTGCAGATGACTCACAGCTGCATAGCTCCTCTGCCCCATCAGATTTTGAAGCTCTTGCGTGCAGTCTGAGAGATTGTATAGAGGATGTCTCCAAGTGGATGAGTGAAAACAAGCTGAAGATGAATGATGATAAAACTGAGCTTATTGTTACTGGTACTAAGTCAAAGGTCAATCAGGTTACTCATGCCCCCATGTCTATCTCTGGTTGTGATGTATCTTTCTCACAAACTGTTAGAAACCTTGGCTTCTACCTGGATGAAACACTGTCTATGGAAGCCCATGTCAAACAGTTGTGCCGTACTCTGTACTATCAGCTACGCAGAATAGGTAAGATTCGCTCCTTCCTTTCCACTGATGCTACCAACAAGCTTGCTGTCTCTTTCATACTATCTAGACTGGACTATTGTAACTCTCTATTCGCAGGTCTCCATGACAATCAACTATTTAAACTTCAGCGCATACAGAACCACGCGGCTCGCCTTGTTCTCCGCAAGCCCAGGCGTGAGAGTGCAAAATCTCTGCTTAGAACACTTCATTGGCTCCCGGTAAAGGCTAGGATTCAGTATAAAGTTGCCTGTCTCTGCTTTCAGTGTATCTATCACGAGAACATGCCATCCTATCTTGCCAACCTCCTGCAGGGTTACAAACCTTCTCGAACGCTCCGCTCTTCTGACACCTCACTGTTGACTGTTCCTCGCTTCTCTCTAGACACCTTTGGTAAAAAATCTTTCTTTGTCTTTGGCCCAAAATGTATGGAACTCTCTACCACTGTCTCTCAGAAAAACTAAGTGTTTCTCAACCTTCAAACGGCACCTGAAAACCCACCTCTTTCAAACTCATCTAACCTGAAGAGCCTTAGTTTGCAAGTCTGTCATCAGACTAATCTCTCCTGCGTGTATAACAGTATTTTGTATAAGGGCCTATAGAGCAAGGTGTGTGTGTGCGTGCATGTGTGTATGTGTGTGCGTGTGTGTGTGTGTGTGTGCTTGAGTGAGCATGTGTGTGTATCACTGTATGTGTACAGCTGAGGAGGGGATAGGGGAGAAATTTAGTGGGAAAGAGACTGAAATACTTTAAGAAACTTTTTAAAATCTTTGTTTGTATGTAAATTGTGATGTATGATATGCGAATAGTTTATAATTTGTGAGGTAATTTTGAATGTCAAGGTGTTAATGCTGTAATACTGAAGTTATAATGTTTTTCCTGTATATGGATTAGAATTTTTCTGTTTTTATCTTCATTCAAAATATTGATTATAATTTTATGTACAACTATTGCATGCATAAACACACACACACGCATGCAAACATAGCACACGCACACATCTCTCTCTCTCTCTCTCTCTCTCTCTCTCTCTCTCCACACACACACACACACACACACACACACACACACATTCTTACAAACACACACGCGCACAGCAACGCACACGCACGCACACACACACGTACACGCACACACACACACACGTACGCAAGCACACACACGCAGCAATATATAAACACAGTATGCCTCTTTATTCATATGAAAAATCTGTTAATCTTTCTTCATTACATAAGTCAGTGTTTAAATTTTAATATTCTGTGGTTTCTTTTGTGTCTTCTTACTTGTATAGCTTTAATGTTTGTTGTTATCTTATTGTGTATGTAATTGTGAACATTTTTTTATCACCTTTTGCCTTTCTTGCGAAATGTAAAGCGCTGGTGAGCATGTTTTTATATGGATTATGCGCTATACAAATAAACATTATTATTATTATTATGATACTGTGCACCTGGTGTCTGATGAAGGTCTCACTGTGTTAGGATTTTAGGACAGATTCACCACACTCTGACATTCTGTAAAACCAATATGAGCTTATCTACGCCTGAATCTCCCAGCATTTATCCAGCAAATTCCTTGATCCTAAGTGAAATCCTCTGCACTGGCAAACTCTTAAAAACGGGAGTAATGGACCTATGAAACACTGATACCGTCAGAATGATTGAAGCATTTAATTGGGCCATGAACAATCCATCTTTTATGTTGCAGAGTCGGACTGAAATGGAACATGAGGTTTTGAATCCACAATTCTATAAAAAGAGCCTGCCAGCACATGTAGTAATTATAACACATCATGGCGATATGTATTGGCTGCGAAAGTGCACATCATTAAGTTATTCAGGTATTTTACTTTTCATTGAATCATTTTGTATATTTCTGTCAGATATTTCGAGGTAATAAATAATTACAGAAAGCAAAGGTAAGGGGTTGGAACTAAACAGCAGGAAGACTGAAGTCATGGTGATCAGTAAAAAACATGAAATCCCCTCATGCAAAATAACAGCAAATGGCACAACCTTGACACAGGTTAATAAGTTCAAATACCTGGGAAACGGTCATTTCATCAGACGGCAGATGCACATCGGAAATAGCTGGCAGAATCGACCAAGCACAAAACAGCATTCCAGAAGATGACAAGCATTCTTACCAACAAATGCCTATCAATTAACATCAGAAAGAGAGTCCTTGAATGTTCTATAGAACCAATACTGTTGTACGGATGCGAGGCGTGGACAGTCAGCAAGCAAAGCCAGAGCAGGATCGAGGCAGCCGAGATGTGGTTTCTCAGAAGAATGTTGAGAGTTCCATGGACAGCAAAGAAAACAAACGAGACAGTCTTGATGGAGGCAGACACAAGTAGATCACTCATAAGGAAGATTAGGAAAAGCAAGCAACATTTATAGGCCATTTTATGAGGAAGGGGGATTTGGAGCATCTGGTCACAACGGGAAAGCTAGAGGGAAAGAGAGCACCAAGTAGACCCAGGGAGAGAATGCTGGACGGACTTGCAGAGCGGCTGGGGGTGGGGAGGGTGGGGGAGATGCTGGGGGCAACGAGAGATAGAGATGGTTGGAAGTCCATGGTCGCCAACGCCATGCGGCAGGGTACCTGATGATGATGATGAAATAATTACAGTATTTAAACGGCACCAAATCCTGACAGTTCAAAGCAAAGCGCACTCATACACCAGACATACGCACGCAATCAACAAAGACTACTTTAAAAAAACAATACAGTTCCCTCTCTCTGTCTTTGATGCACGCACGCACACACACACACACACACACACGCATGCTTGTAATGTACGTAGCTCCCCTGTTGATATAGCTTTGGGGAATCGTGAGCGATAGTCAGGGAAGCTGTCACATATATTGTAAGATTTATTTCCCTTGTCAAATAATTATTTATCAGATTTGTGATTGGTTGCGATGGACTGTAAACAATATGGCAACTTGGCAACTTGAGTCTAATAAAAAACGTTTGAACTCACATGAATTCTTTCGTGTGATTTACGAAAGATCAAGAAAGAAACTTGACATGGTGTCAGAAGTGGGATCCAATAACACGATCGACAGCCTGAAAACAGCTGATCTAAACTTCAGTCATAAAAAGGAAGCTGTGAATTGATCGACGTTAAGGATGCTCGCTGTTGCTAAGAACTGGACGTCATAACGATCTTCAACGATGTCGAGCGAAGAAGGAGACCATCGGACAGAAAGAAGCGAATCAAGAAGGAGAAGAATAACGTGTCACGTTCCAACACCACCAAAATTATCTATAAATAATGGATCTTCCATCAAAGAATGGACACGCTTCAAGAGATCGTGGAAGAACTATGAAATTGCTTCACGACTGCAACAAGAAACTCCTCAATACAGATGTGCGGTTTTTCTGTCTTGCATCGGCGAAGAAGCGGCGGAGCTAATCGACGGATTTTCGTTCGCAGAAGGTGAAAGTGACGACAACATTGACATTGTCATACGAAAATATGAAGAATTTTTCGTCGACGAAACCAATGAAGTATATGAGACATATTTGTTCAACAAAAGAACACAAGACAGTTCTGAAAGTGTTGAAGTTATATATTGCTGAACTGAGAAAACTTGCAAAATTTTGCAACTTTGGTGAATTAGAAGACAGAATGATAAGAGTTAGAATAGTTGTGGGTGTGAAAGATGATGATGTTAGAAAAAAATTGCTTGAAGTGAAAGGTCTGACATTACAGAAATGCATTGACATGTGCAGAGCACACGAAAGCTCTACATCAAAAGTGAAAATCATGATTATGTGCTTGTAGCAGACTAGTTCTCAAAATTTATTGAATATCAGTTGCTACCAGACACAAAGAGCACAACAGTAATCAGATACATGAAAACCATCTTCAGCAGACATGGCATACCAGAAGAAGTGGTATCTGACAATGGACCACAATATGCAAGTAAGGAATTTGCTAAGTTTGCACAAAAATGGGAATTCAAACACACAACATCAAGCCCAAGATATCCACAGTCAAATGGATTTGCAGAAAGGATGGTACAAACACTAAAAATGTTACTGCAAAAAGCAAGAGACGGTGGTGATGATGTGTACTTAGATGTACTAAACTACAGATCAACCCCAATCAGCAACACACTTCCCTTTCCTGCAGAAATTCTCTCAGAACAAGACTAAGTGTGCCAACAAAGAAATCTATGAAAAAGAAACAAAACAAAATAAAAAAAAGAACTAAAACAAAAACAAAAGAAACAAAAATACTACTATGACAAAGGAGCAAAGGAACTGCACAAACTAAAACCAGAAGACAAAATCTATGTAAACGACAATGATGAATGGATACCAGGCATAGTTCTAAAAGCTGCAAAGACACCCAGATCCTATTATATTCAAACAGAAAGAGGCACGGCAAGGAGAAATAGAAGAGATCTGATGAAAGTGAAAGACTTATTAAATAAGAACACAAACACTGAGATAGCCAAAAATACACATTCAAATTCAAACAAAAAGCAAACAAATCTTGACAGACAATACACTTATCTGGAAGAAAGTGAGAGTGAATATGATGCAGACACAAGCAATCACATGACACGAAACACCAGTCAGACAAAGAAGCAAACAGATGTTCACAAACACATGAACAACACAGGCAGAAAGACAGACAAACCAGAAACAGGACATTCTAGACATAGTACAACCAGAAGTGGAAGAATTGTGAGAATGCCTGAAAGAATGAATAAGTATTTTCTTTGAAGTTAACTGTTGTTTTATAATGTTTAGATTGTTAAATGTTGTTTAATTTACATCCAATAATTTTCAGTTATGTTTAAAAAAAATCATACTTCAGTGTTTAAAATATTAAACATGTATTGTGACTGTCTTAAGACTATATTGGGTCTATGATGACTCGACTGATACAATGTTTCAACTGAGATTCAAGACACCAAATTATAGAGTGATGAACTAAGACAAAAGACTTCTAGAGAATATAAAAGATGTTTCAATGATTGGACTGAAATGAAATATCTACAATTATTAGAAAATAATATTAATTTATGTAAATTAAATAGTAATGAATTTTTATTGCAAGTGAATAAGCTAATGTAATTAACTATAGAAGATATCTTTTAAATATGGCATTTAAGCTGAAGAAGAGAGATGTCACATAATATATGTAAGATTTGTTTCCTTTGTTAATTAATCATTTATCAGATTTGTGATTGGTTGCGATGGACTGTAAACAATATGGCAACTTGAGCGAGTCTAATAGAAAACGTTCGAACTCACATGGATTCTTTCGTGTGATTTACGAAAGATCAAGAAAGAAACTTAACAGAAGCCAGCGGAGAATCGGGGTAGATCTAACGTTCAGAATACTATCTGACTTCGAGTTGAATAGATGTTGACGTACTATGTCCCGACACATGTTTATATGCCGAACTTACGCCTTTTTCATTATTCAGAAAATCTAATATGGTGTCAGAAGTGAACTGGAACTGAGAAGCAGCGCCTGCTAATTCTGTTTCTTTATTTGATTAAAAAAAAAAAAAGGAAAAGAAAAGAAATGTAAACATACGTTCGCCCACCACAGGAGCTGTTGTCAAGATCGTCGTCAACAGACAATCCTAGCAGTGCATGGACAAATGGAAGACAAGATTTGACATTTTTTAAAAAGTTTGCGGAGCTTCTGCTAAACCTGACGTAGTGAAGATTGGACTTCTGTTAAATCACATTGGTGATGAAGGCATTGAAATTTTTCAGAACTTCGTGTTTCATCCAGAACGTGTTTCAGACAGTGATGAAAGAATCCCAGCAGAAGATAAGGGCAATTTCAACACTGTGCTGAGTAAGTTTGATGAACATTTTCACCGTCGCGATCCTCAGCTTATGCTACGAGAACTGTTCTGGTACGGCCTAGAACGCAAAACACAGCAAACCTTTGATTCATGGGTGCGCACAGTGAAGGACAAAGCTGCTGTGTGCAAATTCGACAACCTCGAAGAGATGGTCCAGGACAAGCTTATTTTTTCTTGTCATGATGATGCAGCAAAACTTCAGCTTTACGATTCTGGCGCTAGCCTTACTCTACAGAGAACCATTGATGTTTTGTCTGTAAGAGAGCTGACAAAGAAAGAGCTAGGCCCCTACATGACGCAAAAGAATGCCCGACACCATCCATTGACACTGTTTCCAGGAGAAAGAAAATAACGTCATCTATGCCATCTACGTCAACCAGTTTTCCGGATCAAAAGCTGTGTAAGTACTGCAATGGAAAACATGCCTTTGGAAAGAAGAATTGTCCAACTGCCTATGCAAAGTGTTCTTACTGCAAAAGAACTGGTCACTATGCAGTTGTCTGCTACAAGTAGAAGTCCAATGTCCACGGGGTTGCTCAAAACGATGATGATTCTTCAGAGCCTGAAGAAACAAGTTTCATGGGAATGGTTGACACCAAGTGCACAAAGAAATCCGCAAGGGGTTGGCAGATCAAACTGGGCATTGCTCAGGACGAACTAACCTGGTGTATAGACACAGGAGCCGAGGTCTCAGTGATGCCAGTCCAGGCTTACAAAAGAACATATGGAGCACTGATGCCACCGGATAGAAAGCTGTAGGGCCCAGGAGAACAAGCACTAGAAGTGAAAGGATTTGTCAACATGACTTTGTCACGAGGGGACTCACACATTGAAGAGAAAGTCTACATTGTGAAATCATTAAAGCTGCTACTGGGTGTTCAGCCATCCAAAGCCTGGGTCTCATAAAAACTTTCCCAGGAGCCTTTTCCGTGAAGGCAATCAGGTCCATGACCTCAAGCCAAGAAGCTGTCTTTACATCAAAAGACAACGTAAAGAAACGGTACCCCTCTCTGTTCAAAGGGCTTGGAAAACTGGAAGGTGAGCAGCATATTGAGATCAAGGAAGATGCCAAGCCTTTTTGTCAAACAGTACCAAGGCATGTACCAGTGCCACTGATGAAAAAAGTGGAAGAGGAACTGAATAACATGGTTGAGAAAGATGTAATCTCGCCGGTTGACAAACCAACTGACTGGTGTGCTCCAATTGTTGTCCCAAAGAAGAACAATGATGTTCGCATCTGTGTGGATCTAACTCGACTGAACCAGAATGTCAAACAGGAAATCTATTCCATGCTGTCAGTTGAGGAAACACTGTCCCAGATTTCTCAGGGCAAATATTTCACCAAGTTGGACGCCAATTCCAGATTTCATCAGATCAAACTCGACAAAGAAAGCTCAGAACTAACAACGTTCATCACACCATTTGGGTGTTTCAAATTCAACAGATTGCCATATGGAATTTCCACCGCTCCAGAGTATTTTCAGAAGAAAATGGACAGTATTCTGAAAGGCGTAGAAGGCGTTGTCTGCCACATGGATGACATTCTCGTCTATGGCAAAGACAAGAAAGAACATGACAAACGACAAACTTGTTCTTGACAGACTGTGCAAAAGTGGCATTACTCTGAACATAGAAAAGTTTGAGTTTTCAAAGAACGAAATCGAGTACTTGGGCCAAGTAATCAATGGCAAAGGCTTGAAGCCAGATCCAAAGGAAGTGAAGGCAATTCTTGACATGAAGACACCAAAGGATGTTGCTGATGTGAGGCGATTTCTTGGCATGGTGAATCGACAGATGAAATTCTTGCCAAACCTTGCTGAGAAGACGAAGCCACTGAGAGATCTACTTTGCAAAGAGACTGCATGGTTTTGGGGACCTGACCAAGATGCAGCCTTCAACCAGTTGAAAAGAGACCTCACATCTGCTGACACACTTACACTCTACAGTCCTGAGCGAGAAACAGTTGTGACAGCTGACTCAAACAGCTACGGACTGGGAGCAGTGCTTATGCAACGCCAAGACAATGGGCAGCTGAAACCCGTTGCCTATGCCACTCGATCAATGACTGAGATGGAACGTCGTCAAATTGAGAAGGAAGCTTTGGCGATTACATGGAGTTTGGAACATTGGTCTGACCTCACAGGTATGACTTTCCACGTGGAGACTGATCACAAGCCACTTGTTCCTTTGTTTTCCACAAAGCTCATCGATGAGCTGCCCATCAGAGTACAACGTTTCAGAATGCGTCTGCTGCGATTTGATTTCAGCACCACACATGTTCCTGGAAAAGAGTTGTACACAGCTAATGCACTCTCACATGCACCACAAGACTACAGCAACTTGCCAGATAGTGAACTGACTGACCTGGCAGAATTGTATGTCAACTCTGTTCTTGTTATGATACCTGCTTCAGATCACCGACTGGAAGAAATCAAAACAGAGCTGAAGAACGACAACATGCTGAAAACAGTCATGCATTATGTCACAAACGGATGGCCTGAGAAAAAGGACGACGTGTGGTCATTCCACCTTCACTACGACAAGACATTCTTCGCCACTTACATGATGGACATCAAGGAGTAGTAAAGACAAAAGAGCTTGCTGCAAACAGCGTTTGGTGGCCAGGCCTTGGTAAAGAGATAGAGACAATGGTGAAGACTTGTACAGAGTGCAGCAAACATCGCAAAGCAAGAGTTGAGCCAATGATCGGAACCCCATTTCCAGACCGTCCATGGTCACGCATTGCTGCAGATTTCTTCGAGTTCAAGAACAATCAATATCTAATTGCTGTTGACTACTACTCGCGCGATATGGAGATTGTCATAATGTCCAAGCGAGTAACAGTGATCAAAACCATTACCAAATGCAAGAAGATTTTCAGCAGACACGGCATTCCAGATGTCATGGTCACGGACAATGAGCCACAGTTTTCTGCTCGAGAGTTTGCGAGGTTTGCTGAGACATGGGGTTTTGAACACATCACCTCATCACCTCACTATCCCCAGATGGTGAACTGGAAAAAGCAATGCAAACCATAAAGTCTTTCATGAAGAAATGCAAAGATGACTACCTTGGTTTGCTGATGTACAGGAACACACCTCTGCACAGTGGTTACTCCCAAGCCCAGATGAGTATGGGACGTCGACTGAAGACCAGGGTGCCTTGTTCTCCAAAACGTCTTCTTCCACAGACACCTGATGTCAATGTTCTGAAGAAGCAGGAGAGAGACTACAGGGAGAAGATGAAGTCTAACTATGATCGACGGCATAAGGTGGTCAATCCAGAAGACATCTCAGTGGATGACAACGTCTGGATACCTGACTTACAGCGAGAAAGCACAGTCATCCAACACCATGATGCACCAAGAAGCCTTCTTATTGAGACACCAGATGGTACAACCGTCCGCCGAAATCGTCAGATGACGAGAAAAATCTGTCAACCAACACCAGCAGGAGACAGTTTGGTTGATACTCAAGTGGGACCTCAACTCATCTCTGAGTCAAGTTGTCGCCTTTCGACAAGGGAAAAACGGAAACCCCAGAGACTGATTGAAGAAATTTAAGATACCTGGGGTCAAAGTCCATCAACGCATAATACTAGACTATAATGCTGAATTTGTGATTCTCTTTTAAGAAAAGAAAAGCAGATGTAATGTATGTTTTGATTAGCGCCACTGTTACGAGAGTTAGCTCTCCTGTTGATATAGCTTCGGGGAATCGTGGGCGATAGTCAGGGAAGCCAGCGGAGAGTCGGGGAAGATCTAACGCTCAGAATACTATCTGACTTCGAGTTGAATAGACGTTGACGTACCATGTCCCGACACATGTTTATATGCCGAGCTTACGCCTTTTCTATTACTCAGAAAACCTAATAATGCTGACAAGAGAGAGAAAAAGATAACGGTAAAGAAAGAAACAGACGTTTAGACACACGAACTGAGATAGAGAGAACAGTAACAACTTATCAAGTAACAACAAGGGGAAATCACTCACTCACTCATTCATTTACTCACTCACTCACTCATTTACTCACTCACTCACTCATTTACTCACTCACTCACTCACTTACTCACTCACTAACTCACTCACTCGCTCAACCAACCAACCAACCAACCAACCAACCAACCAATCAATCAAATAAGCAAGCAAACAAGCAAGCAAGCGACCAACCGACCGACCGACCGACCAACCAGCCAACCAACCAACCAACCAACCAACCAACCAACCAACCAACCAACCAGTCTGACCAAGTACAATCAATTACATAAGCATAAAGACACAACAAATAAACCAAGTAACATACCAGCTAACTCATCAACCAACCACGCATCCCAACAAATTCGAAGTTCACGATCCACTACCACCCCATTTCATTCGCAGTATGGCTCTTAATTTAAATTAACGTGTCTACTAAGATCATTAATTGCGGTGGCAGCCCACTAGACACTAACTGCAACTCGGGTCTCGTTACAAAAATGAACCTTATGCATTTGGCAGCAATCTTCTATCGAGGAAAGTTTCCAGCATTCCTTTCTGCACCCACACACCCCCTCCACGATTACACTGGTCCACTCTCTTCGATCCCCTCATACAATCTGGCTGCGCTGGCGACATCAAGACCTGTGTGTAAACTGGACATAATCCTGAATATGTAGATCTTTTCCCCTGTTTTCCTCTATCTCTGTGCTGGCACACACACATACGCACGCACACACAAACGCGCACGCGCGCGCGCGCGCACGCACGCATACACACACACACACAACACGCATAACACACCCACACATGCACCCCCCCCCCCCCACACACACACACACATACGAAGCCAGAAAGAAAAGTAAATACACTTGAAAAGAGGAGTTAAGTTAGACAAAGCGCTGCTGGAAAGAATGTATAGTGTCTATGTTTCCTTGAAAGTACTAAATCTTTTATTACATAAAAAATAGTATCAGTAGGTCCCACTAGAATTATCTTAGAGTTAGTCCTAGCTTATTCTAGATACACAAGGATAAGCACACAAAGACAAAAGCGAAACGAAATAGAGAGAGGAAGCGAGAAAGAGAGACAACTAAACAGACGGACAGACACAGAGAGACACAGTGACAGATATATACAAAGTGAGAGGCAGACAGCGACAGAGATAGAGACAGAGAGAGACAGAGAGACAGAGGAAAACAAAGACAGAGAAGCAAATGAACATAGAGACAGATTCAGTCAGCAATCAGAGATATTCAGTCGAGCTAAAAAAGTACATGGTCAGTCACTGACGAAATAGTTCAAACACTGACTTCGCTCACTGGGATCTCCCATGTGTACACACTCACATTCAGATACAGAAACCAAGTTTAATTTAATGCACAGAGTGACCAGACAGCATGTGCAGAATCACAGAGAATCACTGGCGACACTTACGTACAAAGCACTGCTAGATAAAAAAAAAACGACAATGTCCTGGATTAATAAGCTCTGTATAAAACATTAGCCTATGAGTACATCGGGTGCAAAGTGGTAAGTATTTTACATTGAACATTTGTCTGATCAAATATTCATGCTGTTCGAGCATGAACATTTTCGTAGATAAAGAATCATTAGCTCTAGGTCAAATCGTTAGAAAAACAAGTGAGAGGGTGAGTCAAAACGTAATGCCTTTTTATTTATATCAGACGAAGTTTTTGATAAAATTACCTGAAATGTTGCTCAGTTACGAATGATTATAACTATTACGGACTGAATTATTTTGTTTGGTGTGTTTCCGGTTCATACACTCGTGAGAAAAATTCAAAATGGCTGCCCCCTTAGAGTTGCGTCAAAAACAAAGAGCAGTGATTGAATTCCTTGTTGCTGAAGGTGAAACCCCTGTGAACATTCACAGACGATTACAGAATGTGTATAAGGAGAATACTTTAGATTATAGCAATGTTCGCAGGCGGGTCTGTCGTCTGAATGATGAAAAGGTGGGAACTGCAAGCATAACCGATAAACCCTGTTCTGGCCGGCCGTCCACTTCTGTGAATCCTGCCAATAACGCAAAAGCAGATGCTCTGATTAGAGAAGATAGGCGCAGAAAACCTTGAAGTGAGCCATCGAAGTGCTTATAACATTGTTGAATCAGTTGGGATTTCAAGTGTGTGTGCCCGTTGGGTATCAAGAGAGCTGACTACCGAACGCAAGACTGACAGGGTCAACGCCTGCACTGAACTTCTTGAACAAAGTCAGAGACAACGCCTTCTTTGGAAGGCTCGTTACCAGTGATGAAACATGGATTCACATTTATGAATCAGAATCAAAGAGGCAGTCAATGGAATGGCGCCACCCTACGTCACCAAAACCGAAAAAGTTCAAGACGGAAAAGTCAGCTGAAAAAATCATGGCGACTGTCTTTTGGGATGCTCAAGGTGTCATTCTGGTTGATTTCTTGCCAAGAGGAGAAACAATAAACTCTGAGGCATACATTAAGACCCTGACGAGGCTCAAAGCAAGAATCCTATGAGTGAGACCCATCTTGCAAATCGATAATATCCTTCTGCATGACAATGCTCGACCACACATAAGCATCAGGACAAGGGAGACAATCGCCTCATTCGGGTGGACAAATTTACTGCATTCTCCATACTCACCAGATTTAGCGCCTTCAGACTATCATCTCTTCGGGCCCATGAAAGAGGGTTTGAGAGGCAAACATTATGCCAGTGACGAGAAAGTGAAAACTGCAGTGAAGACGTGGCTCCAAGCACAGTCAACAGAATTTTACGAGGCAGGGATACATGCCCTCATTCGAAGGTGGAGTATTGCTATTGAGAGAAACGGTGATTATGTTGAGAAGTAGGGATGCGATCCACTGAGGACCAGCTTCATTTTGATGTATGATACATGTTCTTGTGTCGGTAATTGTTCCTGTACTAAAGGAAAAGGCATTACTTTTTGACTCATCCTCGTATACTTGCCTGATGTTATCATGCTTGCCCCCCTTCTATCTCACTTCTCCATCTCACTTGCTTTCTATTTCCATTTTATTCACAAGGTTTTGTACGTCTTTTTTCATTTTCTGCAATTAGCACGGATTAATATCATTATTATCATTATTATTATTACTATTGTTATTATTAATATTATCATTATTGTTATTGTTATTATTATTATTATTTGTAGTAGTAGTAGTAGTAGCAGAAGTAGTAGTAGTAGTAGTAGAAGTAAAATTATTATTATTAGTATAATTACTATCATTATTACAATTATTATATCTTTGACTGTTGTTTTATTTCATATTTGTATAACTCAATGTGTGGCAATCACACTAAGTTGACTCCATGAGGGGTGGAGGGGGTGTTTAAAAATCAGCTTTTTAAGTATACGGAGCAGCAAATATCTTTACAATTAGAAATATCACTAACGTTTTTGCAGTATGTTGACTGACTACAAGTCGTGGATGACAAACCTGTTTGAAGAAGATCACAGGTTTTAATTCACTGGTTCAGAGCATGATATCGATTTTGTTTACAGCACTTGCGACATGGACACATTGCACTCACTGCAGATGATTTTCATCCTTCGTTTATGTTTTTTTTAAAAATTATGTCATCGTTTACTAATTGTCTTTTTAATATTATTATTATTATTATTATGAACATTTAGTACGCCTAATCAAATTAATGCCCTAAGCGTTTACAATGGCAAAACATATAACCAGAATCACAAGCACACACACACACGCCCACAGAAGCACCCACACACACACAAACACACACACACACACACAAACACACACACAGCATGACATGCAAATACAATGACACATTGACACTAAGACACTATAATGTCACCATTACATTACATGGGGGGAAGGGGGCAGAGATTACCAGTTTTGGGAAACAGGTGAGTTTTGAGGGAGCGTTTGAATGTGGACAGAGAGGGTGAGTATCTAAGAGAGCGAGGTAACTGATTCCAGATGGTTGGAGCTTGATAGGAAAAAGAACGCTGCCCAAACCTTTTAGTGCGGACTATGGGGATACTATAGAGACGGGTATCAGATGAGGACCGCAAAGCTCGAGATGGCGTGTAGAGATGTAACAGATGGGTGAGATACTCAGGACAGGAAGACTCAATAGATTTGAAGCAGAGGCAGGCAATCTTGTAGGATATTCTTTGCTGAACAGGGAGCCAGTGGAGAGAACAGAGCAATGGCGTAACATGGTTAAATTTTGAAGAGCGGAAGATGAGACGGGCAGCATGATTTTGAACTTTCTGAAGTTTGTTAATGAGATGAGAGGGGGAACCAGAAAAAAGAGCATTACAGTAATCGAGACGGGATAGAACAAATGCACAGACAAGAGCCTTTGTCGTGTCTTCTGAGAGGGGGTGACGGATAGAAGCAATTCGGCGGAGTTCAAGAAAACAAGTCCGACAGACGTTGCTCACATGCTGGTGGAAGGACAGGGTTTGATCAAGAGTTACACCAAGGTTACGGGCAAAATGGGAGAGAGGGATAGATGAGTCAACAAGTGTGACAGAGGTTGGAAGAGAGGGGTGATTTTGGAGTTTGGGTGGGGTGATCAAGATCAATTCGGATTTCTCTTCATTTAATTTCAGTTTGTTTTCAGTCATCCAATCCTTCAGGTCAGCTACACAAGATTGGGTTTTCTGGATCATGATGGGAAGGTCAGGGAGAGGCCCAGAGACATACAGCTGATTGTCATCCGAGAAAGAATGATGCTGAAGCAGGTGTTCTTGGACAATAGAGGAGACAGGGTAGGTGTAGAGAATGAAAAGTAGGGGGCCCAGAACAGATCCTTGTGGCACTCCGTAAGTCAGACAGGAAGGATTAGAAGAAAGACCATTGACAGAAACTACTTGCAGACGATTGGTGATGTAAGAATGAAACCAGTTCAAGACAGTATCATGGAGCCCAAAAGAGTGATGTAGACGGGAGAGAAGGATAGAGTGGTCAATAGTGTCAAAGGCAGCAGATAGGTCCAAGAGAGTCAAAAGTGATACGTTGTTAGAGTCGAGAGTAGTCAGTAAGTCGTTGCAGATTTTGAGAAGAGCAGTTTCGGTACTATGTCCAGAACGGTAAGCAGACTGAAGGGAATAGACAAGGTTATTGGAATGAAGGTGGTTTAACAGCTGGTCAAGAACAACTTTCTCTAAGACCTTGGAAAGAAAAGGAAGATTTGACACAGGTCTATAGTTTTTCAAATTCTCAGGGTCAAGAGTCGTCTTTTTTAGAAGAGGTCTTACAATTGCTGACTTGAAAGAAGAAGGAAAGGAGCCAGTTGAGAGGGAATGGTTAATGATATTGGTGATGTGAGGGAGAAGAGTATCGAGACAATGGGTGAGAAAAGAAGCTGGCAATGGGTCGAGTTCACAGGTTTTAATGCCAGATTTCATGATGATTTTCTTAACGAAGTCCTCAGAAACGGGTTGGAAGAAAGTAAGGGGAATTCCAGAGAAAGGGGGTTCAGGAAATGTAGCATGAGTGTTCGTCGTGGAATCGAGAGAAAGCCTGAGGTTAGCAATCTTGTTGAAAAAATAGTCAGAGAAAGCCTGTGGAAGATCAGAAGGTGGCAGGTGAGATGGAAGAGGAGAAGAGCCAGTTTTGCCAAGAAGAGTATTAGTTATATTATACAGTTGTTTGGAAGTGGAACAGTATATCAGTATAACTAGTGTGTTGGCATATGATGGTGCGTGTATTTTGTCTTGTTATGGTTGATGATGAATGTCATCATGATTGTGTTATCGCTTTAATTTATAGTTTTTCTACTAATGATTTTTTTGGTGGTTATTGTGCTGTTGTATTAATGATTTCGTGCATTTAACTTATCTAACAAGATAAGTTGGTCTATACTGCTCTTCCAATTGGAAACATCTTCCACATGACGATTACTGAACTAATTATGTATCCCCACCATTGTAAATGGAAAGCAACAGTGGATTAAATCCACATGTAACACTCCCCTACAACTGGTGGGTGTGGTTTTAACGTGGTGTTAACCCTGATGTCGCTCTAATTGATTTGATAATGGTACACAATAGCTGATGCCCAGTATGTATAAGTTTCGTAATGTTCATATGCAGTTGATATCGTAATACATTGATATTTGTTTCTATTGTTACACTGGTTAGTTCACACAGATCTGTTAAGTCTGCATTCGTTCATGAAATAATTCATATCACATACTTTGTGTTAGAGACATAATCTTACTATGAGCTAATAAACAAAACAAAACAAAAATGTGTGTGTGTGTGTGTGTGTGTGTGTGTGTGTGTGTGTGTGTGTGTGTGTGTGTGTGTGTGTGTGTGTGTGCGTGTGCTTGTGTGCGTGTGTGCGTGTGGTGCGTGTGTGTGTGAGTGTGTGTGTGAATGGAAGAGCCCTCTCTCGCCCTACTCTGGTCTCTCTTTCGGGCAGCCCGCCTTGCCACAGCTCGCATAGCTGTCAGCTCCTTTCCTCTTACTATAC
>JAPXFY010000016.1:33537558-33572558 GCA_030674185.1 Monoplex corrugatus | reverse complement strand
AACAGCACATACTCTCAATTGTTCAAACGGCAAACCTATCGGCGGGGAATGGCTAGCAAATGAGATTGAGTGGGGAAGGGGATAGGAGCTCCTTTGAGGATCAAAGTCGCAGAATTATTGTGCAAATACAACCAATTTTGTATATCCAATACAAAAACGTTTTTGAGCTTATATCACAAACGCAGTACTCCACAACAACTAAAATATCATCCTTCCCACAGTCACAAACAAGACATGAGCCGCTTGTTGGGGAAAAAAGGAAGTAATCACATGGTCAGTCTCCTGTGCATTTTCGATTTTGTTCTCTCCGTCTTCCCCTCTCCATACAAACTACTTACACAAACGTATGCATGCACGCCCAAACAAAACGGTGTTCTGGCCCATGATATTTGTTTTCTTTAGATGATTGTCAGTCTGACGTCCTCGCGCGTTTGGAAAAGAAACAGTCTAGAAGATTCTGAAGATGTTCCTCTTAAGGCAGCGTCATCTGCGAATAGCATTGTCTGAAACGAACCTTCCGGATCTTAGTCTTTGCCTTCATTATGAACAAACTGTAGTTTTCCATCTGATCTAGTATGGCGATAGATTCCATCAGTTGATTTTCGGAAAGCCTGCTTAAGCATGATTGCCAAGTAGATGCCAAAGAGGGTAGGGACGAGCACACACAGTTGCTTGACTCCACTTTTCACTCTTCCTGTGGGCAGGCTGTCATGGGATTTGCCGAACTCCTGCAGGCTAGGCCTCTCGTCTAATATCACTCATAGTGAAAAAAAATTTAAATTAAAGAACGAACGAACGAACGAACTCTTCACGTCAAATGGAGTTCACGATGACCTGTCGATCAGTACGGTTTCCTTCATACCTGTGCGGAATGATTGGATCTCACTCAGAGGCTTTAGCGGACAGCCAATCCTTGCGAGGACTTTGAAGAGGCCGTCGCAGTTTACAAGGTCAAAGGCCTTTGTCAGGTCTATGAAAGTTATGTAGAGTGGTTGCTTCTGCTCTCTTCATTTCTTCTGAAACTGTCATAAGTAGAAGATCTTATCGATTGTAGAGAGTTCCGACCTGAAACCACATTGTGATTCTGGGTATACTCTGTCTGCCAACTTTTGGAGTCTGTTAAGGACCACGTGGGCGAATACTTTCCCAACAATACTTAGCAAGGAGATCTCCCAGTAGTTATTACAGTCGCTGCTGTCTCCTTTGTTCTTATACAGGGTGGCGATATTGCATCCTTGCCTGTCCTATGGAACTTGCCTCTCCTTCAAGCAGTGACAAAGAAGTACATGGACGTGTTCAAGGACTGGCTCTTTTGCACTTTTAATGACTTCTGCTGGGATTCCATCCATCCCTGGTGCTTTTCCTGTGGGCAGGCTGTTAATGGCTTTGCTAAGCTCCTCCAGGGTACGTGTCTCGTCTAGCTTTCTCCGTTACACCGCTTCCAGTTTGGCATCTGAGATGGTGCTCTATCAGCCATACAGGTGTGATAATGCTCCATCCGCCCCTCCATTTGCTTGCTCCTGTCTGTGGTAGTTTCGCTAGTAGTCGATGTGAGTGGAGCTATCTTGGGGTCTGCTTTGCGTCTCCCTCAAGGGACTTCACTTGCAGGACGTCTTCCAGGCTCTTGGTGTCTCCACCTTCTCCAGGTCCTTTCCCTTGCTGATGTTGATACGTGGCTTTCCTGGTGGTCTGGTGCGATGAAACTTCTTGGGCTGAATCTTGATCTTGCAGCAGACCAGCAATCAGCGCTGTGGTAGGAACGAGTCATGAGGACGTTTCTCAGCTGACAACTCCACACAAGAACCAGGTCTAGCTGGTGCCATCGTTTGGAGCTCTACTATCATTTCTACTTTTCACGTGCGCCCACAGATACACCAAACGCGCATTACCTCTCCCCCCCCCACACACACACAACACACACACACACAACACACACACACACATTACACACACAACACACACACACACACACACACACATACACACGCACACACACCACACAACAACACACAACACACACACACACCACACACACACACACACACACCTTTGTGGTTTTTTTGTTTGTTGTTTGTTTGTTTTTCGTCTGCTTTGAAACACACTGTCTTTCACTTTCCTGACATGGAAGCGCACAAGGATGGGACTGAGAGAGACCGGAAGGATGTTTGACCTCCACACCGATCATGTCAGTGAGTTGTGAATTTTCTTTCCTCAGTCATGACAGAGCGTTTATAAACTCGTCCATTTCTTTTTCCTATTTTTTTTCTTAATATGGTCCCATCAGATATAGCAATACTGAGCCAAAAGCTGTCATCGTGTTCTGCAGCGTGAATACGCACAACAGAGCAACCTAGTCAGGAAAACACAAGTAACCCGAACAGCACACACCATTAGGCCTACGGCATTGCTCTGGACACAGTAATCGCATTGCTCTGTTCTTCAGGCTTTCCTACACCGTAACATTGCTGTTACCAATGCAAGCACTTTATCGGCACAAACATCACACACACACACAAAAAATATATATCCGTGGTGTCAGAACAATATCAGGAGCTCAATATACCAAAATTTAAGTCCATTAAACAACGCTGTCGATTAGCGCTAATTAATATTTAGCAGAGCACTTAACCCCTTCGTGCCGCTGAGTGTGAGCAGATCCTAAACCCTCACCCCTCTCCACACACACAACTATTTTGCTTTAAGAGACGGAAATTAGAGAAAAAGTACATGGAAGTATTGTGCTGATAAAACTGATGTCATGGAGCACTTTTTCTTCGATTGCCTTCTTTTAGAAGCGAACAGAAACTGTTGTTCCATCTACAGTAGCCAACACTGTGAAGCTGATTTATCAGAGTGTATTATTCAGCATTCAATGAAACGACTTTTCCAAAAAAAAAAAAAAAAAAAGAAAGAAAAAGGAACAATGAATCATATTATGTTGATAGGTTAAATGTGCATTTATGTTACAAGAAAACCAAAAGGAGTGTCATATTTAAATATGATATCTGATCAATAATCATAGATTAAAAAAAAGTATGTTTTATTGCTGTGTGAACTTTGACGACCATAGAGTGTTATATGTTTACAGCGCCGTATTTGTCTACCTGTGTCTGAGGCAAAGTCAGTGGTGGAATTGTACAATATAAGAAAATAAAGAAAAGTGGTGGAAGAAAATAAAAGCGAAATTATCCCGGTATTGTTGAAGAACGCGCACACAGACACACACTTATACATACAGGGTGTTTCAAACTGAATACGCCAAAATCATGACGCAGTTTTTTCAGGTCTATAGCATTGTAGTGGACTGAATCAGTGGTTATTTGATAGAGTAGTTATCAAAGTTTGATTGGGTGTCAGTTTTACCGCTGTCGTTAGTATAACTTCCGGTGCAGCTGAATTGTGGGAAGATCAATCAAAATGGCGACTCCTCAGCAGAAGGCGTTTTGCGTGCTTGAGTTCGCGAAAACAAACGCCATTGTCACGGTGCAACGTGCTTTCAGAACAGAATTCGGCATTGATCCGCCCCATCGTGAGAGCATTCGACGGTGGGTTAGACAGTTTAAAGAGAGTGGGTGTCTGTGCAAAGGAAAGAGTCCTGGAAGACCACGTGTTACAGAGGAGCAAGTGGAGAGGATTCATGATGCATTTGAGAGCAGCCCACGTAAGTCCGTACGTCGAGCAAGTCTTCAGCTTGCCATCCCTCATACCACTGTCTGGCGTGTGTTAAAGAGACGATTACACATGAAACCATAAAAACTAAGCCTCGTCCAAGCACTTACTAATGATGACAAGGTGATGCGGAGGACATTCTGTGAGTCAATGCTGGAGATGGAGGAAGGTGATGAAACTCTCTTTTCACGTTTAGTTTTTAGTGACGAAGCGACTTTCCATTTGAGCGGCACAGTCAATCGTCACAATGTGCGCATTTGGGGAACAGATCACCCACATGAAACTGTTGAGCATGAAAGAGATTCCCCTAAAGTGAACGTCTTCTGTGCTGTGTCTCAAGACAAGGCCTATGGTCCCTTTTTCTTTGAAGGAAACACCGTTACAGGACAAACCTATCTCGAAATGCTCCAAAACTGGCTATTCACTTTACTGCAAGCAGATTCGAATGACTTCATTTTTCAGCAAGATGGAGCACCACCCCATTGGCATCTCGGGGTTAGAACTTATCTGAATGAAAACGTGCCTCAGCGATGGATTGGGAGGAGAGGTGCTAAAGACCTTGCTCTCTGTGCTTGGCCTGCCAGATCCCCGGACCTCACTGTGTGTGACTTTTTCTTGTGGGGGTATGTTAAAGACCAAGTTTATGTTCCACCACTTCCAGCAAGTATCGATGACTTGAAAGATCGAATAACAGCTGCAATCAACACGGTGGACCGTGACATGCTGAGGCGCGTTTGGGAGGAATTCTCATATCGGCTTGATGTTGTCCGCGCTGCCGGTGGTGGCCACATTGAGCACTTATAAAACATGAAATGAAACTTGAATGTATATACAACACATGTGTTCATGCTAGAGGTTTGTAATTTTTTTCGTTTTTGACACATCACATGATGATTTTGGCGTATTCTTTTTGAAACACCCTGTATATCTCAAGTCCATAAAAGAAACAAGGTTAATTGTAAAACATGGACAAAAATACTAAAGTGTCCATTCTAAGACAAACATATAAACCTTATGTAACTTTTAAAAGCAACATCAAACTAAATCTTGGTCTCTTACAGACAGATGAAGTGATACGTAAAATATTTAATGTACATGTTCAAGACAAATTCAGTGCTCTGGAAGACATTGGTTACAGTGAGGAACAATGGACAAAGTTAAGAAATTCGATAAATGAAGCTTGTGAAGAAATCTCTGAGGCAGATAGAAAAGCAAAAAAGAACTGGATGACAAAAGAAATTTTTGGCCTGATGGAGGAAAGGAGGAAGGCAAAGAGAAACGAATAGATATACAGGAAGATAAACAAAGAAATCAGGAATAGATGCAATGAAGCTAAGGAAGTTTGGCTGAAAACAAAATGCGAGGAAATAGAAGACCAACACAAAACGGATCCTCAGGGTATGTACAGACGAATCGAAGAAATACATGCACATCAACTGGTTGCTTAAAATCGAAAGATCATGGAAAAAGACAAAATATTAGACAGATGGGGAGAGTACATTAAAGACCTTTTTGAGGATGACAGAAACGAAGAACACGTTATAAAAAGAACTTTGAAGGACCACCCATAATGAAAGATGAAGTTAGAGCAGCACTGAAAAAGATGAAACCTGGAAAATCCCCAGGACCAGACAACATTACTACAGAGATGATTGAAGCCCTGGAGGAATTTGGCATTGCAAAAATAACAGTCCTCCTAAATGAAATTTACGACACTGGAAAAATCCCCAAAGATATGTCAAAATCGATTTTCATTGCACTTCCAAAGAAGACGGGGGCTATAGAATGCGAACTCCATCGCACAATCAGTTTGATGAGTCATGTAACAAAAATCCTGTTAAGAATAATCATGATGAGGACAAGGAATAGAATCAAAAGAGAAATAGCAGAGAACAGTGTGGAGTTGTGGAAGGGAAAGGAACTATTAATGCCATATACATCCTAAGAACTATCATAGAGAGGTCAATCGAGATGAATAAGGATTTGCATTTATGCTTTCGATCGGGTAAGACATGAAGAATTGATCAACCGACTGGAGAGAGTCAATGTTGATGGAAAAGATTTACGAATAATCAGAAATATGTACTGTAGTCAGGTCAGACAAATAGGTCTGCTACTGGCAAGCTGTAGCCCAGTACTACCTGTCACAGCAGGAGACTTGGAGAGGGGATTGGCGCCACCAAGGATTAACCTAAGCCCACAGAAAAGATATGAGAGACACTATAGCCAACAACATACCGGATCGGTCGGGGCCCGGGTTACAAACGACCGCGCTTACCACTGACAAGCACCAGGGTGGAAGTGAAAAGTCAGCTACTGGGGCAAAGACATCATTCAAACTGCCAACGGAAAAAGCTACCATTGGAACCTGGAATGTCCGTACACTCCATCAGTGCGGCAAAGTAAAAGAACTAGAACACGAGCTGAGACGCTACCAATGGGACATTGTGGGTATATCGGAAGTAAGATGGACAGGCTTCGGAGAAGCAATCACAGAGGAAGGACACAAGATGTGGTACAGTGGCGAAGAGTCACTACATGAAAATGGCGTAGCTTTCATCGTACGCAAAGAAGTCATTGGATGCATCATGAGCTGCACGCCTGTCAACAGCAGAATCATCAGCATTCGGGTGTCAGCCAAACCAAAGAACATCACCATCATACAAGTGTATGCTCCAACTACCAGCCACGAAGACCAGGTGGTTGAAGAATTCTATGAGAAAATAGAAGACACCATCGGAAAAGTCCCCAGGAAAGACATCATCATAGTTCAGAGGGACTTCAACGCCAAAGTCGGCCCAGATGCCAACAAAAACTGGGCTGGAACAGTGGGTCAATTTGGCACAGGGGAAACTAATGACAGGGGACTTCGCCTTCTGGAGTTTGCCTGCACCCAACGGCTCACCATTGCCAACACCCTCTACCCCCACAAACTGTCAAGAAGAACAACCTGGCATGCGCCGAACGGAAAGACTCACAACCAGATCGACTTTGTCCTCACACCGCGGCGCTTCAAATCAAGCATTAATAAAGCAAAGACGAGGACATACCCTGGAGCTGATATAGGCAGCGACCACGACCTCGTGCTGCTCACAATGAAGATCAAATTGAAAAAGAAGTACCAAGCTGCGCAGCCACGCATCAAGTTTGACCTGGAAAAGCTAAAAGATCCAGAGATAGAAGAGGCATTCCAGGCACAGCTCGGGGGGCGGTTCGCGGCACTCAACTTCCTGGACAGCGACATCAACGACCTCACAAACAACTTTGGTGAGGCAGTCCGCGAAACAGCAG
Organism: Monoplex corrugatus; assembly: GCA_030674185.1. Taxonomy (NCBI): domain Eukaryota; kingdom Metazoa; phylum Mollusca; class Gastropoda; order Littorinimorpha; family Ranellidae; genus Monoplex; species Monoplex corrugatus. The sequence continues at coordinate 33,565,598 of JAPXFY010000016.1, read as the reverse complement.
AGGAGGTACTGGGGCGACAGAGGAAGAAACACCAAGCATGGATCTCAAATGACATCCTTGACCTCTGCGACAACAGAAGATCACTGAAGAAGACGAAAAACTCCAGCCCTGAAGAAGCCGCACAGTATCGTAAAACCAACAACCTTGTAAAGAAGAAAATGATTGAAGCCAAAGAACAATGGATCAACAACCAGTGTGAGAACATCGAGAAAGGCATGAAAAAAGGAAACAGCAAACATGCCTTCACCACACTGAAAAACCTTACCAAGACGCAGCAAAACAGATCGTCAGTCATCGAGGATACCTCAGGCGAGCTGCTGACAGAAAGCTCCGCTGTTCTGAACAGATGGACGCAGTACTGCCAAGAACTATACAACTACCCAATACAGCCAGATGACAGTTTGTTTCAGGGGGACTCAACACCATTGAGGGAATCCTCACCGCTACCAGTGATGAGAGAAGAAGTGGAAGAAGCCATCCGCAGCCTACCAGCAGGGAAATCACCTGGAGCAGACAATATCCCAGCAGAGCTGCTCAAACATGGAGGGAATGATTTGGTCACTCGTGTAACATCGATTTGTCAGAAGATCTGGGAGACAAAACAGTGGCCCACAGAATGGACTCAATCACTCATCATCCCCCTGCCCAAAAAGGGAAATATGCGCCAATGCCAGAACTACAGAACAATAAGTCTCATTAGCCACACCAGCAAGATCATGCTCAGAGTCATATTGAATCGACTGAAGAAAGAAGCGGAAGAACACCTTGCGGAAGAACAAGCTGGATTTAGGGCGGGCAGAAGCACAGTAGAACAGATCTTCACCTGCCGGATAATGATGGAGAAACATCTGCAGCATCAGAGAGACCTGTTCCACAACTTCATAGACTTTAAAAAAGCATTCGACAGGGTGTGGCATAAGGGTTTGTGGCAGGTGCTAAGAAAGTTTGGCATAGAGGAAGGTCTCGTCCAAACCATCCAGGCGCTGTATAACACTGCCAGCAGCGCAGTTCTCCTCAACAACCAGATAGGGGACTACTTCAAGACCACAGTTGGAGTCCGTCAAGGCTGCCTACTCTCTCCCGTGCTGTTCAATCTCTTCCTGGAGAACATCATGCGTGAAGCCCTCCATGACTTCCACTCCACTGTCTCCATCGGAGGAAGAACCATCAACAACCTGAGGTTCGCAGATGACATCGACCTGATGGGAGGCAGCAACGAAGAACTACAAGACCTGACCATGAGACTGGAAGAAAGTGCAGGTGCACACGGAATGGAAGTGAGCACAGAAAAAAGCAAAGTCCTGGTCAACAGCACAACCAACACCCATGCTGAAATCTACATGAACGGGCAACAGCTTGAAGAAGTGGACGCTTTCAAATACCTTGGCGCCACTCTCACCAAAGACGGTCGCTCTACAACAGAAATCAAGACCAGACTAGCGATCGCAACAGCAGCAATGGTAAAGCTAAACAAGATCTGGAAGAGCAGAGAGATCGGCTTTCCATCGAAGATGAAGCTGTACAAGTCCCTGGTGCTCCCCATCCTGCTGTATGGATGCGAGAGCTGGACCATGACAGCAGAGACCACCAAGAGAATCCAGACGTTTGAAACTAAATGCTTCAGGCGCTTGCTCGGGATCTCTTGGCAAGATCGGAAGACAAACGACTTTGTGTGGAGCCAAATAACAACACTCGCAGGCCCACAAGAACCCCTCCTGGCAACAGTCAAGAACAGGAAGCTGTCGTGGTTCGGGCATGTCACACGCCACAACTCACTGCCCAAAACGGTCCTCCAGGGTACACTGGGAGGCGGCAGACGAAGGGGACGACAAGCCAAATGCTGGATGGACAACATCAAAGAATGGACCAGGTTGGATGGCCCCACGCTGGTGCGACAGGCGGAGGACAGGACCGGTTGGCGACGGCTGGCTTCAAGAGTGTCTCTCATCTCTCCTCTACGCCCATCACGGGCAGGAGAATGATGATGATGATGTACTGGGAACAAACAGCTGCAATGAGAATAGAAAACGATATAAGCTCTTTCCAAAACATCAAAAGAGGAGTCAGACAGGGTTGTGTTTTGTCACCTGACCTGTTTTCACTTTACAGCGAAAACATCATAAGAAACCTAGAAGAAGACCCTGGATTAAAGGTTTGAGGAAAAATGATAAGCAGCATTCGACATGCAGATGACACCGTGCTAATTGCAGAAAATGAAAGGGACCTACAAAACCTTGTGAATACGCTAGAAATAGAAAGCAAAGGTAAGGGGTTGTAACTAAACAGTAGGAAGACTGAAGTCATGGTGATCAGTAAAAAACATGAAATCTTCTCATGCAAAATAACAACAAACGGCACAACTTTGACACAGGTTGATAAGTTTAAATACCTGGGAATGATCATTTCATCAGACGGCAGATGCACATCAGAAATAGCCAGCAGAATCGGCCAGGCCAAAACAGCATTCAAGAAGATGACATGCATTCTTACCAACAAATGCCTATCAATTAACATCAGGAAGAGAGTTCTTGAATGTTATATAGAACCAATACTGTTGTACAGTTGTGAGGCGTCGACAGTCAGCAAGCAAAGCCAGAACTAGATTGAAGCAGCCGAGATGTGGTTTCTAAGAAGAATGTTGAGAGTTCCATGGACAGCAAAGAAAACAAACGAGACAGTCTTGATGGAGGCAGACACAAGTAGATCATTCATAAGGAAGATTACGAAAAGACAGGCAACATTTACAGGCCATTTTATGAGGAAAGGGGATTGGAGCACCTGGTCACAACGGGAAAGCTGGAGGGAAAGAGAGCTCCAGGTAGACCCAGGGAAAAATTACAAGACAGACTTCCAGAGTGGCTGGGGACAGGGAAGGTGGAGGAGATGCTTGAGGCAACAAGAGATAGAGACAGATGGAAGTCCATGATCGCCAACGCCATGCAGCAAGGCACCTTATGATGATGATGATGATGAGAATCCTTACTAAGATAGAAGCACATAATATGTCGGGAGTTGAAAATGTGGGTAAAAATGGGAAGGGGGTGACAACATTGCTAGATATACTAAACGGTTCGCTCTCATAGAACAATAGAGGTCAGCCTTAACTTTGTGGATCAGTTTGGTGACTTGTCGTTATGCCAAAGAGTAATTTGTTTGTGCACAGCCAAACCATTCTTTAACCACTTGCGTTCAAAACGTCACGTCACGTAGATCGTTTTTGATGGAGGGATACCAGGGTGATGACTTGCCACGTTGCGAAACAGTGGCCAGACATTATTCAGGACTGAACAGAAGGCAGAATGAAATTGGTCCTCACTTTGACAGACAGATGGAAACACGGAAATGTGCACTTCTTTTCTGGATGCTGATTTATCAATATCAGGGAAATTACGCACTTCTTTGTGAACAGATGGGGGTGGAGGTGGGGTGGGATGTGTGTGAGGAATGTCAGTACTAAAGATAATCATATCTCACAACAGACCTAGTAATGGTCGGATGTCCAGCGTTGAGAAACAGACGTAGGTCTTATGATATTGTCATTAGACCTATCTATTGCCCAGTATAGTGTGTGATCATGGATATAAGTAAGTTGATTTACAATCTGACAATAACTGAGCATGTTCAACAAGTTTAACATTTTTGTTGGGCTGTTCATATGTGACAAAACAATGTTATTCATGTGACAAAAAACAACAACAATATACTGTGACTATTTCATACTGACATCTGCCTTGTGCGTGAGAGAGAACAACATAACACGACAAATGTTGTATTCCCAGATTCACAGGCCATCTAATCAGGAGACAGGCATTAAAAACATTGACATTGGAATTTATGGTACATGTCTTAGGTGAGAAAGGGAGAAATGCAGTGGGAGAAAGTGTGTGTGTGTGTGTGTGTGTGTGTGTGTGTGGAGAGAGAGAGAGAGAGAGAGAGAGAGAGAGGATATGATTTAAAATGGAAGATTATAAAGCGCAAGTGCACCACTCTCTCTCTCTCTATCTATCTATCTTTCCCTCTCCCTCACTCTCTCTCTCACATGCACACACACACACACGTGTGCGTGTACATACATACACATTCACACTCACTGCTTTACACACAGAGCCAGACATAGTCAGGGAGAGACTCGGACACAAACAGACGGAGAAAGAGAGTGAGTTTCGCATACCATTTTGACACAGTACAAATCAATCATGAACCCACTGATCGCGATAGTCACAATGAAAAAAAAATTGCTATACCGACAATCAATGTAGCCAAGAAGACCAGTGTGCTTTCATATGAGTAAAAAAAAAATAGAACATTGAAAATAAATTTACACATCGTGTTGGTGTGTGTGTGTGTGTGTGTGTGTGTGTGTGTGTGTGTGTGTGTGTGTGTGTGTGTGTGTGTGTGGTGTGTGTGTGTGTGTGGCTGTAACTGTGTCTGTGTCTGACTCTGCTGTTTGTCGATGGCATTTGCATACACTATGAAGTAGTCACGAAAATATACACTTTTCCATTAAGATAATTTTACAGGAATGTAAACACATACTCGAAACATAATACACAGCAAGAAAGTTTTTGAACACAGAAATCCCCTGTTTATTTAGATAAATCACCATTCACACAAATCAGACATAGGATTGCGCAACAAATGACTCATTTACACTCTCATTATTATCATGTGCCATGCTTCATGACAATGGTGATCATGGCCTCCATACGAATCTATCTTTTGTCGCTTTGCACTTTACACAGTCAAATCAACTTGGTAAAGGAACACATATTAGTATTTCCCATACGTATTTGATCAGTCATTATTGATATGCATTTGAATTTGAGATAATCGTACTCTATATGGCCTACTAGAGTACTATTTCTTCTAAAGCTTTCGTATTGTATGTGAAATGTGCTCAAAAAGTTTTGTTTTTTACTTTGTCTTTCGAATTGATGGATTTAGTTTTCAATTTTGTATGATTCACTTTTTGCAGTAATGATCAAATTTATCCTGTGAGGAGAAAAACTTTCTTTTCTTGTAATTTTGGATTTACAAAGCCACTGCTTACACTAAAGTATTAGACAATATTTTCATTCCTTTCTTCGTCCCTTATGTGATTGAAAATCAGATACACTTTAATTTACAGATATATTTTCTCAGGTCAATGTATTTACTATCTAAGTTTGTTTCCCATCGATTCTTTTCACAACTCACATACAATGTTCACTCCTTTCACTTGGTGCTTCACATTTCAGCAAATCTAAACATGCCAGAGACCCCTTGCATGTAAAACCGAATGAGAGGCCACATGCACTGGCTTTTATTTCATCTCTTGTCGGCAGAAACATGGACTGTCCAACTGGAATGTGATTCTCCTGACAAGTAAAATCAAACACCGTGGAAACCAGTACAGGGTTACCGACCTACTCTCTGTGAGTAAACGCTACAGCCCAACATTATGTTGGCAACATATGGATGACATCAATCGCCCAAACAACACATTCACTGCAAGTTTTCCTGCTCATATGACTAAACACTAAATGCCAGCATCACAAATACACATTTTCCATTGAAAACTGCTGCATCACTTGCGCAGCCAGCCAACAGCAGTAGTCCATCACCCTCTGTTGGAATAGGCCCACATCACACGACTGATCAAGCGCAGAAACTCTGTCACCCCACCCCGAAGCTGAGTCAGAACGCCATGGCAGAGAGGTCTATCCTGCCACGGAAATCCCCAGAGACCTGTAGGTACAGAGGACATGTGGTACCCGAGCGTTAAAACGAACAACACGCACACACACACACGTAACGGGCTGATAGTTATTAATTCATCATTCTCGTGTTCCCCTGCGAAGAGAAAGTGGCAGACTCTGCTAAGCGAGCTTAAAGAGTGGCTAATCCGATAGATCTATACACTGACCATTATATGTATTGTTTCCGACATTTGTGATTTGACACAAACCGACATGTACAACGTATCGAATTGTTTGAAAAAAAAGGAAGTCGCTTTGAAACAGGATGGCGGCAACAGTCGATGCACACAACGGTCTAACCGTTCTGGGCTTTGAAATGGATCTGATATAAAATTGAATGACTCAGCTGCAAATCAAAAGACGATTTGAAAAGGGGTGTAGATGACATCAATTGCCCAACAACACATTCACTGAAGTACACAGTAAAGTTAATGGCGTAGATGACCGATTCGATTTTAGATAGGATTTTGATGAAATGTGTGGCTATGATAATTTACTTGGTATAAAGTATACTTAAATTAAATCGACATTTTTGTGGTCTATCAAACGCAATGTAAAAGCGAAAGGTGAAAAACCGTAGTCTATGGGCAGAAAAAGAATGATCAGATTGCTTTTGGTTTTGATGACACGAACATGTGTAATAGATCTGATGAGATGAGTGCAGTTTACCGAAAGCTTTGAACAGGGGAATTAGGTAATCCCTTAGAAATATTAAAGGGAACTAAGAGTCAGTTCAGTGCTTTACTTTAGGTATTCCTTTATCTACCTCGTGACTGATAAAGTCGAGCGAACTCGACAACAGCATAATTGACCTCTGACCTGGTGCTTTTGCAATTCATTTAACGTCCGCTGGACGTTTAGTGCAGTGAAAACTTTGATGTTTTATGGCTTCCTGCACCCGAGTCATCACCCATCCCCGCTCCATCCATCTCCTTTTCTTCCTTCCGTCCTGTCTCTCTGTCTCTGTTTCTTAGAGGATACTTACTTTTTCAACGTTAGCTATTCCATTTAAGAAAAAGTTCGTCATTTTACAACGAACAAAACATACTATTAACAAAACGCGTTTGCAGAGTCCAATGGCTTTTGAGCTTTGGGGCAGACTTATAACTGAAACGAACAGAGATAATGTGTACAAAAAAGCCAAAGAAAGCATTTTATTTCAAAGGTAATAAATTGTGTTCTCGAAATCTGCAGTTAAGAGTCCAGGTTACTCTTACAGGGAAGTGATTGAGACTACAGAGGCCACTCCAATGCTGTTAGGTGGCAGACGCCTGAGCTGGTAAAAATGCCACTGTTTCATAAACCGTCTTTAGAAGCTGATGCTTACTCTTCTAACTCACCTTCTCTAGCTAAGACCTAGGTTATGTATCTGTTTGCATTTCGATTATATATATATTTTCATTATTTTGTTTTGTTTCTTCCTCATTTAACAAATCAGAGATTTGTTAAATGCTGTCCGCAGAGAAAAAATGATCACCACCTGACTACTGGATTTTAACTGCCAAATGTCTTAAGGTCGTGCTGGCAAGCAAAGTTTTGTATATTTGACAAATGTTTCTGTATGTTTGTGTTCACTTGTTGCTTTCTCCCTGCGCTTCAGCAAGAGAACAAAATAGCCATTGATTCCGAATTGAAGATTCATCTTGCAACTACAACGCACACACACTCCCGGAATCTCTGAACGGGACAAATAATTCTCTGACCATTGAAACAACACTGCAATGATTCTGATTAGGAAATAATGTCAAGCCATGTTAACTATTTCCTTTTCTTTGCCAGAATTATTACAGAGAATCCAGATTTTGTATTTCTCAAGACCTTTGTGATCTCTGTGAAGTTTCCGTTGAGATAAGTTTCTGTTGCATCCTGCACACAAACTTTGGTAACGATAAATGTAGTTCACACATTTTTGCCAGAGACAGACAGACAAACAGAGAAACACAAGAGAGAGAGAGAGAGAGAGAGAGAGAGACAGACAGACAGAGAGAGAGACAGAGAGAGAGAAAGACAGACAGAGAGAGAGAGACGGAGAGAGAGACAGAGAGAGAGAGACAGAGAGAGACAGAGAGACAGAGAGAGAGAGAGAGACAGATAGACAGACAGCTAACACACACACACACACACACACACACACACACACACACACACACACACACACACACACACACACACACACAAATATTACACACATGTTGCGGTCGACATAAAACAAACTCCCCCTTCTTTTTTCTTGAATTTCAAGTTAATCAAATATCACGTACAAGGCGTACAAAAATACACGCAGACACACATACTTCCCATTATGTCACCATAGGCATTTAAGATATATAAGGCATCAACGATGGCTATTTGACTTCAGGGAATCAGGCCTGCTGTCCGCAGAGAAAACCTGCTGGTTGCTCGGAAAGAGGCAAACTTGGGATACCTTTCGGGGATGTCGGACCTAGTTGAACAGCAAAATGGGCTCACATTTGCTCACATTAAAAAACTTTACTGTTCTGAAACAATGCATTCGACTGTTAATCTTCTTGAAAAGTGCATCAGAATTTTCTGTCCAGGATAGCTTATTGTCAGTTATCACCCCAAGATATGTGTATGTATCTATCTACCTGTTCAGCCACTTTATCTTTTATTACCATTTTACCTGAAGATGATTTTTTTTATCTGAAGTCAATTTCTTTTGTGTAAAACAATTTAATTGAACACACTTTTCCTCAAACCAGTTAAAAAATCAGACAATTTCTTTTCTTGTAGTCAGCTTCCTTATTCCTGATATTACAGAATCCTGATATTAGTCCTGATATTACAGAATCATCAGCAAACTTAATCAATAAACACGATTCTGTCAGTCTTCTGCATTCAGTTGCATACAGTGTCAACAGAAACGGTGAGAGCGGTGTTTGTATGGATGAAAGTGGACAAACAATTATTTAATTGTACAAACTGAGGTCTGTTAGTAAAATGACCAAAACCCACAAAAGTAAAAGAAAAAGAATGGTCAAGCTTCTTTACTAAAACATGAGGGTGAATAGTACTGAAAGCACTAGAAAAATCAAAGAACAACAGGCGGACAAATTTACGTATGTTGTCTATATGTTCATACACTTTGTTCAAAACAAAAACCATAGCATCATCTACATTTCTATTTCTTCTGTGCGAAAATTGAAGGGGATCTAAAAACGGTTCAAGTGAATTAACATCACTATCTCAAAGACTTTGATCACTGCAGACATTAACACACACACAACACACCCCCCACGCGCCCACACACACACATATGTATACACACATCTATTACACACACACACATCTATCTATCTATCTATCTATCAATCAAACTATCTATCTATCTATCTATCTATCTATCTATCTATCTATCTATCTATCTATCTATCTATCTAAGTGTGTGTGTGTGTGTGTGTGCGTGCGTGCGTACGTGTGTGTGTGTGTGTTGTGATATGTACATGTGATGCTCGAAAGGGCACATTCTGTCTTAAAAAAATCTAATACTTCCAATAGGCTGTCTAAAAAGGTATGTTCGTACTCGTTTGATGCTCTTTTTTTTTTCTTTTCTTGCTTTGATTTTACCAAGTCAAATTAGAGTTACAGAATATTTCACTTGTTCTCAGAAACGAAGCTATGTCCATAGATCCAAATTGTAACCTGAAAATGCTAACGCACCGAGAGCCATCAGATTTGTGAGTTCACATAAACTAAATCAGAAACCTGACTCTCACTATAAGAACAATCGGACTTGAAATTCATTCATATTTATCTTTGACATATTCACTAAAATATGCCTGCATTGACTGTCCTGTCGCGAAAGTCTAATGATCACAGATATGGGTCATGTTTGATCATCACAGTCAGATTGATTACAGACGTAACACACACACACACACACACACACACACACACACACACACACACACACACACATACACACACACACACGCACGCACGCACACACACACATACACATACACATGCACACGCGCGCGCACACACACACACACACACGCACGCACGCACACACACATACACATGCACGCGCGCGCGCGCGCACACACACACACGCACGTACGCGCGCACACACACACACACACACACACACACACACACACACACACAAACAATCATGATCATGACTTTATTGTCAGGTTAACGTGACAATTGTACTGACAAACACAGAGAGTCAGACAAGCACACAAATGTGGGAGGGGGTTGATGTGTGTGGTGTGTGTGTGTGTGTGTGTGTGTGTGGTGTGTGTGGGGTGTGTGTGTGTGTGTGTGTGTGTGTGTGTAGTGCGTGTGTGTGAGGCGTAACTTCAATATATAGCAAAGAACATCTTGATTGAAAGGCTGGAAGGGCTGTGTGAGCGCTTGCGTGTGTGCGTGTTATTTGCATACGTGCGTGCGTGTTTTCGTGCGTGCATACGTCTGTGTGTATGTGGACGTGTGTTTAGGTGCGTGCGTGAGTGCGTGAGTTTGTGTACGTGCGTACGTGCCTTCGTAAATGTGTGTGTGCACGTGTGTACGTGTAAAGGCCTCCGGTGTGTGTGTATGTATGCGTGCGTGCGTGTGCGTGTGTATGTGTGTATGTTTCCTAGCATGACTAAGACAGGAGTCGAAGTGCTCATCACTGCAACGAGGGACAGGTGTGTGTGAGTGTGTGTGTGTGTGTGTGTGTGTGTGTGTGTGTGTGTGTGTTGTGATGTGTGTGTGTGCGTGTGTGTGTGTGTGTGCGTGCTGCGCGTGTGTGTGTATGTGTGTGTTGTGTATGTGTACGTGTGAGTGAGTACGTGTGTGCGTGTGTATTGGGATTTGAATGCACACGTCTCTTTCGTGCTTGTAATTAACCTAATTACAGCAGTCACCCTGTAGTGTCACACAATGTAAGAAAAAAAAAGACCCAAGATAATCCGACTACACTAACAATGTCCCTTTTTGTAGTCACTGAACTTATTTCCTTCTTCATAATATTTATCCTGAAACTAAGGATTTATATGAATTCTTTTTTCATACATGAGTTCCAGTTCCTTTATGGAATCAAACGCATTACTCAAAATTGGCACGATTCAGATTTGACTCAGTTCGTTATCCAAAACAAGTGTGACTGCCTGCGTTCAAGCAAACAGGAACCAGAAAAAACACGAAAGAAGAATATGAACGCGTATTTAATACAACAAAAGAAGACAGGCGCAAATTTTCGGCCAGCTGGCCTTTGTCAAGCGTAACAAAGTTTTCTCTCATTGAAGACAGCAGCAGGGAAGTTTCAGTCTTTTTCTCAATTTTTTTTGTATCTAGTGTTTGTTTGTTTGTAATCTTACGCTTGACAAAGGCCAGTTGGCCGAAAATATGCGCCTGTCTTGTTTCAGTTCGTTATGTTGATTCAGTTTAAATCACGTTTAACTTTTAATGTGCACACTGTATGTGTTAAAGCATGCACGTGTGTGTGTGTTTATGTGTGTGCGCATGTGTATGTCTGAGTGTATGATGTATAATTATATATACATATACGTATCTCTCTCTCTCTCTCTCTCTCTCTCTCTATATATATATATATATATATATATTATATATATCATAAATATGTATGATGTATGATTATATTACATACGTATGACATGTGTTTAAGTGTATGTGTGTGTACCTGTGTGTGTGTGTGTGTTTGTGTGTGTGTGTGTGTGTGTGTGTGTGTGTGTGTGTGTGTTGCGCGCGCGTTGTGTGTGTGGTGAAAAAGATAAAAACCATTTATTGAGTTTTCATAACAGCCCATTTCACTCAAAACTGATTGAGAAGTGTACCCATTTTCAGTGCCGCTGAAGATAAGCGCAGTCATGAATAAAACATAAGCAGCACTTTACCATCTTATGCCATCACCATCATGTGCCATGCCGCATGGCGTTGGCGATCATGGCCCTCCACGCGAATCTATCCTTTGTCGCTGCAAGTATATCTCCCACCCTCTCTGCCTTCATCCACTGCGTTAGTCCGTCCAATATTTTTCTCCCTGGCTCTACCTTGTACTCTTTTCCCCTCCAGCTTTTCTGTTGTTTACGTAAGTTCGTTAGAATGCTGATAACGCAGGAGTCGTGGGTGTAATTCTCAGACGAGCCAACTATCCCCAAGAGCTTGCCGGCTGATGATTACGGATCTTTTTGTTACATGGCGTTTGCAGCATTCGTGCATGCCGAATGTATTCCAAGCATGGAGACACTGCATTGCCAAAACAGAGGTACTTGCTTAAGTCTTACATGAACAGTGTGCACTTTTCATTTGTACAATGTGTTCACTCCTTGTCAGAATTACGAACACTTGGCAAGCTAGACATCAGAATGAAAGTTTACAAATTCATCAAACATAAGAATTCATGTACTTGGGAAGTATATTTACCGAAAGTGATTCAGAATGCAACAACTTTGAGTTACCAATTCATCTCCTTTCTAAAACATCCGGGGCATCCCTCTGGAAACAAAAGCTGGGGTTATCAATACAATGTTTGTACCTACAATCATCTGCCAGTGGCAGACTTGAACTTTAAATATAACTCTGGAGAGAGATCACACCCAGTTGAGACGAGATGTCTCCGAAGAGGAGAAGGCATGACCAAAGTGATACGATTTAAAATCAAGCGGAACGGTTGGAACAACACTTGTCAACCATTTTATCAGACTACCTGGCACGGGCTTCACAGCCAGAGGAAGATCATGATAGCGTTAGGCGGGTGGAGTGGAAGATCAGCTCCACATCTACGCCAGGGTTTAGCTGCAGTCCGATAGTCACATCTCTCCGCTGCAACACCGCATTACAATTGCAGCAGTAAGTTCAAGTTAATGTATTATTCTTTTGACAGACTTTCAAGCTTTTGATCGTCAAACCCTACGGAACCCAGCAAAGGTAAAGGACGCTACTCCTGTTTCGTAGATCTTCATATAAATCAAGTGTAACTAAAGCGTCGCACTTAGCCGACAGAAAGGTGGGGGTGTGCATAGAAAGCTGTCATTGTTTATCGTCAGCGTATGATTCAAATTTGAATTTTATGTCTATTTTCCTTTAAGTGGGAAAATTGACACACGCCTATCGAATGGATGATGTCTGCATGCGCTTGTTTGTTTCAGTGTGTGTGTGTGTGTGTGTGTGTGTGTGTGTGTGTGTGTGTGTGTGTGTGTGTGTGTGTGTGTGTGTGAGTGATGTGTGTTGTGTGTGTGTGTGGTGGTTTTGTGTGTGTGGTGTATGTGTGTGTGTGTGTGTTGTTCGTTCCTTGATTTAACGTCTTTTCACTATAAGTGATATTAGACGGTTAAAAATGGCATGGAGGGTGAATTTTTTTTTGGGGGGGGGGAGGGGGAGGGGACAGAGGGGAACAGAGTAAGAGACGGAAAAAAAATTAAAAGGAATCGGCAAGGTCTTTAGAAAAAGGATATGGATGAACAGAGAAAGGAAACTAGAACAACACTAACATCATGTAAAAGAAAAATCGTCATTAAAAAAACAAAACAAAACAAAATAAAATAATAATTAGAATAATAACCTTAAAGTAACGCATTAACAGGACTGTGAACCAATGATTCTGAAATTTTAACTAACAGAACTTGATCTGATATTACTTCTTTAAAGTGCTTTTCAAGATAGTTTCCTTGTGTAAACATCTTTGGTAAAAAATAACGAAGCTTTCTGCAGTAAAACAAACAGTGATACAATGTGAATTGTTCACCACAAATACATAAAACGTTTTAACAATATTTAGTTTTCAAAGCGTTCAGTTGAATACGAAAATATGTGGTAACAATTAATCTCAAATGATATAACGAAGAATACTGCATTTTTTTTACAGATATTTTGAACTGAAAGTTTGATTCTTTTTTGAGACACAAATTTTTCATTTAAATGTTCATGAAATCGAATCCATGATGCTAATTCTAGGGAGTTGTAAGCTTCTTTTACCGAGGTGTTAACATGTAATTCTATGGAATTTTCAGAATTGAGGGCACCGGATTTAGCTGCTCTGTCAACTACGTTATTGCCGTGAAGACCAACGTGAGAAGGCACCCAGCATAAACTGATTTCCGAGCCATTTATCTTTAAACAGTGTATTAGATGGTTTGCCTCAATTATTAAATCAGGTCTTGTGTCTGTATCAAAAGACTGTAAGGCATATAATACAGATTTTGAATCAACAAAGAGAACTACTTTGAAAGACACAGGCCGAAGGCTTACTAATAATGCAACACTTGAACAACAGCGACCAGTTCTGCTGTATACATGTATATAGATACATTTGCCCCAATGAAAAAAGACTTTTTAATGTTAAATTTTGGAACATAAAACGCTGCTCCAGCGCTCTGATTTGCTAAGACTGACCCATTGGTAAAAATGTGGAGGTGGGTACGGTACTTTTCATCGATGTGTTCACAAGCTGTGGATAGCATAATGTTGACATTATCATCTTTTTAACGTCTGCATAATCGAGATCAAACGTGGCCTTTAGCATTTCCCATGTAGGGATAGACGTTAACGTTGGTTTCTTGGCTATTTCATCCATAGTTATGCTGGATTGTTTGATCAGGTCAGCTATGTAAGTTGCGGTTGTAATTTGTGATGAAATGTTTTTTGCTCGTTTTGGAAAGTCAATATCAGACCTGATCTTAATTTCTTTGCTCACAAAATTATTCGCTTGTGAAGAAGTTCTAATTGCAAACTTTGCTGTAGCTAGCTCACGATGGTTGTTTAGAGGTAGAATTCCAGCAGCTTTGTACGTTACCAGAGTAGAAGCATGAGTTGGTACACCTAGTGCAATTTTAAGACTTTTGCAGTCCAAGTTCTGAATCTTTTTTAGTAAATATTTAGGTGCATTGAAAAAAAACTTCTTGCACGTAGGATAATTTAGACCTGACCAGCGCTGTTGACAGATGAATCAGTGTATTTGTATCCATTCCCCAGGGTAATTTGCTTATTATCTTTAGAAAGTTTAATTTTTTGTGTGCTTTTGTTAAAATATAAACAAAATGGACATTCCAACTTAATTTCGACGTGATGTAAACTCCCAGAAATTTTACGACCTGTTTGTAATTTAATACTTCACCAAGCAATTTGAAAGTAGGTAAGTTATTTGAGTTACCACCAGGATCAAACAGCATCATGTTATTTTTTTCTGCCGACAATGACAGACCATTTTCTAACATATAGTTTCCAAGGTTATCAAGATCAATTTAATACAATTTTCTTATGTAATTCCGTGTTCTCTGTGGAGTTGTCTTTTTAAAAGTGATATTCATCCAAGTGCATATATCATCAGCATCATCATCATCATCAGGTGCCCTGCCGCATGGCTGGGGCGACCATAGACTTCCAACCATCTCTATCTCTCGTTGCCCCCAGCATCTCCCCCACCCTCTTCATCCCCAGCCACTCTACAAGTCCGTCCAGCATTCTCTCCCTGGGTCTATCTGGTGCTCTCCTTCCCTCCAGCTTTCCCGTTGTGACCAGGTGTTCCAAATCCCCCTTCCTCTTAAAATGGCCTATAAATGTTGCTTGTCTTTTCCTAATCTTCCTTATGAGTGATCTATTTGTGTCTGCCTCCATCAAGACTGTCTCGTTTGTTTTCTTTGCTGTCCATGGAACTCTCAACATTCTTCTGAGAAACCACATCTCGGCTGCCTCGATCCTGCTCTGGCTTTGCTTGCTGACTGTCCACGCCTCGCATACGTACAACAGTATTGGTTCTATATAACATTCAAGACTCTCTTTCTGATGTTAATTGATAGGCATTTGTTGGTAAGAATGCTTGTCATTTTCTTGAATGCTGTTTTGGCCGATTCTGCCAGCTATTTCCGATGTGCTTCTGCCGTTGATGAAATGACCGTTCCCAGGTATTTGAACTTATTAACCTGTGTCAAGGTTGTGCCATTTGTTTTTATTTTGCATGAGGGGATTTCATGTTTTTTACTGATCACCATGACTTCAGTCTTCCTGCTGTTTAGTTCCAACCCCTCACCTTTGCTTTCTGTTTCTAGTATATTCACAAGGTTTTGTAGGTCCCTTTCATTTTCTGCAATTAGCACGGTGTCATCTGCGTACCGAATGTTGTTTATCATTTTCCCTCCAACCTTTAATCCAGGGTCTTCTAGGTTACTCATGATGTTTTCGCTATATAGTGAAAACAGATCTGGTGACAAAACACAACCCTGTCTGACTCCTCTTTTGATGTTTTGAAAAGAGCTTATATTGTTTTCTATTCTCATTGCAGCTGTTTGTTCCCAGTACATATTCCTGATTATTCGTAGATCATTAGTATTTTAGGACTGGGGGAAGTGAGATGGAGGGGCAGGCATGTAAACACAGGGTGAAAAAGAAACTCTGGATGAGTTTGAAACAGAAGGTTCTTCAGAGAATGTGATACCCCTAGACAATGTTTCCCTGAATCTACTTAACTCTGGGGGCCGGACATCAGTATGACTCCTGATACCCTTCAGGGGAATATACAGTGATATACTCTGGTGGTAATTCACATGAAAGAGGAGTAAGCATCATAGTGGACAAAGACAAATCAAAAGCAGTCAAGGGATACTGGGCAGTGTCCAACAGAGTTTTACTGGTCAAATTCGGAGGCAAACCTTTTGATATTAACATCATACAGGTGTATGCACCAACATCCGCAAGTACTCAGGAAGACATCGACAACTTCTACGAAGTTTTAGAGATGGCCAAGGTCCAATGTAAATCACAAGAAGTTACAGTCATAATGGGAGATTTTAATGCTAAAGTGGGACAGGATAGGGTGGAGGATATAGTTGGACCTCATGGCCTTGGTACACAAAATGAAAGAGGGGGGAAGCTTGTAGAATGGGCACAGATGAATGAGTTCATAGTAGGAAACACCTGGTTTGAGCAGCCTAACAGAAGAAAATGGACTTGGATGAGTCCAGGATAATACCAAAAATCAAATTGACTACATCCTGATCAACAAAAGATTTAGAAATTCTTTACTGTCAGCAAAAACACTACCACGCGCAGACTGCAACAGTGACCACAATCCTGTAGTGGGAAGGTTTAGGCTGAAATTGAGGAAAAGGAAACAGACCAAAAGCAACATCAAGCTAAACCTTGGACTCTTAAAGTCAGATGAAATGATACGTCAAAAATTTAATGTACATGTTCAAAACAAATTCAGTGCTCTGGAAGACGTTGGTGACAGTGAGGAACAATGGACAAAGTTGAGAAGTTCTATAAATGAAGCTTGTGAAGAAATCCCTAAGGCAAATAGAAAAGCAAAAAAGAGTTGGATGACTAATGAAATTTTGGGCCTGATGGAGGAAAGGAGGAAGGCAAAGAGAAATGAGGAGATATACAGGAAGCTAAACAAACAAATCAGGTATAGGTGCAATGAAGCTAAGGAAGCTTGGCTGAACACAAAATGCAAAGAGATAGAAGAACGACACAAAATGGATCCTCAGGGTATGTACAGACGAATTGAAGAAATTGTCCACAGGAAAAATACATGCACATCAACTGGTTGCTTAAAATCAAAAGATGGCACGCTTATCATGGAAAAAGACAAAATATTAGACAGATGGGGAGAGTACATTAAAGACCTTTTTGAGGATGACAGAAACGAAGAACACATTATAAAAAAGAACTTTGAAGGACCACCCATAATGAAAGATGAAGTTAGAGCAGCACTGAAAAAGATTAAACCAGGAAAAGCCCCAGGACCAGACAACATTACTACAGAGATGATTGAAGCCCTGGAGGAATTTGGCATAGAAAAAATAACAGCCTGAGTCCGTGAGGTGCTCAGTTACCGCCTGTCGCCACGAGGAGGCACAGCGTAGGGCTTGCTGATGGACAGGCTATGTACTGACAGGAAGAGACTTACACATTGCTCTTCTTTTCGCACAGCAGTGCTAGCCAGCGGTGCAGGCCGAAGCCGAAACACTAGACGCATCACATCTGCCAATATGACAAGCATCTGTACTAAAACAACACGATTTGAAAGAGCTTTGGGAAGATCCTGTATAAGGATATTAAATAAAATAGGTGCTATCACTGAACCTTGTGGAATCCCCAAATTGAAGAGCATTGGTGTAACAGGTAAAATGTATTATTACATTAAAGACTTTTTATCCTGTAGATCAATGTGTGTAAGATTAGGGACTGTATACTCTTCATTTAAAGACATAGACATGGGGATCCCTCAGGGGTCAATCATAGCCCCCATCCTGTTCAGTATACTTCTTTATGATTTACCACAACATTTGTCGAAGAACACTAATGTTGTACAGTATGCAGATGATATTGCCATTTGGATGAATACCACTCTTCGAAAAAATACAAACAAAAGAACAATCACCCATGTACAAAAGCTCTACCAATATGATCTTCATAACCTGAGTAATTACATGGAAGACAATGGTCTGGAGTTATCGAGTGAAAAGACTTATCTTATGCTTTTTAACAATGGTGAAAACCCTAAAACTCTCCCTACGTTATCGCTGGACAATAATCCACTTGCTTATAAGCCCACCGTTAAATTTCTAGGAGTGTACATAACACGAAAGTTGAATTGGAGACATCATATCGAATCTTTAATTACAAAAGCAAACAAAAGACTTAACTTCTTAAAAATAGTTAACAGACAATCCTGGAGCCAAGACACTCAAACTATGTTATACCTAGCGATTTCTTTGGTTCGATCGAAACTGCTCTATGGACAAGAGGTATATTTTACTGCCTCGAATAACTCTTAAAAAAATTACAGAGTGTAGACAGCAAAGCTATTAAATTGGCTCTTGGTGTGCCCGTTCATACAAACACAATGAAGTTTTATAAAGAAAGTAACATATTACCTTACCGCTTGCAGATCAACGTGAATTAGCGGTGACAAAGTATGTTATTAGAGCTCTGGCCGCAAAGAACTCAGTTAAGGATGAATTACTATACACCTCGGAAACTGACTATCCTCAGAAAGCTCGAAGGTGAACCTTCAACCTTACGAAATTTGCAGAAGTCCTCCTGAGCGAAAACAATATTGATATAAGTAACATTGCAGTAATGCCTCTTATTCCATCCATACCTTCCTGGGAACTTGAAAAAGCTAACTTTGACATAGACTACATAAATCTCAATAAAACAGAAGAAATAAATATTCTAGTATCAGAAGTCAAATCTCATTTAACCACATATTATCCTAATCACCAAAAAATTTGCACAGATGGGTCTGTTTTAGATACAGCTGATAGCGGAGCTGGATTCGTCATTCCTGCCTTAAAGGTACAAAAATCTTTTTATATAGGCAAGGCTTCTCTATTTTACATCAGAATTATACGCAATATTGATGGCTCTTAACTATATTACTAGCCTCCCATACGATATCTGCAATATACTATTGTGTGTTGATTCTAAATCAGTGTTACGTAGCTTGAAACAAACAGAAAATGTAATACGAAATGACATTATATGTGAGATCAAACATTTGATACATTGTATTTCATCCAGTGGTGTTGGTATAAATTTATCTAGGTTCCGTCACATTCTGGACTTTATTGGAATGAAGTTTCGGACAAATTAGCAAAAGACGGTGCATCCAATAATGCAAATACCGTAACTTTCCATAACATACGACTGTCAGTTCATGAACTTGGTTCTGTGTTAGAATGTTCATTTTATACAAATTTTTCCAATACCCAAAGCCTGATGCCTAACTGCCCCAGACAGCTAGCGTCCTTGATATACAAACTAAGGCTTAACTCTTGGAAAACAAAATATACACAGAATGTATATATTTGTTCAAAAGCATTATCTGTCCACCATCTGCTCTTTGAATGTCCTATTTTACTTACGACATATAGAAATAACAATCTCGATTTTTCATGTACTGACTCTATAGATATCCTTTACAACAAAAATAATGATATTATTTCGGTAGTCCAGCTGATTCTCAGATCCCCTGTTGGCAGATTGTTATGAAGAGTTAATTAATTGTTGTCTGTTATTGATTGACACTGTTAACTTAATGTTCTGAATTCTTAATTGTTATTGTTCCCCTTCTTACATTCAGACTCTCACTACCCCTTCCCATCCCCGTCTCCCACCTTTTTTTTTCTCCCTATGTATGTGAGTGTGTGTGTGTGTGTGTGTGTGTGTGTGTGTGTGTGTGTGTGTGGTGTGTGTGTGTGTGTGTGTGTGTGTATGTGTGTGTGTGTGTGTGTGTGTCTAAAATCACTGTTGTGAACAGACATTAAATAAAGATTCCAGAGATAAACCTTCAACTTTACTGTTTTTAGCAAATAATTCCACAAAAGTTTCTGCTTTGTCCATGTCTGAAGGAAATGTGTTACATGTTTCTATCATTATCGGACACCTTCGTAAGTTGGTTCCATTCTTCATTTGATTCATTTTCGTCCAGACTTTATGGAAATCTTTGAAATCTGAAATTTCTTTTGTGCAGAATGATGCCCAATAACCTTTCTTTGCTTCAGCGATGATTTTGTTACATTGGATGTTAGCTTTTTTCATTTCCACATGATCTTCAGGTTTCCGGCATTTGATGTAGATTTTGAATCTCCCTTTTATATTGAACTGCTTTCTCACATGCCTCTGTCCACTAAACATTACCCAATCGATTATTCGATCTAGAAGTTTTGAGTTTCGGAATTGATACGTCTGCAGCGGCTAGAATTGACTCTTAGAATTTAGAAAACATAATGTCTACATTTTCACTTTTATAATGTCTGTAATCCTGATTAGCAAGAGCAGTTCGAAATAAGGACCAGTCTGCACGCTTGTAATTATATTTTGGAATAATATCAGGAGAGCTGTCTTTCATCCTGATGTTTTTGTCAGTTATGGTTATGATGATAGGTAGATGATCGCTTCCCAAAGTGTCTCTGTGAGATTCCCAGGTACAGGATGGTGCTAATTCTGGTGATATCAGAGACAAATCGATGGCTGTCGCCTGTGTTTGGAGACATCAGGGATCCTAGTGACACTACCATCATTTAAAAGATAAAGCGAACTATCAAACGATATTTTCTACCAAACAATTGCTCGTAACAGTAGAACAGTTCTTTTCCCAAAATGGGGAGTGGGAATTAAAGTCTCCACCTATTAGCCATTTACCACGCTGCTGATCTTGGATCGTGCGCAGCCATTCTGTGTTGTGGTCATTTGGACCTGTTGGCAGGTATACTGACAAAAAGTTGATGTTTAAAGAATTGCTTAATTGGACAGTGGCAGCACAAGCGTGCAAATCATCGCTTGATTTCAAAACTGGGGAAGTAAGTAAGCAGTATTGTAACTCTTTGAGTATATATATCGCGGTGGATACCTTCTTCCCGTGATTCCCACATTCATAGACTGGACGATAGTAATAATCGGGGAAATTGGGAAGCTTGGTTGCGACAACATTCATCGACTGCAGAATCAAAACTTCACATCTATTTGATGTCAGGAAATGCTCCAAGTATGCCGAATTGGTGGAAAGGGATCTACAATTCCATTGCAAAAACTTGACTTGGGTTTGTTGTCGCATTACTGATACTGGTTTATCTCCAACTTTCTATTGACTGTTACATGTATTTATGGTCGATAATAATGAATATTTGATTTTCTGTGTACAGGAGAGATGGACAGAAAGAAAATTACGCAATTACTTAGACTACGAAGTAAAGATAACAAAACTGTAGCAAAACGATAAAAAGAAAATTATATAGTCAACGTATAAATAACTTATTGAGGAGATATTAGATTACAATGGATAACAAATAACCAATAATCAAAATAATAGCATACATGTAAATAGTGTATAGTCTGATTGAGTCTTGATAGTCGGACTAAAACCTGGTTATTGTTTGCTTTCAGCAGAAGAAATGTCAGAGATGACGCGGAAAAAGTCATGTGACATGAACGTTAAGAATTGTATATGTGATACTGTTATATCAAAACATATTATACGGCCACCATAGTACGTAGTTGTCGAAAAGGTGGTACCGTCCTCTAGAGAATCTGGAAGGGTGTAGCTGTGCTGATCTTGATCTTGCTGTTCTCCTTGGAGTCTCCCAAAACAGGTCTTGAATGTGTCTTCCAAGATTTCCTGCAATGATGCTGCTTCCTCTGGTGGTGGGGTGAATGTCATCTTTTAGAAATTGTTGAGTGGTACGAAGTTTCTCATGAGATACAAAAGAAATATTTTTCATATCAACAAGTTCAGCAGATAGTAAAGCGTTGAACAGATTTCGTTGAACCTCCATTCGTGCCTGCCGTACAGGGGCAACCTTACTAACGACTAGTTTTGAATTTGGATGTGTGTGTGTTGTGGTGGTGTGTGTGTGTGTGTGTGTGTGTGTGTGTGTGTGTGTGTGTGTTGTGATGTGTGTGTGTGTGTGTGTGATGTGTGTGTGTGTGTGTGTGTGTGTGTGTGTGTGCGCTCGAGCGCGTGTTCCAGTGGCCACATTCTGAGCAAGACACGAGGAAGACTTACAGCAGAGCAGTTTGATTTGACGACTAGTCCAATGTATCAATTTATTATTTGTCAAACAGCACACACCTGATGCCATCACTAATCAACACCATAGGGAACCGCAGTCTGTTAAAACAGTTCATGGAAAGGTAATCTTTGGTGTTGTCTTTATTTTGGTAGGTTTGTATGACAGTATTTATTTGGCCAGCTCCCTGTCACCAGGTTCGCTATGTTCGTTCGTTGTGCTATAGATTGATGCTTCAGAGTTCAATCCCATTACCCAATGTAAATGATGACCGCGTGAATGCATATGTCAGCACGATGATATCAGTGTAATGCATAGTGGATAGACAGTAGAAAGACAGACGGATAGATAACAGAGTCATAGACAGACAGACAGACAGATAGACAGACAAGAATGTTATAATATAATATATATATATAAACAGAAAAAGCAAAGGTAAGGGGTTGGAACTAAACAGCAGGAAGACTGAAGTCATGGTGATCAGTAAAAAACATGAAATCCCCTCATGCAAAATAAAAACAAATGGCACAACCTTGACACAGGTTAATAAGTTCAAATACCTGGGAACGGTCATTTCATCAGACGGCAGAAGCACATCGGAAATAGCTGGCAGAATCGGCCAAGCCAAAACAGCATTCAAGAAGATGACAAGCATTCTTACCAACAAATGCCTATCAATTAACATCAGAAAGAGAGTCCTTGAATGTTATATAGAACCAATACTGTTGTACGGATGCAAGGCGTGGACAGTCAGCAAGCAAAGCCAGAGCAGGATCGAGGCAGCCGAGATGTGGTTTCTCAGAAAAATGTTGAGAGTTCCATGGACAGCAAAGAAAACAAACGAGACAGTCTTGATGGAGGCAGACACAAATAGATCACTCATAAGGGTCGAAAGAAACTCTAGGGAGAGCTAGACAACAGAAGGTCTTTAGAGAAGTAACCCCCTTTTAGACAAATGTTTCGGCCCTGAACTCCTTACACTCTCGGGGGGCCGGGCCTCATCCAGGTCATGACTCCTGGATGCCCTTCTGCTGTTGTCTATTTTTTTTTTTTTTCCCCCACGCCGGGGAGCGAACCTGGGCGATTCTGCGCTTCAGAACTGCGGTACGCGGTTTTACCAATGTGCTAACGGGGCACACATCATCTGTAGGGAATTTAATCCTTATGAAGTCCACTTTGGTTCCTCCTTGCCCAGATCCAGCTTGAGCTCCTTTCTGGTGCCTCTGCCATCGCTTTAAGGGCTCTAGTCCTCTTCTTCCCAGAAATGGCGAGTTGTTTCATGAGATCATAAGCGGAGGTGCCCACAAACCCTCTTGCCCCGACCTCTACGGCGAAGATTTTGACCCGCAGACCTGCTTTCTTCAGGGTGCTGGCAAGACCGGCGTATTTTTCGGTCTTGTAGATATGTGCTTCTTCCATTCTGCTTTCGTATGGCACAGTGAGTTCTATCAGATTCACTTGTTTCGAGGAGTCAGAGTGGAGAGCGATGTCTGGTCTCAAGCCTGTCTTGCTGATGACATCTGGGTAATTTCTCCACTCTGGGAGGTCTGCTGTACACTCCCAGTCGATTGCTCCATCCAGAAGACCCTTTGGCAATGTGCTGGTTGTCATAGCAATTTCGGGCCAGACCTGTTTCCCTCCTGCTTTGTAGAACGTTGTCATAGCAATTGGTGCGTTTGGGGTCATGGTTTTTTCCGCTAACCACGTCTGTGATCACTTTCAGAACTTGGTTGTGCCTCCATGTATACCTTCCTTGGGCTAGCGCTACTTTGCAAGAGCTTAGGACATGTTCCACTGTTTGTTTCTTCTGACAGAGCGGACATGCTGGGTCATCTGATTTCCCCCATTTCACTAAGTTTGCATTCGAGGGGAGCAGTCATATACAGATCTGAGGAGGAAGCTTATCCTTAGAGGAGCCATGTGCCACATATCGTTCCAGCTGAGACTTCTTTGGAGTGCACTGTCCCATGTTGTCCATTGCCCCTGTTGACCTTGCTGGACTGCCTTCTGCACTCTTTTGACATCTTCTTCTTTCTTCAACTCCTGTATGATCATGTCTCATTTTTCCTTCCTTTTGGCTTTGGACCACCACTGCATTTTTGTTGCTCCCAGTCCCTGTCTGTTGGTTTGCGTGTGTCCAATTATTTCTTTGATGCTGAGGTTTCTCTTGGCATTGTTTACAGCCTCTTGGACTTTCCATTTTCTGCCAGTTCTCAGCTTTGGCTGAATTGATCTCACGATATTGTCTTCCGATTCCTCCAGCATGCTCAACAGTCTTGCTTTTCCAACTTTGTATTCATCCACTATGGATTTGAGAGGTAGCTTCAGCATTGCTTGACGACAGTAGAATGCAACATCAGTGAGACCAGGTGGGACACCGAGCCATTTTCTTGTGTATTTGTTGATTTTGGCTTCCATTGCTTCCACTGTGCTGGTGCAAATGTCATAGATTAGCAGTGGCCACAGCAGCTTTGGTATCAGCATGAACTGTAGACACCAGACTTTGTATTTGCCTGGCAGTCCGCAGTTATCTATTTTCTTCAGGCCTTCTTCTGCTGTTTGCTTGGTTTCACATCCCCTTTGTGTGCCTTTCAGGGAGTCATCATACCATCTTCCGAGACTTTTTACTGGCTCTTCTGTGACAGTGGGGATGGCTTGGTTGGCTACCATGAATTTGACTGAATCTGCCACTTTTCCTTTTCGCAGTGAGAGACTTCGGGATTTCTTTGGTTTGAACCTCATTCTTGAAGAGGCCACCAGCTCATCCAGCTGCTTTAAGATTTGGTGTGTCTCTTCCTCATCCGTGGACAAGACTGTTGTGTCATCCATGAAAGCTTTCAGAGGAGGCATCTGGTATCCATCTCCCAGATTCACTGGACCTGAACTCTTCATTGCAGCTTTCAAGATGACTTCCACTGCCAACACGAACAGTATGGGAGAGATTGCACAGCCCATTGCAATACCCACCTCTAGGTCTATCCAGTCCGTGGTGTATTCTTTGGTAGAGAACCGCATTGAGAACCCTTGGAAATACTTCCTCAGCATTATTCGGATGTTTTCTGGGATGTGATACATTTCAAGAGCCAGCTGGATCATATCGTGTGGAACTGATCCATATGCATTCGCCAGATCAAGCCAAACTACGTCAATGTCTCTCTTGTCTGTTCTTGCTTTTTGGATGGCATCCCAAATCAACGTGGCATGTTCCAAGCATCCAGGCATTCCTGGTATGCCTCCCTTTTGGACTGACATATCCAGATACTTGTTTTCAGTCAGGTATTTTGTCAATCTTGCTGCCATAACAGAGAAGAAGATTTTCCCCTCGACGTTCAGAAGTGATATTGGCCTGAACTGGTTGATGCTGCTGGAGTTCTGCTCCTTCGGAATGTACACTCCTTCAGCTCTCATCCATTGGTCGCTGATCTTCTGGTTCCTCCATGCTGATCGAATCATCTTGTGGAGCCACTCGAGCACTTCTGGGCATTTCTTGTAGAGCAGGTATGGTATTCCGTTTGGTCCAGGTGCTGACTTGGCTCTGGCTTTCTTTACTACATTCTTCACTTCATCCAGTGTTGGTGGTTTGTTATTGAATTTTCCTTCTGGCGCTGCAGGCCTCATCACTCATAAGGAAGATTAGGAAAAGACAAGCAACATTTATAGGCCATTTTATGAGGAAGGGGGGTTTGAAGCACCTAGTCACAATGGGAAAGCTGGAGGGAAGGAGAGCACCAGGTAGACCCAGGGAGAGAATGCTGGACGGACTTGCAGAGTGGCTGGGGATGAAGAGGGTGGGGGAGATGCTGGGGGCAACGAGAGATAGAGATGGTTGGAAGTCCATGGTCGCCAACGCCATGCGGCAGGGCACCTGATAATGATGATATAGATATATAGATAGATAGAGAGATGAAGAGATAGATAGATAGAGAGACAGACAGATAGATAGATAGATAGATAGAAACTGCTACATTTAAACTCAAGATTTCGTTTGCATTTAGGGTTTTGAGGTGGTACTAGCGGCTTGATTTCACACATAAGTTTAAGCATTTTTCTTTCGTGTCCCATTAGGAAGCGTTTGAGAGCCAAATTCATATAACAATATCGATTCTTTTACGTCAGGTGGACAAGATGTCAGACTTCTAATCGGAGGATCTTAAAGATTTGGGTTCGATCCTACCTTGGTATTCCTGCCTAGTGGTTAAAGGGTAAACGTTTTCCCATCTCTCGGGTCAACGCGTATGCGGACCTGTTATCGCCCTCCTTCGTATGTATACGCAAGCAGAACATCAAATATGCACATTAAAGATCCTGTAAGTCATGTCTGTCTTGTGGCTTATGGAAATATGAAAACACACAGCATATACCAGAGACGAAGCATGCAGACTGTGCAGCAATATACCGCCTGCTCATTTTTGACGAGCGCACATCCGACGAAGTTCGAAACGCTATCAAGTCCCCAACCTAACAAACAACAACAACAACAACATTTTCAACAACAACAACAATATTACTACTACTACTACTACTACTACTACTACTACTACTACTACTACTACTACTACTACTAAGATGAGCAAAATAAAAAAAATGTACAACACTTGTAATTATTCCTTTAAGCAAATATTTTCACTGTTCAAGTATACTTCGATAAAATCAACCCAGGTCATCATAAACGCAAGTCAACACAACTATGGCGAACTATGTCATCCTATAATGTGTTTGAGTGTCCTTAAAGAAAAAGATACCGGGTTCAGCCTTCAGACAGTATAGGAATACCGCCAGCCCCTTCCTCCCCCTCTCTCCGCACACTTTCCCAGCTGCCTCAAATAGAATTTGTATATATACATACGTTGATATTTCTTTCACATGTAATTAGACGAAACGAGCACATAGCGCGTGAACAAGAACACACGTCGACAAGGTTACACTGTGCAGGGAACATGGGGAATACTGAGTCAGTAAAACCACAGCACTAAGTGAAGGCAACTACACTGTGACGGCGTGTTCTCCTCGGACACGAAAAGTCCGGAGTGTCATGAAGTGATAATAAAACTGCATACTATACACTGTTATAAATGTTGAACCCGGAGTCAACACTTACGAATGTATTCTTTCCCACCAAGCAGCTTATAAGACACAGCGGTGAGAATCAAGGAAACACACAGTATTTCAACCAGTTCACATCCCCGCCACTTAGAGCATGAAATCGATTCTGATTCAACTCCGCACTTCAAATCACCAATGACTTCACACATAGCTGATGGCACAAATCGAAGTCACATACACAGGCACACAAATAATAATAATAATAATAATAATAATAATAATAAAATAAAACAGTTAAAAGCACAACAAACACATTTTGTGTACAATCACACACACACACACACACACACACACATGATTTCAAACTTTCGATAACACTCGTAATAGATCCGAGAAATGCTCTTCATACGGTCGAGTAGACTGTAGTGTCTAGCACTGCCAAATGTCTGCTGACATGTCAAGACGAGCTTATGGTACAACCACGTATAGTTTTGATAAACAGTTGTCATAAGAGCTAGGCATACTAATTGTTAAAATCGCACGCAGTCAAGCTTAACAAAAAGTTAGCTGTTCGAACTTTAAGCAATACTGGTTATACAGTGACGTACCATTTGAAATGTTATAGGCAGTTACTAGATTGACGGGCATCACCTATCGCGGATGAATTGTTCTATTGCATGTGGCTGTGCGAAGTGTCAGCGGCAATGGTAGTCTGCTGGGACAGGATGCGGCTGGAACATTCATTTCGTATTCACATTTAGCGGGCATCAGTGTT
>JAPXFY010000016.1:33530058-33532558 GCA_030674185.1 Monoplex corrugatus | reverse complement strand
TTGTGGAAACAAATATAAATACACACAGTGAGTTTATGTAAAACATCTAAAACCACACACACCACACACACACACACACACACACACACACACACACACCACACACACACACACACACACACACACACGTATGCACATGCATGCACACACAGATGCATGCAATAGCTTGAAAAAATGACCGAATGATTGGTCTATCAATATATACATACACACACACACACACACACACACACACACACACACACACACACACACACACATATATATATATATATATATATATATATGGACAGACAAATAGATACATGGATAAAATATGTCTATAGATAAATAGATCGATAGCTACAAGGATAGATAAACAGCTACATGGATAGATAGATAAAGAAGGGGAGAGAGAAGAGAGAGAGAGAGAGGAAGAGAGGAGAGAGAGAGAGAGAGAGAGAGAGAGAGAGAGGAGAGAGAGAGAGAGAGAGAGAGAGAGAGAGAGAGAGAGAGAGAGAGGAGAGAGAGAGAGGAATTTTATGCAGAACGAATCAAACTGTTTTTTGACAAGGGTGGGATTAACAAACTGTCGCCACTAACTAATGCATGGGACAAGACTGCAGTTCGACTTTTGGTTTTCATGAACATGGTTAGCTCCCTTCCATTATGACGCCGCGCACATGCCCTTGTGTCCATTTTCCCCACATACTATTTTATTCTGTTGTTGCTGTTAGAACTGCTGTTGCTACTACTACCAAGCACTACTACTATTAACAGCACTACAACTATTACCACTAATACTATCAGTACCACTACTTTTGATTGTGCTGCTGCTGTCACGATTGCTGCTAACATTAACTATTGTGGGAGCTCTAGTCGAATCAACCGAGTTGGTTGAGCCAGTACCAGTCTTGCCAAATCGCACAGTCATCCATATGATTTCAGACACATCACTGGCAGATTATTCTGCTGGGCGAATGTCGGAAACTGACTGTTCTGCTGAGATTTTTTGTATCTGTTTATCAATGATGATGATGATTGTACCTCTACAACAACAATAACAACAACAATAACTACTACTACTTCTTCTACTACCATCACTACTACTACTACTACATGTACTACTCCTGCTAAAACTACTGATAATAATAATTCTATTTATATAGCGCAAACAAACCATTTCAGAGAATGCTCACTGCACTTTAGATTAAAAGAAAAAAAAAAAAAAAAAAAGGGGGGGGGGGGGAGGGTTGCCATGTAAATACATCAAAACATAGTTCATAAGAGTTTCGGGAGGGGGAAGGGTTGTTATGTAAATATATCAACGCAGTTCAAACACAGTCCGATATATACACTAATACATCTAAGCAACATTATGTATGTATGTATTAATGTATATATATAATATCAAACACACACATAATATATATATATAAATAACTATCATAAATAATATATATATATATATATATATATATATATATAAATTTCATCAAAATAACAACAAATATATTTTTCATTTGTCATTTATCAATGTGGGATTTGTATACAAGCGCAATCATACACATGAAAATGTATGCACATACACACCATATATACACACGCGCAAACACAACTGGACTTAGGATTTTATAGGTATATATGAAAGAGATGTGCTCTGAGGAGCTTTTGTAAGTAAGCATAAAGCTGCTTTGTCATAAAGACACTGGGAAGGACTTCCATGTTTTTGGACCAAAAACAGAGCATAATTTATTTCCACAAGATTTTATAGAGGACCGAGGTATGGTGAGAGAGAAAGTCCATGAGAGTTTTGATGGAAGGTTTGTAGAGTAGGAGTTCTGATATGTGATGCCATGGAAAGCCCGCAAACCTATTTCAAGTGATGGTAAAAACAGCAAAAGGGAATTGACTCCAACATGGAAAATCGTGGATTGGACAGGCAGAAGAATCAATTCAGACGCACATTAAACGACAGAAATCAGACACAAAAGAATGGGAGAAATAACCAAACAGTTTCAAAAACCTGTACGAAAGCACCGTGTCAAAAAATATAGTGAGACACTGTCATGAATGACAGAAAGGAAAGCTGATGGAGAAATTAGCCCACTCACTGAACAACTAAGCTGCGATGCCAAAGATATTATATTCGGATAGCTCAGTTACCCATAACAAACCAAACCTGGATGAGGCTTCAATGTTAAACAGAACAGAAATACTGCATCTGAAGGAAATGCTGCTTGTCCCACAACCACCCGTCTGTTTGCACGCTCATTGTCTTGACGTATAAATACAGGGCGTTCAGATGGTATCTAACAAACTGTCTAACACAGTAATGAAGACACTGAAACAAGAGTAAAAATTTACACTTTATTACTTTCTAAATATCAGTTTTACTGAATACTGTTGAGGCAATATTAATCTAAAGCAATAAAGTAAGTTCAAAATTAAAATATATACTGAAAAAGAAAATGTTCAATGTTTTTTAACATTTGCAAAATTGTCCTTCCTTTGGAGACTT
>JAPXFY010000016.1:33485058-33525058 GCA_030674185.1 Monoplex corrugatus | reverse complement strand
ACAATGGGACGGAGGGGTACATCTTTCTTGTGCACTTTAGCAGTCCGTAGAACTTGGGCACATCAGTAGCTGAGGGGTACAATCTGTGATACTGTTCTGAAGAGAGTTCTCCTGACTTCTGTAGGCCTTGCAGTAGTTTGGTCAAACTAAACTAAACTAAACTAAACTGAACGAAACACAGCTAAAAAACAAAACAAAACAAAACAAAAAACAAAACAACACAAAACCAAGTAGAGTAAGTAGTAAGTAGTAAAGTAAAGTGAAGTGAAGTGAGTGAAGTGAAGTGAAGTGAAGTGAAGTGAAGTGAAGAAGTGAGAAGTGAAGAAGTGAAGTGAGTGAAGTGAAGTGAAGTGAAGTGAACGGAGGAATGAACTGAACTGAACTGAATAACTGAACTGAACGACTAACCTAACCTAACCTAACACTAACCTAACTAACCTAACCTAACCTAACCTAACCTAACTAACCTAAACTAAACTAAATAAACTAAACTAAACTAAACTAAACTAAACTAAACTAAACTAAACTAAACTAAACTAAAACTAAAAACTAAGCTAACTAAACTAAAACTAAAACTAAACTAAACGAAACTAAACTAATCGAAGCGAAACAAAAATAAACGAAACGAAACGAAATAACGAACCTGAAATAAATACAGGTTTGTTCTTTCTGAATACCAATAGTAAAATAACATAACGTCAATTATGTGATATCTATTTATTTGTCTTTTTTCTGTTTTATTCTAGTGTTGGTTTAGTAATTTCTTTCCTTATATATATATCTGGTATTTTTGAAGTACGTGCGCTTGACTCTCCTTCCCCACTGAGAGGAGTCCCATTTTCACACGACAAATACATTCTGACAATAAATATACATAGACAAATCTCAATACATTGGTGAAACAAAAAACTCCCTCAAACAAAGGTTCTACCTCCACCGTTCAAATATTAACCGCAACACTGGTTCTCGTTACCCTAACACTTTAATTTACCTGACCACTAGCTCTCTGATCTACGATGTATCGCCATAGAAAAACAATATTCCAGTTCCCGCACTCAACGTCTAAACAGATAACACTTTTGGATAACGAAGATGCAAACAGTCTCTTCAAATGGTTTTAATACCATCCATTCTAAATTCTAATGTGGTCGATGTAATTTTTGCGGCGTGGTTGACCCTCTTTGTCCTCAGTTTGCCTGTGCTTTTAAGCCTACTGTTTGTTGCCTTGTGTACATAGATATGTGCATGTAAAGATGTGGGGTGGGGTGAGAAGTAGTATATATCTCTTTCTGAATGTATAGATGTCTACACAGGTATACAGGGAGTGTAAATTACTATACGGAATGAATATATGGCACAGACTATTAATCTTAATTCTTACGTTTTTTAAACTGATAATTTTGGGTCTTAATTCGATTGTTCTTACTATATCATATTATTTTATTTGGTTCATTTGGAGTTTTTTTTTATTACGCGGGCAGGCATACGTGCATTGATATCATTGTTCAGGAGTTTGTGTGCGAGAAATGTGTGTGTATGGATATGAACGTGTACGTGTGTGAGTGTGTGCGTGCGGGTATGCGTGTGTGGGTGGTGCGTGTGTGCGAGTGTGTGTGTTTTTGTGTGTGAGTGTGAGTGTGAGTGTGAGTGTGGTGAGTGCGAGTGTGTGTGTGGTGTGTGTGTGTGTGTGTGTGTGTGTGTGTGTTGTGTGTGTGTGTGTGTGTGTGTGTGGTGTGTGTGTGTGTGTGTGTGTGTGTGTGGTTGTGTGTTCCCGTACGTGTATATATATGTGTGTGTGTGAGGGTGTGAATATGGGCGACTACGCGTTTGTGTGTACATTCATGCTCCACGTGATTTTATGCGATATTTTAAAGGAAGTGAGATGAATTCTCTAATGTAGATGAGATCATACGATTTTATTGTCATTTTACTCTGAGGAAGGCCAAAGGCCGAAATATTGGAGAAAATAGTCAATGCTCTTGTTGACTGTCTTGGAAAATTGAAGTGTATATGTTATATATATATATATATATATATATATATATATATATATATATATATATATATATATATATGTATATATATGTATATATATATATATATATATATATATATATATATATATATATATACATACACACATAGAAGCAGAGACAGAGAGACTGAAATGCAGAGAAAGAGAATGACATTAACGGGGGGAAGAGAGAGAGAGAGAGAGAGTAAAGGAGTGAGAAAGAGAAAGAGAGAGAGAGAGAGATGTAGACTTAGACCTAGTTCGTTTTACTTTTTTTCTCTAAACTCATAAGTGCATCTCTTTTTTCCAAAATGGTAAAGGTCAAACAGATGCTGTGATGGAAGTCGCAGAAGTCAAGAGAAGCTTTGTATCTTAGAACTTGACCACACTATGATGGCATTCGCACTTAGAAATAAAAGGTCTCATTTAGATCTAGAATTTCAATTGTTGCTTCC
Source organism: Monoplex corrugatus (assembly GCA_030674185.1). Classification (NCBI taxonomy): domain Eukaryota; kingdom Metazoa; phylum Mollusca; class Gastropoda; order Littorinimorpha; family Ranellidae; genus Monoplex; species Monoplex corrugatus. The sequence goes on along the minus strand of JAPXFY010000016.1, from coordinate 33,522,589 downwards.
ATCTCATCTTCATGCGAGCTCCTCGAACATTGTTGTTGTTAGTGTACATTAAGCTTAACATCCCAGCGCTGAAATGCGATAAGGAACTGTCTTATAATTTCTTTTGTCCTGACAATAACCACACGTGTTCTGTTTGTAACTCTCCCTCTCTCCGAACGCTGCCCTATTACCACTTACGTATATAGCCCGGGCATGCGCCGACCAATCAGCACCCGGTTTTCATTCTTTCATGTGATGTTTGGTGGCACGATGTCTTTTATGTTTTGTACAGTCTTTGCAAATTTGCATTTATGAATGTACATTTTCCCTAGAAGGACAATTAAACCAAATAACCGTATCTGTGTAGTTTGTTGTGTGGCTGGTGAAAACACCCTATGCACAATGGCCTTTGCTTGTTTGGAATATTATTTTACTGGCTAAATTTTAAGTTGTAGATGTCATTATTCAGTTTGTTCGTATGGAAGGAAGGTGGAGGTAGGTGGAAGCAGAGGCAGGGATAACTTTCACCTGTAGGTTTTTAAGCTGGTACTGTAAAATTAACATGAAAGTGTGTTGTTGTATTTGTAGGCAGCATAGGCAGGCATTGTATTTGCGAGTATCTAAGATGAAAACAGTTTTGTCAAATGAAATGAAACCGGGTGGGTGGCGTGTTTCCTGAAAGCACGAGGGATTGTTGATGTCATTAACGTTTCAGATCGTGTGTGCAAGTTCTTGTGTGTGTGTGTGTGTGTGTGTGTGTGTGTGTGTGTGTGTGTGTGTGTGTGTGTGTGTGTGTGTGTGTGTGTGTGTGTGTGTGTGTTATGTGTGTGTGTGTGCGTTCGTGTACATGTATGTGTGTGCGTGTGTGTATGTATTCATGCCTGGCGGTGACCGTGCAGTAGAGGAAGTGAGACTAAACCTACAATATAAATGTTCTTATGACATGTTACTTTTATTTTACACAGTGCCGAAATATTGCATGACAACAACATTAAATACACTTGTATATTATCTTTTCTTGCATGAATGTGCACACACACACACACACGCATCTGTATACACATATAAATAGTTTGCATTTTCCCGTTGTTCTGACGGATGAATAGGCATATGGTCCTGGTATGGTCTTTACATGAAATACAAGGCCGATCTTGGAAGCACATATTTTTGTGCAGGTGCTGTATGGTAAGAGGGCTGCGCTTTGGTTGTGCTTACGTTAGTCCTACTTCTGTCAAATAGCAGCTGTTACGCGCAAGTTCCTCTGTGAGTGTGTGCTATGTGCACTGCTGTTGTCAGTTTGTTTGTTGTGGCAGAGTCGTCTGAGTTGATGGCGTTGATGACACAGCGGATAAGGATGACTGCAGGTATCCTTGTCTGCTTTAGTGGTCTTTCCTGGTCACGGTATCCTTGATTACAGCTCTCTGTGGCAAGCCTTTGTGGCAAGCCTTTGTGGCAAGCCTTTGTGGCAAACTTTTATGGCAGGCGTTTATGGCAAGTCTTTATGGCAAGCTTTTATGGCAAGCCTGATATTGTCTTGCCACAGTCTCTTGGTTAGCCCTCCAATGGCAAAGCTAGCCTTAGTGATGCGCAGTACAACCTCAGCAACGAGAGATCTACTGCTGCTCAATGTACAGCTCAAGTAACAGACTTTGTGTACAGTCTTAATCTCCTGGCTGTAGATGACAATCAGAGGTTGCGGAGCGCAAGGAACCTCAGATGATGTTGGCTGAAACATGGTCTCTGTTTTACCTAGGCTAATTGTAAAGCTGTGATGTTTGCAGGCGTATATGGCGAATCTGATGATGGAGATTTATTGATCAGCTTTCCAAACCAGTAGAATGTGTAGCCTCCTCCCATTTCCTCGTGCTGGATTTTGTCTGTGAATTTTTTTTCCACTTAGAGAAGCTACATCAATCCTTCATCAAGCGTACTTCCTGGATTTCAAGGCTGTGCGCTGTTCTGGTCTACCGTCTTTATTCTGAAACATTTGAACATTCCAGGCACCAAGGATAAGAGATTTTCTCTTTTTCTTATTCAGATTATTTCAGCCGCAGAGTTGGATGACCATGCAAAAGCAGATATCTGCCAGATGCATACGAGACAGGCCTTGTTGACGGTGCACGCCCACCCCATCTGGGAAGAACAGTGCTGTCATTGGAAAAGACTACTCTGTAGCCGTGGGAGGATACTAACATCGCGTCTGTCTTGGGATTACGGTGGACGCCACAGCCGCATATATGCAGGGGGTCATGACTAGGGCTTTGTCATAGCTGGTGAGTTTCAGTTTCAGTTTCTCAAGATGACATCTCCGCGCTCGGAACGAATTCCACATGCACTAACGTCACAGGTGCCATGTGTATGATGATCATGGCACAAGCCTTAAGCCTGCACATAAACCCATGAGCTGGCCAGGTTCTGAGGCCCCTACCTAGACTATGTTTTACCTAGTCTATATTTTAAACTGGTATTTTATCAGCCTACCACTGGAATAATCTTGGTTACATGTAAATGACATGTGTATCTGTGTATCTTACTTTCAAAAAAGGAACATATAGATAAAGTAAACAAATAGATAATTAAAGGTCTGAATCATAACACAACTAGTTATCGTGTATAAACTCGTCTCACATGACAGACCCCCCCCCCCCCCCCGCGAGTCAATGCCCAAATGCTCAGCTGTCTATCAACTAGGTGAAGACATATTTTCGTAATCATAGATAGGTATGTAAGTGAGTAAATAAGTAAGTAAATAAGTAAATAAATAAGTAAGTAAGTAAGTAAGAAGTAAGTAAGTAAGTAAGTAAGTAAGTTAGTGAATAAGAAGTAAGCAAGTAGATGAATAAATAAATACAAAAAATATGTAGATAAATAAACAGGTAAAAGATGGAAATAACAAATAACTGTAAATACATGCATATACCCACATGTCCGCACACACACGCACACACATGCATTCATACATACACACTCATATCAACACAGCATGATGGCCGTCAACAACAGCTACAACAGCAACAGCAACAACAATAGCAAAGAGGAAACACCCATATAATACATATCATGACAAACTTACAGATAGATCTGGATAACGATCAACAAACAGCCCACAAACACACACACACACAGAAGATTTGGCAAACTTGCTTGTTCTTCAGTTGTCTTTTTCTTTTCTTCACTTTTCTTTTGTCTCTGTTCCAGGAAAAGCCCAAACACTTTTCATTCCACGCTGTCGTAAGAGTCTGTGCAGTTTAATTGAGATGATACAATGTTGGTCTGATTAGTGATAGCTCTTGTTTTACCTTTCACATTGGATCTCCGGCCACTTCCTTTATCTATTCCTTTTTGAGTAAGACGTTCAATGGTATGATGACTCACATTTTGTTCCTGAAGATATGATTTAAAGCGTCAAAGGACCTCAGACTTTCCCAGATGGAGAATGTTTGCTGCAGTGGCATTGCCTGCAAGTTTATCGGCACGTTCATTTCCCTCAACACCAGCAAGTAGATCCACGTGAAACTTTTTAGGTCGATGCTGTTCATTGCTTTGTGCCATTCTGGTGTCCCTACTCCATTTTGCACTTTCTAAAATAGATTCATCGAGTCAGTCAGGATGAAGGCTTGGCTTTCTTTCATGTCGTCATCCAGTGAAGTTAACCATTGTAGTGCATGTGTGTGACTGCCTCAATTTCCATCGTTAGACTGGAGGTTGTGATATCATATGTAGCGTTTTCTTCATGTTTGGTGTTTCCATTCTGTTTGACAGTGAAGCCCCATCCAGATTTGTTATAGCTGGTGATTGATTGCTTTGTTGTTCTGGCTTGACTGGATACTTGACCAGGACAGGGAATTATTATTCGCCTGTTGCTTTGGTCAGGCGAAGTCACGTGAGACGTGACATGAGTATTGGCGCGCGATGCTATCCAGGTCAGTTGGACGCTGACGCTTGTCTAGGTCGGTGGTGCCAGAGTTTCGCTGCTACTATACCTAACCTTCTTTACACAGTTGGACGACAGTGGATGAAGTGCGTGTGTTCGAGTGGATTGTATGTATTTTTGTAAGTGGAATTTATGTGGTGTGCATCTTGTTGCTGAAAAGACACGTGAGTAACCCCTTTCTTATTGCTTTTTACTGTCATCAGTCGTTAATGATGAGCACGGATAATAAAGCCAACGATGTTTTGGAGTCGGACAATGAAAGGGCAGGAAGCAGCTCGCCTGCTGTCCATAAAGCCGCTGAGTCGGCGGAGGACTTATTTAGAAGTTTAGAAGCGCGCCTGGAGAAAAAACTAGAAAACATGATGAACAATTTTTTGTTAGCTAAGACCCAGGTGCGAGGGCGCGCCCTTGAGAGGAAAAAGAGTCGCCAAAACTCTCTGAGAGAGAGACTGCGCGCGCGCGCTTAGTCGCGCAGGACCACTCCCCTGAGAGGGCACGGTATGCGCGAATTGACCTTGATCGGGACAGCCCTGACCGAGATTCCACTAAAAGGAAAAAAGACCTGTCTTCTTCGGATGGCGAAATTACCGATGATGATGATGTAGATAGTTTGTCCATTACATGCTCTGATGATGACCTCTTGAAAGAGATTGAAGCAGAGCTTGATGAAAGGGAACGAAAAGGGGAAAAGGTAGCCGAGTCGCTGGCCGAAATAGTCAAAAAGTGTTTTGATAAGAAAAGAACAGATGAAAAGTTGAAAGAAGTCTTTGACAAAATTGTAACTCCTAGCAATTGTGAGCAGCTTAAAGTCCCCATGGTGAATCCCGAAGTATGGAAGAAGATGCCGGGGGAAGCGCGCAAGGCTGATCTAAAGCAGGTCACAACCCAGCGCGCTATTGTTAAAGCAGCCACGGCTGTGGTTAATTCCACGCAGTTACTACTAAAAGCGGCAAGAGGTGGTAAACCAATTGACAAAGTATTAAAGAAGTCCGTTACGGACATGCATGCGAATGCCCTGCTTCTTCTTGGCCACGCTTCGGTGGACATTTCCCATAGACGTAGAGTTGCCATTCGGCCGTGTTTAAACAGAAACCTAGCTGGCCTATGCTCGGACACGGTCCCCATAACCGGCTATCTCTTTGGAGATAACTTGACCGCTTCCCTCAAGGACGTTCGTGCCATGGAAAGTCTGGGTGCGGCTGTGGCTGGCACCAGCGGCTGGCAGGCCCGCAAGAGATTCAGGCACCAGGCTCAACAAGGGGACAGGCGACCTTTTTTAGGACAGCCGAACTGGCGCCAACATTGGAGGCGAACCCAGACGAGGCCGCAGTTCGGCGGCAAGCAAAGGCAATCGTACGGCCAGAGCGGCAAGAAGTAAGGCCCGCGTGCCGGACCCTCCAGTGGTAAGCCCCGCCCACACTGTTCCCCTTGCTGGCCTTCCACACACTGAAAACCTAACGCCCTCACAGGCTGACCTACAAAAGGAGGCGTCCTTTTTCCGGGGTGGCAGAATACAATATTTTGTTGAAAATTGGAAACAGTTGACATCAGACTCAGAGATTATATAGACAGTGGAAGGCCTCAATTAGAGTTTAACTGCCCAGTATCTCAGTTGTCTTTTATTAGACAACAAAAACAGTTAAATGAAACAGAGACAGAGATAATTGATATAGAAGTCCAAAAGTTAAAAGATAAAGGAGTTATTTCAGTTTGTAGTAAAACACATGAGAAATTTTTATCACCTGTTTTTACTCGTCCGAAAAAGGATGGAAATCAAAGAATGATTCTTAATTTAAAGGATTTGAACAAACATTTAAAATATCACCATTTCAAAATGGACACTCTTCCGTCTGCGCTGTTACTGATCACACAAGACTGTTTTATGGCTTCCATAGACTTGAAAGATGCATATATTCTTGTTTTATGTATCGGCAACACATATTCCAGGTCGTCAGAATACGGCTGCTGATGTGGAATCCAGAGCGATGAACCTTGACGCTGAATGGAGGCTTGATAGCGCAGAGCTGAGAAGAGCGCTGACCGTCTTACAGACGGACATTGACATTGACCTTTTCGCTTCTAGGTTGAACAGGCAGTGTGAGCGGTATGTTGCATTTCGCCCAGACCCAGAGGCGCATGCCATAGACGCATTCTCTCTATCATGGAAACGTAACAAGTTTACCTTTCAGTGTCGTTACCCGTGTGCTTCAAAAGATAAAACAAGAAGGCAGCACAGGAGTGATGATCGTCCCATATTGGAGGACACAAGTCTGGTGGCCGATGTTGCAGTCCCTGCTACAGGCGGAACCCGTCCTATTGAAGAGCCATGCGTCTTTGCTGACCCTCCCAGCCAACCCCACCATCAACATCCTTTGCTTCAGAACAAGACCTTGAAATTACTGGCATGTCGGGTATCCGGAGCAGATATGAACAGCTCGGATACTCAGACCAAGCAGCTACCTTAATCGTTAATTCTTGGCGACTGGCGACACAAGCTGCATACAATTGTTACATTACAAAATGGAAACGTTTTGCAATTGCAAATAATATCAAAGTGTTGTCCCCTTTGCCCGCAGATGTTGCAAATTTTTTAGCTATGTTGTTTTTCTGAAGGAGCAAGTTATAGTGCAATTAATACTGCACGAAGTGCTTTGTCAGCCTATATACCCTTAGTAGACGGCAAAACCATTGGAGCTCACCCTGATGTGTGTAGGATTGTAAAAGGTGTTTTTGAACAGAGGCCTGCGCTGCCAAAATATCATAGTACTTGGGATGTGGGGGTAGTATTAAGGTACCTTAGTTCCTTACCAGCTGTGGAAGAAATGACTTTAAAACAGCTTACCCTGCGCATGTGTATGTTGTTAGCTTTAGTCACAGGACAAAGGGGTCAGACGTTGCATTTATTGCAGGCAACTGACATAAGATTTCACAACTCTAAATGTACCATTTTGTTTACGAATAAACATAAGCAATCTAGACCAGGATTCCATACTGAGCCGGCAGATATTATGCCATATGAAACAAATCCAAAATTGTGTCTTGTAACTCATTTAAGAGTTTATCTGGAGAAAACAGAAACTGTGCGTGAGAAGCTGACTGCTGATAAAAACAACTTCCTACTCAGCTATACCAAACCTCATGTGCCTATTTCAGGTGCAGTGATTACCACGTGTAAAACTGCTTCAGCGGGTGCAATATGTTAAACCGACTTGGGGGATTTTACTGTCCTTTTTGACCAAGTTAGGTCAACAGGAAAATGATCACTGTAACCAGATGAAGTAACACTTGAATGTATTAAATGTTTTGGTTGTGAAAAATGAATGAGATCTGAGTGGTTTTGATATGGTGTTATTCTGATAAGTAAATGTACCAGTTGAAGAAAATTATAGCACTTCAATTTTTCCAAGCAGGGCTTGTTGAGCCCGAGTAAATATTTGCTGTTAAAGTCCCCGAACTTAATCTATATTTTTTTCCAGAGTAACAGCATCCATTAGGGTCAATAAATTTGTCGACTTACTCAAAGATTCAGATGGAAGCCTATAAATAAAACTATCAGATGTGGTGATGTTTTTTTCATTTAATTTCCAACCATATTGATTATATTTGACATTGTTACAGATGGATCAAGCGTTTGAACGGAATAGTTTACTGATGTAAATTGATAAGCTTGTTTGGTTTTAGTTGCACGGGATCTTCACGTATAATATCCTATCCAGAGGGGAAAAAAAGAGAGAGAGAGAGAGAGACAGACAGACAGACAGACAGAGAGGCTGAGACAGAGACAGAGAGTCAGAGAGACAGAGACAGAGAGAAAGAGAAAGAGAGAGAAAGAGGGAGAGAGAGAGGGGGGTGGGGAGCAGGGTATAATGTCCAATGAGGCGTTATAAATTTAAGGAGAGAGAGAGAATCTAGATCTAGTGCCATTTGTGCAGCAGTTAAGCTCTTACTATTTTTTGTGAATTTAGATTTGTTGAGTCGTAGATGAAGACAGTTTGCATGCCTGGACTGCCAGATTTGCATAGTTTTGCTGAATACTGCGTTATAAAACTGAAAAAAAAATCACTCGCGTGTGTGTGTGTGTGTGTGTGTGTGTGTGTGTGTGTGTGTGTGTGTGTGTGTGTGTGTGTGTGTGTGTGTATGCGTATGTGCACTCGTGTCAGTATGGGTTTTCTCTGAGTGTGTAGCACTTGTACGCCCTTCCCCCCCCCCCCCCACACACAAATGCACACACACATACACACACACACACAAATACACACACACACACACACACACACACACACGCAAACACGCAAACACGCAAACACACACACACACATCACACACACACACACACACACACACACCACACGCGCACGAGCGCACACACAGATACATACCGTTAACGCAGTACACACATCGGATAAATGTGAAGTCGGAGTGTAGGGGGAAAAATGTAAAATATTGGTTGTGCAGTTGAATTACTTGAGTTGGTACGCTTGAACTAAGCCATAATCCATAATCTTCTGATTTAAGCATAACCCATAATCTGTGCATTTCAAGTATGCGAATCTCTCTCTCTCTCTCTCTCTCTCTCTCCCTCTCTCTCTCTCTCTCTCCCCTCTCTCTCTCTCTGTGGGTGTGGATGGATGGGTGGGTGGGTGGTGTGTGTGTTGTGGGTATCAGTGCGTGGCGCGCGCGCGCGCGCGCGTGTGTGTATGCGTGTGTGTGTGTTTGTGTTTGTGTTTTTGCGAGTGAGTGAGTGAGTGAGTGAGTGAGTATGTGTGTGTGTGTGTGTGTGTGTGTGTGTGTGTGTGTGTGTGTGTGTGTGTGTGTGTGTGTGTTGGGTGTGTGCTGGCTGTATCTGTCTCTCTGTCTTTGTCTGTCTCGTTATACTCTTGGTTCTATTCCGTTATAGTGGTATTTCCACCTGGAGAATATCCTGTGAGTGTTACAAATGAATAATTGAGAGATGCAAAATTTATATCGAAGGTTTGTGGATTTAAATGTAATAGCGTTCTTAGTGCCTCCTTTCACTAGAAAACATTGAAATGTGTCCTCTGCGTTAATATAGCAGGGAATGCTATTAAAGTATATTTTCTGTTCAGTGTGTTGTTAACGCTAGTATTTGTTCCAAGTATAACACATTTTGCAGTATTCTCACCAAGCAGGTATGAACGTCCGTTGTTTCGCACTTGAATGGATTTAAGTTTGTAGAGATAGTAAGAACATGTGTCCTGTCGTTGTCTGTATGGTGGTGGTGGTGGTGGTGGTGGTGGTGCTGGGGTGTGTGAGTGCGTGTGAGTGAGTGTGTGTGTGTGTGTGTGTGGGTGCGTGTGTGTGCGGGTAAGTGGGTCGTTCGCACGTGCATGCACGTTTTAATATATGTAGAGAAGCTATATGCTTGTTTAGTTGCATTAGATTACTTACGGATTTAATCAGCTAAATGAGCAGAATGATTTTTCCTGGACTTATGCTGTGGCGTGACTTACTTATGTCGTGGTCACTTGCCTCCAACTTAATTGATTACTTTTAGTGTTATTGTTATTTTGAAAATAGCCCCTTGTCCAATTTGGTCTGAATGGGTTAAAAGACATTGAATCATCACAGTTTCAAATTGTCTCTCTCTTTCTCTCTACCTTTATGTATTCAACCGCTATCCCATGGAACGTACGACTGAAAAATCTTTGAGGACATCAACATTTTACAGCATTTCAGGAGATGCACTTAACACATCCTTCGAAACAATGAATTCCTGCTGTCCATTGCACAACGGAGTGATGAGGTTAGCACAACGGACTGTGAAATCGTAGAAGTCCCATCAGTCCAAAAAATATTGAGCGAGCCTGGGGCAACACAGTCAGTTCTGAGCCACTCCATGGATATTTCACTGATGGTATTGTTAAAACTTCACGATCAGCATGCAGGTGTCTTTATTCTCAGGTCTGAATGATACCAGGGAATGATATGTCTTGTATTCTCAATCCGAAATGAAATTCCATAGTATCATCAGTACATCCCATTCCCATTATAACAGTATTGTGAAAATTGTCTCATACTATGTGGCCCTATGTCCTGCTCTTATAGTGACTCTGTTTCAGTGGACTGGAAGTGTGTTGGAGACCTGAAACGAGCAGCGTGGGGGTAGTGATAAATAGAAATGTACAGGAGATAGCGCAGTAAAACAAAACGAAACGAAACGAAACGAAATAAAACAAAACAAGACAAATAACAACACAACAACCAAACCAAACCAAACCAAACCAAACCAAACCAACCAAACCAAACCAAACCAAACCAAACCAAAACCCAACCCAACCCAACCCAACCCAACCCAACCCAACCCAACCAAACCAAACCAAACCAAACCAACCAAACCAAACCAAACCAAACCAAACCAAACCAAACCAAACCAAACCAACAAAACCTGAAATTATGTGACTGCCAGCGTTCAAACAAATGCAAACCAGAAAAACAACAACATAGAAATAGAAGTATAACGCGTATTTAATATAACAAAACAAGACAGGCACAAATTTAGGCTAACTGGCCTTTGCCATACGTGTACAAAAGACAACAATGATAATATAGAAATAGAAGTATAACGCGTATTTAATATAACAAAACAAGACAGGCACAAATTTAGGCTAACTGGCCTTTGTCATACGTGTACAAAAGACAACAATGAATAAATGCACCACACGTGGCACCAAAAACGTAAAGAACTTCCCAAACGTGGCGCTCAGCAGGAGAAAATGGCAGATCTGAATTATGAGTGTTATGAAGAATACATCCTATCACGCAGTCTCCATCTGAAATAAACTCCAAAGCATCATCATTAACTTCCCCATTTTACCAAAACAGTATTGTGAAAAACAAAACAAAACAAAACAAACAAACAAACAAAACAAAACAAAACAAAACTCTTACAGTCCAACAATCATAAAGTCATTGTGCAGTTAGCAGAGCAATCCAAACTGCATGTTATTAAAAATCTAAAGTCACCTGGTTTTTTTTTAGTGTTCGCATTGCTCGGAAGATCGACGTTGGGTAATGGCTGGATGTTAAAAAAAATAGCATTATGTATTGCTTATGTCATATCCTCCGATTGACGGGGGTGTCCATTCATTTACTCCTCCTATTACTATTACTACTACTCCTCTAGATCTATGTAATTACAGTTCCCCCCCACACACACACTCACACACACACGCACACTCAAACACACATACACACAAACACATACAAATACATACATAAACATACAAATGCCTACGGCGCTCGGTTGCATGTGTGTGTCTGTGCGTGCGTACGCTCGTATGTGAGTGTATGTATATATATATAGGGGTGTAGGGTGCTCTGGATAGAGGTAGTACCTTTGCTGTCTGGCGGCTGCATCCTACCTGGTAGGGTGGACGGGCATCACTGGTCCTCACCCATCTCCTAAATCTCTCACGTGCTGGCTCCAAGCGCCACACCCCGGGACACCGCTTCAGCCGGCGGGCTAAACCACGTGAGGGGGCGGTGTTTACACTGCACCGCTAGGCGGAGGAGCTGCTCTTTGCAGCCAACGGCTAGAGGGCGGAGGAGATCCTGGATGAATCCAACGGCCAAGTGTAGGGGAGTAAACCTTTAAAATCAGGAGTGGAGCCCCGAAGGCGGACCAGTGCGCTGTGCTCACTGACTCCGGCAGCTCCTGCAGCCAACCTGGTACCAAACGTACTGCGTTGCATTCCTTTGGAGTACACCGGCGAGGCCGAGAGGGGGCTCTTGACGACTGGTAACCCAGGACCTCCATATATCTTGCCCAGGCTATAGCCCTGGAGAGGTCACTCCAGTGCCGCTGTCTCAGCGGCAGAAACAACACGGGAGGCAGCAGTTACGAGTTATAAGTCTAGAGCATATTGGCGTGAGCTCGGGCGCTAGAGGTTGCCTCCGACGGTGGGAGGGATCATCGCGTCCCACTGGTCAGCTATCGCCCGCCTCAAGCTGGGCAGCCCCCAGCCAGTAAGGTGCTGACCCGGCACAGTCTGCCTGCTTCAATGGGTGCTTGGAGCTCAGGATAATACCGAAGAGCAGACTGTAAACCCTGCACGAGGCAAAGAAAAAATAAATAAAACAAAGCCGCCAGTGCTGAGACTGGCAACCTGGAACGTCAGGACCATGTGTCCTGGCCTCTCTGACGATCTCCAACAGGTCGACGATATAAGACAGACAGCAGTCATCAGTGGCAAACTCAAGAGGCTCAATATTGATATCGCTGCACTGCAGGAAACCAGACTTCCATCAAATGGCAGCCTAAAAAAAAAGGACTACACATTCTTCTGGCAGGGGAAGGCCTCAGAGGAGCACCGAGTGCACGGCGTAGTTTTTGCAGTGAGAAACTCTCTACTGTCTTCAATCGAACCGCCCTCAGAAGGCACAGCTCGCATCCTTTCTCTTCGCCTCTCAACCACCTCAGGCCCTGTGAACATCATAAGCGTCTACGCCCCCACATTTTGCTCTTCAGCAGAGGCGAAGGACGAGTTCTACGAGGAGCTTGAGACCGCCATCAAGAAGCTACCCACCTCAGAACACTTGTACCTATTAGGTGATTTTAATGCTCGGATTGGTTCAGACCATATCTCCTGGCCCCGATGCATCGGCCACTTTGGCGTTGGCAAACTTAACGAGAACGGGCAATGACTCCTTGAGCTATGCTCCTTTCATGACCTCTGCATCACGAACACTTTCTTCCCCACAAACTCAGCCACAGAGTGTCCTGGCGGCATCCCAGATCTCGTCATCACTCGAAACCCTCGCTAAATTGTGTTCTCACTACTCGCAGCTATCACAGCGCTGACTGCGACACTGACCACTCTCTGGCCGCCAGCAAGGTGCGTCTTCAACCCAAGCGAATCCATCGACCAAAGCAGAAAGGACGCCCTCGAATCAATACAGCCATGTCATCAGTCCCTGAACTACGCGAACGCTTTGCAGACGCCATCCAAGAGGCCCTTAGCAACTGCCCAACCAGCAGTGCGGAAGAGAGATGGAAACACATCCGTGATACCACATACAAGTCTGCTATTGGCGCTTTTGGAAAGAAAGAGCAGAGAAATCCCGACTGGTTTGAAGCCGGAATTGTGGACCTTGAGCCAGCCATCTCATTCAAAAGAACTGCCTTACTCAACTACAAACAAGACCCCTGTGAAAAGACACTTGCCACCCTTAGGAGGGCTAAAAGCGACGCCCAACGGATCGCTAGACAGTGCGCCAACAACTACTGGCAGAACCTATGTCAAAGCATCCAACTGTCTGCCGACTGCGGCAACATTCGAGGCATGTACGAGGGTATGAAAAAGGCCTTTGGCCCATGCGCCATCAAGATCGTCCCGCTGAAATCCGCCACTGGCGAAATCATCACCGATCGTGCAAAGCAAATGGAGAGATGGGCAGAACACTACCAAGAGCTATACTCGAGGGAGACCATTGTTACAGACTCAGCGGTGGAAAACACGAGCCTCCTGCCAGTCATGGAAGAGCTCGACAACCCACCCACCATCGAGAAGCTCAGCATGGCCATCGACTCTCTAGCCAGCGGCAAAGCCCCAGGAAACGATGACACCCCCCCCCCCCCCCGAGGTCATCATAGCAGGCAAAGATACCAGCCTCCTCGATCACCTCTACGAACTCTTGCTACAGTGCTGGGAGGAAGGAACTCTGCCTCAGGACATGCGAGATGCCAACATCATTACGCTCTACAAGAACAAAGACGATCGCAGCGATTGTAACAACTATCGCGAAATATCTCTCCTAAGCGTTGTCGGGAAGACCTTCGCCCGCGTCGTACTGAACAGACTGCAGTCGCTTGCAGAACGCGTCTACCCAGAGGCGCAGTGCGGGTTTAGAGCTGAGAGATCAACGATCGACATGATATCCTCTCTGAGGCAGCTGCAAGAGAAGTGCCGCGAGCAGAGACGCCCTCTGTACATCGCCTTCATAGACCTGACCAAGGCGTTCGATTTGGTCAGCAGGACAGGCCTGTTTACAATACTGCAGAGAATTGGATGTCCCCCCAAGCTCCTGAGGATGATCATATCCTTTCATGAGGACATGAAAGGCACCGTCCAGTACGTTGGTTCCTCCTCGGACCCCTTCCCCATCAAAAGCGGAGTCAAACAAGGGTGTGTCCTCGCCCCGACACTTTTCGGCATCCTGTTCTCCCTGCTGCTGCGCTATGCCTTCAGTCAATCCGAAGAAGGCGTCTACCTTCATACCGGGAGCAACGGCAGCCTGTTCAACCTCGCACGCCTCCGTGCAAAGACGAAAGTGCGAAAAGTCCTCATTCGAGAGATGCTGTTTGCTGACGATGCGCCTTGACGGCACACACCGAGGCTGCCCTCCAAGAGCTCATTAGCCGTTTCGCTCATGCCTGCAAAGAATTTGGCCTCACGATCAGCCTAAAGAAGACCAACGTCCTGGGTCAAGATATCAGCTCGGCTCCTCGCATTTCCATTGGTGACTGCACTCTCGACGTGGTGGAAGACTTTACATACCTGGTTCCACCATCTCCAGCAGTCTCAACCTGGACAACGAGCTGAACTCAAGGATCGGCAAGGCATCTGCAGCAATGGCCCGCCTGTCAAAGAGAGTGTGGGAAAACTCCATGCTGACCATCAAGACAAAGACTAAAGTGTAGCAAGCTTGCGTGCTGAGCACACTGTTGTATGGGTGCGAGACCTGGACTCTATACTCCCGTCAAGAACGCAGGCTCAACACCTTTCACCTACGCTGCCTGAGAAGGATTCTTGGCACTTCATGGCAGGACCACGTCCCCAACAAGAACGTCCTAGCACGTGCAGGAACTCTCAGCATGTTTGCCCTGCTCACAAAGAGACGCTTGCGCTGGCTTGGCCATGTTACCCGCATGCAAGATGGAAGAATACCCAAAGACATTTTGTACGGCGAGCTTGCTACTGGCTCCAGACCCACTGGAAGACCCATACTCCGCTACAAAGATGTGTGCAAGTGGGACCTCAAGGCGGGTGGCATTGCACCAGCAGGCTTCGAAGTGGTAGCAGCAGACCGCAGCAGCTGGAAACTTGCCATCAATTCGGCCATCAAGATATCCGAGCAGAGGAGAGAGGAGCAGTGGGAGGTAAGAAGAGTACGCAGACGCCAGAGAGCAGGGTCAGCGCCTTCGGACGACACCATCTTCACGTGCAGCAACTGCAACAGGACCTGCCGTTCGAGGATCGGGCTCTACAGCCACAGCCGGCGCTGCAGTTCCACCGCAGAATGACTTCCAAGGCGCAATCTCCATTGTCTCCCGAGACAGACGGATGCCAATACAATATATATAGACATATATATATATATATATATATATATATATATATATATATATATATATATATATATATATATATATATATATATATATACATGTGTGTGTTCGTTCGTTCTTTGATTTAACGTCTTTTCACTATAAGTGGAGATGGTGGAACCAAGGTATGTAAAATCTTCCACCACGTCGAGAGTGCAGTCACCAATGTGTGTGTGTGTGTGTGTGTGTGTGTGTGTGTGTGTGTGTGTGTGTGTGTGTGTGTGTGTGTGTGTGTGTGTGTGTGTGTGTGTGTGTGTGTGTGTGTGTTGTAACGATACAAGTCTAGAGAAGTAGTAATAATAAGAGGACTAATGACAGACTGATCAGAATTCGCCTGGTATGAATCTTCATATGGTATTGAAGACTAGTCCTGAGGGCACATGTTCTTCCACAACATGGGGACAAATTCTGCGGGGTTGGGCTTTGCTTCCGGCTGTCCTTTTTCTGTTGAATAGGTGTTCTGTGCTATTCAAATGTAATTGCACTCTGCATGCACTGCTGTATCAAGCCAGTAATGTCTTATACCGATCTTATAAACGATCCAGTATTTTGACGATCAAGACTGCGACGTTCTAAAAGGGTTTGGACATTCTTTGCATAAAAGCTTAGAGATGTTTTCGTTTTTGGAATTTTTTTTTAACTTGCTGGATCCGTTTTACACGTGTAGTAAGTAGTCAGTGCAACTTTGGGAACTATGAGCGTCAGTCGGCGAGAGAGCAGGGACAGGACTGAACGCCCCTCCATTCCTGTCAGAACTCCCTGTAAGCCAGCTGATACAACAGTTAGCAATGGTAGTGTGCACACAAACAAAACAAACGCACATTTTTATGTAGATATCTGACGGACAATAAAGAATATTTCTGGAAAATGTTTAATAAACTGGTAGAGTATAGAGCGAATTGAAAAGTGCAGTAATATGTTGCTGTTTGTTTTAAAAAATAATTGTATCACCAAGTTCTGTCTTTTGGCGTATGTTTGTGGATACTTTTTGCAGATATAATGATTAGTCAGTGACTGACATCATTGACATTTCAGTCACTGACAAACTCATCTCTGACCACTTTGTTGATATCATTTCCCTGATGCTTTGATAAACCAGGAAGAACAACTAAAAAGTCAAGTCACGTAATATGAAGATGAAGATGTTTACAGACTTTTACTTTCAAGGCTGATCTTGTCTCAGCCCTTACAAGCTCACGATCGGACTGTTCAGATCTTGTCGACCATTCCAACACTCAACTCAGCAAAGTGCTTGACATCCATGCTTCTGTAGTCACACTTAGCAGTACAGGTCGTGGCTCAGCACCATGCATGTTCCTTCAAATCAAACGGACCGAACAACAGCGGCGCAAGCTGAGCGACATTGGTGCAAATCTTACTTGAATATCTATAGACAAATATATGCCAAATATGGAAACTTGATCAAGCCAAAGAGTAATGCACATACAAAAATCACTAATTCAATTTTTTCCGAGTAGCCTTTCCAGCTGACTGGCCAGATGATGAGCGAAATAACTAAAATTGTCCTTCCAAATAATAATCACCGAAATGCTTCCCGACAAATTAAGTGATTTCTTCAAAAGAAAAAACAAAAGAAAGTGAGAAGGGACTTCAGCTCCGGCTCTAATCATTCAGTACCTGCCCCTTCTGTGAGCATCCCATTTAGATCGTTTCAATCAGTTGACGGAGTTTAAGCGAAAAAACGTTATCACTGCAATGACTAACTTTAACAACAACAACAACAACAACAACAAATATCCTGCAGTCTTGACCCCATCCCTGCCTCTCTTCTATTTGACTGTATTAAAAATTTCTCTGGTCGTGTGGGAAGTCATAAGTATTTCTCTAAACATATGTATCGTTCCAGAATTTTAAATATACCATATATACCATAGTCAAACCTCTGCTCAGAAAGTCCAGTCTCGATCTCAACAATGAAAAAAACCAAACAAATAAAAAACAAACAAACAAACAAACAAACAAACAAACAAGCAAACAAAAAACAAACAAAATACAACAAACAACAACAACAACAAAACACACCAAAAACGAAACAAAACAAACAAAACAAAAAAACAAACAAAAAGAAACAAGAAAAGTTATCGTTGTCCAAAGACCTCAAGCATATCGTCTTCTCGCAGCTGATGAGTAACCTAGAAGACAATAGTCTGCTTGAACCTTTTCAGTCAGCCTATAGTAAAGCCCTCCGTACAGAAACTGCTTTGTTAACAGTTGTTAATAATCTTATGCAAGCTTATGATAATGGAAAAGTGTCCATGCTGTCACGAGTATATCCTCCAGCAGTATTTGACATTACTGACCATAACATCAATATCTCAAGATTGTAATCCACCTTTGGCTGCGTTAAAACTGTTCATGAGTGGTTGTACTCATACCTTTCTTGTCGAACCCAGTCTCCTGTCACCGATAACATCAGGTTCATTTTTTGTTGAAATATGGTATCTCACAGGGCACTGCTTACGCCATGTTCTCTTCAATATGTATTTACAGCCACTTAGGTCTGTTATCAAAGAATTAGGAGCACTCGGAGCACTCGACCAGTTCTTTGCTGATGACTTACAACTGCACCGCTCTGCTTTCCTGAACATTTTAAGCACTGCTAGAGACACGGAAAATACCACTGAAAAACATAACTGCCTGGATGAAAGCATTAAACTAAAAATGAATGAAGAAAAAGATGAACTCATGTATAGTGGTACAAATTCAATCTAAAGAAAATAACTTCAAAAAACAGTGGTATCTCAGACTATACTATAGCCTTCAGTAAATCTACAAGGAATCTTGGTGTTTTTCTTTACGAATCTCTGTTCATGGAACTCACGTAAGCTCATCATCATCAGGTGCCCTGCCGCATGGCGTTGGCGATCATGGACTTCCATCTGTCTCTATCTCTCGTTGCCCCTAACATCTCCCCCACCCTCCTCGTTCCCAGCCACTCTGCAAGTCCGTCCAGCATTTTCTCCCTGGGTCTTCCCGGTGCTCTCTTTCCCTCCAGCTTTCCCGTTGTGACCAGGTGCTCCAAATCCCCTTCCTCATAAAATGGCCTATAAATGTTGCCTGTCTTTTCCTAATCTTCCTTATGAGTGATCTACTTATGTGTGCCTCCATCAAGACTATCTCGTTTGTTTTCTTTGCTGTCCATGGAACTTTCAACATTCTTCTTAGAAACCACATCTCGGCTGTCTCAATCTTGTTCTGGCTTTGTTTGTTGACTGTCCACGCCTCGCATCCGTACAACAGTATTGGTTCTATATAACATTCAAGAACTCTCTTCCTGATGTTAATTGACAGGCATTTGTTGGTAAGAATGCTTGTCATCTTCTTGAATGCTGTTTTGGCTTGGCCGATTCTGCTGGCTATTTCTGATGTGCATCTGCCGTCTGATGAAATGATCGTTTCCAGGTATTTGAATTTATCAACCTGTGTCAAGGTTGTGCCATTTGCTGTTATTTTGCATGAGGGGATTTCATGTTTTTTACTGATCACCATGACTTCAGTCTTCCTGCTGTTTGGTTCCAGCCCCTTACCTTTGCTTTCTATTTCTAGTATATTCATAAGGTTTTGTAGGTCTCTTTCGCTTTCTGCAATTAGCACGGTGTCATCTGCGTATCGAATGTTATCATTTTCCCTCCAACCTTTAATCCAGAGTCTTCTTCTAGGTTTCTCATGATGTTTTCGCTGTAAAGTGACAACAGATCTGGTGACAAAACACAACCCAGTCTGACTGCTCTTTTGATATTTTGGAAAGAGCTTACATTGTTTTCTATTCTCATTGCAGCTGTTTGTTCCCAGTACATATTTCTGATTATTCGTAGATCTTTTCCATCAACATTGAGTCTCTACAGTTGGTTGATCAATTCTTCATGTCTTACCCGATCGAAAGCCTTGGTGTAGTAAACAAAGCATAAATACATATCCTTATTCATCTCATTTGACCTCTCTATGATAGTTCTTAGGATGTATATGGCATTAATAGTTCCTTTCCCTTCCACAAATCCACACTGTTCTTCTGCTATTTCTCTTTTGATTCTATTCCTTGTCCTCATCATGATTATTCTTAACAGGAATTCAGTTACATGACTCATCAAACTGATTGTGCGATGGAGTTCGCATTCTATAGCCCCTGTCTTCTTTGGAAGTGCAATGAAAATTGATTTTGACATATCTTTGGGGATTTTTCCAGTGTCGTAAATTTCATTTAGGAGGACTGTTATTTTTTCAATGCCAAATTCCTCCAGGGCTTCAATCATCTCTGTAGTAATGTTGTCTGGTCCTGGGGCTTTTCCCGGTTTCATCTTTTCCAGTGCCACTCTAACTTCATTTTTCATTATGAGCGGTCCTTCAAAGTTCTTTTTTATAATGTGTTCTTCGTTTCTGTCATCCTCAAAAAGGTCTTTAATGTACTCTCCCCATCTGTCTAATATTTTGTCTTTTTCCATGATAAGCGTGCCATCTTTCGATTTCAAGCAACCAGTTGATGTGCATGTATTTTTTCTGTGGACAATTTCTTCAGTTCGTCTGTATATACCCTGAGGATCCGTTTTGTTTCGGTTTTCCATTTCTTTGCACTTTGTTTTCAGCCAAGCTTCCTTAGTTTCATTGCACCTATTCCTGATCTCCTTGTTTATCTTGCTGTAGATCTCCTCATTTCTCTTTGCCTTCCTCCTGTCCTCCATCAAGCCCAAAATTTCATTAGTCATCCAGTTCTTTTCTGCTTTTCTATCTGCCTTAGGGATTTCCTCACAAGCTTCATTTATCAAATTCCTCAACTTTGTCCATTGTTCCTCACTGTCACCAGCGTCTTCCAGAGCACTGAATTTGTTTTGAACATGTACATTAAATTTTTTACGTATCACTTCATCTGTCTTTAAGTCACGTAAACTATGTGAGTAAAAGCCTGTGTCTCCAGCAACGTAGAATAAAGAAACCTCCGCTAATTTCTCTCTGCTGATGCCACAAACAAGATGTGTGTATCTTTCATTCCATCCAGACAAGACAACTGTAAATGTCTCTTCGTTAGACTTGCTAATAAAAAGCTATCCGAAACTCCAGCGAATCAAAACAATGCAGCTCGATTTGTACAACCGGAGAACAAACGATGCAGTGGAAAAGGACTCTTGCCGAAAAAACTACGTTAGCTTTCAGAGAAAGCAAGAATTGAATATGAAACTGTCACACTCTGCTTTCAGTGTTTATACTCGAATACGATGCCAACATACATATCAGAACTCTTTCTGTCCTACAAACCACAAATTTTAAAGAGCTTCTCTCTTAACCGTTCCTCAGTTTTTGCTGACAACCAGCGGGAAGAAATCTTTCCCTCTCTGTTTTCAGCCCAACCACATGGAACTTATCTTCCAGTGTCTTAAAGCAATGCAATTTTCTGCATATTGTTAAAAAGCATCTAAAACACACCTTTTCCAGAAATATCTCCAAAATTAATAAATTAACAATTATGGCTCTTTTAAGTCTAATGGTACGCACTTTGTCTACGTTGTGTGTGTGTGTGTGTGTGTGTGTGTGTGTGTTGCGTGCGTGCGTGCGTGTGTGGTGTGTGTGTGTGTGTGTGTGTGTGTGTGTGTGTGTGTGTGTGTGTGTTTGCACAACGTGTGTGTGTTTATGCGTGTGTGTGATTGCTAACATATATGTGTATGTTGTCACTTATAAATTGAAAAATATTTGTTGAGTTTTGATGAATTATGTTTATGCTGCATTGATGTTTTGGTGTATACATGGAGCCAGTGTTTGTATTGGTGTACATATCTGACTGTGTCTGTGCTGTATTAATGTATCAACATGGCAATGTTTAGGCTGTTTGTAAAGTGCAAAGATGTTCTCTGACATGGAATGTTTGCGCTATATAAATGCAATTGTTAATCATTATTATCATTATTAAGTTGTAGTTTTTGAGGAACGAGAAAACACATCTAAAAGCACAATCAGTTTAAATAATAGAAATATGAGAACTTGTAGTGAGATTAGAAGATAAAGTAAAAGGAAGAACTGCAGGCGTACTTGTCGTAGTAGTAGCAGTGGTGGCAACCGCAGCAGCAACGACAGCAAGAGCCAGCCTTTACTTCAATTTACTTCAAGATATATGAACCATGAGAACCATCAATGGACGAAAACAGCAACAACAACAACAACAACAACAACAAAAGCCAGAACTACGCTCTGAAACAAGCGTATAACCAACGACAGACTCAGCAGAAGATACATGAAGCAGTTGACCAGAAAAAAGAAACCTAAAATAAGGAGAAGAAATGAGCGCAAACATAGAATGAGGAAGAAAACAAGAACGAGAACAGATGAAAGAAAGAGATAGAAATAGGTAGGTAGGTAGGTAGTAGATAGATAGATAGATAGATAGATAGATAGATAAACAGACAGACAGACAGAGACAGACAGACCGACAGACAGAGACAGAGACTTACGCATGAATTGTCTTTATCCATCTAATATAAGACTTGAAATAATAGCAAAGATTCCCTTTCATTCTGCAGGAGCAGGCAATATGTATTTCAATCTACCCCTACGTTGTAGACCATGGTAAAAAACAAAAAGAAAACAAACAAACACACACACACACACACACACAAACAAACGAACACATAAGAAAGCAAGCGAGCAAACAAAACAACAAACAAACAAACAAACAAACCCCCTACAAAAGCAGCAAAAGTAGTATCATTAAAGGAAAAGAAAACAAAACTATAATACAGTAAATGATGAGGACGGACGGAAGAATGGAAGAAAAGAGAAGGAGATGAAGAGTTAGGGGGGAAAAAAGAAGAAGACGAAGAAATGTACTGGTTTTACAAACTGCAGACGATATCAGAAGGACGCTTTATGGAAAAAAAATAAGGAGAAAAAAGAAAACATTGTGAAATCTAAACAATTCAGAAAAAAAATGATATGAAAATGTTATTAACTTTATGGACGAAAAGAAATTATTCCTCTTGATAGAAAAGCCATGCTAAAATCGCTTTTTTTTTTTAAAGCTAACACTTGTGCTGCTATTACCACACATCCTCCCGATAATTTCAACATTAACTTGCAGAAGATGTGCTTTCTTTTTGTACAGGACGAGACAGGACAAGCACAAAAAATGCAGCAAAAAACATTAACAAAGGAGGATTACATGTCCCAGATTTATAACAAGTATTAGCCTTAAGGCTAGTGTAACTCAGAAAACATGAAAAGACAAAACATAAATATAAAATTGTAGTTCTCATGAATATGGCTTTTGTTTCTTTTTTAAATCTCAAGTACACTGACAGAAAGTTTACGTAACGATAAACTTTCTTACACATTTAGGGTACAAATCTGCTGTAAAGAAAGACACAAAAGAAAATAATATAACAGCAACAAGCACAGACACCCTTGCATAGCATTAGGAGCGCTTCATTCAATTTATAAAGGCAATAAACTTTATTATGATAGTCTTATTTGTACCAACCGAAACCTGGCTACCGCAATGAATGGGAAGATAAACATAATAAAACATCAAACTGGAATTTATGTTTTCTTAATGCACGAAAACTACGAGATATGAAATGGTTCAAATTACAATAATACATAGAATTTAACAACAAATGTAATTTCAAAAGAATTGTAAGGAGAGAAAATGTACTTTCTTTGGTACTGAAAAAAGTAAATATTGAGCACATATTTTAGTGGCGTGATATAGTTCAGTGCTACTGGAAAATCTGCTTGATGAATTTGAACAAGCGAAGAACGTATAGTTTACTGAAAGCTTTGTTCTCCTGGAGTACAATGCTATACAAAAACAGATAGTGCACTTGATTTCATCGAATATTTTGCAAAATATCACATCTGTAGGTGTAAACGAAGTACGTGCCAACCTGAAAGAACTGTGTTTACACAAATATTACAACTCTTGAGAGTCACGTAGGAGTTATCTCCCATGTTGTAGAATTTCTCATAATCCAACAAAGTTTGCGCTACCCATTCAGCTAGCATAGAAGCAGCTGCTTCTATTGTAGCTGAATGGGTAGCGCAAACTATGTTGGATTTTGAGAAATTCTACAACATGGGAGATAACTCCTACGTGACTCTCAAGAGCTATAATCCTTGATTAAACTGAAAAAAATTCTCCCTGCTTCCTTCTTATTTCCTTTAGTGTTACAAATATTATATAAAAGATATAGGAAAGAGGAATATAATGCATCAGCGCGCACGATGCAAAGTTCCTTTGCCTCACATGGCACATTTATGGTTACATATTGACAGAAATATGTCAAAATAGTTTGTGTTCCTCAGCCAACAAAAGTGTTTATACTTTTATTTTTGCCATAGTACATCTCCTCAGTGCAATTGTTGCTGTTGCTACAAATATTTATACTACATTTGATATTTATGTTTGAATGTAAAATACATATGTATGTACATACACACACATACACACACGCATTCACACACACACACACATACTCTCTCACACGCACAGGCACACACATACACACACATACTCTCTCACACGCACAGGCACACACATACACACACATATATGTGTGTATATATATATGTACAAGCACACATATATACACATGTACACATATGCACATACACATATATACACACATCTATCTATCTATTTATCTATCTATCTATCTATCTATCTATCTATCTATCTATCTATCTACTACTATCTATCTATCTACCTGTCTATCGTTCTATCTATATCTATGTGTGTCTCTATGTATGGGGTCATGGGATGCCCTGAGGCGGATTGGTATTTGTTTTTAGTTGGTACATCTGGCTGGACGTCGTCATCCTGATTATGCAGAATTCCTTGATTCAGCCCTTGGATTTCATATTTTTTTCTTTGTCTATTTTCCTCTTTTCTTTTGTTTTCTTTTTTGTAGTTACATGTATAGCATCAATGAATATGAAACATTCCCTGCACGGAGATGCTTTGTTGAGAAATTAAACTTTTAACAAGAAATACCCGACGGACTTGGATGCGACCTGGAGCACCAATGCCTCACCACCCTCCGGACAAACACTTCTCAAGCTCCCGATGCCACACGGTTCCCATTTCACCAAGCAGAGAGTGACTGTCCATGCGTTGCCATGGCCCATTCGGACCCAGTCATGTTACCTTGTTTACAAACCGAATGGCAAGGTGGGGGAGATGACGAACCCCGGGACATAGCCACACAACGTGTACCAACCTGGCTCAGCAAATGGAAGAGCCCTCTGTTGTCTTACTCTGGGCCTTCATCTCACTACTGGGCAACCTGCCTAACAGCCAGCTCAAGTCTCGACGGTTAGCCGTCAGAAGCTCCCAACGATTCTTTACCACAACAACAGGGGATGTGCGAACGACCGTAAGAATGGCCAAGCATGATGGTTTTTTTTTCTTGTTTTTTTTTTTGGGGGGGGGGGGAGGGAAGGAAGAGGACTGTAGCATTTGTTGCGTCAAAATATCTGAAGTATATTCTGTGTGTGTAGATACTTTCTTGAGAAACTGATAAATAATACAGACGAAAGAGACCCCCAGTTTTTTACGGACAAATTTCTCACTGAATTTAACACGCTCAAACTTATTAATTAAACGACTTTAGTTAAACGGAAGTGACATGTTTTTTTTTTTCAAGGTTTTACACATGCAAAAGTATCTTAACATACTGCTCGTCTTCTAAGGATTATGACTCATGGAAGACACGCATGTGTATGTGCGTGCGTGTGTGTGTGCTTTGTGTGTGCGTTTGTGTGTGTGTGCGTGTTTGTGTGTTTGTGTGTGCGTGTGTGTGTGTCTGTGTATGTGTGCGTGTGTGTGTGTGTGTGTGGCGCGCGCGCGCACGCACGTGTGCGTGCATGTATGTGTTTATGTGTGTGTGTGTGTTTGTGTATGTGATTTTGCGTGTATGTGTGTATGTGTGTGTGAGTTTCTCTCCGTGTGTGTGTGTTTACGTGTGTGTGCGCGCGAGCGTGAGCGTGTGCGTGTGTGTTTATGTGTGTGTGTGTGCGCGTGTGTGTATGTATGTGTGTGTGCGCGCGTGTGTGTATGTGTGTGGGTGTGGGGGGCTGTGTAAACAAGAATGAAAACCTGAAAACTTCTCAGTTAATGGCACCGCAGCTAATGCCAAATCAATAAGGACAACAGGCAATCTATACCCGGAAAAAAAGCTTTCAAATTATACACACGTAAAAAGAAGTGCAGACACACGCAAGAAATCAAGCGCGCGCGTGCACGCACACGCACACGCACAGCACACACCCACACACATATAACATACCCCCCCACACACATGAGCACACACACACACACACACTTACACACGTACACATGCATACACACATACACATAAACGCATACATTATCACACACATACGCACACACACACATACATACACACACACACACACACACACACACCACACACCACGCACACACACACACACACACACACACGCACACACACTCAAACACACAAACACACACACACACGCACACGCACACACATGCACGCCCGCCTGCCCGCACGCGCGGGCGTGCGCGCGCGCGCGCACACACACACACACACACACACACACACCACACACACACACAAACACATAGATACACACACACAGACACACACAAGATACAAGATACAAGATCAAGATAGTTTATTTGTCCCGAAGGAAATTACGTTGCCAGTCACATTACAAATTAGACATAAAATTATACATTATAAATTATAAAGGCATTAAAAACAAACAATTAATATTATCACATACATTATAATATCACATACTCTCGCAGATCACAGCGCGCTGCTCTCACATAGACCAAGTGCCAATTATCACAATAAATATTAAAATAGTAAAAATAGAGTCCAGGTTAAGCATAAAGATTTCAAATAGAATTACGAGTATAAGCGTTGTTAAAAGATAATATGGCTTTGGGTATGAAACTATCTTTGTATCTCGTTGTCCGTGTCGTCGGTTGTCGTAGCCTACCACTCCTGTCAATTCGTCTTTTGTCAAACTCGCCCACAAGTGGGTGAGTTTTGTCATTCAGTATGTTAACTGTCTTGTCATCAGTCGTTTGTGGTAGGCCATGTCCAGCGTCTCATGTCTTTGTCCTGTCACATTTCCAGCTTTTTTGATGATTTTCTCCAGCCTTTCCCTGTCTCTCTCTGACACATTCCCACCCCAGCACACAACCCCAAAGAATAGCAAGCTGCTGATGGCAGATCTGTAAAATGAAGAAAGAATTTCAGAGTTTACTCTAAAAGATCTAAGTTTTCTAAGGCAATAGAGTCTTGGTTGTACCTTCTTAATGATAGAATCTGTGTTTTCTGAAAAGGAGAGCTTGTTGTCAAAGACGATGCCCAGGTACCTGTGCGCATCCACTCTCTCCACTTCCTCACCCTTAATGCGCACAGGCTCCGGGGCATCAGTCTTGGCTCTGGTAAAGTCAATAACAATTTCCTTAGTTTTAGATGCATTCAGTTCCAGATAGTTTTCTTCACACCAGTTCACAAAGTGTCTCACCTCTTTTCGGTACAATAAATCATTTTTCTTACAAATCATTCCAACCTGACTGGTGTCATCCGCAAATTTAACTAAAGGGCATGACTCATCCTTCTGTCTTCCATCTGCAGTATACAAAGTAAACAAAAATGGTGAAAGAACAGTTCCCTGGGGGGCACCAGTGTTGGTGTACAGCACATCAGATAGAACAAAGGGAACATGAGATGAAGCAGATGCAATAGGCAGTCTGACAATTTGAGGTCTAAAAGTCAAATAATCAAAAATCCAAGATATAAAATTTTGAGGGATGTTCATTTTAGACATTTTATCAACGAGGAGATGTGGCTGGATGGTATTAAAAGCACTACTAAAATCATAAAACATCAGCCTAATAGAGTTGCCAGGTTTGTCCAGGTGACTATACACAGTATTTAAAACATACAAAACAGCATCTTCAACACTTCTATTTCTTCTATAAGCAAATTGTAAGGGGTCAACAAAATCAGAGACAAGAACAGACAGCCTATTCAATACTATTCTCTCACAGAGCTTCATGATAGCCGATGTTAAGTCTACGGGCCGCAAGTCGTTCATCTGCGTGACCCTAGGCTTCTTTGGTACTGGAATGATGGCAGAAGCCTTCCAGCATTCAGGGACCTTTTCTAGTCTGAAACTAAGGTTAAAGATTACTGTAAAGATATATGCCAGCTGATTGGCACACTGTTTTAAAACTTTGGGGGAAACCCCGTCCGGGCCAGGGGCCTTTCTAGGGTTACAAGCTTTTAACAGACGACGCACCTCATTCTCGTCTGTCTCTAAGCTACTGTCATTGTCTTTCTTGCCTGTTGAAAATCTCTCACGGATGTTTTCATGATGAGAAGAAAAATCTTTACTATCAAATCTACAATAAAACTTGTTGAGTTCATTGGCTCTGTCTTTGTTGTTGGCAGGTCTGGCTGTACCTCACTTTGTCCCTTCTTTGCATACCCACTCATCATTTAATGTTGTTCCAAACTTTCTTCATGTTGTTACCAGCAAAGTCCTTCTCCACCTTTTTCTTGTACTCTTCCTTCCCTCACTGAATTCCCCATCAAGCTGTTTTTGCGCTTCCCTGCTTTTTGCCTTGTCCCCCTCCACAAAGACTTCTTTTTTATGTTTTAATGCTTTAACTATATTCCCTGTTATCCATGGCTTTGAATTTGCATACACTTTCACTTTCTTTTCTGGAATGCCAGTATCAACACAAAAGTTAATATATTCAGTGGTGACATCTACGAGTTCATCAAGGTTGTCACTACTATGCACAAACATGTCCCAATCAGTACAGTCCAATGCCCCTTGCAGGGCCTCGCAGGCTTCGTTGACACACCTTGACGGTGCGCCGCTTAGGTGGTTCCCTCCGGACGACGGGTCTGTAGCGGTGGAGTAGCTGGACGATATAGTGGTCAGAGCGTCCAAGCGGCGCCGTAGCGACTGACTGATAAGCATCTTGGACATTTGCATAACACAAGTCTAATGTATTCTTGCCCCTAGTTGCACACGTGACTTGTTGGTAATATCCAGGTAGATCTTTTTTCTTGAGGGTGCAGTGGTTGAAATCACCGGTGATGATTTTTAGTGCGTCGGGCGATTTCGAGTCAATGTCAGCAACAACACACACACACACACACAAACACACACACACACACACACACACACACACACACACACACACACACACACACACACACACACACACACACACACACCACACACACACACACACACACGCACACACACACACACACACACACGTTTGTTGCTGAATGACACCCACAAGCGTGAATTTTAAGTGCCTATTATGAGAAAGCTTTAAGTTAAGAAAATTCACACTTTCATTCCAGCTTTTTCTTCGTATATAATACATCTTAAAAATATGTGATTCATCATCATCATCATCATCAGGTGCCCTGCTGCATGGCGTTGGCGACCATGGACTTCCAACCATCTCTATCTCTCGTTGCCCCCAGCATCTCCCCCACCCTCTTCATCCCAGCCACTCTGCAAGTCCGTCCAGCATTCTCTCCCTGGGTCTACCTGGTGCTCTCTTTCCCTCCAGCTTTCCCGTTGTGACCAGGTGCTCCAAATCCCCCTCCTCATAAAATGGTCTATAAATGTTGCCTTTTCCTAATCTTCCTTATGAGTGATCTACTTGTGTCTGCCTCCATCAAGACTGTCTCGTTTGTTTTCTTTGCTGTCCATGGAACTCTCAACATTCTTCTGAGAAACCACATCTCGGCTGCCTCGATCCTGCTCTGGCTTTGCTTGCTGACTGTCCACGCCTCGCATCCGTACAACAGTATTGGTTCTATATAACATTCAAGGACTCTCTTTCTGATGTTAATTGATAGGCATTTGTTGCCAATATGACAAGCATGTGATTCATAAGAGAGTAAAATGGTGTTTGTTCATTTTGCATGCGTCTTCGTGATTTTTCACGTCGACGGAGTTCAAGCCCAGGTTATCTGATTGAACAACTGTTCATGATCTAACCGAGCAAATGTTCATTATCTGATTGAACAATTGTTCATTATCTGATCGAACAATTGTTCATTATCTAACTGAGCAAATGTTCATTATCTGATTAAACAACTGTTCATTATCTGATTGAACAACTGTTCATCATCTGATTGAACAACTGTTCATTATCTGAGCAAATGGTCATTCTCTGATTAAACAACTGTTCATTATCCGATTGAACAACTGTTCATTACCTAACTGAGCAAATGTTCATTATTTGATTAAACAACTGTTCATTATCTGATTGAACAACTGTTCATCATCTGATTGAACAACTTTTCATTATCTAGCAAATGGTCATTCTCTGATTAAACAAATGTTCATTATCTGATTAAACAACTGTTCATTATCTAACTTAGGAAATGTTCATTATCTGACTGAGACTATGCATGTTATCTGACTGAACAAATGTCTATTATCTGACTGAACAAATGTTCATGTGTGAAGTCTCAAGTCCTGTGCTGTTTTTAACTGAATGTTGCTGGTCTGTTCCATTGACAACATACAGTTCTCTTTTACCGTTTCGTCATCTCACATTTTGACATATATACTAAAGATATTTCTCCTTCTTTCGTTTCCATTTCAAGGCAATTTTGTACAATTGACTTCAAAGTTAAGGTTGCAGATTGGCTGAACATGCAATAAAATATTTGACTGAGCATCCCCCACCCACTCATACACACACTCACTAACCCCCCACGCACCCACGCACGTACACATGCACACACAAACAAGCCCACCTCTGTGATCCAAAAAATTTACATTTGCACTTATATGTGTTTGTAGTTATCTTTGTCACAGACAATTTGGCATGTGAAATTCGGATCGCCACAATGCAACGCCATCTATTTCTTTTCTTTCTTTCCTTTTGTATTTTGTTGACCCTATGCAAGAAGATTTTTCAATATTAATTTTGCCAAAAACAACTCCCTTGTTGCCGTTGGATTTATAAAGTACGCAAAGTGCTTGCTGCAAAAGGAACCTCGGTTTATCGTTTCATCTGGAAGATTAGGTCTAGACCACAGCTCAGAATCTAGAGAATGGGGGAGATAAGTTCTTATCTGATTCGTGTTTTGAACCCAATTTTTTTGTATCTTAGGTAGATGCTTAAACAAATAGCCATACGCCTCACAAATGGCAACAAATCATTATTATCCAGAAATTCTGGCGATATTTTCCTCTAAACACATACTTGTCTTTTATAATAAGACAGACATAAAATGAGCACATTCAAATGTATTCCAGGCTCTGCAAAAGACTGAAAATGTATTTTAAACTGAAACATGAAATAGAGCAATACATAAGTACTGCTTATTATCGCCATTTCCCAAACGCGCTGTCACTTACACACGCTGAACTCTCCATCAAAAACCGTCGGGCATTTCAAGATGCCAGTCTAAGACAACTCACTTCAGACACATCAAAAGAGGAATCAAGCAAAGGCTGTCAGCAACAGTCGAATCTCATTCTCCTAGCAGAGGAAAACACGTATAAATTATCTCCTGCCAGTAACATAGGGCACACCAGGTCATCAGATGATAACTGGGTCGTCCCTGTCACTTTCTTTTCTGACGTCTTGTCGAAATTGTCAAAAGGAATCGCAAAAGTTCCCAATTTTTTAAAGGAAGACGTGATTATGGTTAGGAAACAGGACATTAATTCAGATTTCAACCATGGTTTGTGTGCCTGCGTGCATGTGTGTGAGGGTGACATCATCATCATGTCCCCTGCCGCATGGCATTTGCGATCATGGCCCTCCACATGCATCTATGTGAGGGGACAGAAGAGCGAAAAAGACAAAAAAAGACAAAAGAGAGAGAGAGACAGACAGAGAGAGAGAGAGAGAGAGAGAGAGAGAGAGAGAGAGAGAGAGAATGATGTCTTATTTTCCAACGGTAAAATTTATTGACTAGAAGCCATTTTTCAAACTTGCGTTAGTTATTCTATACACGTAACACTTGTTTACAGTTACAAGTACATCTTTAAGGAAAATACATCGTAAAAATTACAACGTAAGATATCATTACAATAAAGTCACGAAAAGTATATATTAACATTGAAAATAAATAAATAAGTAAAGAAATAAATAAAAGAGAAAAAAGTACAAGCGATAAAATTATAGAAGATATATCAAGTATCAAACAAACCAATATTCATACAACAAATCAATCAAACTCAAATCAAGCTGCTTACGACTATTATTACTACAGTTTATACACCACCACCAAATACTTTTACTGCTATACCACTACCACTACCACCACTACTCATCATCATTATCAGGTGCCTTGCCACATGGCGTTGGCGATCATGGCCTTCCATTTGTTTCTGTCCCTTGTTGCCTCAAGCACCTGCTCCACCCTATTTGTCTTCAGCCACTCTGCAAGTCCATCCAATATCTTCTCCCTGGGTCTACCTGGTGCTCTCTTTCCCTCCAGCTACCACTACTACTTAAGACAATAATGATACATGGAGCAAATAAGAAAAAAAAAACAGGTTAGATATGGGGAGAACTATAAATTAAGATGATTCAAAACACATATTGATAACATTCTGTAGAAGAAAAGAAACTAAAAAATGATATGAAACAGATAACATAAATGAATAAATAAATAGATAAATACATGGAATTCAGTAAATTTGACATTCCACAATAAGAAATTATAGTAATAAAAAACCAACATGTATACTTGATACATGAACATGTGTAAAACGAATATGTATAATAGATATATGAACACTCATCATCATCATCATCATCATCATCATCAGGTGCTCTGCCGCATGGAGTTGGCGACCATGGACTTCCATCCATCTCTATCTCTCATTGCCCCTAGCATTTCCCCCACCCTCCTCATCCCCAGCCACTCTGCAAGTCCGTCCAGCATTCTCTCCCTGGGTCTACCTTGTGCTCTGTTTCCCTCCAGCTTTCCCGTTGTGACCAGGTGCTCCAAATCCCCCTTCCTCATAAAATGTCCTATAAATGTTGCCTGTCTTTTCCTAATCTTCCTCATCTTAACTTATAGTTCTCCCCATATCTAACCTGTTTCTTTTTCTTATTTCCTCCATGTATCATTATTGTCTTAAGTAGTAGTGGTAGCTGGAGGGAAAGAGAGCACCAGGTAGACCCAGGGAGAAGATATTGGACGGACTTGCAGAGTGGCTGAAGACAAATATATGAACATACGTAAACGTATTGATATCATCATCATCAGGTGCCTTGCCGCATGGCGTTGGCGATCATAGACTTCCATCTGTCTCTATCTCTTGTTGCCTCAAGCATCTCTTCCACCCTCTTTGTCCTCAGCCACTCTGCAAGTCCGTCTAGTATCTTCTCCCTGGGCCTACCTGGTGCTCTCTTCCCCTCCAGCTTTCCCGTCGTGACCAGCTGCTCCAATTCCCCCCTCCTCATAAAATGGCCTACAAATGTTGCCTGTATTTTCCTAATCTTCCTTATGAATGATCTACTTGTGTCTGCCTCCATCAAGACTGTCTCGTTTATTTTTTTTTGCTGTTCATGGGACTCTCAACATTCTTCTTAGAAATCACATCTCGGCTGCCTCAATCTTGTTCTGGCTTTGCTTGTTGACTGTCCTCGCCTCACATCCGTACACATCATCGGTTCTATGTAACATTCAAGAACTCTCTTCCTGATGTCAATTGTTAGGTATTTGTTGGTAAGATTGCTTTTCATCTTCTTGAATGCTGTTTTGGCGTGGCCGATTCTGCTGGCTATTAATATATCAAGTACATAAGACATAATCAAAAATAACAACATTGTTAACCGCTGTTCTTGATAGGGAACAGAGACACAAAGACAAGATAAAAAAAACAGAACGAGGAAAGTGACAAATACACACAGCGCATAAAATAAATAAAAAGGAAATAAATCAATGAACAAATAGTAAATAAAGACAGAGAGAGTGAGGAAGAGAGAGAGAGAGAGAGAGAGAGAGAGAGAGGCAGAGAGATAGAAAGGCAGAGAGAGAGAGAGAGAGGCAGAGAGAGAGAGAAGAGAGAGAGGAGAGAGAAGGAAAGAGAGAGAAAAGAGAGAGAAAGAGAGAGAGAGAGAGGCAGAGAGAGAGAGGCAGAGAGAGAGAGAGAGGCAGAGAGAGAGAGAGAGAGAGAGAGAGAGAGAAAGAGAGAGAGAGAGAGAACAACGATGATGAAGGTATGTAGGTCCTGTGCATGTTTGTATATGCGAATGAGTGTGTGACAGCAGCAACACCAACAGTGACAACGACAAAAGACGTCAGGAAACTTAGAAACATTTTAACATCATAGGCAACATATTTGTATAAATTTGTATTTATGCTTTGTTGATTGTGCCAGGGCTTTCGATCGGGTAAGACATGGGAAATCGATCGGCCATCTGGAGGGACTCAGTGCTGATGGAAAAGATCTGCGAATAGTCGGAGGTGTGTGTTGGGAGTATGCAGGCAGCTGCAGTGAGAGCAGAAGACGATATAGGCTCTTTCCAAAATATCAAAAGAGGAGTCAGACAAGGTTGTGTTTTGTCATTGGGTCGGTTCTCAATTTGCAGCGAAAATATCATGAGAAACCTAGAGGAAGACCCTGGATTAAAGGTTGGAGGAAAAGTGATAAACAACATTCGATACGCAGATGACACCGTGCTAATTGCAGAAAATGAAAAGGACCTACAAAACCTTGTAAATATACTACAGATAGAGATCAGAGGTAAGGAGTTGGATCTGAACAACTGGAGGCCTGGGGTCAATTTGATCGATAAGGAGTATGGAATACCGTCATGCAGAGTGACAGCAAACGGCTCAGCCTTGAGACAGGTTGGTGGGTTTAGATGCCTGGGAACAGTCATTTCACCAGACGGCAGATGCACATCAGAGGTAGCCAGCGGAGTCGGCCAGGCCGGAATAGCATTCAGGAGGATGAGGAGCGTTCTTGCCAACAGATGCCTATCAATTAATATCGGAAGAGAGTTCTTGAGTGTTATATAGAACCGATGATGTTGTACGGTTGTGAGGCGTGGACGGTCGGCAGGCAAAGCCAGAACAAGATTGAGGCAGCCGAGATGTAGTTCCTGTGAAGAATGTTGAGAGTCCCATGGACAGCAGAGAAGACAGGCGAGACAGTCTTGATGGAGGCAGACACAAGAAGATCATTCATAAGAAAGATTAGGAAAAGACAGGCAACAATTATAGGCCATTTTATGAGGAAAGGGGAATTGGAGCACCTGGTCACAACAGTAAAACTGAAGGGGAAGAGAGCACCTGGTAGACCCAGGGAGAAGATACAGACATGTCTACAGTTAAGAGATTTAAATACGTTTTTGTCAAGATTATTAAGTCCGTTGACTACAATATTAGCCGTCTAACTCCGTGACAGCCCGACACACTGACCGATACAAATATTCAGTATGTTTTAATACTTCGAACAATGAGATAAAGCGTGGAAAGGTTCGCCATGCAGAGTGTACATGTAGAGTTACAATGTAAGTCAACGGTGGCGGCCAGTCAGTTCAGAGTGTGTCAGTGACCTGCACTACAGTAGGATTATGTTGTGTTGTAATTCCGTATCACTATAATTGTGTGTGTTTGTCTGTCGCGATGTTAAGTAAGAGTGATACTGAAATTAGTACGAATTTCAGAAAACAGAACTTGTGATAGGTGACAGATAACGATACCAATGTTTACTGACCGTGACAAACATGCTAAAAAAATGTTTTAATATAAAATTTAACGATTACAGAAGAGAATTCTACCATAGAAAATTTCCAGGAAGCCGTAGATAAGATTCATCAACTTTTGGACTCTTTATCCACTTTATTAGATGTGTTGAAAATGAAAGAGAAGTTTAAACAATTCACCGATTCTATTTAAAAAAAACACAAAAAAGATGTTTTAGAAGGGCGCGTGTTTGATCTTGAGGTTAAAAAAAAAGAACACTGAAATATCTTCAGCGCTAAAGAAAAATGACGAACCGTTGAATGTCATAAATTATTAAGAGGACAGGATGAAACGACAAAGACGTAAACGACTTACAGCAGTATTTTCTTAGGTGGAATACTTGAGTCCGTCTATCGGGCTCCACAGGCAGAGGAGAGGGAGAAGACTGTATTAAAAACTGTGCCGTGATTTCAGCCAGCATATTGGTGCCACCACCTAACCGACTGATGTCGCAATGGACAAGAGAACCATCCATGCTTGTCAGACTTTTTGGTAGAAAAATCAGAGATAATATAATCGCAAATAAAAGAAAACCGAAAAACAAGAAAACAAAGGTACTATAATTGGAGAAGATCTGAAAGTAGCCAATTATAAACTGTCCACTGCGGCATACATATTCTGCCACTCTCTCGTCATTGGCTGTAGATGGCAAAGTGCAAAATTAGAAAATGGAGTTACAATAAAATTGAACATTCACATGGATCTTCCGAAGAGCCATGGAAGCAAATACAATGAACGAAACAGAATTAGAAATAGAACTGATTATCTATGCGAATAAGAGAGAGAGAGAGAGAGAGAGAGAGAGAGAGAGAGAGAGAGAGAGAGAGAGAGAGAGAGAGAGAGAGAGAGGAGAGAGAGAGAGAGAAATGATGAAGTACGTAGGTCCTGCGGGGTGTTTGTAAGTGCGATGTGAGTGAGTGAGTGAGTGGGTGAGTGAGTGTGTGTGTGTGTGTGTATGTGTGCGTGTGTGTGTGTGTGTATGCATGCGCGCGCGTGTGTTTGTTTATTTTAACATGTGTATGGATGTGTGTGTGTGGTGCTTGTTGTTGTTGTTGTTGTGTGTGTGTGTGTGAATATAAATGTAGTTGTGTTTGTGCGGAGTGTGTGTAGATGTGAGTGTGTGATGTTTATGTGTGTGTTTTATGTGTACGTGTGTACGTGTGTGTATGTGTACGTGTGTACGTGTGTGTATGTGTGTGAGTGAGTGTGTGTGTATGTGTATGAGCGTGCGTGCATACATGTCGATATATTTGTACGAATACATTTGTGTGTGCGCATACGTGGGAATGAGCACGTGTAAGTGTGAGCGTGCTGGAGCGTCTGTGTGTGCAGACGTATAGAACATCACGCACATGTACTGACAGAGCAGATCTTGCTGTGAAAAAACAAAAACAAACCGTGAGTGTGTGTGTGTGTGTGTGTGTGTGTGTGTGTGTGTGTGTGTGTGTGTGTGTGTGTGGTGTGTGTGTGTGTGTTTGTGTGTGTGTTTGTGTGTGCGTTTGTGTGTGTGTTTGTGTGTGCGTTTGTGTGTGCGTTTGGTGTGTGTGTGTGTGTGTGCGTTTGTGTGTGTGTGTGTGTGTGTGTGTGTGTGTGTGTGTGTGTGTGTGTGTGTGTGTGTGTGTGTGTGTGTGTGTGTGTGTGTGTGTGTGGAATCAGAGAGGAACTTGGATCCAATCGTTATTTGTACTCATAATTCTTATTCTTATAATAAACCGTCATTGTCATTTTTTTGTGACTTTGAAAAATGCTTTAATCTCATGTCATAAATGTATATGTGATACCACGCTAATTATATGATTTAGTGTATAAAAAGTTTCAGCCTATAAGAAAGTTAATATCATTCCTCTCAATTAAATATTTTAGTCGTTGGAACCCCATTGGGAATACATGCCGCGTAAACATGGAAGGGTGACTGGTATTTGATCACTCTTCTTTCGTGTTGAACTGAGTCAGGTACTGATGATTATGAAGAAGTATGCATTAATGAACACATAATATATGCACATCCTTGTGCACGGCAGTGTGAGTGTGAGCGCTGGCATTACCGCTTGTGCATGCATAAAAAGATGTGTGTATGTGAATATGTGCGCGCGCATGTGTGCTTGCAAATGTATAAGCACACCTCCTTGCGTGAATGTTAGAACAAAGCAAGCGTGCGCATGCGTGCATGCTTATTTTTGGTGTGGGTGTAAGAATGTATTTGTTTTGTGCGGGAGGTACATAACACAGAACGAATTCATGATTACGCATGCATATATGCATTTCAGTGACTTGGTAGCTAAGCATTTGTACACAATACTTAACATGCTAATGGTCACACGCGTGCGTACATATATAAGGACTCGGTACAACACGCATACTTATTGTTATGGTATATATTATTATGTGAACGCAGATGCTTGTGAGTTATTTTGTTCATGGCTGTGTGCGTTTGTTTGTGTCTGTGTGTGCGTACGTCTGTGTTGTATGTCTGTGTGTGTTTGTGCGTTCGGATATGTG